>OV277348.1:63991717-64591717 GCA_922984085.1 Sicus ferrugineus
GCTCACAATAACAACAGGTAAAAGTATAGATTCTCATGAGGAGTATGAGGATTAATCCTCACAACAACAAGAGGTAAGAGCATACGTCCTCATGAGGAGTATGAGGATTACAACAACAACGACAACAGGTAAAAGCATCCTCATGAGGTTTAATCCTCACAACAACAACAGGTAAAAGCATAAATCCTCATAATGAGTATGAGGATTCATTCTTACGGAGTTGCCAGAACGAGGATTAATCCTCACGGAGTTACCAGATCGAGGATTAATCCTCACGGAGTTGTCATATCGAGGATTGTGGCGGACAGAGTGGCCAGATCGAGGATTTTTTATTTTTTTTTAAATTTAAAAAAAAATTTTTTAATTTTTTGGGGAATTTTTCATGGGATTCTTTTCGAGGATGGCAACCCTGTTGGTCGAGTCAGGTGACAACCCTGGTGGCCTGGCAGACGGACTGACGGCTAACGGACTGGCGGCATGGGTTGGTGAAAGGGGCGATGGGCGGAAGGGATAGTGATAGCTTGTCGGGTAGGAGAACGGGCGTGTGGAGGAATGATTTGTTGAACAGCAGGTGTGACTTGATAGATTCGAGTTTCAGCACTTTATGCGGATCGTGGCAGCAAAGGCAGAGTTAGTGTTGTTGTTGATGTAAGAGACTGACTCAGAAAATTTCATGTAAACAATCAGCGGGCTCGCCTTGTAGTTGTTTTTACAGTTGTTTATTTCATGGGAACTGTGAACTGCGGCTTAGTATGTATTGGGATCGAACTGCCGCTTATTTTAAAATGGTTACGGAAGCAGCTGCGGCTTTGCATGCTTTGATATCTGCTGACGAGAGCATATTTGTCCTAGATTTATTAAATATTACGCTGTCTCAAGAAGCAAAAAATAAAATTAAAAATAACATTAGAAATATAATTTCAATTTCGCTTGAAACTGTGGCTTCGCATCCATGGCTATGTTTACAGAAATTTGAAGGTCAGTAGTGTCGTGAACGCGGTCAAAGGTGGATGCTGCCACCCACCGCAGTGCAGTGTTCAGTGTGTAGCGGGATAAAACATAAACAAATATTAACAAATATTTTAAAAAAAAACCTAAAAAAGTCACAGTGCAAAAACATTGGATTGAAAAAATAGTGCATTAAAACATAACAATAAACATTAGTAAATTCATAAAAACAATAACACAAATAACATAACCAAATAACACAAATGGACAATCAAACGGAATGCAGAGATCCAAGCAAAGGGTTTATTTATGCTCTCCGCAGTAAAGCTCAGCTTTCGTTTCTTTCTTCTCCTCGCGGTCTATGCATATGTTTGTACTCACCAGCCGCATATAATGACCCAGGTGTCTGAGGGTGCAGATCCACTGGATTTTCACATGCCTGGGTACCATCCATTGCCATTGTTTTCATCACACAGAGGCCTCGCCTTATATATCCGCAGTGGTGTTGCGTACCAGTGTCAGCAACATCTTTGCACGACGGATGCCGAATTTAGCTCCATGTGGGTTAAGTTCAAAATCCAGTCGCACATCCTGCACTTCAGCTTCATTTATAGAACCCCGGGTCTAGAGAGTCTGACAACTTTTGATAAACTGGACAGTCTCTCTGATTCGATTTCTAAAATTCTGGAATCGTATCCGAACAGTGAAATTGTTGTTGCTGGTGATTTCAATGTTCATAATTCCAATTGCTGAGTCTAATAATTTGACTCAATTAGTGAAGGAACCATTGTACTTTCCCTGCGTTGATGGGCACAACCAAAATATTCTGGACGTTATTCAAATGCTGCAGCAAAATTGGTAGAAAATATAACTTTATTTGGTATGAGGTCTTTCATACCCAATAAAAGAATTTCCATTAAACCAAAAGACCATTCCTGGTTTAATGCGACTTGCAGACAAGCAGTCAGGTCAAAAGAGGAAGAATTTAGGAATTGGCGTTTAAACAAAACTGCTGATACTAAATTGCTGCGCAATCAGGCCAGAAATAGGTGCAATGCCACGTTAAAGCGCCAAAAATTTCTTTACGAACAGCGCCTTAGACGCAGAATTTTTCAATACCATAAGGGTAGTAAGAACTTTTGATCGTTCGTAGGGAGAGTGAAGAATCAGACGCGCTCGTCTATTCCAACTCTCCTCAAGGATGATAAGATCTTCACTCACTCGGTTGATAAGGCAAACTTATTAGCCAAAATGTTTGCTGAAAACTGCTCTCTTCCTGAGAGTAGCCAACCACTACCCTAGATCAATGGTGTGTCTCATATTATGCGTGAGATGCACTTTCGAACGCGGGCTGTTAAAAGAGTGCTTGTAAACCTCAACGTCAATAAATCCTCGGGACCGGATGGCATTTCAGCCAAAAAAGGTGAGGCTACGAATCCTGCCAATTACCGGCCCATAGCAATCTGTTCAATGCTCTCCAAAGTTATGGAGAACGTTATAAATTTTAATTTAATGAGGTGCCTGGAGAGTATACAGCTCGCCAGTACGGTTTCCGTGCTCACCGCTCCACAGGCGATTTGATGGCGTTCCTCACTGAGCAGTGGAACAGTTGTGTTCACCAATTCGGTGGGAGTAAGGTTACTGCTTTGGATATCTCCAAGGCATTTGACCGGGTGTGGCATAAGGCACTCGTGTATAAACTGGCTGCTTACGGTGTCGGTAATAAATTCACTCAATGGATATCGAGTTTCCTCAGCGGCCGTTCTATTCGGGTTGTGATAGACGGCTTTGCTTCTGAAGATCACTCCATTAATGCTGGAATTCCGCAGGGTTCGATCCTGTCTCCAATACTTTATCTCATTTTTATCAATGACCTTCTGTCATTGGCCTCAAACCCCATCTACTCGTTTGCTGACGACAGCAGCATTTGTCATTCATATTAATTCTCCAGTCGTCCTTCTATTCTGGAGATCAATAGAAAACGCAGAATTATGAATGACACACTCCAATCTGACCTCAAAAAAATCCAGGAGTGGGGTCAAGCGAATCAGGTCGATTTTAATGCGCGGAAGACCCAATGCTGTTTGTTGACCCACAGGCGTCTGGCGGGCGACAACTTCCCACCTTTAAATATGGGTGGTTTGGATATTAATGAGTCGGAGGCTCTTATGTTCTGGGCATGTCAATACAATGCGATCTTCGTTGGAACGATCACATTTTTGATGTGTCGAAAGAAGCAGCCAAGTGCTTAGGCTTTTTAAAGCGGTGCAAGAAATACTTCACTCCAACCGACCTTCGTTGTGTCTACACCACTTATATCCGGCCGAAAATGGAGTACAACTCGCATATTTGGTCGGGAGCTTCGAAAACATATCTTCAGCTTCTCGACCGTATACAAGGTCGTGCGATAAAACTTATAGGGGACAGTAGGGTATCCAGCTCTATTGAAACCTTGGGATGTCGTCGGGATGTAGGGTGTGTAACCTTATTTTACCGTTACTTTAATGGTAATTGTTCCTTTGAAGTAGCCAGCCTGATTCCTTCGGTTCAGGTATTCAACAGATCTACTCGGCTTTCCAGAGCGGTGCACCCATTTTACGTCTCGATCCCGTTCCAACGCACTACCCACTACCGCGAGAATTCGTTTTTCGGTCGCGCAGTTAAGTTGTGGAATAGTCTCCCTGCGCATGTTTTCCCACCCACTTATAACGTCAATGCTTTTAAAAGAGGTGTAAATCGACACTACTCCCACTTTTCCCCTTCCGAATAACCTTTTCCCTTCTAACCAGCGAATGCTTTGCATGGATAGGGGGCATCCCCTGAGATTGGTTCTATCTGCCATAAAACAAGAAAAAAAACAAACAAAAAATTTAATGTCACATCTCGAATTGTATACCATGCGTAATAGTAAATAGAAAGCAAGGCAAAAGAGAGGGAGAGCTCCACCCTTTAAACATAGATGAGGTACGGCTTCACACTTATCATATTGATTTTCTTGGACCATTAGAATCTACCAATAAACGATATAAACATATTTTTGCGATAATTTATTCCTTTTGTTTAATTTATTCCTTTGTTGGCTCTATCCGACGAAACCCACATCAGCAAACGAAGTGATAACTAAGATGCGCATTCAGGGTACTACATTTGGTAATCCAGTACGGATCATATCAGATCGAGGTTCAGCATTTACCTCCGATGAATTCCATAAGAAAGAAGAAAACCTCAAACATTTCAAATTTACTGACGGACTGCCAAGATCAAACGGACAGGTGGAAAGGCTTAACGCGATAATTGCCACAGTCTTAGCCAAAGTTAGTCTAGAGGACCCTCTAAATGGTACCGAAACGTTGACCGAGTTCAACAAGTTATCAATTCCACCTACTGCAGATGCATCGATACAACGCCTTTTGAATTGTTAGTAGGAGCGAAGATGAGAGTAAAAGAGGACCTGCAGATCAAAGAGATTCTCGATGCCGAGACGAAGGCAAACTTCAACGATGCTCGCGACGAGATGAGGCAGCGTGCTAAGCAACAAATACTTAAGATCCAGGAAGAAACTAAGAAGACATATAATCTAAGGCGTAAACCAGCAGTCAAATATGTAAAAGGTGATCTGGTCGCTGTTAAGAGGACACAATTCGGGGGAGGCTTAAAGCTAAAGCTAAAATATCTTGGGCCCTACGAAGTGACTAAGGCAAAGCTGAAGGACACCTATAACGTCCAAAGAGTAGGCGGCAGCGGCGGTCCCGGCCAAACAACAACCTGCGCTGAATATATGAAGCCCTGGTCACGCGCCGGCGAAGATGAAGATGAGAAGTGGAAGTAGAATTTTGCTGCAACCCTGAAGAGAAATCGTAAAAGGAAGTTTGCAAAATTCAGCGAGTCAGTCGAAAGAAAATCGCGGCGCAGTAACGACGAGTGGTCGACGACGATGATCAATATAAGTGTTGGCGCAACCAATCCGGGCCTTGCCACCATAATGAGGTTTGTTACAACTCAAGCGGATACATGCCACGACTGCCTAAGTCCGCTGGATTGTGTTGGGATTGGACATGAAACCAGTGAGTGGGATCTACGATTTCCACGATTTTGACCACACGGTTAGCAACGAACGTAGTCCAGGTACAAGGCGAATATCATGATCAAGCAATTACTGTTCTTCACATATATATATATATATATATATATATATATATTCATTTATTATTTTGCTTAGTAAATATTCGCTATGAAGGTTGAAAGGTTGAAAGGTTGATTTTTCTACATTAGGTCCCATATATATATATATATATATATATCTATAATATAATCTCTATGTGAAGAACAGTAATTGCTTGATCATGATATTCGCCTTGTACCTGGACTACGTTCGTTGCTAACCGTGTGGTCAAAATCGTGGAAATCGTAGATCCCACTCACTGGTTTCATGTCCAATCCCAACACAATCCAGCGGACTTAGGCAGTCGTGGCATGTATCCGCTTGAGTTGTAACAAACCTCATTATGGTGGCAAGGCCCGGATTGGTTGCGCCAAGAGAAAAAGTACTGGGCTCACTCTCCTACCCTAGAGATGTTTGAAACCGAACTGGAAGCAAAACCCATGAAATCGTATTTTGCATATTTTCCTCATTATGAAGACTTTTTGGAAAGGTTTTCTTCTTTCTCGCGAGCTCTCAGCGTACTCTCTTACATTTTCCGGTCCTTCCATCACTCACACCCCCAACATCGCCCCTCATTTAGACGACACGATAAAAGTATTGATTCGGATGAGATTCAATATGTCAAAACCCGACTGACTAATCTCATGCAGAAGGTTCATTTTGCCAATGAATATCACTGTCTGGAACTGAAGATGAATCTTGACAGAAAGAGTACAATTCTGTCACTCAATCCATTCTTATTCCAAGATGGAGTTCTCCGCGCAAGAGGACGTTTAACCTCATGTCCGTCCCCTACAATTGTGTTTTTACCCCACTCTTAGTCCGGTTCATCCATGAGATCAGTTTGCATGGAGGAAACCAACTCATGCTACGTGTGATTCGCACTCAATATTGGATCCCGAAGGCAAAAAATCTCATTCGCACCACGATCCACAATTGCAAAAGCTGCGCTCTACAACGGAAAAAAACCAGACACAACTAATGGCTGCACTGCCGCCTGAACGCACCTCTCTATCTCGAACATTTGCTGCCACCGGTCTCGACTTCGCGGGACCGTTTGACATTAGAAATTATACCGGCAGGGCGTGCCTCATCACAAAAGGCTACGTCTGCATATTCGTCAGCTTCGAGACCAAGGCTGTCCATCTCGAAGCTACCAGTGATCTCTCGACGCCCACCTTTCTCGCTGCGTTCAGCCGTTTCACCGCACGCAGAGGATGTCCCAAGGATTTATACTCCGACAATGGGAAAAACTTCGTTTGAGCATCTAAAGCCCTGATGCACGATTGGAAAGCTTTCCTACGTCAAAGTAAGGACGCCGTCTTCACTAAATTTTCCTACCAAAACTTGCAATGGCATTTTATACCTGCCGCTGCGCCTCACATGGTTGGACTCTGGGAAGCTGGACCCAAAAGCTTCAAACTTCACTTCCGAAAGTTTGTCGAAAACATGCATTTCACCTTTGAGGAATTTACAACCATTCTCTACAAAATTGAAGCATGTCTCAATTCGCGACCGCTGAACAGCATGTCCGAGGACCCCTCTGATTTGCAACCCCTTACTCCAGGACACTTTCTCATCAGTGGTCCCCTTTTAGCGCCTGTTGAACCCGAAATACTCAATTCGCCTATCCAAATTGTCAATCGATGGCAAAAGGTTAAATCCATGTATCAGCACTTTTGCAACCGCTATAAAAATGAATATTTAATCGAATTCCATAAAAGAACTAAATGGAAATACCCCCAGTTGAATTTAAAACCCAATGATCTCGTAGTCTTACGAGACGATAACCTTCCACCAACGAAGTGGAGACTCGGTCGTATAACCCACACCTATCTCGGTTCTGATAGCAGAACACGTGTTGCCGACGTCCGAACCGAAAAAGGAACCCTGACCCGTCCGATCTCGAAATTAGTCGTGTTGCCACGGTAACTCGACACAAAATCGGAACCCCCCTCTATGTTTTAGAATTTAATAATTTTCTCACTCTAGAAATGAATCCCGAGACAACATCCCCAACTGCAAAGGGCGCTACGGGCAAACGGAATCAACGCCCTCTATTTGTCCGTAGTCCATATTCTGTCCAACCAGCCGCTCCCGTCATCACCGATCACCGTCAAGTCCGTCCCGTGCGAACCCCCGGTATGTTTGCGCCAAACTGCTCTCCGCCGCAACTAACAACGGCAACCCTCGCCTCTCAAGATCTATTTGGCATGCGGTGAGATCTGTCGCCTCTTTCTCTCGCTCTCTGAGTTAAAGTGTTGTTGTTGATGTAAGAGACTGACTCAGAAAATTTCATGTAAACAATCAGCGGGCTCGCCTTGTAGTTGTTTTTACAGTTGTTTATTTCATGGGAACTGTGAACTGCGGCTTAGTATGTATTGGGATCGAACTGCCGCTTATTTTAAAATGGTTACGGAAGCAGCTGCGGCTTTGCATGCTTTGATATCTGCTGACGAGAGCATATTTGTCCTAGATTTATTAAATATTACGCTGTCTCAAGAAGCAAAAAATAAAATTAAAAATAACATTAGAAATATAATTTCAATTTCGCTTGAAACTGTGGCTTCGCATCCATGGCTATGTTTACAGAAATTTGAAGGTCAGTAGTGTCGTGAACGCGGTCAAAGGTGGATGCTGCCACCCACCGCAGTGCAGTGTTCAGTGTGTAGCGGGATAAAACATAAACAAATATTAACAAATATTTTAAAAAAAAACCTAAAAAAGTCACAGTGCAAAAACATTGGATTGAAAAAATAGTGCATTAAAACATAACAATAAACATTAGTAAATTCATAAAAACAATAACACAAATAACATAACCAAATAACACAAATGGACAATCAAACGGAATGCAGAGATCCAAGCAAAGGGTTTATTTATGCTCTCCGCAGTAAAGCTCAGCTTTCGTTTCTTTCTTCTCCTCGCGGTCTATGCATATGTTGTTACTCACCAGCCGCATATAATGACCCAGGTGTCTGAGGGTGCAGATCCACTGGATTTTCACATGCCTGGGTACCATCCATTGCCATTGTTTTCATCACACAGAGGCCTCGCCTTATATATCCGCAGTGGTGTTGCGTACCAGTGTCAGCAACATCTTTGCACGACGGATGCCGAATTTAGCTCCATGTGGGTTAAGTTCAAAATCCAGTCGCACATCCTGCACTTCAGCTTCATTTATAGAACCCCGGGTCTAGAGAGTCTGACAACTTTTGATAAACTGGACAGTCTCTCTGATTCGATTTCTAAAATTCTGGAATCGTATCCGAACAGTGAAATTGTTGTTGCTGGTGATTTCAATGTTCATAATTCCAATTGCTGAGTCTAATAATTTGACTCAATTAGTGAAGGAACCATTGTACTTTCCCTGCGTTGATGGGCACAACCAAAATATTCTGGACGTTATTCAAATGCTGCAGCAAAATTGGTAGAAAATATAACTTTATTTGGTATGAGGTCTTTCATACCCAATAAAAGAATTTCCATTAAACCAAAAGACCATTCCTGGTTTAATGCGACTTGCAGACAAGCAGTCAGGTCAAAAGAGGAAGAATTTAGGAATTGGCGTTTAAACAAAACTGCTGATACTAAATTGCTGCGCAATCAGGCCAGAAATAGGTGCAATGCCACGTTAAAGCGCCAAAAATTTCTTTACGAACAGCGCCTTAGACGCAGAATTTTTCAATACCATAAGGGTAGTAAGAACTTTTGATCGTTCGTAGGGAGAGTGAAGAATCAGACGCGCTCGTCTATTCCAACTCTCCTCAAGGATGATAAGATCTTCACTCACTCGGTTGATAAGGCAAACTTATTAGCCAAAATGTTTGCTGAAAACTGCTCTCTTCCTGAGAGTAGCCAACCACTACCCTAGATCAATGGTGTGTCTCATATTATGCGTGAGATGCACTTTCGAACGCGGGCTGTTAAAAGAGTGCTTGTAAACCTCAACGTCAATAAATCCTCGGGACCGGATGGCATTTCAGCCAAAAAAGGTGAGGCTACGAATCCTGCCAATTACCGGCCCATAGCAATCTGTTCAATGCTCTCCAAAGTTATGGAGAACGTTATAAATTTTAATTTAATGAGGTGCCTGGAGAGTATACAGCTCGCCAGTACGGTTTCCGTGCTCACCGCTCCACAGGCGATTTGATGGCGTTCCTCACTGAGCAGTGGAACAGTTGTGTTCACCAATTCGGTGGGAGTAAGGTTACTGCTTTGGATATCTCCAAGGCATTTGACCGGGTGTGGCATAAGGCACTCGTGTATAAACTGGCTGCTTACGGTGTCGGTAATAAATTCACTCAATGGATATCGAGTTTCCTCAGCGGCCGTTCTATTCGGGTTGTGATAGACGGCTTTGCTTCTGAAGATCACTCCATTAATGCTGGAATTCCGCAGGGTTCGATCCTGTCTCCAATACTTTATCTCATTTTTATCAATGACCTTCTGTCATTGGCCTCAAACCCCATCTACTCGTTTGCTGACGACAGCAGCATTTGTCATTCATATTAATTCTCCAGTCGTCCTTCTATTCTGGAGATCAATAGAAAACGCAGAATTATGAATGACACACTCCAATCTGACCTCAAAAAAATCCAGGAGTGGGGTCAAGCGAATCAGGTCGATTTTAATGCGCGGAAGACCCAATGCTGTTTGTTGACCCACAGGCGTCTGGCGGGCGACAACTTCCCACCTTTAAATATGGGTGGTTTGGATATTAATGAGTCGGAGGCTCTTATGTTCTGGGCATGTCAATACAATGCGATCTTCGTTGGAACGATCACATTTTTGATGTGTCGAAAGAAGCAGCCAAGTGCTTAGGCTTTTTAAAGCGGTGCAAGAAATACTTCACTCCAACCGACCTTCGTTGTGTCTACACCACTTATATCCGGCCGAAAATGGAGTACAACTCGCATATTTGGTCGGGAGCTTCGAAAACATATCTTCAGCTTCTCGACCGTATACAAGGTCGTGCGATAAAACTTATAGGGGACAGTAGGGTATCCAGCTCTATTGAAACCTTGGGATGTCGTCGGGATGTAGGGTGTGTAACCTTATTTTACCGTTACTTTAATGGTAATTGTTCCTTTGAAGTAGCCAGCCTGATTCCTTCGGTTCAGGTATTCAACAGATCTACTCGGCTTTCCAGAGCGGTGCACCCATTTTACGTCTCGATCCCGTTCCAACGCACTACCCACTACCGCGAGAATTCGTTTTTCGGTCGCGCAGTTAAGTTGTGGAATAGTCTCCCTGCGCATGTTTTCCCACCCACTTATAACGTCAATGCTTTTAAAAGAGGTGTAAATCGACACTACTCCCACTTTTCCCCTTCCGAATAACCTTTTCCCTTCTAACCAGCGAATGCTTTGCATGGATAGGGGGCATCCCCTGAGATTGGTTCTATCTGCCATAAAACAAGAAAAAAAACAAACAAAAAATTTAATGTCACATCTCGAATTGTATACCATGCGTAATAGTAAATAGAAAGCAAGGCAAAAGAGAGGGAGAGCTCCACCCTTTAAACATAGATGAGGTACGGCTTCACACTTATCATATTGATTTTCTTGGACCATTAGAATCTACCAATAAACGATATAAACATATTTTTGCGATAATTTATTCCTTTTGTTTAATTTATTCCTTTGTTGGCTCTATCCGACGAAACCCACATCAGCAAACGAAGTGATAACTAAGATGCGCATTCAGGGTACTACATTTGGTAATCCAGTACGGATCATATCAGATCGAGGTTCAGCATTTACCTCCGATGAATTCCATAAGAAAGAAGAAAACCTCAAACATTTCAAATTTACTGACGGACTGCCAAGATCAAACGGACAGGTGGAAAGGCTTAACGCGATAATTGCCACAGTCTTAGCCAAAGTTAGTCTAGAGGACCCTCTAAATGGTACCGAAACGTTGACCGAGTTCAACAAGTTATCAATTCCACCTACTGCAGATGCATCGATACAACGCCTTTTGAATTGTTAGTAGGAGCGAAGATGAGAGTAAAAGAGGACCTGCAGATCAAAGAGATTCTCGATGCCGAGACGAAGGCAAACTTCAACGATGCTCGCGACGAGATGAGGCAGCGTGCTAAGCAACAAATACTTAAGATCCAGGAAGAAACTAAGAAGACATATAATCTAAGGCGTAAACCAGCAGTCAAATATGTAAAAGGTGATCTGGTCGCTGTTAAGAGGACACAATTCGGGGGAGGCTTAAAGCTAAAGCTAAAATATCTTGGGCCCTACGAAGTGACTAAGGCAAAGCTGAAGGACACCTATAACGTCCAAAGAGTAGGCGGCAGCGGCGGTCCCGGCCAAACAACAACCTGCGCTGAATATATGAAGCCCTGGTCACGCGCCGGCGAAGATGAAGATGAGAAGTGGAAGTAGAATTTTGCTGCAACCCTGAAGAGAAATCGTAAAAGGAAGTTTGCAAAATTCAGCGAGTCAGTCGAAAGAAAATCGCGGCGCAGTAACGACGAGTGGTCGACGACGATGATCAATATAAGTGTTGGCGCAACCAATCCGGGCCTTGCCACCATAATGAGGTTTGTTACAACTCAAGCGGATACATGCCACGACTGCCTAAGTCCGCTGGATTGTGTTGGGATTGGACATGAAACCAGTGAGTGGGATCTACGATTTCCACGATTTTGACCACACGGTTAGCAACGAACGTAGTCCAGGTACAAGGCGAATATCATGATCAAGCAATTACTGTTCTTCACATGGAGATTATATTATATATATATATATATATATATATATATATATATATATATATATATATATATATATATATATATATATATATATATATATATATATATATATATATATATATATATATATATATATATATATATATATATATATATATATATATATATATATATATATATATATTCATTTATTATTTTGCTTAGTAAATATTCGCTATGAAGGTTGAAAGGTTGAAAGGTTGATTTTTCTACATTAGGTCCCATATATATATATATATATATATATCTATAATATAATCTCTATGTGAAGAACAGTAATTGCTTGATCATGATATTCGCCTTGTACCTGGACTACGTTCGTTGCTAACCGTGTGGTCAAAATCGTGGAAATCGTAGATCCCACTCACTGGTTTCATGTCCAATCCCAACACAATCCAGCGGACTTAGGCAGTCGTGGCATGTATCCGCTTGAGTTGTAACAAACCTCATTATGGTGGCAAGGCCCGGATTGGTTGCGCCAAGAGAAAAAGTACTGGGCTCACTCTCCTACCCTAGAGATGTTTGAAACCGAACTGGAAGCAAAACCCATGAAATCGTATTTTGCATATTTTCCTCATTATGAAGACTTTTTGGAAAGGTTTTCTTCTTTCTCGCGAGCTCTCAGCGTACTCTCTTACATTTTCCGGTCCTTCCATCACTCACACCCCCAACATCGCCCCTCATTTAGACGACACGATAAAAGTATTGATTCGGATGAGATTCAATATGTCAAAACCCGACTGACTAATCTCATGCAGAAGGTTCATTTTGCCAATGAATATCACTGTCTGGAACTGAAGATGAATCTTGACAGAAAGAGTACAATTCTGTCACTCAATCCATTCTTATTCCAAGATGGAGTTCTCCGCGCAAGAGGACGTTTAACCTCATGTCCGTCCCCTACAATTGTGTTTTTACCCCACTCTTAGTCCGGTTCATCCATGAGATCAGTTTGCATGGAGGAAACCAACTCATGCTACGTGTGATTCGCACTCAATATTGGATCCCGAAGGCAAAAAATCTCATTCGCACCACGATCCACAATTGCAAAAGCTGCGCTCTACAACGGAAAAAAACCAGACACAACTAATGGCTGCACTGCCGCCTGAACGCACCTCTCTATCTCGAACATTTGCTGCCACCGGTCTCGACTTCGCGGGACCGTTTGACATTAGAAATTATACCGGCAGGGCGTGCCTCATCACGAAAGGCTACGCGTGCATATTCGTCTGCTTCGCGACCAAGGCTATCCATCTCGAAGCTACCAGTGATCTCTCGACGCCCACCTTTCTCGCTGCGTTCAGCCGTTTCACCGCACGCAGAGGATGTCCCAAGGATTTATACTCCGACAATGGGAAAAACTTCGTTTGAGCATCTAAAGCCCTGATGCACGATTGGAAAGCTTTCCTACGTCAAAGTAAGGACGCCGTCTTCACTAAATTTTCCTACCAAAACTTGCAATGGCATTTTATACCTGCCGCTGCGCCTCACATGGTTGGACTCTGGGAAGCTGGACCCAAAAGCTTCAAACTTCACTTCCGAAAGTTTGTCGGAAACATGCATTTCACCTTTGAGGAATTTACAACCATTCTCTACAAAATTGAAGCATGTCTCAATTCGCGACCGCTGAAGAGCATGTCCGAGGACCCCTCTGATTTGCAACCCCTTACTCCAGGACACTTTCTCATCAGTGGTCCCCTTTTAGCGCCTGTTGAACCCGAAATACTCAATTCGCCTATCCAAATTGTCAATCGATGGCAAAAGGTTAAATCCATGTATCAGCACTTTTGCAACCGCTATAAAAATGAATATTTAATCGAATTCCATAAAAGAACTAAATAGAAATACCCCCAGTTGAATTTAAAACCCAATGATCTCGTAGTCTTACGAGACGATAACCTTCCACCAACGAGGTGGAGACTCGGTCGTATAACCCACACCTATCTCGGTTCTGATAGCAGAACACGTGTTGCCGACGTCCGAACCGATAAAGGAACCCTGACCCGTCCGATCTCGAAATTAGTCGTGTTGCCACGGTAACTCGACACAAAATCGGAACCCCCCTCTATGTTTTAGAATTTAATAATTTTCTCACTCTAGAAATGAATCCCGAGACAACATCCCCAACTGCAAAGGGCGCTACGGGCAAACGGAATCAACGCCCTCTATTTGTCCGTAGTCCATATTCTGTCCAACCAGCCGCTCCCGTCATCACCGATCACCGTCAAGTCCGTCCCGTGCGAACCCCCGGTATGTTTGCGCCAAACTGCTCTCCGCCGCAACTAACAACGGCAACCCTCGCCTCTCAAGATCTATTTGGCATGCGGTGAGATCTGTCGCCTCTTTCTCTCGCTCTCTGAGTTAAAGCGGCTCTTCTGCATCTCAGCAGAAGAGCAAGCAGCTCATCATTCCATGCTAATAGTTCTCCCTCCCACGGTGGTACTCGGTGAGTTATGCTTCTGCTTTCTCTCGCTCTCTGAGTTAAAGCGGCTCTTCCGCATCTCGGTAGAAGGGCAAGCAGCTCATCGACAGTACCAGGAAGTGGCATCGGCCATTCCATTCTGATAAGTGAACGAGCGAGCACCTGTCTCGACAACACACCCAATATTCCCTTTTTATCAGTGAACGCAAGCACCCGTCTTGTAAAAGTGTGAAGAAGCAAGTAACAAGTGAATATCAAAGACATTGTTCTGGACAACGAGCTACAAATTTAATACCACGGATCATCCCAAATCATCATCCCAACCCACGACAGCGCCGTCCATCGATTATTCATCATTCTACGTGATATAGCTACGAAGAAGCTACGGAAATATAAACCGGTAAGTCTCGAACTCTACTCATTATCGGATTCCGCCTCCCCTCGTAAACCCTTTGATCTTTCGATCCGGCTCTCGAACGAGCTCGGAGACCACCCCAACACTTGAGAATTTTCCTTCTGTAGCACTTGTATCTAATTTTCCTTCGTTCTGTTTTCTTCTAATGATTGTTTTTCTTCCTTTATAGCTTTGCTCCACTTATTCTTGTCTGGACTTTGCATTGCTTCTTCATATGTGAGTAGTATATACACATTTAATTTCTTTAATGGTTGCTTATCCCGTTTACCTCTACCTAAACTTTCTAGTTTTTCTAGAATTTGACTTCTTCTTCACTTTCCGTTGTGTATTCTTGTATTTCTGCTATGCTATATATATATACATGTTTATGTTGAATTTTCTTCCATCTTTTACATTATAGTATGATGATTTTTACTAGGAACAGCAAATATAGCTGCTCCTCCTTCATTAAATTTAATTAGAGAAATCTCTATGTGAAGAACAGTAATTGCTTGATCATGATATTCGCTTTGAGCCCTTTCTCTCATTTGTTTTTTTAGTGCTGCTTATTCAATTTATTTATTATTTAATTTATTTGTATTCTTTTAGTCAACATGGAAAGGTGTGCTCTAGAATAATAGCAATAAATAGAGGTAGAATTCGTGAGTTTTTAGTTTTGTTTTTTCACTGAGTCCCTATTATTTTATTGGTTTTTGAAAGAGAGTTAATTTTTTATTTATTTTATTTGGGTAGTTCTAAATAAAACATTGATTTGTGGTGTCAATGATATAATGAGTATCCTAAATCTTGGAAATAGTTTCAATTTGCTTATTTGTATCTTCCTTTTTTATTATTTTTAGAGTCGTATTGTTGGTAGCTGGATGCAGAATGATGAGTGATGGGAGAGGTTTTTTTTAGAATGAGAGGTTGTGTCTTTAAATTCTCAGAGAATTATAATTACTTTAATTATAGATTGAATAAGAATGATTTTTATATCTTTTGTGTTATTAATTTCGTCGTGTGTGGTATTCTATTTGTATTGTCAATAATATTACTAATTTTACGACCTAATCTGTTAAGACTTTTACTTGGGTGGGATAGATTAGGTCTGGTTTCTTATTGTCTTGTGATTTATTTCAAAATACTAAGTCATATAATGCTGGAATACTTATTGTTTTATGAAATCCTGTTGGTGATTTTGCTATTGTAATTGCAATTGGCTGGATAATAAATTTTGGGAGTTGGCATTTTATTTTTTATTTAGAAGAATATAATTCTTCAGTTGAAATAAGAGTGGTATCAAGACTTGTAGTTTCAGCTGCAATAACTAAAAGAGCTTAAATTCCTTTTTCGTCTTGACTTTCTGCAGCAATAGCAGCACCTACACCTGTATCAGTGCTGGTACATTCATCAACTTTAGTAACTGCTGGGTTATACTTGTTGATTCGATTTAGTGTGTGTGTGTGAACTCTTCTTTTATAGGAAGATCTCTTCATATGTTATCATGCCTTATCAGCGTGTTATGAGTTTGATTTAAAAAAAATTATTGCTCGGTCTACACTAAGTCACCCAAGATTAATAATTGTTGGGGTAGTCTCCGAGATCGAAAGAGATCCGGCTCGAAGACCTAAATGTTTACGCGGGGAGGTGCGTAATTTATAATTAATGGAGGGTGAGACTTACCGGTTTATATTTCCGTAAATAAGAGTTCGGATGACTGGTCACGTTGGATGATGAGTGAATGATGGACGGCACCGTCGTGGATGATGTGAGGATGATTGTGATGATCGTTGTGCCGAAAAGCGGTGGCACTGTTCACGTTGTCCAAAAGCGAATTGTTTCGCTGACACTTGCAAATTGTGTCCTTACACTTTTGCAAGATGGGTGCTTACGTTTACTGATCAAAATGGAATGGCCGATGCCACTTCCTGATACTATCGATGACCTGCTTGCCCTTCTACCGAGATGCAGAAGAGCTGCTTTAACTCACAGAGCGAGAGAAAGCGGAGGCAGAACTCACCGAGTGCCAAACCGTGGGAGGGAGAACTATTAGCATGGAATGGTGAGCTTCTTGCCCTTCTACTGAGATGCAGAAGAGCCGCTTTTGCTCGGAAGCGAGAGAAAGCGGTGACAGATCTCACCGCATGCCAAATAGTTCTTGAGAGGCCAGGGTTGCCGTTGCTAGTTGCGGCGGACAGCAGTTTGGCGTAAACAATAATAATAACTTTAAAATTAAAGGCCTTGAAAATATACTTTTTTCCATCTACTAACTCATGCATTGTTTAAGGCACTTCTATTCATGTGTGCAGGAGCCATAATTCATAATATAAACAATAATCAAAATATTCGATTTATGGGAGGGTTCACATACCTTTTACTAGTTCATGATTTAATGTTTCTAGTTTAGCATTATGTGGAATACCCTTTTTAGCTGGTTTTTATTCAAAGGATCTTATTATAGAGCTAATTCTTTTAATGGAAGTAAATTTTTTAGTATGATTATTGGTTTTCATATCAACCGGGTTAACTGTAATATACTCATTACGATTGGCCCATTATTCAATAAGAGGAAGAATAAATTTTCTTTCTTTAAACATATTAGGTGATGAGAGTAAAATTATACTTAGTGGAATGATTCCATTAACTTGCATAAGTTTAGTGGGTGGAAGAGTAATGAGATGACTAATTTTGGAAACCCCTGAAACTGTTGTTCTTTCTTTGAGAAATAAACTTAACAATTTTTATTTGTCCGATTGGCGCAGTTTTGGGTTATTTAGTTTCATGAAAGAGAAGAAACTCTTTGAAGTTTCCTCTTTTTAATATATTAATAAACAGGTTTTCAAGAGGTATGTGATTTACACCCACTCTCTCTACTTATGGTATTGTAAGATATCCTCTTTCTATTGGACTTTCAATAGTAAAATGTGTTGATCAAGGCTGATCAGAGGAAATTGGAGGTCAAAGAATTTATAAGACTTTATCAAATCTTTCTAAAAGAAGAAGAATTTTACAAAGAAATAATTTGAAAATTTATATGACAATGTTTACTTCGTGAGTTATTTTAATTTATTTATATATTCTTTTAATTTGTTTGGATAGCTTATATTAGAGCTGTACACTGAAGATGTACGGAAGAATGATTATTCTCTAAATAAATACAATTGAAGTAACTAATTTTAGTAATTAAATTAAATTTTTTTTCCTATGTAATGTTTTAGTTAAACTACATAAAATAGAAGCATAAACGGAATTAAGCCGATAAATAAAAAAGTTAACAGCTTTCTATTGGACTTCATATTTCCTTAATTGGGGATTTTCCAGTAATATCATTAACAGTGATATGGCTTTTTTGTGCTTCAATTAAAAATAACGGAGAATTCCTAAGGATAGGTCGAAACTAACTGTTACTAATTTATCACTTCATATTTAAGGCAGGTTGAATTTCAATACCTTTTGAATGCAAATCAAATGTTATAATTAACTACAACCCTATTCTCTTCATTCAAGTATTCCTTGATTTCACTCGTGATATAAGCCTAATAAGAGGATTAAAATAAAAATTAGAGTTGTAACAATTCATGAGTAGACTGAAGAGAAAACTAATGTTGGAACAATTGGTAAAATTAGAGCAATTTTTACGTCAAAAAAAAGGAAAATAATTGCAATAAGAAAAAATCGTAGTGAAAGAGGAGTTCGAGAGGAGGATTTTGGGTCAAACCTACATTCAAAAGGTGAGCTTTTTTCTCAGTATGTAGATATTTTTTTTCTGAGCATAATAATAATTTATCACTGAGCATAATCCTAAAACAATTGAAGATAGCAGAAATACAAGAATAGAGGTTATAATTACAGCAACTCCGTCCGCCAGCCGCCAGCCCTCAGCTTTCAGCCTTCAATTCTCAACTCCAGCCGCCAGGGTTGGGAAAATTCCACGGAAAGTCTCCAAATCCCCACAAAAAGTCCCCAAATCCCTACAAAAATCACACGACAAAATTCCTCGATCTGGCAACTCTGCTCTGGACTCATATCGTCTATCCCGCTCTGCCACACTCACCGCCTCCTTTGAAGGAATACTGCTTCGAAATACACGGGAGGATGTAGTGGTCCAGAACCGGCCTATTCATACTACTGAAGTCCTACTGAAACATTTGAAACTACACCTTATGAAATGTGGGGCAAGACGAAACCAGATTTGACCAATCTCCAAATTTTTGGATGTTATGCTTACATGAAGATATTGACACAATTAAAAAAACTTGATGACAGGAGCATTAAATATACTTTTGTTGGTTATGCTCCGAATGGTTTCAGGCTTTATGATAATTTTAAAGGAAGATTAATTTCCAGGGACGTAATTTTTGCTAAGGTAGAAACTGCAGTAAAACAAATAGAAAGAAACTTGACGATTCTGGAGGTCAATGAACAAAAAGATGACGAAGTGCATGAAAACGATGAAGAAGAAGCAGAAGGAGAAGAAGGAAACACAACGGAAAGTGAAGAAGAAGTCAAATTCTAGAAAAACTAGAAAGTTTAGGTAGAGGTAAACGGGATAAGCAACCATTAAAGAAATTAAATGTGTATATACTACTCACATATGAAGAAGCAATGCAAAGTCCAGACAAGAATAAGTGGAGCAAAGCTATAAAGGAAGAAAAACAATCATTAGAAGAAAACAGAACGAAGGAAAATTAGATACAAGTGCTACAGAAGGAAAATTCTCAAGTGTTGGGGTGGTCTCCGAGCTCGTTCGAGAGCCGGATCGAAAGAGCAAAGGGTTTACGAGGGGAGGCGGAATCCGATAATGAGTAGAGTTCGAGACTTACCGGTTTATATTTCCGTAGCTTCTTCGTAGCTATATCACGTAGAATGATGAATAATCGATGGACGGCGCCGTCGTGGGTTGGGATGATGATTTGGGATGATCCGTGGTATTAAATTGGTAGCTCGTTGTCCAGAACAATGTCTTTGATATTCACTTGTTACTTGCTTCTGCACACTTTTACAAGACGGGTGCTTGCGTTCACTGATAAAAAGGGAATATTGGGTGTGTTGTCGAGACAGGTGCTCGCTCGTTCACTTATCAGAATGGAATGGCCGATGCCACTTCCTGGTACTGTCGATGAGCTGCTTGCCCTTCTACCGAGATGCGGAAGAGCCGCTTTAACTCAGAGAGCGAGAGAAAGCAGAAGCATAACTCACCGAGTACCACCGTGGGAGGGAGAACTATTAGCATGGAATGATGAGCTGCTTGCTCTTCTGCTGAGATGCAGAAGAGCCGCTTTAACTCAGAGAGCGAGAGAAAGAGGCGACAGATCTCACCGCATGCCAAATAGATCTTGAGAGGCGAGGGTTGCCGTTGTTCGTTGCGGCGGAGAGCAGTTTGGCGCAAGCATACCGGGGGTTCGCACGGGACCCTGACGGACCTGAGATGCAGAAGAGCCGCTTTAACTCAGAGAGCGAGAGAAAGAGGCGACAGAACTCACCGCATGCCAAATAGATCTTGAGAGGCGAGGGTTGCCGTTGTTAGTTGCGGCGGAGAGCAGTTTGGCGCAAACATACCGCAACTTTAGCACCGATTGAAGCCATGCGAAGTAGGGGGTTCGCACGGGACGAACTTGACGGTGATCTGAGCAACGAGAGATGCGGATCAGATCAACGTAATAGCCGAGAGCTCCAACGAAGGGGGAGCGGCTGGTTGGACAGAATATGGACTACGGACAAATAGAGGGCGTTGATTCCGTTTGCCCGTAGCGCCCTTTGCAGTTGGGGATGTTGTCTCGGGATTCATTTCTAGAGTGAGAAAATTATTAAATTCTAAAACATAAAGGGGGGGTTCCGATTTTGTGTCGAGTTACCGTGGCAACACGACTAATTTCGAGATCGGATGGGTCAGGGTTCCTTTATCGGTTCGGACGTCGGCAACACGTGTTCTGCTATCAGAACCGAGATAGGTGTGGGTTATACGACCGAGTCTCCACCTCGTTGGTGGAAGGTTATCGTCTCGTAAGACTACGAGATCATTGGGTTTTAAATTCAACGGGGGGTATTTCTATTTAGTTCTTTTATGGAATTCGATTAAATATTCATTTTTATAGCGGTTGCAAAAGTGCTGATACAAGGATTTAACCTTTTGCCATCGATTCACAATTTGGATAGGGGAATTGAGTATTTCGGGTTCAACAGGCGCTAAAAGGGGACCACCGATGAGAAAGTGTCCTGGAGTAAGGGGTTGCAAATCAGAGGGGTCCTCGGACATGCTCTTCAGCGGTCGCGAATTGAGACATGCTTCAATTTTGTAGAGAATGGTCGTAAATTCCTCAAAGGTGAAATGCATGTTTTCGACAAACTTTCGGAAGTGAAGTTTGAAGCTTTCGGCTCCAGCTTCCCAGAGTCCAACAATGTGAGGCGCGGCGGCTGGTATAAAATGCCACTGCAAGTCTTGGTAGGAAAATTTAGTGAAGACGGCGTCCTTACTTTGACGTAGGAAAGCTTTCCAATCGTGCATCAGGGCTTTAGATGCTCAAACGAAGTTTTTCCCATTGTCGGAGTATAAATCCTTGGGACATCCTCTGCGTGCGGTGAAACGGCTGAACGCAGCGAGAAAGGTGGGCGTCGAGAGATCACTGGTAGCTTCGAGATGGATAGCCTTGGTCGCGAAGCAGACGAATATGCACGCGTAGCCTTTCGTGTTGAGGCACGCCCTGCCGGTATAATTTTTAATGTCAAACAGTCCCGCGAAGTCGAGACCGGTGGCAGCAAATGGTCGAGAGAGAGGTGCGTTCAGGCGGCAGTGCAGTCATTAGTTGTGTCTGGATTTGTTTCCGTTGTAGAGCGCAGCTTTTGCAATTGTGGATCGTGGTGCGAAAGAGATTTTTTGCCTTCGGGATCCAATATTGAGTGCGGTTCAAATGTAGCGTGAGTTGGTTTCCTCCATGCAAACTGATCTCATGGATGAACCGGACTAAGAGTGGGGTAAAAACACAATTGTAGGGGATTATAAACGGATGTCGTTCGTCATAAGAGAGTGACGGACATGAGGTTAAACGTCCTCTTGCGCGGAGAACTCCATCTTGGAATAAGAATGGATTGAGTGACAGAATTGTACTCTTTCTGTCAAGATTCATCTTCAGTTCCAGACAGTGATATTCATTGACAAAATTAACCTTCTGCATGAGAATAGTCAGTCGGGTTTTGACATATTGAATCTCATCCGAATCAATACTTTTATCGTGTCGTCTAAATGAGGGGCGATGTTGGGGGTGTGAGTGATGGAAGGACCGGAAAATGTAAGAGAGTATGCGGAGAGCTCGCGAGAAAGAAGAAAACCTTTTCAAAAAGTCTTCATAATGAGGAAAATATGCAAAATACGATTTCATGGGTTTTGCTTCCAGTTCGGTTTCAAAAATCTCTAGGGTAGGAGAGTGAGCCCAGTACTTTTTCTCTTGGCGCAACCAATACGGGCCTTGCCACCATAATGAGGTTTGTTACAACTCAAGCGGACACATGCCACGACTGGCTAAGTCCGCTGGATTGTGTTGGGATTGGACATGAAACCAGTGAGTGGGATCTACGATTTCCACGATTTTGGCCACACGGTTAGCAACGAACGTAGTCCAGGTACAAGGCGGTCGCTTTACCCAAGCGAGCACGATGGTTGAATCAGTCCAGCAGTAGAGTTCATACTGAGGAAAATCGAGATGAGGGATAACCGCATTTAACATGTCAACTAAGAGGGCTGCACCGCACAATTAAAGTCGAGGTACAGATATTGTTTTGATGGGGGCAACTTTGGTTTTTGCATAAAGTAAAGAAGTACGGATTTCGAGAGAGTTACGAAAGCGTACATAGACCACGCCGGCCTATGCTTTTTCGGAAGCATCGCAAAACGCATGGATTTCAATGGCACTCGTTGGAGTGAAATCAATCCATCGAGGGATTTTTATGAGGTTAATTTGGTGATAACACTGGACGAATTTTATCCTGAGTTGTAGGGTTGACGGTGTCAAGGGGTCATCCCAGCCGGTGGCGTCCAGCCAAACTTGTTGCATGAGTGTTTTTGCGATAATAATGACCGGGGCCAACCAGCCTGCAGGATCAAATAGTTTGGCAAGGAGCGACAGCATTTCCCGTTTGGTGTAAGAGGGGGCAATATCGAATGGTTTCGATTCAATGGTTAAGTAATCCATTCCATCGGATACCGAGTGTTTTTGCTGTTCTGGCGTCTTCCAATTCTAGAAAATCCTTATTCAGTAGGTCTTCAGGAGGTATTCCGGATAGAATTTCCTGTTGGTAAGCTGTCCATTTTTGCAGAGTAAATCCAGCAGAGCGAAGGGCTGCTGTCAATTCCTTTCGCGCACGAAGCGCCGTGTCGATAATATGAGCACCACACAGCACGTCGTCGACATACATGGCTGTCCTCAAAATGGCAGCAGCCAGGGGGAACTCGGTTTTGACAACCTGGGCCAGCTGATGAAGCGTGCGAATTGCGAGATAGGGGGCACAGTTTACACCGAAAGTGACTGTTTGAAGTTAAAATTCGTGCACTTCATCATCTGGTGAATTTCTGAAAAAGATCCGTTGAGAGCGCGAATGCGTCGGATCCACCAGAATCTGGCGATACATCTTCTCGATGTCTCCGTTGAAGACTGTAACGAAGTTTCTTGCCGGGGTATACTCAGTCTCGCCAGAGTCCAGTACCGAACACTTAAATAAAAAGCTTTCGGTATTCTTTTCACAGTTTTTCGACTATTTATTTACCGTAATTCAAAGTTTTATTTTTCGGTATTTTATTGCTAACAGTATTTCTTAAAACTAGTTCCTTTAATTCTAATGTCCGCTGAATAGCACTCAGTCCGTAAAAATACAAAGTCTATATACACACAGAGTTCTAGAATACGAGGTTTTATGATTGTCGGCGTCAGCCACTACGAGGTACTAGAATTTACTTTGATTCAGGATTGGCGTCCGCTTAAAAGCACTCGGCCAGGACGAGGTACTAAAATTTACTTGGATTCGGGATTGGCGTCCGCTTAAAAGCACTCGGCCACGACGAGGTACTTATGAAATTTACTTGGAATCGGGATTGGCGTCCGCTTAAGAGCACTCAGCCAGGACAAGGTACTAAAATTTGCTTGGAATCGGGATTGGCGTCCGCTTAAGAGCACTCAGCCAGGACGAGGTACTAAAATTTAACTTGGAATTGGGATTGGCGTCCGCTTAAGAGCACTCAGCCAGGACGAGGTACTAAAATTTACTTGGAATTGGGATTGGCGTCCGCTTAAGAGCACTCAGCCAGGACAAGGTACTAAAATTTACTTGGAATTGGGATTGGCGTCCGCTTAAGAGCACTCAGCCAGGACGAGGTACTAAAATTTACTTGGAATTGGGATTGGCGTCCGCTTAAGAGCACTCAGCCAGGACGAGGTACTAAAATTTACTTGGAATTGGGATTGGCGTCCGCTTAAGAGCATTCAGCCAGGACGAGCTACTAAAATTTACTTGGAATTGGGATTGGCGTCCGCTTAAGAGCACTCAGCCAGGATGAGGTACTAAAATTTACTGGGAATTGGGATTGGCGTCCGCTTAAGAGCACTCAGCCAGGACGAGGTACTAAAATTTACTTGGAATTGGGATTGGCGTCCGCTTAAGAGCACTCAGCCAGGATGAGGTACTAATATTTACTGGGAATTGGGATTGGCGTCCGCTTAAGAGCACTCAGCCAGGACGAGGTACTAAAATTTACTTGGAATTGGGATTGGCGTCCGCTTAAGAGCACTCAGCCAGGACGAGGTACTAAAATTTACTTGGAATTGGGATTGGCGTCCGCTTAAGAGCACTCAGCCAGGACGAGGTACTCAAATTTACTTGGAATTGGGATTGGCGTCCGCTTAAGAGCACTCAGCCAGGACGAGGTACTAGAGGTTCAAGGTTCGACGACTTACCACTTGGAGCACGAGATTCCAAAAGAGATCGAATTCAGCGCGGTGGGCCCTTTTATACACCGATCAAAACAACTCCGCTGCAGTCGTTGTTCTTGTGCACATTCTGGAATTTTCTAATGTGCTTAGCGGCACACAATGTACTTGTTGTTGTTGTGCTAATTTCGAGAAATATTTCTTGTGATTTTGTTGGTAGTTCTTGTTCACATTCCAGAATTTTCTAATCTGCATAGCGGCACACAACGTACTTGTTGTTGTTGTGGTTATTTCTGGAAATAAAAACTTGTGATTTTGTTGGTAGCTTCCCACGCTCTAATTTAATTTTTGCTTGCTTGTTTCGCGTCTCAGTCTGTGTTGTAGTTGTTGTAAACAGTATTCCACCTGATTTTATTAGTAATTTCCCAAGGCTCTGCTTTAATTTTTGCTTGCTGATTTGGCGTCTCGGTCTGTGTTGTAATTGTTATAAAAAGTATGTAGTTCATGTATTCTGTGTGACTGTGGTTTTTTTATCCCTTTGTTAGCAAGCGAATTAATGTGGTTGTTGTTGTTATTGTTAGTTTTACATATTTTCGCCTTTGCTACGTTGCCTTTTTTCGTTTTATTGTTGTTGATAGAATTTATTCCACCTGAAGTTGGGTCCGCACAACCCAGGTCACCGCGTTTTCAGTTTACGTTTACTAAAAACGGGCTCGGTTGGGATGCAGGCCAGGTTCTACACCCGGAGTTGTAAGGGAAAAAATATTTTTTCCTTACAAGACATATAAATAAAGATGCTATTTGAGAATGAGGAAAGTTAGATCTGCTTGCAAAGCCGGACCGGGGTAAAGGGTGTCATTTCGACTGAGACCGTTGGTTGTGGGGCATGAAGCGTTAAAAACAACTCGCACCTTGGTGGAGCTGCTTTCTGGCTTGATGACTACATGGTGAGGTAAATAGTAAGTGTCAGACTGGAGCAAGGTTTGTTCGGAGTGAAGAGGGATCATATGATTCAAATGGGAGTATTCTTGAATCACTGAATCATAAAGTTCTTTAAAACTCGGGGTTTTCAGGAGTCGCGCTTCGTTGCGGAGAAATTGTTTAAGATTTCTCTTGAACGTCCAATTTGTAACTGCGAAGGGAATTCTTCTTTAAACGGCAGCGAGTTAAAAAACGAGACCCGCGTGGTAATGAAAGGTGTTGGCAGGTCCTGAGGGAGTGGACCCGTTATAATCCAGCCGAATATTGTTTCTTGGGCTACGAGTGAGCTCCAATCAAGACATCGATCTGATCACTTTGGTAGAAATGGTTATCCGCCAAAGGAATATTAGGGAGGGATTCACAGAGGTTCCGGTCAAGGGAACAGACGGAAAGATTTCCGGTTAATTTCGGTAGGACGAGAGCCTTGGTTTCTATACGAGTTCCGGAATTGCGAGGGGAGACAATGTTAAACATACAGAGTTTGCTAACAAGGGCTGTGATAGTTTGGTTGACACTTGCCACCCGCTCTTGAATGGTTTTCGTAGGTAGATGTAAGGGTTTTTGAATGCGCTCGGAGAGAAAGGTGGCTTCTTATCCGGGATCTATGAGCGTACGAGCGAGATATGTTTCCTCGCGGCAACAGATATGTACCATTGCAGTAGCGAGTAAAACTTGCTTAAACGAGATGTGAAGCTTGTCAGCACATTGGGTGTTTGAGGGGCTTGAGTGGACTGTACTAGTCGTTGAGTTGAAGAGGTAGAGCGGGTCGCTCGGGAGTGCGAGGGGGAAATTTGTTGCGAATTTAATTGTGCATTCATGTTGTGCATTATTTGGCGCAGGGCCACGATGAACAGTGGTATGAGGGCGCAGGGTTGTGGCGGTAGAGTTCGAGCGGAGCTTTGAAGTGGGAATTGGGGTCGCCTCGCGATGTAATAGCGAATGATGTCGTTTATTACATGACATACACGTGTTAATACTTTGACAATCGCGCATTTGGTGCGAATGCGCAAGACAATTCGAACAGAATTTGAGCCGTTGAATCGTTGACTAACGGGTTTCTGAGCTCATAGCTAGAAAGCGTGGACATTGGCGTAGAGGGTGAGTTTGATCCGTGCATATTTTGCAGCTAGTCGGGAGCATATTCGCCTGGAAAGTGTGCACAGGATTTGAAGCGGGGAGATTGCGAGCATTGCTGGTCGATTTCTTTTTAACCGAATCGCGGACTTGCGAATATCGAAGACTGTTTCCAGGGTTTGGAAATAAGATGTTAAAAACGAATCCATTTCCTTCCACTTCAGAATATCGCGATTTTGGGAAATGGATTATTCCCACAGAGAGGGGTGTTTTCGGGGAGACGAGTCGAACAAAGATGCACTATAATGGCATCCCATCGATATTCGCAAGTCCGCGATTCGGTTAAAAAGAAATCGACCAGCAATGCTCGCAATCTCCCCGCTTCAAATCCTGTGCACACTTTCCAGGCGAATATGCTCCCGACTAGCTGCAAAATATGCACGGATCAAACTCACCCTCTACGCCAATGTCCACGCTTTCTAGCTATGAGCTCAGAAACCCGTTAGTCAACGATTCAACGGCTCAAATTCTGTTCGAATTGTCTTGCGCATTCGCACCAAATGCGCGATTGTCAAAGTATTAACACGTGTATGTCATGTAATAAACGACATCATTCGCTATTACATCGCGAGGCGACCCCAATTCCCACTTCAAAGCTCCGCTCGAACTCTACCGCCACAACCCTGCGCCCTCATACCACTGTTCATCGTGGCCCTGCGCCAAATAATGCACAACATGAATGCACAATTAAATTCGCAACAAATTTCCCCCTCGCACTCCCGAGCGACCCGCTCTACCTCTTCAACTCAACGACTAGTACAGTCCACTCAAGCCCCTCAAACACCCAATGTGCTGACAAGCTTCACATCTCGTTTAAGCAAGTTTTACTCGCTACTGCAATGGTACATATCTGTTGCCGCGAGGAAACATATCTCGCTCGTACGCTCATAGATCCCGGATAAGAAGCCACCTTTCTCTCCGAGCGCATTCAAAAACCCTTACATCTACCTACGAAAACCATTCAAGAGCGGGTGGCAAGTGTCAACCAAACTATCACAGCCCTTGTTAGCAAACTCTGTATGTTTAACATTGTCTCCCCTCGCAATTCCGGAACTCGTATAGAAACCAAGGCTCTCGTCCTACCGAAATTAACCGGAAATCTTTCCGTCTGTTCCCTTGACCGGAACCTCTGTGAATCCCTCCCTAATATTCCTTTGGCGGATAACCATTTCTACCAAAGTGATCAGATCGATGTCTTGATTTGAGCTCACTCGTAGCCCAAGAAACAATATTCGGCTGGATTATAACGGGTCCACTCCCTCAGGACCTGCCAACACCTTCCATTACCACGCGGGTCTGGTTTTTTAACTCGCTGCCGTTTAAAGAAGAATTCCCTTCGCAGTTACAAATTGGACGTTCAAGAGAAATCTTAAACAATTTCTCCGCAACGAAGCGCGACTCCTGAAAACCCCGAGTTTTAAAGAACTTTATGATTCAGTGATTCAAGAATACTCCCATTTGAATCATATGATCCCTCTTCACCACGAACAAACCTTGCTCCAGTCTGACACTTACTATTTACCTCACCATGTAGTCATCAAGCCAGAAAGCAGCTCCACCAAGGTGCGAGTTGTTTTTAACGCTTCATGCCCCACAACCAACGGTCTCAGTCGAAATGACACCCTTTACCCCGGTCCGGCTTTGCAAGCAGATCTAACTTTCCTCATTCTCAAATAGCATCTTTATTTATATGTCTTGTAAGGAAAAAATATTTTTTCCCTTACAACTCCGGGTGTAGAACCTGGCCTGCATCCCAACCGAGCCCGTTTTTAGTAAACGTAAACTGAAAACGCGGTGACCTGGGTTGTGCGGACCCAACTTCAGGTGGAATAAATTCTATCAACAACAATAAAACGAAAAAAGGCAACGTAGCAAAGGCGAAAATATGTAAAACTAACAATAACAACAACAACCACATTAATTCGCTTGCTAACAAAGGGATAAAAAAACCACAGTCACACAGAATACATGAACTACATACTTTTTATAACAATTACAACACAGACCGAGACGCCAAATCAGCAAGCAAAAATTAAAGCAGAGCCTTGGGAAATTACTAATAAAATCAGGTGGAATACTGTTTACAACAACTACAACACAGACTGAGACGCGAAACAAGCAAGCAAAAATTAAATTAGAGCGTGGGAAGCTACCAACAAAATCACAAGTTTTTATTTCCAGAAATAACCACAACAACAACAAGTACGTTGTGTGCCGCTATGCAGATTAGAAAATTCTGGAATGTGAACAAGAACTACCAACAAAATCACAAGAAATATTTCTCGAAATTAGCACAACAACAACAAGTACATTGTGTGCCGCTAAGCACATTAGAAAATTCCAGAATGTGCACAAGAACAACGACTGCAGCGGAGTTGTTTTGATCGGTGTATAAAAGGGCCCACCGCGCTGAATTCGATCTCTTTTGGAATCTCGTGCTCCAAGTGGTAAGTCGTCGAACCTTGAACCTCTAGTACCTCGTCCTGGCTGAGTGCTCTTAAGCGGACGCCAATCCCACTTCCAAGTAAATTTGAGTACCTCGTCCTGGCTGAGTGCTCTTAAGCGGACGCCAATCCCAATTCCAAGTAAATTTTAGTACCTCGTCCTGGCTGAGTGCTCTTAAGCGGACGCCAATCCCAATTCCAAGTAAATTTTAGTACCTCGTCCTGGCTGAGTGCTCTTAAGCGGACGCCAATCCCAATTCCCAGTAAATATTAGTACCTCATCCTGGCTGAGTGCTCTTAAGCGGACGCCAATCCCAATTCCAAGTAAATTTTAGTACCTCGTCCTGGCTGAGTGCTCTTAAGCGGACGCCAATCCCAATTCCAAGTAAATTTTAGTACCTCGTCCTGGCTGAGTGCTCTTAAGCGGACGCCAATCCCAATTCCCAGTAAATTTTAGTACCTCATCCTGGCTGAGTGCTCTTAAGCGGACGCCAATCCCAATTCCAAGTAAATTTTAGTAGCTCGTCCTGGCTGAATGCTCTTAAGCGGACGCCAATCCCAATTCCAAGTAAATTTTAGTACCTCGTCCTGGCTGAGTGCTCTTAAGCGGACGCCAATCCCAATTCCAAGTAAATTTTAGTACCTTGTCCTGGCTGAGTGCTCTTAAGCGGACGCCAATCCCAATTCCAAGTAAATTTTAGTACCTCGTCCTGGCTGAGTGCTCTTAAGCGGACGCCAATCCCAATTCCAAGTAAATTTTAGTACCTCGTCCTGGCTGAGTGCTCTTAAGCGGACGCCAATCCCGATTCCAAGCAAATTTTAGTACCTTGTCCTGGCTGAGTGCTCTTAAGCGGACGCCAATCCCGATTCCAAGTAAATTTCATAAGTACCTCGTCGTGGCCGAGTGCTTTTAAGCGGACGCCAATCCCGAATCCAAGTAAATTTTAGTACCTCGTCCTGGCCGAGTGCTTTTAAGCGGACGCCAATCCTGAATCAAAGTAAATTCTAGTACCTCGTAGTGGCTGACGCCGACAATCATAAAACCTCGTATTCTAGAACTCTGTGTGTATATAGACTTTGTATTTTTACGGACTGAGTGCTATTCAGCGGACATTAGAATTAAAGGAACTAGTTTTAAGAAATACTGTTAGCAATAAAATACCGAAAAATAAAACTTTGAATTACGGTAAATAAATAGTCGAAAAACTGTGAAAAGAATACCGAAAGCTTTTTATTTAAGTGTTCGGTACTGGACTCTGGCGAGACTGAGTATACCCCGGCAAGAAACTTCGTTACAGTCTTCAACGGAGACATCGAGAAGATGTATCGCCAGATTCTGGTGGATCCGACGCATTCGCGCTCTCAACGGATCTTTTTCAGAAATTCACCAGATGATGAAGTGCACGAATTTTAACTTCAAACAGTCACTTTCGGTGTAAACTGTGCCCCCTATCTCGCAATTCGCACGCTTCATCAGCTGGCCCAGGTTGTCAAAACCGAGTTCCCCCTGGCTGCTGCCATTTTGAGGACAGCCATGTATGTCGACAACGTGCTGTGTGGTGCTCATATTATCGACACGGCGCTTCGTGCGCGAAAGGAATTGACAGCAGCCCTTCGCTCTGCTGGATTTACTCTGCAAAAATGGACAGCTTAGCAACAGGAAATTCTATCCGGAATACCTCCTGAAGACCTACTGAATAAGGATTTTCTAGAATTGGAAGACGCCAGCACAGCAAAAACACTCGGTATCCGATGGAATGCAAAAGCGGATTACTTAACCATTGAATCGAAACCATTCGATATTGCCCCCTCTTACACCAAACGGGAAATGCTGTCGCTCCTTGCCAAACCATTTGATCCTGCAGGCTGGTTGGCCCTGGTCATTATTATCGCAAAAACACTCATGCAACAAGTTTGGCTGGACGCCACCGGCTGGGATGACCCCTTGACACCGTCAACCCTACAACTCTGGATAAAATTCGTCCAGTGTTATCACCAAATTAACCTCATAAAAATCCCTCGATGGATTGATTTCACTCCAACGAGTGCCATTGAAATCCATGCGTTTTGCGATGCTTCCGAAAAAGCATACGCCGGCGTGGTCTATGTACGCTTTCGTAACTCTCTCGAAATCCGTACTTCTTTACTTTATGCAAAAACCAAAGTTGCCCCCATCAAAACAATATCTGTACCTCGACTTTAATTGTGCGGTGCAGCCCTCTTAGTTGACATGTTAAATGCGGTTATCCCTCATCTCGATTTTCCTCAGTATGAACTCTACTGCTGGACTGATTCAACCATCGTGCTCGCTTGGGTAAAGCGACCGCCTTGTACCTGGACTACGTTCGTTGCTAACCGTGTGGCCAAAATCGTGGAAATCGTAGATCCCACTCACTGGTTTCATGTCCAATCCCAACACAATCCAGCGGACTTAGCCAGTCGTGGCATGTGTCCGCTCGAGTTGTAACAAACCTCATTATGGTGGCAAGGCCCGTATTGGTTGCGCCAAGAGAAAAAGTACTGGGCTCACTCTCCTACCCTAGAGATTTTTGAAACCGAACTGGAAGCAAAACCCATGAAATCGTATTTTGCATATTTTCCTCATTATGAAGACTTTTTGAAAAGGTTTTCTTCTTTCTCGCGAGCTCTCCGCATACTCTCTTACATTTTCCGGTCCTTCCATCACTCACACCCCCAACATCGCCCCTCATTTAGACGACACGATAAAAGTATTGATTCGGATGAGATTCAATATGTCAAAACCCGACTGACTATTCTCATGCAGAAGGTTAATTTTGTCAATGAATATCACTGTCTGGAACTGAAGATGAATCTTGACAGAAAGAGTACAATTCTGTCACTCAATCCATTCTTATTCCAAGATGGAGTTCTCCGCGCAAAAGGACGTTTAACCTCATGTCCGTCACTCTCTTATGACGAACGACATCCGTTTATAATCCCCTACAATTGTGTTTTTACCCCACTCTTAGTCCGGTTCATCCATGAGATCAGTTTGCATGGAGGAAACCAACTCACGCTACATTTGAACCGCACTCAATATTGGATCCCGAAGGCAAAAAATCTCTTTCGCACCACGATCCACAATTGCAAAAGCTGCGCTCTACAACGGAAACAAATCCAGACACAACTAATGACTGCACTGCCGCCTGAACGCACCTCTCTCTCGACCATTTGCTGCCACCGGTCTCGACTTCGCGGGACCGTTTGACATTAAAAATTATACCGGCAGGGCGTGCCTCAACACGAAAGGCTACGCGTGCATATTCGTCTGCTTCGCGACCAAGGCTATCCATCTCGAAGCTACCAGTGATCTCTCGACGCCCACCTTTCTCGCTGCGTTCAGCCGTTTCACCGCACGCAGAGGATGTCCCAAGGATTTATACTCCGACAATGGGAAAAACTTCGTTTGAGCATCTAAAGCCCTGATGCACGATTGGAAAGCTTTCCTACGTCAAAGTAAGGACGCCGTCTTCACTAAATTTTCCTACCAAGACTTGCAGTGGCATTTTATACCAGCCGCCGCGCCTCACATGGTTGGACTCTGGGAAGCTGGAGCCGAAAGCTTCAAACTTCACTTCCGAAAGTTTGTCGAAAACATGCATTTCACCTTTGAGGAATTTACGACCATTCTCTACAAAATTGAAGCATGTCTCAATTCGCGACCGCTGAAGAGCATGTCCGAGGACCCCTCTGATTTGCAACCCCTTACTCCAGGACACTTTCTCATCGGTGGTCCCCTTTTAGCGCCTGTTGAACCCGAAATACTCAATTCCCCTATCCAAATTGTGAATCGATGGCAAAAGGTTAAATCCTTGTATCAGCACTTTTGCAACCGCTATAAAAATGCATATTTAATCGAATTCCATAAAAGAACTAAATAGAAATACCCCCCGTTGAATTTAAAACCCAATGATCTCGTAGTCTTACGAGACGATAACCTTCCACCAACGAGGTGGAGACTCGGTCGTATAACCCACACCTATCTCGGTTCTGATAGCAGAACACGTGTTGCCGACGTCCGAACCGATAAAGGAACCCTGACCCGTCCGATCTCGAAATTAGTCGTGTTGCCACGGTAACTCGACACAAAATCGGAACCCCCCTCTATGTTTTAGAATTTAATAATTTTCTCACTCTAGAAATGAATCCCGAGACAACATCCCCAACTGCAAAGGGCGCTACGGGCAAACGGAATCAACGCCCTCTATTTGTCCGTAGTCCATATTCTGTCCAACCAGCCGCTCCCGTCATCACCGATCACCGTCTAGTTCGTCCCGTGCGAACCCCCTACTTCGCATGGCTTCAATCGGTGCTAAAGTTGCGGTATGTTTGCGCCAAACTGCTCTCCGCCGCAACTAACAACGGCAACCCTCGCCTCTCAAGATCTATTTGGCATGCGGTGAGATCTGTCGCCTCTTTCTCTCGCTCTCTGAGTTAAAGCGGCTCTTCTGCATCTCAGCAGAAGAGCAAGCAGCTCATCATTCCATGCTAATAGTTCTCCCTCCCACGGTGGTACTCGGTGAGTTATGCTTCTGCTTTCTCTCGCTCTCTGAGTTAAAGCGGCTCTTCTGGATCTCGGTAGAAGGGCAAGCAGCTCATCGACAGTACCAGGAAGTGGCATCGGCCATTCCATTCTGATAAGTGAACGAGCGAGCACCTGTCTCGACAACACACCCAATATTCCCTTTTTATCAGTGAACGCAAGCACCCGTCTTGTAAAAGTGTGAAGAAGCAAGTAACAAGTGAATATCAAAGACATTGTTCTGGACAACGAGCTACAAATTTAATACCACGGATCATCCCAAATCATCATCCCAACCCACGACAGCGCCGTCCATCGATTATTCATCATTCTACGTGATATAGCTACGAAGAAGCTACGGAAATATAAACCGGTAAGTCTCGAACTCTACTCATTATCGGATTCCGCCTCCCCTCGTAAACCCTTTGATCTTTCGATCCGGCTCTCGAACGAGCTCGGAGACCACCCCAACACTTGAGAATTTTCCTTCTGTAGCACTTGTATCTAATTTTCCTTCGTTCTGTTTTCTTCTAATGATTGTTTTTCTTCCTTTATAGCTTTGCTCCACTTATTCTTGTCTGGACTTTGCATTGCATATGTGAGTAGTATATACACATTTAATTTCTTTAATGGTTGCTTATCCCGTTTACCTCTACCTAAACTTTCTAGTTTTTCTAGAATTTGACTTCTTCTTCACTTTCCGTTGTGTTTCCTTCTTCTCCTTCTGCTTCTTCTTCATCGTTTTCATGCACTTCATCATCTTTTTGTTCATTGACCTCCAGAATCGTCAAGTTTCTTTCTATTTGTTTTACTGCAGTTTCTACCTTAGCAAAAATTACGTCCCTGGAAATTAATCTTCCTTTAAAATTATCATAAAGCCTGAAACCATTCGGAGCATAACCAACAAAAGTATATTTAATGCTCCTGTCATCAAGTTTTTTTAATTGTGTCAATATCTTCATGTAAGCATAACATCCAAAAATTTGGAGATTGGTCAAATCTGGTTTCGTCTTGCCCCACATTTCATAAGGTGTAGTTTCAAATGTTTCAGTAGGACTTCAGTAGTATGAATAGGCCGGTTCTGGACCACTACATCCTCCCGTGTATTTCGAAGCAGTATTCCTTCAAAGGAGGCGGTGAGTGTGGAAGAGCGGGATAGACGATATGAGTCCAGAGCAGAGTTGCCAGATCGAGGAATTTTGTCGTGTGATTTTTGTAGGGATTTGGGGACTTTTTGTGGGGATTTGGAGACTTTCCGTGGAATTTTCCCAACCCTGGCGGCTGGAGTTGAGAATTGAAGGCTGAAAGCTGAGGGCTGGCGGCTGGCGGACGGATTTGCTGTAATTATAACATCTATTCTTGTATTTCTGCTATCTTCAATTGTTTTAGGATTATGCTCAGTGATAAATTATTATTATGCTCAGAAAAAAAATATCTACATACTGAGAAAAAAGCTCACCTTTTGAATGTAGGTTTGACCCAAAATCCTCCTCTCGAACTCCTCTTTCACTACGATTTTTTCTTATTGCAATTATTTTCCTTTTTTTTTGACGTAAAAATTGCTCTAATTTTACCAATTGTTCCAACATTAGTTTTCTCTTCAGTCTACTCATGAATTGTTACAACTCTAATTTTTATTTTAATCCTCTTATTAGGCTTATATCACGAGTTAAATCAAGGAATACTTGAATGAAGAGAATAGGGTTGTAGTTAATTATAACATTTGATTTGCATTCAAAAGGTATTGAAATTCAACCTGCCTTAAATATGAAGTGATAAATTAGTAACAGTTAGTTTCGACCTATCCTTAGGAATTCTCCGTTATTTTTAATTGAAGCACAAAAAAGCCATATCACTGTTAATGATATTACTGGAAAATCCCCAATTAAGGAAATATGAAGTCCAATAGAAAGCTGTTAACTTTTTTATTTATCGGCTTAATTCCGTTTATGCTTCTATTTTATGTAGTTTAACTAAAACATTACATAGGAAAAAAAATTTAATTTAATTACTAAAATTAGTTACTTCAATTGTATTTATTTAGAGAATAATCATTCTTCCGTACATCTTCAGTGTACAGCTCTAATATAAGCTATCCAAACAAATTAAAAGAATATATAAATAAATTAAAATAACTCACGAAGTAAACATTGTCATATAAATTTTCAAATTATTTCTTTGTAAAATTCTTCTTCTTTTAGAAAGATTTGATAAAATTCTTTGACCTCCAATTTCCTCTGATCAGCCTTGATCAACACATTTTACTATCGAAAGTCCAATAGAAAGAGGATATCTTACAATACCATAAGTAGAGAGAGTGGGTGTAAATCACATACCTCTTGAAAACCTGTTTATTAATATATTAAAAAGAGGAAACTTCAAAGAGTTTCTTCTCTTTCATGAAACTAAATAACCCAAAACTGCGCCAATCGGACAAATAAAAATTGTTAAGTTTATTTCTCAAAGAAAGAACAACAGTTTCAGGGGTTTCCAAAATTAGTCATCTCATTACTCTTCCACCCACTAAACTTATGCAAGTTAATGGAATCATTCCACTAAGTATAATTTTACTCTCATCACCTAATATGTTTAAAGAAAGAAAATTTATTCTTCCTCTTATTGAATAATGGGCCAATCGTAATGAGTATATTACAGTTAACCCGGTTGATATGAAAACCAATAATCATACTAAAAAATTTACTTCCATTAAAAGAATTAGCTCTATAATAAGATCCTTTGAATAAAAACCAGCTAAAAAGGGTATTCCACATAATGCTAAACTAGAAACATTAAATCATGAACTAGTAAAAGGTATGTGAACCCTCCCATAAATCGAATATTTTGATTATTGTTTATATTATGAATTATGGCTCCTGCACACATGAATAGAAGTGCCTTAAACAATGCATGAGTTAGTAGATGGAAAAAAGTATATTTTCAAGGCCTTTAATTTTAAAGTTATTATTATTGTTTACGCCAAACTGCTGTCCGCCGCAACTAGCAACGGCAACCCTGGCCTCTCAAGAACTATTTGGCATGCGGTGAGATCTGTCACCGCTTTCTCTCGCTTCCGAGCAAAAGCGGCTCTTCTGCATCTCAGTAGAAGGGCAAGAAGCTCACCATTCCATGCTAATAGTTCTCCCTCCCACGGTTTGGCACTCGGTGAGTTCTGCCTCCGCTTTCTCTCGCTCTGTGAGTTAAAGCAGCTCTTCTGCATCTCGGTAGAAGGGCAAGCAGGTCATCGATAGTATCAGGAAGTGGCATCGGCCATTCCATTTTGATCAGTAAACGTAAGCACCCATCTTGCAAAAGTGTAAGGACACAATTTGCAAGTGTCAGCACCGCTTTTCGGCACAACGATCATCACAATCATCCTCACATCATCCACGACGGTGCCGTCCATCATTCACTCATCATCCAACGTGACCAGTCATCCGAACTCTTATTTACGGAAATATAAACCGGTAAGTCTCACCCTCCATTAATTATAAATTACGCACCTCCCCGCGTAAACATTTAGGTCTTCGAGCCGGATCTCTTTCGATCTCGGAGACTACCCCAACAATTATTAATCTTGGGTGACTTAGTGTAGACCGAGCAATAATTTTTTTTAAATCAAACTCATAACACGCTGATAAGGCATGATAACATATGAAGAGATCTTCCTATAAAAGAAGAGTTCACACACACACACTAAATCGAATCAACAAGTATAACCCAGCAGTTACTAAAGTTGATGAATGTACCAGCACTGATACAGGTGTAGGTGCTGCTATTGCTGCAGAAAGTCAAGACGAAAAAGGAATTTAAGCTCTTTTAGTTATTGCAGCTGAAACTACAAGTCTTGATACCACTCTTATTTCAACTGAAGAATTATATTCTTCTAAATAAAAAATAAAATGCCAACTCCCAAAATTTATTATCCAGCCAATTGCAATTACAATAGCAAAATCACCAACAGGATTTCATAAAACAATAAGTATTCCAGCATTATATGACTTAGTATTTTGAAATAAATCACAAGACAATAAGAAACCAGACCTAATCTATCCCACCCAAGTAAAAGTCTTAACAGATTAGGTCGTAAAATTAGTAATATTATTGACAATACAAATAGAATACCACACACGACGAAATTAATAACACAAAAGATATAAAAATCATTCTTATTCAATCTATAATTAAAGTAATTATAATTCTCTGAGAATTTAAAGACACAACCTCTCATTCTAAAAAAAACCTCTCCCATCACTCATCATTCTGCATCCAGCTACCAACAATACGACTCTAAAAATAATAAAAAAGGAAGATACAAATAAGCAAATTGAAACTATTTCCAAGATTTAGGATACTCATTATATCATTGACACCACAAATCAATGTTTTATTTAGAACTACCCAAATAAAATAAATAAAAAATTAACTCTCTTTCAAAAACCAATAAAATAATAGGGACTCAGTGAAAAAACAAAACTAAAAACTCACGAATTCTACCTCTATTTATTGCTATTATTCTAGAGCACACCTTTCCATGTTGACTAAAAGAATACAAATAAATTAAATAATAAATAAATTGAATAAGCAGCACTAAAAAAACAAATGAGAGAAAGGGCTCAAAGCGAATATCATGATCAAGCAATTACTGTTCTTCACATAGAGATTTCTCTAATTAAATTTAATGAAGGAGGAGCAGCTATATTTGCTGTTCCTAGTAAAAATCATCATACTATAATGTAAAAGATGGAAGAAAATTCAACATAAACATGTATGTATATATAGCATAGCAGAAATACAAGAATACACAACGGAAAGTGAAGAAGAAGTCAAATTCTAGAAAAACTAGAAAGTTTAGGTAGAGGTAAACGGGATAAGCAACCATTAAAGAAATTAAATGTGTATATACTACTCACATATGAAGAAGCAATGCAAAGTCCAGACAAGAATAAGTGGAGCAAAGCTATAAAGGAAGAAAAACAATCATTAGAAGAAAACAGAACGAAGGAAAATTAGATACAAGTGCTACAGAAGGAAAATTCTCAAGTGTTGGGGTGGTCTCCGAGCTCGTTCGAGAGCCGGATCGAAAGATCAAAGGGTTTACGAGGGGAGGCGGAATCCGATAATGAGTAGAGTTCGAGACTTACCGGTTTATATTTCCGTAGCTTCTTCGTAGCTATATCACGTAGAATGATGAATAATCGATGGACGGCGCTGTCGTGGGTTGGGATGATGATTTGGGATGATCCGTGGTATTAAATTTGTAGCTCGTTGTCCAGAACAATGTCTTTGATATTCACTTGTTACTTGCTTCTTCACACTTTTACAAGACGGGTGCTTGCGTTCACTGATAAAAAGGGAATATTGGGTGTGTTGTCGAGACAGGTGCTCGCTCGTTCACTTATCAGAATGGAATGGCCGATGCCACTTCCTGGTACTGTCGATGAGCTGCTTGCCCTTCTACCGAGATGCGGAAGAGCCGCTTTAACTCAGAGATAAACCTGACTAAGAGTCGGGTAAAAACACAATTGTAGGGGATTATAAACGGATGTCGTTCGTCATAAGAGAGTGACGGACATGAGGTTAAACGTCCTCTTGCGCGGAGAACTCCATCTTGGAATAAGAATGGATTGAGTGACAGAATTGTACTCTTTCTGTCAAGATTCATCTTCAGTTCCAGACAGTGATATTCATTGGCAAAATGAACCTTCTGCATGAGATTAGTCAGTCGGGTTTTGACATATTGAATCTCATCCGAGTCAATACTTTTATCGTGTCGTCTAAATGAGGGGCGATGTTGGGGGTGTGAGTGATGGAAGAACCGGAAAATGTAAGAGAGTACGCGGAGAGCTCGCGAGAAAGAAGAAAACCTTTCCAAAAAGTCTTCATAATGAGGAAAATATGCAAAATACGATTTGATGGGTTTTGCTTCCAGTTCGGTTTCAAAAATCTCTGGGGTAGGAGAGTGAGCCCAGTACTTTTTCTCTTGGCGCAACCAATCCGGACCTTGCCACCATAATGAGGTTTGTTACAACTCAAGCGGATACATTCCACGACTGGCTAAGTCCGCTGGATTGTGTTGGGATTGGACATGAAACCAGTGAGTGGGATCTACGATTTCCACGATTTTGGCCACACGGTTAGCAACGAACGTAGTCCAGGTACAAGGCGGTCGCTTTACCCAAGCGAGCACGATGGTTGAATCAGTCCAGCAGTAGAGTTCATACTGAGGAAAATCGAGATGAGGGATAACCGCATTTAACATGTCAACTAAGAGGGCTGCACCGCACAATTCAAGTCGAGGTACAGATATTGTTTTGATGGGGGCAACTTTGGTTTTTGCACAAAGTAAAGAAGTACGGATTTCGAGAGAGTTACGAAAGCGTACATAGACCACGCCGGCGTATGCTTTTTCGGAAGCATCGCAAAACGCATGGATTTCAATGGCACTCGTTGGAGTGAAATCAATCCATCGAGGGATTTTTATAACGTTAATTTGGTGATAATACTGGACGAATTTTATCCAGAGTTGTAGGGTTGACGGGGTCAAGGTATCATCCCAGCCGGTGGCGTCCAGCCAAACTTGTTGCATGAGTGTTTTTGCGATAATAATGACCGGGGCCAACCAGCCTGCAGGATCAAATAGTTTGGCAAGGAGCGACAGCATTTCCCGTTTGGTGTAAGAGGGGGCAATATCGAATGGTTTCAATTCAATGGTGAAGTAATCCGCTTTTGCATTCCATCGGATACCGAGTGTTTTTGCTGGGCTGGCGTCTTCCAATTCTAGAAAATCCTTATTCAGTAGGTCTTCAGGAGGTATTCCGGATAGAATTTCCTGATGGTTAGCTGTCCATTTTCGCAGAGTAAATCCAGCAGAGCGAAGGGCTGCTGTCAATTCCTTTCGCGCACGGAGCGCCGTGTCGATAGTATGAGCACCACACAGCGCGTCGTCGACATACATGGCTGTCCTCAAAATGGCAGCAGCTAGGGGGAACTCGGTTTTGACAACCTGGGCCAGCTGATGAAGCGTGCGAATTGCGAGATAGGGGGCACAGTTTACACCGAAAGTGACTGTTTGAAGTTAAAATTCGTGCACTTCATCATCTGGTGAATTTCTGAAAAAGATCCGTTGATAGCGCGAATGCTTCGGATCCACCAGAATCTAGCGATACATCTTCTCAATGTCTCCGTTGAAGACATATTGATAAAGACGCCATTTGAGAATGAGGAAAGTTAGATCTGCTTGCAAAGCCGGACCGGGGTAAAGGGTGTAATTTCGACTGAGACCGTTGGTTGTGGGGCATGAAGCGTTAAAAACAACTCGCACCTTGGTGGAGCTGCTTTCTGGCTTGATGACTACATGGTGAGGTAAATAGTAAGTGTCAGACTGGAGCAAGGTTTGTTCGGGGTGAAGAGGGATCATATGATTCAAATGGGAGTATTCTTGAATCACTGAATCATAAAGTTCTTTAAAACTCGGGGTTTTCAGGAGTCGCGCTTCGTTGCGGAGAAATTGTTTAAGAGCTATTTCTCTTGAACGTCCAATTTGTAACTGCGAAGGGAATTCTTCTTTAAACGGCAGCGAGTTAAAAAACGAGACCCGCGTGGTAATGGAAGGTGTTGGCAGGTCCTGAGGGAGTGGACCCGTTATAATCCAGCCGAATATTGTTTCTTGGGCTACGAGTGAACCCAGAATATTTCCTTTAATGCCATCCAGCAGGATTAGAGGGTAAATGTCAGCTCCAATCAAGACATCGATCTGATCACTTTGGTAGAAATCGTTATCCGCCAAAGGAATATTAGGGAGGGATTCATAGAGGTTCCGGTCAAGGGAACAGACAGAAGGATTTCCGGTTAATTTCGGTAGGACGATAGCCTTGGTTTCTATACGAGTTCCGGAATTGCGAGGGGTGCCAATGTTAAACATACAGAGTTCGCTAACAAGGGCTGTTATAGCTTGGTTGACACTTGCCACCCGCGCTTGAATGGTTTTCGTAGGTAGATGTAAGCGTTTTTGAATGCGCTCGGAGAGAAAGGTGGCTTCTTATCCGGGATCTATGAGCGCACGAGCGAGATATGTTTCCTCACGGTAACAGATATGTACCATTGCAGTAGCGAGTAAAACTTGCTTTGATCGAGATGTGAAGCAAGTCAGCACATTGGGTGCTGGAGGGGCTTCAGTGGACTGTATTTGTCGTTGAGTTGAATAGGTAGAGGGGGTCGCTGGGGAGTGCGAGGGGGGAAATTTGTTGCGAATTCAATTGTGCATTCATGTTTTGCATTGTTTGGCGCAGGGTCACGATGAACAGTGGTATGAGGGCGCAGGGTTGCGGCGGTAGAGTTCGAGCGGAGCTTTGAAGTGGGAATTGGGGTCGCCTCGTGATGTAATAGCGAATGATGTCATTTATTACATGACATACACGTGTTAATACTTTGACAATCACGCATTTGGTGCGAATGCGCAAGACAATTCGAACAGAATTTGAGCCGTTGAATCGTTGACCAACGGGTTTCTGAGCTCATAGCTAGAAAGCGTGGACATTGGCGTAGAGGGTGAGTTTAATTCGTGCATAATTTGCAGCTAGTCAGGGTGTTTTCGGGGAGACGAGTGGAACAAAGATGCACTATAATGGCATCCCAACTCTCTACATCTACATCGTATAAAGTTAAAGCGGACAGACAGTTCTTAATTTCCCGCTGAAGTCGTTTGATTGCAACTCCGGATTCTTTAGAGATTGGGCTGAGGTTAAATAGGGTCCGGAGTTGCGTATTAATGAGTATGCGCTTGTTTTCAAAACGGTCCATTAAATTGTTCCATGCTTGTTCGAAGCCGCTGTCGATCAGTGGAGATTTTTGGACTATCTCCTTTGCTTCACCTTGGGTTTTTTGGTTAAAGTGGAAAAATTTTTCGACGGGGGGAAAGTCGATTATTTCGAATATAGAGCGCGGAAAACATGTCTTTAAAGCAGTGGTGTCCAAACACATACTATCACAATTGATCGTGTGTTGGAAATTTTTGTCACTCAGCACTGAGAAGAATAGATGCGCTGAAACACAAATCATGGATTTTTTTTTTGGATTTATGTTTCTTTGCACACTACATTTTTAGATTATTGCAACAGATAAATGAGAAAAGATTTTTTCCCGTTCTTTCCCGGAATACAAAATATAGTCAGAACGCATACTATAATAGTGTCTTTTCAAAGAATATCTATTTGTTTTGATAAGTGAAGTAAAGCAAACCATGCATTGTGCTTCATTGAAAGCATTACAAATACATAAAAATTCGATTTGGTATTTTAAATCAATTATTTTATTTTTTATTAAATAATATAATTTTTTGGGTGTAGGTTTTTTTTTTTTAAATGAGGTGGAAAGCATCGAAAGCCAAGGTGCGTGACTTTAACACGCTAAAACCACCTCCCCCAGGTCTGTCTGTCCTCCCGGAACTACCGTCAAGTATTACGTCGGGAGGCAGATGGAGCTTGACAGCTCAAAAGTCACCAATTAGAGTTCGTCGCAAAACAGTTTGTCGTGTTTATTGCCCTAACGTCATTGTATTGCCATATCAGCCAGTCAACTCAGTAGCTCTCCTAGCTCGCTCAGCATTTCTAAGTTTTCCGCATATTTGCGCAGATACCTCGCAGACTGCTTCCCACATTTTTTGCGATGTCAACATCGCCTCCACAATGTTTCTTGGCGAGACCTCCGACCCATAGATGCCTTTCAGCATATTTTGCTCTTCCACGAATCGGGGGCAAATGAAAAAGACGTGATGCGAATTCTCTATTTCATTCATGCACGCTGGACAAAAGGGCGAGGTATCATACCCAAAGCGGTATAGGCAGCTACGAAAAACTCCATGGCCAGTCAGAAACTGCGTTAGAGGAAAGCTCATTTCACCATGCGATCGACTTATCCATTTTTCAATATTTGGGATCAGAGCGAATGTCCAACGGCCCTTGCTTGAAGCATTCCAGCGGGTTTGCCACCTTTCTACTGAGAGTGAACGCTCTCGCTGCGGGTATATCTCAGCGCCATTACTTTTCGCTGCATACAGTCGATGTGCCTCATCAGCCATTATTTCTATCGGCATCATGCCTGCCAACACAAACGCAGCTTCGTCGGAGACAGTTCGATAAGCGCTGATCACGCGCAAGGCATTTAGTCGGTGAACTCTTTCAAGCTGCTTCCTATTGGACTTCACCTTTAAGGAGTCTGCCCAAATTGGCGCGGCATACATGAGCACTGATGTTACCACATTAGATAGCAACATTCGCTTGGTGCTTTTCGGTCCACCTATGTTCGGCAGCATCCTGGACAGGGCCGCGTAGCACTTCGAAGCTTTTTTGCAGACATACTCTGCATGCTGTCGGAAACTAAGGCGATCATCAATAAAAACGCCCAAGTACTTTATCGCTCTCTGCGATTGGATGGTAGCACCTCCCACCCTCAGTTGCACTGATTCCACTTTTTTGCGACTACTAATAAGGACGGCTTCGGTTTTTTGCTCAGCGAGCTGCAAGCCAACCGAAGTTAGCCTCTGTTTAACCATCGAAACAGTGAGATTTGCTTTTTCCTCCAGGTCTGACACTTGTTTTTCTACCACTACGACAGCCAAATCGTCCGCAAAACCGATTACTTTGGCTCCTTCAGGAACTGGCAACCTGAGAACGCTGTCGTACATGAAGTTCCAGAGTAATGGACCCAATACTGAGCCCTGTGGAACGCCAGCAGTAATGCTGTATTTTTTCGGGCCATCGTCAGTGTCGTATATTAAGACTCTGTTGCTAAGGTAGCTCCTAATAATTCTCAGCAGGTAATCTGGTACGTTCTTCACCCGTAGTGCATTCATGATATGCTCCCAGTCAGCTGTGTTGAACGCATTCTTAACGTCTAGCGTGATTACTAAGCAATACTTTTTGCTTCCTCCTTTCCACCTGGTTCCTTTTATGGCCTCCTTCGCCACAGATATCACTGCACTAAGAGCATCAATAGTTGAACGGGCTCTTCGAAAACCGAACTGGTTGGCGCTAAGACCTTGATCTCCTTCAGTAAAAGGCAGAAGCCGCTCATAAATTATTCTTTCAAGGACCTTTCCAACAGTATCCAAGAGACAGATCGGTCTATAAGAGGACGGCTCGCCTGGCGGCCTTCCAGGTTTGGGCAGCAATACCAATTTTTGAATTTTCCAAATCGCCGGAAAAACTCCTTGCCGCAGACAGGATTGCATGACAGCAGCAAAATGTAGTGGGTAACTCAAAACAGCTGTCTTCAACGCTGCGTTTGGAACAGAATCCGGACCTGGAGCTTTGTTGTGCTGTATTCTTTTAGCCGCCGAAAGCACTTCTTCGGATGTCACGACAGCATTATTATTGGCTGGCACTCCCGAGAACAGATTTCTGCGTTCCCGTTGCTGTGGGAATAAGGTAGCCACAATTTTTGAAAGAAGTAATGGACACCTTTCCTGGTTGCTGGCTCTTATTTTTCCCATGACTAACCTGTATGCTCCGCCCCAGGGATTTGAGTTGGCTTCTTCGCATAATCTTTTAAAACATTGCGTTTTGGAGCTTCGAATGGCATTTCGGAGCCTTTTTCGTTCCCTTGAGAACTCACTTCGAAGATTAATTCTCTCCATCACCTGTTTGCAGCGTTGATAACGTCGTCTCGCCTGCAAACACCGAGCGCGAAGAGCTCCAATTTCGGCATTCCACCAATAGGCAGGCCGGCCACGATTTGTTGCCTTCCGTCTGGGCATAGCAGCATCACATGCTTTCGTTAATTGTTTTGCGAGCTGCGCGGCCAGCTCCTCCGCTTCCTCCGGCCACTCATGCTCATCGGCGAACATCATATTAAAAAGCTCTTTGTCCAGAGCGCTCTCCTTCCATCCACAATGTGTTTGGCGAACCCTGCTTGCTCTAAGTTCATTCTGCCGTTGGATGTCTATCACTATTGCCTGATGGTCGCTGAATGTGAACTCCTCACTAACTTGCCAATTTGTGTTCCGCGCCAGTGCGCTGCTGACGAACGTGACGTCAATCACTGACTCCCTATCATTTCTACGGTAGGTGCTTGTCGAGCCAACATTTGCGAGCACAATATTTAGTGTCGAGAAGATTTCCAACAAGATCCTTCCCCTTGAGTTGGTGTATCTGCTACCCCATTCAGTCGACCAAGCATTGAAATCCCCGGCAACAACTACAGGACTATTGTTTCTTGCGTCGTTCGAAATATTCATGACAATTGCCTCAAATTCAGCTTCCGTCAGACTAGGCGCTGCATAACAGCTGTAGATGTGAACTCCTGCCACCACGGCATAAGCAAAACCATTACTAATTTGCTGACTGATTTTTTGCACCGGGTGTTTTCCGCATGACCATATTGCCGCTTTTTTGGTGGAATCAGTGATCCATGAGTTGCTCTGCGACATTCTGTACGGCTCCGATATAATGGCCACATCCGCCCTCTTCTCTCGTACCATCTGCTCGAGCAGGTCCTGAGCTGCTTCACAGTGGTTAAGATTTATTTGTATGAATCTCATTATTTCTCTATTTCGACTGCCTTCTGGTATGCGGCACATCGTCTACTACCTGTTACGTGGTTCACTGTGTCTGTACCATTTTGCGCACATATTAGACATTTGGCCTCTTTACTACAGTCTCTGACGAAATGTCCTTCCTCTCCACATCTTAGGCACAGCTTCGAGCGGTCGATGCCTTTGCACGCCGAAACCATATGACCGAATTCCAAGCATCTAAAGCATTTTATCGGTTGGCTTGATTTGCGCAACCGACAGACAGTCCAGCCGATCTTAATTTTCCCTTCTTTTAAGGCCATATTGGCCATTGCTACAGGAAGACTAACTATAGCTGTCTTAGTGCCTCTATAAGCATTGCGCACTGATCTCACAGCTCTGTCGCCAATATCTCCAAATTTATTTTGGAACGCCAGCATAATATCCTCTTTTGTTGTAATTTCGTCGAGGTCTTTGCATTCGATTAAGACTTCCTGCGATAGGGCCTTGACTTCGGCTTCCTTTTCCAAAATTGGTTTCAGCCGGTCCTTGAATTCACTAGATGGGGCGGTTGCATTAGCAGCCAGCTGAACGAGCATTTCACCCTTTTGTGTTCTGCGAATGCGAAACACGTTCTCGCCCAACTCCTTAAGGCTTGGCTCTGCTCTTATCTTTTTTAATATGTCTGCATAGCTTGACCTGTCACGTGACGCTATAAGAAGCGCTTCAGGCTTTTCTTTAATGGGTTTTTTTTTCTCTTTGGCAGCTTTGCCTCCCACTTTAGTCCACTCTCCACTGGACTTCTGCTCTTCGTTTTTCTCAGTGACTCCTTTTTTAGCTATACTAGCATAACTTGCCTTTTCCGGCAGCCTGTTTCTTTTACTTTTAGGTGCAGAAGACTCCTCTTCTTGATTTTCTCTGCCTCTTTTTGAAACATCAATCTTTTTTCTTTGAAGCAGCGGTGAAGTCTGCGTACTGCTCTCCTGAGCCTTTTTAGCTCCACCTATTGTATCACAACCAGTCATCCCATGCTGCTCTCCTGAATCGCGTCTCAAAGTCTCCGTCTCCACAGACTCATACAACGCAGCTATACCCTCAATGAGATCACGCATTGGTTGGTGTATTGAGCGCCTACCACCACCAATCATCTCAATTAACTCGCCGATCTTCCTACCCAACTTTGCAAAACAAAAATTAACTTTAAAATCGCACTTACCGCCGCCATCTTCTGTTTTATCAGGGAAAAGGGGAGTAGAGCTGGCCTTTCGCTGTGCCTTCTGCTCGACCAATAGTCCACTAGTTTGGTTGACGGGTGATCTAGCCAACCGCGAGCATCTCTTGAACGGATCAGGTGGATCTGCTGCCGACGACTCCCCTGATTGGCTCACATCCCGCTGCTCACCAGCACTGCACTGTACACCTGGTTCTTTCGTTTCCGCATTCTTACCTGTTGGTGTACTCCTTATGCGAACCTGCGTGGGTGTCTCGTTCTTGCTCATGCCAAACATGAGTTAAGCCGAGACCAGAACCCTGCGCACCTCGCCGGTATTGCAGTTGCATTGCTGAGACCACCGTATGTGTGCCAAAAATTTGACAGCGCCGCCTGCTGAAAAACTTTCACTCACTCTTTTCGCAAAGAGTGAGCAAAGTTTACTTGCAGTATGTAATTGCTTTTTTGCTTTTTGTTTTTTGTTAGGATGTGCACCAACCACTTTATCTAGCAACAGGTGTCAAAGCTGTTGTCAGATCTTTTTTATTTGTTTATACTTCTTCCCTTGAATGACACACAAAACCGCGGGAATCCGATATAAACAAACTCCGAGAAACCTTGCTTCACCAGATTTGAGGGAAGCACAGAGTTTAATCACTTCAATTCAATTCGTGTCCCAGTCAGCCCACGCCACTAGCACCTGCAACGCGAGACCACACTTTCGCACTTAAAAAACTTTCGCCTGTTATAACCGGCGTATAACTCGTAAATCGAGACAATTTCTAAGAGAGGCCGAAAAACACGTCTGCACTGTCAGAAATCAACCACGACTCACGTGGTTGATTTCTGACATCAACCACCACACACGTGTGTGTGTGTGTGTGTGTGTGTGTGTGTGTGTGTGTGTGTGTGTGTGTGTGTGTGTGTGTGTGTTTTTTTTAAATGAGGTGGAAAGCATCGAAAGCCAAGGTGCGTGACTTTAACACGCTAAAACCACCTCCCCCAGGTCTGTCTGTCCTCCCGGAACTACCGTCAAGTATTACGTCGGGAGGCAGATGGAGCTTGACAGCTCAAAAGTCACCAATTAGAGTTCGTCGCAAAACAGTTTGTCGTGTTTATTGCCCTAACGTCATTGTATTGACATATCAGCCAGTCAACTCAGTAGCTCTCCTAGCTCGCTCAGCATTTCTAAGTTTTCCGCATATTTGCGCAGATACCTCGCAGACTGCTTCCCACATTCTTTGCGATGTCAGCATCGCCTCCACAATGTTTCTTGGCGAGACCTCCGACCCATAGATGCCTTTCAGCATATTTTGTTCTTCCACGAATCGGGGGCAAATGAAAAAGACGTGATGCGAATTCTCTATTTCATTCATGCACGCAGGACAAAAGGGCGAGGTATCATACCCAAAGCGGTATAGGCAGCTACGAAACACTCCATGGCCAGTCAGAAACTGCGTTAGAGGAAAGCTCATTTCACCATTCGATCGACTTATCCAACTTTCAATATTTGGGATCAGAGCGAATGTCCAACGGCCCTTGCTTGAAGCATTCCAGCGGGTTTGCCGCCTTTCTACTGAGAGTGAACGCTCTCGCTGCGGGTATATCTCAGCGCCATTACTTTTCGCTGCATACAGTCGATGTGCCTCATCAGCCATTATTTCTATCGGCATCATGCCTGCCAACACAAACGCAGCTTCGTCGGAGACAGTTCGATAAGCGCTGATCACGCGCAAAGCATTCAGTCGGTGAACTCTTTCAAGCTGCTTCCTATTCGACTTCACCTTTAAGGAGTCTGCCCAAATTGGCGCGGCATACATGAGCACTGATGTTACCACATTAGATAGCAACATTCGCTTGGTGCTTTTCGGTCCACCTATGTTCGGCAGCATCCTGGACAGGGCCGCGTAGCACTTCGAAGCTTTTTTGCAGACATACTCTGCATGCTGTCGGAAACTAAGGCGATCATCAATAAAAACGCCCAAGTACTTTATCGCTCTCTGCGATTGGATGGTAGCACCTCCCACCCTCAGTTGCACTGATTCCACTTTCTTGCGACTACTAATAAGGACGGCTTCCGTTTTTTGCTCAGCGAGCTGCAAGCCAACCGAAGTTAGCCACTGTTGAACCATCGAAACAGTGAGATTTGCTTTTTCCTCCAGGTCTGACACTTGTTTTTCTACCACTACGACAGCCAAATCGTCCGCAAAACCGATTACTTTGGCTCCTTCAGGAACTGGCAACCTGAGAACGCTGTCGTACATGAAGTTCCAGAGTAATGGACCCAATACTGAGCCCTGTGGAACGCCAGCAGTAATGCTGTATTTTTTCGGGCCATCGTCAGTGTCGTATATTAAGACTCTGTTGCTAAGGTAGCTCCTAATAATTCTCAGCAGGTAATCTGGTACGTTCTTCGCCAGTAGTGCATTAATGATGTGCTCCCAGTCAGCTGTGTTGAACGCATTCTTAACGTCTAGCGTGATTACTAAGCAATACTTTTTGCTTCCTCCTTTCCACCTGGTTCCTTTTATGGCCTCCTTCGCCACAGATATCACTGCACTAAGAGCATCAATAGTTGAACGGGCTCTTCGAAAACCGAACTGGTTGGCGCTAAGACCTTGATCTCCTTCAGTAAAAGGCAGAAGCCGCTCATAAATTATTCTTTCAAGGACCTTTCCAACAGTATCCAAGAGACAGATCGGTCTATAAGAGGACGGCTCGCCTGACGGCCTTCCAGGTTTGGGCAGCAATACCAATTTTTGAATTTTCCAAATCGCCGGAAAAACTCCTTGCCGCAGACAGGATTGCATGACAGCAGCAAAATGTAGTGGGTAACTCAAAACAGCTGTCTTCAACGCTGCGTTTGGGACAGAATCCGGACCTGGAGATTTGTTGTGCTGTATTCTTTTAGCCGCCGAAAGCACTTCTTCGGATGTCACGACAGCATTATTATTGGCTGGCACTCCCGGGAACAGATTTCTGCGTTCCCGTTGCTGTGGGAATAAGGTAGCCACAATTTTTGAAAGAAGTAATGGACACCTTTCCTGGTTGCTGGCTCTTATTTTTCCCATGACTAACCTGTATGCTCCGCCCCAGGGATTTGAGTTGGCTTCTTCGCATAATCTTTTAAAACATTGCGTTTTGGAGCTTCGAATGGCATTTCGGAGCCTTTTTCGTTCCCTTGAGAACTCACTTCGAAGATTAATTCTCTCCATCACCTGTTTGCAGCGTTGATAACGTCGTCTCGCCTGCAAACACCGAGCGCGAAGAGCTCCAATTTCGGCATTCCACCAATAGGCAGGCCGGCCACGATTTGTTGCCTTCCGTCTGGGCATAGCAGCATCACATGCTTTCGTTAATTGTTTTGCGAGCTGCGCGGCCAGCTCCTCCGCATCCTCCGGCCACTCATGCTCATCGGCGAACATCATATTAAAAAGCTCTTTGTCCAGAGCGCTCTCCTTCCATCCACAATGTGTTTGGCGAACCCTGCTTGCTCTAAGTTCATTTTGCCGTTGGATATCTATCACTATTGCCTGATGGTCGCTGAATGTGAACTCCTCACTAACTTGCCAATTTGTGTTCCGCGCCAGTGCGCTGCTGTATCATTTCTACGGTAGGTGCTTGTCGAACCAACATTTGCGAGCACAATATTTAGTGTCGAGAAGATTTCCAACAAGATCCTTCCCCTTGAGTTGGTGTATCTGCTACCCCATTCAGTCGACCAAGCATTGAAATCCCCGGCAACAACTACAGGACTATTATTTCTTGCGTCGTTCGAAATATTCATGACCATTGCCTCAAATTCAGCTTCCGTCAGACTAGGCGCTGCATAACAGCTGTAGATGTGAACTCCTGCCACCACGGCATAAGCAAAACCATTACTAATTTGCTGACTGATTTTTTGCACCGGGTGTTTTCCGCATGACCATATTGCCGCTTTTTTGGTGGAATCAGTGATCCATGAGTTGCTCTGCGACATTCTGTACGGCTCCGATATAATGGCCACATCCGCCCTCTTCTCTCGTACCATCTGCTCGAGCAGGTCCTGAGCTGCTTCACAGTGGTTAAGATTTATTTGTATGAATCTCATTATTTCTCTATTTCGACTGCCTTCTGGTATGCGGCACATCGTCTACTACCTGTTACGTGGTTCACTGTGTCTGTACCATTTTGCGCACATATTAGACATTTGGCCTCTTTACTACAGTCTCTGACGAAATGTCCTTCCTCTCCACATCTTAGGCACAGCTTCGAGCGGTCGATGCCTTTGCACGCCGAAGCCATATGACCGAATTCCAAGCATCTAAAGCATTTTATCGGTTGGCTTGATTTGCGCAACCGACAGACAGTCCAGCCGATCTTAATTTTCCCTTCTTTTAAGGCCACATTGGCCATTGCTACAGGAAGACTAACTATAGCTGTCTTAGTGCCTCTATAAGCATTGCGCACTGATCTCACAGCTCTGTCGCCAATATCTCCAAATTTATTTTGGAACGCCAGCATAATATCCTCTTTCGTTGTAATTTCGTCGAGGTCTTTGCATTCGATTAAGACTTCCTGCGATAGGGCCTTGACTTCTGCTTCCTTTTCCAAAATTGGTTTCAGCCGGTCCTTGAATTCACTAGAAGGGGCGGTTGCATTAGCAGCCAGCTGAACGAGCATTTCACCCTTTTGTGTTCTGCGAATGCGAAACACGTTCTCGCCCAACTCCTTAAGGCTTGGCTCTGCTCTTATCTTTTTTAATATGTCTGCATAGCTTGACCCGTCACGTGACGCTATAAGAAGCGCTTCAGGCTTTTCTTTAATGGGTTTTTTTTTCTCTTTGGCAGCTTTGCCTCCCACTTTAGTCCACTCTCCACTGGACTTCTGCTCTTCGTTTTTCTCAGTGACTCTTTTTTTAGCTATACTAGCATAACTTGCCTTTTCCGGCAGCCTGTTTCTTTTACTTTTAGGTGCAGAAGACTCCTCTTCTTGATTTTCTCTGCCTCTTTTTGAAACATCAATCTTTTTTCTTTGAAGCAGCGGTGAAGTCTGCGTACTGCTCTCCTGAGCCTTTTTAGCTCCACTTATTGTATCACAACCAGCCATCCCATGCTGCTCTCCTGAATCGCGTCTCAAAGTCTCCGTCTCCACAGACTCATACAACGCAGCTATACCCTCAATGAGATCACGCATTGGTTGGTGTATTGAGCGCCTACCACCACCAATCATCTCAATTAACTCGCCGATCTTCCTACCCAACTTTGCAAAACAAAAATTAGCTTTAAGAGCTGGCCTTTCGCTGTGTGTGTGTGTGTGTGTGTGTGTGTGTGTGTGTGTGTGTGTGTGTGTGTGTGTGTGTGTGTGTGTGTGTGTGTGTGTGTGTGTGTGTGTGTGTGTGTGTGTGTGTGTGTGTGTGTGTGTGTGTGTGTGTGTGTGTGTGTGTGTGTGTGTGTGTGTGTGTGTGTGTGTGTGTGTGTGTGTGTGTGTGTGTGTGTGTGTGTGTGTGTGTGTGTGTGTGTGTGTGTGTGTGTGTGTGTGTGTGTGTGTGTGTGTGTGTGTGTGTGTGTGTGTGTGTGTGTGTGTGTGTGTGTGTGTGTGTGTGTGTGTGTGTGTGTGTGTGTGTGTGTGTGTGTGTGTGTGTGTGTGTGTGTGTGTGTGTGTGTGTGTGTGTGTGTGTGTGTGTGTGTGTGTGTGTGTGTGTGTGTGTGTGTGTGTGTGTGTGTGTGTGTGTGTGTGTGTGTGTGTGTGTGTGTGTGTGTGTGTGTGTGTGTGTGTGTGTGTGTGTGTGTGTGTGTGTGTGTGTGTGTGTGTGTGTGTGTGTGTGTGTGTGTGTGTGTGTGTGTGTGTGTGTGTGTGTGTGTGTGTGTGTGTGTGTGTGTGTGTGTGTGTGTGTGTGTGTGTGTGTGTGTGTGTGTGTGTGTGTGTGTGTGTGTGTGTGTGTGTGTGTGTGTGTGTGTGTGTGTGTGTGTGTGTGTGTGTGTGTGTGTGTGTGTGTGTGTGTGTGTGTGTGTGTGTGTGTGTGTGTGTGTGTGTGTGTGTGTGTGTGTGTGTGTGTGTGTGTGTGTGTGTGTGTATTTTTAGTAATAACTTTTCTAATTTTATGGGAAAATAACTGAGTTGATGTGCACCACATCATGCACAGGTATGGATGCACATAAATCCAGCTAAAACCTGCGATTTGCTGCGGGCGGGGGGTTAGCACTTGGTCACGCGTGCTTTAGCTTCCAGGGGAGGAGACTAAGGAATCGCGTGGTATTTCAACTGCTGCCGCGCGACGCCGAACCGATAAGTGGTAGATTTATATATGCACGAGAGTGCAATATAAAGTATTTACTAATAATTTCACTGAATTGTGAAGGGAGGATTGTGCCGGTGCAATATCCGGATATGGGGGGATTTTGCCGGTAGAGAATCCGGTTGTGGGGGGCGGGTTTTGCCGGTACAGTGTCCGATTCGATTGGACCAAAAAATTTTGGGGTGGTCTCCGAGCTCGTTCGAGAGCCGGATCGAAAGATCAAAGGGTTTACGAGGGGAGGCGAAATCTGATAATGAGTGGAGTTCGAGACTTACCGGTTTATATTTCCGTAGCTTCTTCGTAGCTATATCACGTAGAATGATGAATAATCGATGGACGGCGCCGTCGTGGGTTGGAATGATGATTTGGGATGATCCGTGGTATTAAACTGGTAGCTCGTTGTCCAGAACAATGTTTTTGATGTTCACTTGTTACTTGCTTCTTCACACTTTTACAAGACGGGTGCTTGCGTTCACTGATAAAAAGGAAATACTGGGGGTGTTGTCGAGACGGGTGCTCGCTCTTTCACTTATCAGAATGAATTGGCCGATGCTACTTCCTGATACTGTCGATGAGCTGCTTGCCCTTCTACCGAGATGCAGAAGAGCCGCTTTAACTCAGAGAGCGAGAGAAAGCGAAGGCATAACTCACCGAGTACCACTGTGGGAGGGAGAACTAATAGCATGGAATGGTGAGCTGCTTGCTCTTCTGCTGAGCTGCAGAAGAGCCGCTTTCGCTAGGAAGCGAGAGAAAGAGGCGACAGATCTCACCGCATGCCAAATAGATCTTGAGAGGCGAGGGTTGCCGTTGTTAGTTGCGGCGGAGAGCAGTTTGGCGCAAACATACCGCAACTTTAGCACCGATTGAAGCCATGCGACTTAGGGTGTTCGCACGGGATGGACTTGACGGTGATCTGAGCAACGAGAGATGCGGATCAGATCAAAGTAATTTCCGAGAGCTCCAACGAGGGGGGAGCGGCTGGTTGGACAGAATATGGTCTACGGACAAATAGAGGGCGTTGATTCCGTTTGCCCGTAGCGCCCTTTGCGGTTGGTAATGTTGTCTCGGGATTCATTTCTAGAGTGAGAAAATTATTAAATTCTAAAACATAAAGGGGGAGGTTCCGATTTTGTGTCGAGTTACTGTGGCAACACGACTAATTTCGAGATCGGACGTTCCTTTTCGGTTCGGACGTCGGCAACACGTGTTCTGCTATCAGAACCGAGATAGGTGTGGGTTACACGACCGAGTTTCCACTTCGTTGGTGGAGGTTATCGTCTCGTAAGACTACGAGATCATTGGGTTTTAAATTCAACTGGGGTATTTCCATTTAGTTCCTTTATGGAATTCGATTAAATATTCATTTTTCCAGCGGTTGCAAAAGTGCTGATACATGGATTTAACCTTTTGCCATCGATTGACAATTTGGATAGGGGAATTGAGTATTTCGGGTTCAACAGGCGCTAAAAGGGACCACCGATGAGAAAGTGTCCTGGAGTAAGGGCTTGCAAATCAAAGGACATGCTGTTCAGCGGTCGCGAATTGAGACATGCTTCAATTTTGTAGAGAATGGTCGTAAATTCCTCAAAGATGAAATGCATGTTTCCGACAAACTTTCGGAAGTGAAGTTTGAAGCTTTTGACTCCAGCTTCCCAGAGTCCACCCATGTGAGGCGCAGCGGCTGGTATAAAATGCCACTGCAAGTTTTGGTAGGAAAATTGAGTGACGACGGCGTCCTTACTTTGCTGGAGGAAAGCTTTCCAATCGTGCATCAGGGCTTTAGATGCTCCAACGAAGTTTTTCCCACTATCGGAGTATAAATCCTTGGGACATCCTCTGCGTGCGTTGAAACGGCTGAACGCAGCGAGAAAGGTGGGCGTAGAGAGATCACTGGTAGCTTCGAGATGAATAGCCTTGGTCGCGATGCAGACGAATATGCAGACGTAGCCTTTCGTGATGAGGCACGCCCTGCCGGTATAATTTTTAATGTCAAACGATCCCGCGAAGTCGAGACCGGTGGCAGCAAATGGTCGAGTGAGAGAAAGGTGCGTTCAGGCGGCAGTGCAGCCATTAGTTGTGTTTGGATTTGTTTCCGTAGTAGAGCGCAACTTTGCAATTGTGGATCGTGGTGCGAGTGAGATTTTTTGCCTTCAGGATCCAATATTGAGTGCGAATCAAACGTAGCATGAGTTGGTTTCCTCCATGAAAACTGATATCATGGATGAACCGGACTGGTACCCATGGAAGAGTCGGGTAAAAACACAATTGTAGGGGATTATAAATGGATGTCGTTCGTCATAGGATAAGTCGGGTAAAAACACAATTGTAGGGGATTATAAACGGATGTCGTTCGTCATAAGAGAGTGACGGACATGAGGTTAAACGTCCTCTTGCGCGGAGAACTCCATCTTGGAATAAGAATGGATTGAGTGACAGAATTGTACTCTTTCTGTCAAGATTCATCTTCAGTTCCAGACAGTGATATTCATTGGCAAAATGAACCTTCTGCATGAGATTAGTCAGTCGGGTTTTGACATATTGAATCTCATCCGAGTCAATACTTTTATCGTGTCGTCTAAATGAGGGGCGATGTTGGGGGTGTGAGTGATGGAAGAACCGGAAAATGTAAGAGAGTACGCGGAGAGCTCGCGAGAAAGAAGAAAACCTTTCCAAAAAGTCTTCATAATGAGGAAAATATGCAAAATACGATTTGATGGGTTTTGCTTCCAGTTCGGTTTCAAAAATCTCTGGGGTAGGAGAGTGAGCCCAGTACTTTTTCTCTTGGCGCAACCAATCCGGGCCTTGCCACCATAATGAGGTTTGTTACAACTTAAGCGGATACATGCCACGACTGGCTAAGTCCGCTGGATTGTGTTGGGATTGGACATGAAGCCAGTGAGTGGGATGTACGATTTCCACGATTTTGGCCACACGGTTAGCAACGAACGTAGTCCAGGTACAAGGCGGTACCCAAGCGAGCACGATGGTTGAATCAGTCCAGCAGTAGAGTTCATACTGAGGAAAATCGAGATGAGGGATAACCGCATTTAACATGTCAACTAAGAGGGCTGCACCGCACAATTCAAGTCGAGGTACAGATATTGTTTTGATGGGGGGAAACTTTGGTTTTTGCATAAAGTAAAGAAGTACGGATTTCGAGAGAGTTACGAAAGCGTACATAGACCACGCCGGCGTATGCTTTTTCGGAAGCATCGCAAAACGCATGGATTTCAATGGCACTTGGAGTGAAATCAATCCATCGAGGGATTTTTATGACGTTAATTTGGTGATAACAATGGACGAATTTTATCCAGAGTTGTAGGGTTGACGGGGTCAAGGGATCATCCCAGCCGGTGGCGTCCAGCCAAACTTGTTGCATGAGTGTTTTTGCGATAATAATGACCGGGGCCAACCAGCCTGCAGGATCAAATGGTTTGGCAAGGAGCGACAGCATTTCTCGTTTGGTGTAAGAGGGGGCAATATCGAATGGTTTCGATTCAATGGTGAAGTAATCCGCTTTTGCATTCCATCGGATACCGAGTGTTTTTGCTGTGCTGGCGTCTTCCAATTCTAGAAAATCCTTATTCAGTAGGTCTTCAGGAGGTATTCCGGATAGAATTTCCTGATGGTTAGCTGTCCATTTTCGCAGAGTAAATCCAGCAGAGCGAGGGCTGCTGTCAATTCCTTTCACGCACGGAGCGCCGTGTCGATAGTATGAGCACCACACAGCGCGTCGTCGACATACATGGCTGTCCTTAAAATGGCAGCAGCCAGGGGGAACTCGGTTTTGACAACCTGGGCCAGCTGATGAAGCGTGCGAATTGCGAGATAGGGGGCACAGTTTACACCGAAAGTGACTGTTTGAAGTTAAAATTCGTGCACTTCATCATCTGGTGAATTTCTGAAAAAGATCCGTTGATAGCGCGAATGCTTCGTATCCACCAGAATCTGGCGATACATCTTCTCGATGTCTCCGTTGAAGACATATTGATAAAGACGCCATTTGAGAATGAGGAAAGTTAGATCTGCTTGCAAAGCCGGACCGGGGTAAAGGGTGTAATTTCGACTGAGACCGTTGGTTGTGGGGCATAAAGCGTTAAAAATAACTCGCACCTTGGTGGAGCTGCTTTCTGGCTTGATGACTGCATGGTGAGGTAAATAGTAAGTGTCAGACTGGAGCGAGGTTTGTTCGGGGTGAAGAGAGATCATATGATTCAAATGGGAGTATTCTTGAATCACTGAATCATAAAGTTCTTTAAAACTCGGGGTTTTCAGGAGTCGCGCTTCATTGTGGAGAAATTGTTTAAGAGCTATTTCTCGTGAACGTCCAATTTGTAACTGCGAAAGGAATTCTTCTTTAAACGGCAGCGAGACGATGTAACGCCCATCGGGACGTCTTTGTGTTGTTTTCTCATATAGATCGTTGCAGTATTTTTCAGTTGGAGTGCGAGGACGGTGTTTTGGGATCTCCTCTAGTTCCCAGAAGCGCGAAATCTGTCGAAGGGAGACTTCGTTAAAAAACGAGACCCGCGTGGTAATGGAAGGTGTTGGCAGGTCCTGAGGGAGTGGACCCGTTAGAATCCAGCCGAATATTGTTTCTTGGGCTTGGACTTGGACGAGTGCACCCAGAATATTTCGTTTAATGCCATCCAACAGGATTAGAGGGTAAATGTCAGCTCCAATCACAGGAGCACATTGCTAACAAGGGCTGTGATAGCTTGGTTGACACTTGCCACCTGCGCTTGAATGGTTTTCGTAGGTAGATGTAAGCGTTTTTGAATGCGCTCGGAGAGAAATGTGGCTTCTGATCCGGGATCTATGAGCGCACGAGCGGGATATGTTTCCTTACGGTAACAGATATGTACCATTGCAGTAGCGAGTAAAACTTGCTTAATCGAGATATGAAGCTTGTCATCACATTGGGTGTTTGAGGGGCTTGAGTGGACTGTACTTGTCGTTGAGTTGAAGAGGTAGAGCGGGTCGCTCGGGAGTGCGAGGGGGAAATTTGTTGCGAATTCTGTTGTGTATTATTTGACGCATGGCCACGATGAACAGTGTTATGAGGGCGCAGGGCTGCGGCGGTAGAGTTCGAGCGGAGCTTTGAATTGGGAATTGGGGTCGCCTCGCGATGTAATAGCGAATTATGTCGTTTATTATATGACATACACGTGTAAATACTGTGACAATCGCGCATTTGGTGCGAATGCGCAAGACAATGCGAACAGAATTTGAGCCGTTGAATCGTTGACTAACGGGTTTCTGAGCTCATAGCTAGGTGATGAGGTACTCTACGCAAGAGCTATATGAAGACTTAATGTCTGACCAGACCGCTTTAAGTGCCTCGGGATGAGTAGCGAGTAGCGGGATGAGTGGCGAGATATTCCTCTTCGAATTCGGCTATATTAGTGTCACTTAATAAATTTTAACAAGTAATTTAAATGAAAGTAGTTCAACTAATTAAAATATAACCAGTTGAACCAGTTTCACAAATGTGTTTTCCCAACCGAGTACTTGCTGCTTGTGCGCTGCTTGTACGACGTCGACGACGATGGCAGCGGATATAGCAGAAAGCAAACCACGAAAAAGCTTGCTTTTGCATGTAGAAAGGTGGTGGTTTTTTCTTGCTGAGGATCCCACGCTGCATCTAAGAGACTGTACTGCTGTTAAAATTCTAAAAATTCTAGTTGCTAAGCTAGAAACGATCAACGGTAAATTTCAATAACGTTTGAAATTTAACCGTTGTGAATATTTCGTGAAACATAAATCCAGGTAAAACCTGCGATTTGCTGGGGGCGGGGGGTTAGCACTTGGTCACACGTGCTTTAGCTTCCAGGGGAGGAGACTAAGGAACCGCGTGGTATTTCAACCGCTGCCGCGTGACGCCGAACCGATAAGTAGTAGAGTTATATATGCACGAGAGTGCAATATAAAGTATTTACTAATAATTTCACTGAATTGTGAAGGGAGGATTGTGCCGGTGCAATATCCGGATATGGGGGGATTTTGCCGGTAGAGAATCCGGTTGTGGGGGGGCGGGTTTTGCCGGTACGGTATCCGATTCGATTGGACCAAAAAATGTTGGGGTGGTCTCCGAGCTCGTTCGAGAGCCAGATCGAAAGATCAAAGGGTTTACGAGGGGAGGCGAAATCTGATAATGAGTGGAGTTCGAGACTTACCGGTTTATATTTCCGTAGCTTCTTCGTAGCTATATCACGTAGAATGATGAATAATCGATGGACGGCGCCGTCGTGGTTTGGATGATGATTTGGGATGATCCGTGGTATTAAACTGGTAGCTCATTGTCCAGAACAATGTTTTTGATATTCACTTGTTACTTGCTTCTGCACACTTTTACAAGACGGGTGCTTGCGTTCACTGATTGTTGGTGTTGTCGAGACAGATGCTCGCTCTTTCACTTATCAGAATGGAATGGCCGATGCCACTTCCTGATACTGTCGATGAGCTGCTTGCCCTTCTACCGAGATCCAGAAGAGCCGCTTTAACTCAGAGAGCGAGAGAAAGCGGAGGCATAACTCACCGAGTACCACCGTGGGAGGTAGAACTATTAGCATGGAATGGTGAGCTGCTTGCCCTTCTGCTGAGATGCAGAAGAGCCGCTTTCGCTCGGAAGCGAGAGAAGGAGGCGACAGATCTCACCGCATGCCAAATAGATCTTGAGAGGCGAGGGTTGCCGTTGTTATTTGCGGTGGACAGCAGTTTGGCGCAAACATACCGACCGCCTTGCATTATGCAACCTTAGCACCGATTGAAGCCATGCGAAGTAGGGGGTTCGCACGGGACGGACTTGACGGTGATCTGAGTGACTAGAGATGCGGATCAGATCAACGTAATTTCCGAGAGCTCCATAAAGGGGGGGGGGAGCGGCTGGTTGGACAGAATATGGACTACGGAAAAAAAGAGGGCGTTGATTCCGTTTGCCCGTAGCGCCCTTTGCGGTTTGGGATGTTGTCTCGGGATTCATTTCTAGAATGAGAAAATTATTCAATTCTAAAAAATAAATGGGGAGGTTCCGATTTTGTGTCGAGTTACTATGGCAGCACGATTAATTTCGAGATCGGACGGGTCAGGGTTCCTTTTTCGGTTCGGACCTGTGTGGGTTATACGTCCGAGTCTCCACTTCGTTGGTGGAAGGTTATCGCCTCGTAAGACTACGAGATCATTGGGTTTTAAATTCAAGGGGGGGGGGGGGGGTATTTCCATTTAGTTCTTTTATGGAATTCGATTAAATATTCATTTTTCCAGCGGTTGCAAAAGTGCTGATACATGGATTTAACCTTTTGCCATCGATTGACAATTTGGATAGGGGAATTGAGTATTTCGTGTTCAACAGGCGCTAAAAGGGACCACCGATGAGAAAGTGTCCTGGAGTAAGGGCTTGCAAATCAGAGGACATGCTGTTCAGCGGTCGCGAGTTGAGACATGCTTCAATTTTGTAGAGAATGGTCGTAAATTCCTCAAAGGTGCAAAATGCATGTTTCCGACAAACTTTCGGAAGTGAAGTTTGAAGCTTTTGACTCCAGCTTCCCAGAGTCCACCCATGTGAGGCGCAGCGGCTGGTATAAAATGCCATTGCAAGTTTTGGTAGGAAAATTGAGTGAAGACGGCGTCCTTACTTTGCTGGAGGAAAGCTTTCCAATCGTGCATCAGGGCTTTAGATGCTCCAACAAAATTTTTCCCATTGTCGAAGTATAAATCCTTGGGACATCCTCTGCGTGCGGTGAAACGGCTGAACACAGCGAGAAAGGTGGGCGTCGAGAGATCACTGGTAGCTTCGAGATGGATAGCCTTGGTCGCGAAGCAGACGAATATGCAGACGTAGCCTTTCGTGATGAGGCACGCCCTGCCGGTATAATTTTTAATGTCAAACGATCCCGCGAAGTCGAGACCGGTGGCAGCAAATGGTCGAGTGAGAGAAAGGTGCGTTCAGGCGGCAGTGCAGCCATTAGTTGTGTCTGGATTTGTTTCCGTTGTAGAGCGCAGCTTTTGCAATTGTGGATTGTGGTGCGAATGAGATTTTTTGCCTTCGGGATCCAATATTGAGTGCGAATCAAACGCATGAGTTGGTTTCCCTCATGCAAACTGATCTCATGGATGAACCGGGCTAAGAGTCGGGTAAAAACACAATTGTAGGGGATTATAAACGGATGTCGTTCGTCATAGGAGAGTGACGGACATGAGGTTAAACGTCCTCTTGCGCGGAGAACTCCATCTTGGAATAAGAATGGATTGAGTGACAGAATTGTACTCTTTCTGTCAAGATTCATCTTCAGTTCCAGACAGTGATATTCATTGGCAAAATGAACCTTCTGCATGAGATTAGTCAGTCGGGTTTTGACATATTGAATCTCATCCGAGTCAATATTTTTATCGTGTCGTCTAAATGAGGGGCGATGTTGGGGGTGTGAGTGATGGAAGAACCGGAAAATGTAAGAGAGTACGCGGAGAGCTCGCGAGAAAGAAGAAAACCTTTCCAAAAAGTCTTCATAATGAGGAAAATATGCAAAATACGATTTCATGGGTTTTGCTTCCAGTTCGGTTTCAAAAATCTCTGGGGTAGGAGAGTGAGCCCAGTACTTTTTCTCTTGGCGCAACCAATCCGGGCCTTGCCACCATAATGAGGTTTGTTACAACTCAAGCGGATACATGCCACGACTGGCTAAGTCCGCTGGATTGTGTTGGGATTGGACATGAAGCCAGTGAGTGGGATCTACGATTTCCACGATTTTGGCCACACGGTTAGCAACGAACGTAGTCCAGGTACAAGGCGGTACCCAAGCGAGCACGATGGTTGAATCAGTCCAGCAGTAGAGTTCATACTGAGGAAAATCGAGATGAGGGATAACCGCATTTAACATGTCAACTAAGAGGGCTGCACCGCACAATTCAAGTCGAGGTACAGATATTGTTTTGATGGGGGCAACTTTGGTTTTTGCATAAAGTAAAGAAGTACGGATTTCGAGAGAGTTACGAAAGCGTACATAGACCACGCCGGCGTATGCTTTTTCGGAAGCATCGCATGGATTTCAAATGGCATGCAAAACGCATGGATTTCAATGGCACTCGTTGGAGTGAAATCAATCCATCGAGGGATTTTTATGACGTTAATTTGGTGATAATACTGGACGAATTTTATCCAGAGTTGTAGGGTTGACGGGGTCAAGGGATCATCCCAGCCGGTGGCGTCCAGCCAAACTTGTTGCATGAGTGTTTTTGCGATAATAATGACCGGGGCCAACCAGCCTGCAGGATCAAATAGTTTGGCAAGGAGCGACAGCATTTCCCGTTTGGTGTAAGAGGGGGCAATATCGAATGGTTTCGATTCAATGGTGAAGTAATCCGCTTTTGCATTCCATCGGATACCGAGTGTTTTTGCTGTGCTGGCGTCTTCCAATTCTAGAAAATCCTTATTCAGTAGGTCTTCAGGAGGTATTCCGGATAGAATTTCCTGATGGTTAGCTGTCCATTTTCGCAGAGTGAATCCAGCAGAGCGAAGGGCTGCTGTCAATTTCTTTCGCGCACGGAGCGCCGTGTCGATAGTATGAGCACCACACAGCGCGTCGTCGACATACATGGCTGTCCTCAAAATGGCAGCAGCTAGGGGGAACTCGGTTAGAACTACCTGGGCCAGCTGATGAAGCGTGCGAATTGCGAGATAGGGGGCACAGTTTACACCGAAAGTGACTGTTTGAAGTTAAAATTCGCGCACTTCATCATCTGGTGAATTTCTGAAAAAGATCCGTTGATAGCGCGAATGCTTCGGATCCACCAGAATCTGGCGATACATCTTCTCGATGTCTCCGTTGAAGACATATTGATAAAGACGCCATTTGAGAATGAGGAAAGTTAGATCTGCTTGCAAAGCCGGACCGCGGTAAAGGGTGTAATTTCGACTGAGACCGTTGGTTGTGGGGCATGAAGCGTTAAAAACAACTCGCACCTTGGTGGAGCTGCTTTCTGGCTTGATGACTGCATGGTGAGGTAAATAGTAAGTGTCAGACTGGAGCGAGGTTTGTTCGGGGTGAAGAGAGATCATATGATTCAAATGGGAGTATTCTTGAATCACTGAATCATAAAGTTCTTTAAAACTCGGGGTTTTCAGGAGTCGCGCTTCGTTGCGGAGAAATTCTTTAAGAGCTGTTTCTCTTTAACGTCCAATTTGTAACTGCGAAGGGAATTCTTCTTTAAACGGCAGCGAGACGATGTAACGCCCATCGGGACATCTTTGTGTTGTTTTTTCATATAGATCGTTGCAGTATTTCTCAGTTGGAGAGCGAGGACGCTGTTTTGGGATCTCCTCTAGTTCCCAGAAGCGCGAAATCTGTCGAAGGGAGACTTCGTTAAAAAACGAGACCCGCGTGGTAATGGAAGGTGTTGGCAGGTCCTGAGGGAATGGACCCGTTAGAATCCAGCCGAATATTGTTTCTTGGGCTACGAGTGAACCCAGAATATTTCCTTTAATGCCATCCAGCAGGATTAGAGGGTAAATGTCAGCTCCAATCAAGACATCGATCTGATCACTTTGGTAGAAATCGTTATCCGCCAAAGGAATATTAGGGAGGGATTCATAGAGGTTCCGGTCAAGGGAACAGACAGAAGGATTTCCGGTTAATTTCGGTAGGACGATAGCCTTGGTTTCTATACGAGTTCCGGAATTGCGAGGGGTGCCAATGTTAAACATACAGAGTTCGCTAACAAGGGCTGTTATAGCTTGGTTGACACTTGCCACCCGCGCTTGAATGGTTTTCGTAGGTAGATGTAAGCGTTTTTGAATGCGCTCGGAGAGAAAGGTGGCTTCTTATCCGGGATCTATGAGCGCACGAGCGAGATATGTTTCCTCACGGTAACAGATATGTACCATTGCAGTAGCGAGTAAAACTTGCTTTGATCGAGATGTGAAGCAAGTCAGCACATTGGGTGCTGGAGGGGCTTCAGTGGACTGTATTTGTCGTTGAGTTGAATAGGTAGAGGGGGTCGCTGGGGAGTGCGAGGGGGAAATTTGTTGCGAATTCAATTGTGCATTCATGTTGTGCATTGTTTGGCGCAGGGTCACGATGAACAGTGGTATGAGGGCGCAGGGTTGCGGCGGTAGAGTTCGAGCGGAGCTTTGAAGTGGGAATTGGGGTCGCCTCGCGATGTAATAGCGAATGATGTCATTTATTACATGACATACACGTGTTAATACTTTGACAATCGCGCATTTGGTGCGAATGCGCAAGACAATTCGAACAGAATTTGAGCCGTTGAATCGTTGACCAACGGGTTTCTGAGCTCATAGCTAGAAAGCGTGGACATTGGCGTAGAGGGTGAGTTTGATTCGTGCATAATTTGCAGCTAGTCAGGGTGTTTTCGGGGAGACGAGTCGAACAAAGATGCACTATAATGGCATCCCAACTCTCTACATCTACATCGTATAAAGTTAAAGCGGACAGTTCTTAATTTCCCGCTGAAGTCGTTTGATTGCAACTCCGGATTCTTTAGAGATTGGGCTGAGGTTAAATAGGGTCCGGAGTTGCGTATTAATGAGTATGCGCTTGTTTTCAAAACGGTCCATTAAATTGTTCCATGCTTGTTCGAAGCCGCTGTCGATCAGTGGAGATTTTTGGACTATCTCCTTTGCTTCACCTTGGGTTTTTTGGTTCAAGTGGAAAAATTTTTCGACGGGGGAAAGTCGATTATTTCGAATATAGAGCGCGGAAAACATGTCTCTAAAGCAGTGGTGTCCAAACACATACTATCACAATTGATCGTGTGTTGGAAATTTTTGTCACTCAGCACTTAGAAGAATAGATGCGCTGAAACAAAAATCATGGATTTTTTTTTTTGGATTTATGTTTCTTTGCACACTACATTTTTGGATTATTGCAACAGATAAAGAAAAAAGATTTTTTCCCGTTCTTTCCCGGAATACAAAATATAGTCAGAACGCATACTATAATAGTGTCTTTTCAAAGAATATCTATTTGTTTTGATAAGTGAAGTAAAGCAAACCATGCATTGTGCTTCATTGAAAGCATTACAAATACATAAAAATTCGATTTGGTATTTTAAATCAATTATTTTATTTTTTATTAAATAATATAATTTTTTGGGTGTAGCAAAATCAAATGAGGGCAGCATACGGTCCTAGCTCATTGATGGTTTGATGGGTACTGACGTAATTTCGGCAAATACACTCAATGTATACATATTATGCCCCTCAAAAATTGAGTGCCCAAATGGCTGCTCTTGGACATCACTGCTCTAAAGGTTGGCCATGATTGGTAATCATCTTTAAAGACATCGGTATCACACGGTGGCAAATTGAGGTTGTGTCCCGAGAAATTGGAAACAAGAGAAGGTATTGCGACTGCTGCTGAAGCCGAAGATGTAGGTGAGACAGCGAGATGTTGCTGTTCGTTGATTTTCGCTGAGAAGCGAACATATATTTGGTAACAGCGTCGGTATTTCGTTTTGACGACGATTATATCAGCTCCACGAGCCTCCGGATTAGCGTCGTTCATGGGATCCTTCGAGGTGATGAGATACTCTACGCAAGAGTTGTATGAAGACTTGATGTCTGACCAGACCGCTTTAAGTTTCTCGAGATGAGTAGCGAAGGAGTATTCCGAATGGTCACGCACTGGGATGGCGAGATATTCCTCTTTGAATTCTTCTATAGTTTCGGCAACGTTGAGGAATCTCGCAAGAGGATCCATTGTTGAATGAGGAATTAGAACAAGGAGGTAGCATAGAATAAAACCAACAAGAGGGATTTGAAATTTTTTAGATTTTATTTTTTAGGGGTTTGTGAGAATTTATTAAGAGACACAATTATCAAAGATTGGAATTTTAATCGATTTCTCAAATTAATTGGAATATAATTGGTATTGATTTGGATTGATACGGTGATCAATTGGCGATGTATAGCGGGGGCTATATTATTGTCACTTAATAGATTTTAACAAGTAATTTAAATGAAACCTGTTCAACTAAATAAAATATAACCAGTTGAACCAGTTTCACAAATGTGTTTTCCCAACCGGGCACTTGCTGCTTGTGCGCTGCTTGTACGACGTCGACGACGATGGCAGCTGATATAGCAGAAAGCAAACGAAAAAGCTTGCTTTTGCATGTAGAAAGGTGGTGGTTTTTTCTTGCTGAGGATCCCACGCTGCTTCTAAGAGGCTGTACTGCTGTTAAAATTCTAAAAATTCTAGTTGCTAAGCTAGAAACAATCAACGGTAAATTTCAATAACGTTTGAAATTTAACCGTTGTGAATATTTCGTGAAACATAAATCCAGGTAAAACCTGCGATTTGCTGCGGGCGGGGGGTTAGCACTTGGTCACACGTGCTTTAGCTTCCAGGGGAGGAGACTAAGGAATCGCGTGGTATTTCAACTGCTGCCGCGCGACGCCGAACCGATAAGTGGTAGAGTTATATATGCACGAGAGTGCAATATAAAGTATTTACTAATAATTTCACTGAATTGTGAAGGGAGGATTGTGCCGGTGCAATATCCGGATATGGGGGGATTTTGCCGGTAGAGAATCCGGTTGTGGGGGGGGGGCGGGTTTTGCCGGTACAGTATCCGATTCGATTGGACCAAAAAATGTTGGGGTGGTCTCCGAGTTCGTTCGAGAGCCGGATCGAAAGATCAAAAGGTTTACAGGGGAGGCGAAATCTGATAATGAGTGGACTTCGAGACTTACCGGTTTATATTTCCGTAGCTTCTTCATAGCTATATCACGTAGAATGATGAATAATCGATGGACGGCGCCGTCGTGGGTTGGGATGATCCGTGGTATTAAACTGGTAGCTCGTTGTCCAGAACAATGTTTTTGATGTTCACTTGTTACTTGCTTCTTCACACTTTTACAAGACGGGTGCTTGCGTTCACTGATAAAAAGGAAATACGGCGGGGTGTTGTCGAGACGGGTGCTCGCTCTTTCACTAATAGCATGGAATGGTGAGCTGCTTGCTCTTCTGCTGAGATGCAGAAGAGCCGCTTTAACTCAAAGAGCGAGAGAAAGCGGAGGCAGAACTCACCGAGTACCACCGTGGGAGGGAGAACTATTAGCATGGAATGGTGAGCTGCTTGCCCTTCTGCTGAGCTGCAGAAGAGCCGCTTTCGCTAGGAAGCGAGAGAAAGAGGCGACAGATCTCACCGCATGCCAAATAGATCTTGAGAGGCGAGGGTTGCCGTTGTTAGTTGCGGCGGAGAGCAGTTTGGCGCAAACATACCGCAACTTTAGCACCGATTGAAGCCATGCGACTTAGGGTGTTCGCACGGGACGGACTTGACGGTGATCTGAGCAACGAGAGATGCGGATCAGATCAACGTAATTTCCGAGAGCTCCAACGAGGGGGAGCGGCTGGTTGAACAGAATATGGACTACGGACAAATAGAGGGCGTTGATTCCGTTTGCCCGTAGCGCCCTTTGCGGTTGGGGATGTTGTCTCGGGATTCATTTCTAGAGTGAGAAAATTATTAAATTCTAAAACATAAAGGGGGAGGTTCCGATTTTGTGTCGAGTTACTGTGGCAACACGACTAATTTCGAGATAGGACGTTCCTTTTCGGTTCGGACGTCGGCAACACGTGTTCTGCTATCAGAACCGAGATAGGTGTGGGTTACACGACCGAGTTTCCACTTCGTTGGTGGAAGGTTATCGTCTCGTAAGACTACGAGATCATTGGGTTTTAAATTCAACGGGGGTATTTCCATTTAGTTCTTTTATGGAATTCGATTAAATATTCATTTTTCCAGCGGTTGCAAAAGTGCTGATACATGGATTTAACCTTTTGCCATCGATTGACAATTTGGATAGGGGAATTGAGTATTTCGGGTTCAACAGGCGCTAAAAGGGACCACCGATGAGAAAGTGTCCTGGAGTAAGGGCTTGCAAATCAGAGGACATGCTGTTCAGCGGTCGCGAATTGAGACATGCTTCAATTTTGTAGAGAATGGTCGTAAATTCCTCAAAGGTGCAAAATGGATGTTTCCGACAAACTTTCGGAAGTGAAGTTTGAAGCTTTTGACTCCAGCTTCCCAGAGTCCACCCATGTGAGGCGCAGCCGCTGGTATAAAATGCCACTGCAAGTTTTGGTAGGAAAATTGAGTGAAGAGTATAATTTTTAATGTCAAACGGTCCCGCGAAGTCGAGACCGGTGGCAGTAAATGGTCGAGTGAGAAAGAGGTGCGTTCAGGCGGCAGTGCAGCCATTAGTTGTGTCTGGATTTGTTTCCGTTGTAGGCGCAGCTTTTGCAATTGTGGATTGTGGTGCGAATGAGATTTTTTGCCTTTGGGATCCAATATTGAGTGCGAATCAAACGTAGCATGAGTTGGTTTCCTCCATGCAAACTGATCTCATGGATGAACCGGACTAAGAGTCGGGTAAAAACACAATCCAGTAGGGGATTATAAACGGATGTCGTTCGTCATAGGAGAGTGACGGACATGAGGTTAAACGTCCTCTTGCGCGGAGAACTCCATCTTGGAATAAGAATGGATTGAGTGACAGAATTGTACTCTTTCTGTCAAGATTCATCTTCAGTTCCAGACAGTGATATTCATTGGCAAAATGAACCTTCTGCATGAGATTAGTCAGTCGGGTTTTGACATATTGAATCTCATCCGAGTTAATACTTTTATCGTGTCGTCTAAATGAGGGGCGATGTTGGGGGTGTGAGTGATGGAAGAACCGGAAAATGTAAGAGAGTACGCGGAGAGCTCGCGAGAAAGAAGAAAACTTTTAGAAATTTTACTCTTTCTGTCAAGATTCATCTTCAGTTCCAGACAGTGATATTCATTGGCAAAATGAACCTTCTGCATGAGATTAGTCAGTCGGGTTTTGACATATTGAATCTCATCCGAGTTAATACTTTTATCGTGTCGTCTAAATGAGGGGCGATGTTGGGGGTGTGAGTGATGGAAGAACCAGAAAATGTAAGAGAGTACGCGGAGAGCTCGCGAGAAAGAAGAAAACCTTTCCAAAAAGTCTTCATAATGAGGAAAATATGCAAAATACGATTTGATGGGTTTTGCTTCCAGTTCGGTTTCAAAAATCTCTGGGGTAGGAGAGTGAGCCCAGTACTTTTTCTCTTGGCGCAACCAATCCGGGCCTTGCCACCATAATTAGGTTTGTTACAACTCAAGCGGATACATGCCACGACTGGCTAAGTCCGCTGGATTGTGTTGGGATTGGACATGAAGCCAGTGAGTGGGATGTACGATTTCCACGATTTTGGCCACACGGTTAGCAACGAACGTAGTCCAGGTACAAGGCGGTACCCAAGCGAGCACGATGGTTGAATCAGTCCAGCAGTAGAGTTCATACTGAGGAAAATCGAGATGAGGGATAACCGCATTTAACATGTCAACTAAGAGGGCTGCACCGCACAATTCAAGTCGAGGTACAGATATTGTTTTGATGGGGGGAAACTTTGGTTTTTGCATAAAGTAAAGAAGTACGGATTTCGAGAGAGTTACGAAAGCGTACATAGACCACGCCGGCGTATGCTTTTTCGGAAGCATCGCAAAACGCATGGATTTCAATGGCACTTGGAGTGAAATCAATCCATCGAGGGATTTTTATGACGTTAATTTGGTGATAACAATGGACGAATTTTATCCAGAGTTGTAGGGTTGACGGGGTCAAAGGATCATCCCAGCCGGTGGCGTCCAGCCAAACTTGTTGCATGAGTGTTTTTGCGATAATAATGACCGGGGCCAACCAGCCTGCAGGATCAAATGGTTTGGCAAGGAGCGACAGCATTTCTCGTTTGGTGTAAGAGGGGGCAATATCGAATGGTTTCGATTCAATGGTGAAGTAATCCGCTTTTGCATTCCATCGGATACCGAGTGTTTTTGCTGTGCTGGCGTCTTCCAATTCTAGAAAATCCTTATTCAGTAGGTCTTCAGGAGGTATTCCGGATAGAATTTCCTGATGGTTAGCTGTCCATTTTCGCAGAGTAAATCCAGCAGAGCGAGGGCTGCTGTCAATTCCTTTCACGCACGGAGCGCCGTGTCGATAGTATGAGCACCACACAGCGCGTCGTCGACATACATGGCTGTCCTTAAAATGGCAGCAGCCAGGGGGAACTCGGTTTTGACAACCTGGGCCAGCTGATGAAGCGTGCGAATTGCGAGATAGGGGGCACAGTTTACACCGAAAGTGACTGTTTGAAGTTAAAATTCGTGCACTTCATCATCTGGTGAATTTCTGAAAAAGATCCGTTGATAGCGCGAATGCTTCGTATCCACCAGAATCTGGCGATACATCTTCTCGATGTCTCCGTTGAAGACATATTGATAAAGACGCCATTTGAGAATGAGGAAAGTTAGATCTGCTTGCAAAGCCGGACCGGGGTAAAGGGTGTAATTTCGACTGAGACCGTTGGTTGTGGGGCATAAAGCGTTAAAAACAACTCGCACCTTGGTGGAGCTGCTTTCTGGCTTGATGACTGCATGGTGAGGTAAATAGTAAGTGTCAGACTGGAGCGAGGTTTGTTCGGGGTGAAGAGAGATCATATGATTCAAATGGGAGTATTCTTGAATCACTGAATCATAAAGTTCTTTAAAACTCGGGGTTTTCAGGAGTCGCGCTTCATTGTGGAGAAATTGTTTAAGAGCTATTTCTCGTGAACGTCCAATTTGTAACTGCGAAAGGAATTCTTCTTTAAACGGCAGCGAGACGATGTAACGCCCATCGGGACGTCTTTGTGTTGTTTTCTCATATAGATCGTTGCAGTATTTTTCAGTTGGAGTGCGAGGACGGTGTTTTGGGATCTCCTCTAGTTCCCAGAAGCGCGAAATCTGTCGAAGGGAGACTTCGTTAAAAAACGAGACCCGCGTGGTAATGGAAGGTGTTGGCAGGTCCTGAGGGAATGGACCCGTTAGAATCCAGCCGAATATTGTTTCTTGGGCTTGGACTTGGACGAGTGCACCCAGAATATTTCGTTTAATGCCATCCAACAGGATTAGAGGGTAAATGTCAGCTCCAATCACAGGAGCACATTGCTAACAAGGGCTGTGATAGCTTGGTTGACACTTGCCACCTGCGCTTGAATGGTTTTCGTAGGTAGATGCGTTTTTGAATGCGCTCGGAGAGAAATGTGGCTTCTGATCCGGGATCTATGAGCGCACGAGCGGGATATGTTTCCTTACGGTAACAGATATGTATCATTGCAGTAGCGAGTAAAACTTGCTTAATCGAGATATGAAGCTTGTCAGCTCATTGGGTGTTTGAGGGGCTTGAGTGGACTGTACTTGTCGTTGAGTTGAAGAGGTAGAGCGGGTCGCTCGGGAGTGCGAGGGGGAAATTTGTTGCGAATTCTGTTGTGTATTATTTGACGCATGGCCACGATGAACAGTGTTATGAGGGCGCAGGGCTGCGGCGGTAGAGTTCGAGCGGAGCTTTGAATTGGGAATTGGGGTCGCCTCGCGATGTAATAGCGAATTATGTCGTTTATTATATGACATACACGTGTAAATACTGTGACAATCGCGCATTTGGTGCGAATGCGCAAGACAATGCGAACAGAATTTGAGCCGTTGAATCGTTGACTAACGGGTTTCTGAGCTCATAGCTAGGTGATGAGGTACTCTACGCAAGAGCTATATGAAGACTTGATGTCTGACCAGACCGCTTTAAGTGCCTCGGGATGAGTAGCGAGTAGCGGGATGAGTGGCGAGATATTCCTCTTCGAATTCGGCTATATTAGTGTCACTTAATAAATTTTAACAAGTAATTTAAATGAAAGTAGTTCAACTAATTAAAATATAACCAGTTGAACCAGTTTCACAAATGTGTTTTCCCAACCGAGTACTTGCTGCTTGTGCGCTGCTTGTACGACGTCGACGACGATGGCAGCGGATATAGCAGAAAGCAAACCACGAAAAAGCTTGCTTTTGCATGTAGAAAGGTGGTGGTTTTTTCTTGCTGAGGATCCCACGCTGCATCTAAGAGACTGTACTGCTGTTAAAATTCTAAAAATTCTAGTTGCTAAGCTAGAAACGATCAACGGTAAATTTCAATAACGTTTGAAATTTAACCGTTGTGAATATTTCGTGAAACATAAATCCAGGTAAAACCTGCGATTTGCTGGGGGCGGGGGGTTAGCACTTGGTCACACGTGCTTTAGCTTCCAGGGGAGGAGACTAAGGAACCGCGTGGTATTTCAACCGCTGCCGCGCGACGCCGAACCGATAAGTGGTAGAGTTATATATGCACGAGAGTGCAATATAAAGTATTTACTAATAATTTCACTGAATTGTGAAGGGAGGATTGTGCCGGTGCAATATCCGGATATGGGGGGATTTTGCCTTTAGAGAATCCGGTTGTGGGGGGGGCGGGTTTTGCCGGTACGGTATCCGATTCGATTGGACCAAAAAATGTTGGGGTGGTCTCCGAGCTCGTTCGAGAGCCAGATCGAAAGATCAAAGGGTTTACGAGGGGAGGCGAAATCTGATAATGAGTGGAGTTCGAGACTTACTCATATTTCCATAGCTTCTTCGTAGCTATATCACGTAGAATGATGAATAATCGATGGACGGCGCCGTCGTGGGTTTGGATGAAGATTTGGGATGATCCGTGGTATTAAACTGGTAGCTCGTTGTCCAGAACAATGTTTTTTGATATTCACTTGTTACTTGCTTCTGCACACTTCTACACAAGACGGGTGCTTGCGTTCACTGATAAAAAGGGAATACTGGGGGTGTTGTCGAGACAGATGCTCGCTCTTTCACTTATCAGAATGGAATGGCCGATGCCACTTGCTGATACTGTCGATGAGCTGCTTGCCCTTCTACCGAGATCCAGAAGAGCCGCTTTAACTCAGAGAGCGAGAGAAAGCGGAGGCATAACTCACCGAGTACCACCGTGGGAGCTAGAACTATTAGCATGGAATGGTGAGCTGCTTGCCCTTCTGCTGAGATGCACAAGAGCCGCTTTCGCTCGGAAGCGAGAGAAGGAGGCGACAGATCTCACCGCATGCCAAATAGATCTTGAGAGGCGAGGGTTGCCGTTGTTATTTGCGGTGGACAGCAGTTTGGCGCAAACATACCGACCGCCTTGCATTATGCAACCTTAGCACCGATTGAAGCCATGCGAAGTAGGGGGTTCGCACGGGACGGACTTGACGGTGATCTGAGTGACTAGAGATGCGGATCAGATCAACGTAATTTCCGAGAGCTCCATAAAGGGGGGGGGGAGCGGCTGGTTGGACAGTATATGGACTACGGAAAAAAAGAGGGCGTTGATTCCGTTTGCCCGTAGCGCCCTTTGCGGTTTGGGATGTTGTCTCGGGATTCATTTCTAGAATGAGAAAATTATTCAATTCTAAAAAATAAATGGGGAGGTTCCGATTTTGTGTCGAGTTACTGTGGCAACACGATTAATTTCGAGATCGGACGGGTCAGGGTTCCTTTTTCGGTTCGGACCTGTGTGGGTTATACGTCCGAGTCTCCACTTCGTTGGTGGAAGGTTATCGCCTCGTAAGACTACGAGATCATTGGGTTTTAAATTCAAGGGGGGGGGGGGTATTTCCACTTAGTTCTTTTGTGGAATTCGATTAAATATTCATTTTTCCAGCGGTTGCAAAAGTGCTGATACATGGATTTAACCTTTTGCCATCGATTGACAATTTGGATAGGGGAATTGAGTATTTCGTGTTCAACAGGCGCTAAAAGGGACCACCGATGAGAAAGTGTCCTGGAGTAAGGGCTTGCAAATCAGAGGACATGCTGTTCAGCGGTCGCGAGTTGAGACATGCTTCAATTTTGTAGAGAATGGTCGTAAATTCCTCAAAGGTGCAAAATGCATGTTTCCGACAAACTTTCGGAAGTGAAGTTTGAAGCTTTTGACTCCAGCTTCCCAGAGTCCACCCATGTGAGGCGCAGCGGCTGGTATAAAATGCCATTGCAAGTTTTGGTAGGAAAATTGAGTGAAGACGGCGTCCTTACTTTGCTGGAGGAAAGCTTTCCAATCGTGCATCAGGGCTTTAGATGCTCCAACAAAATTTTTCCCATTGTCGAAGTATAAATCCTTGGGACATCCTCTGCGTGCGGTGAAACGGCTGAACACAGCGAGAAAGGTGGGCGTCGAGAGATCACTGGTAGCTTCGAGATGGATAGCCTTGGTCGCGAAGCAGACGAATATGCAGACGTAGCCTTTCGTGATGAGGCACGCCCTGCCGGTATAATTTTTAATGTCAAACGATCCCGCGAAGTCGAGACCGGTGGCAGCAAATGGTCGAGTGAGAGAAAGGTGCGTTCAGGCGGCAGTGCAGCCATTAGTTGTGTCTGGATTTGTTTCCGTTGTAGAGCGCAGCTTTTGCAATTGTGGATTGTGGTGCGAATGAGATTTTTTGCCTTCGGGATTCAATATTGAGTGCGAATCAAACGCATGAGTTGGTTTCCTCCATGCAAACTGATCTCATGGATGAACCGGGCTAAGAGTCGGGTAAAAACACAATTGTAGGGGATTATAAACGGATGTCGTTCGTCATAGGAGAGTGACGGACATGAGGTTAAACGTCCTCTTGCGCGGAGAACTCCATCTTGGAATAAGAATGGATTGAGTGACAGAATTTTACTCTTTCTGTCAAGATTCATCTTCAGTTCCAGACAGTGATATTCATTGGCAAAATGAACCTTCTGCATGAGATTAGTCAGTCGGGTTTTGACATATTGAATCTCATCCGAGTTAATACTTTTATCGTGTCGTCTAAATGAGGGGCGATGTTGGGGGTGTGAGTGATGGAAGAACCGGAAAATGTAAGAGAGTACGCGGAGAGCTCGCGAGAAAGAAGAAAACCTTTCCAAAAAGTCTTCATAATGAGGAAAATATGCAAAATACGATTTGATGGGTTTTGCTTCCAGTTCGGTTTCAAAAATCTCGTGGGTAGGAGAGTGAGGCCAGTACTTTTTCTCTTAGCGCAACCAATCCGGGCCTTGCCACCATAATGAGGTTTGTTACAACTCAAGCCGATACATGCCACGACTGGCTAAGTCCGCTGGATTGTGTTGGGATTGGACATGAAACCAGTGAGTGGGATCTACGATTTCCACGATTTTGGCCACACGGTTAGCAACGAACGTAGTCCAGGTACAAGGCGGTCGCTTTACCCAAGCGAGCACGATGGTTGAATCAGTCCAGCAGTAGAGTTCATACTGAGGAAAATCGAGATGAGGGATAACCGCATTTAACATGTCAACTAAGAGGGCTGCACCGCACAATTCAAGTCGAGGTACAGATATTGTTTTGATGGGGGGAAACTTTGGTTTTTGCATAAAGTAAAGAAGTACGGATTTCGAGAGAGTTACGAAAGCGTACATAGACCACGCCGGCGTATGCTTTTTCGGAAGCATCGCATGGATTTCAAATGGCATGCAAAACGCATGGATTTCAATGGCACTCGTTGGAGTGAAATCAATCCATCGAGGGATTTTTATGACGTTAATTTGGTGATAATACTGGACGAATTTTATCCAGAGTTGTAGGGTTGACGGGGTCAAGGGATCATCCCAGCCGGTGGCGTCCAGCCAAAATTGTTGCATGAGTGTTTTTGCGATAATAATGACCGGGGCCAACCAGCCTGCAGGATCAAATAGTTTGGCAAGGAGCGACAGCATTTCCCGTTTGGTGTAAGAGGGGGCAATATCGAATGGTTTCGATTCAATGGTGAAGTAATCCGCTTTTGCATTCCATCGGATACCGAGTGTTTTTGCTGTGCTGGCGTCTTCCAATTCTAGAAAATCCTTATTCAGTAGGTCTTCAGGAGGTATTCCGGATAGAATTTCCTGATGGTTAGCTGTCCATTTTCGCAGAGTGAATCCAGCAGAGCGAAGGGCTGCTGTCAATTTCTTTCGCGCACGGAGCGCCGTGTCGATAGTATGAGCACCACACAGCGCGTCGTCGACATACATGGCTGTCCTCAAAATGGCAGCAGCTAGGGGGAACTCGGTTAGAACAACCTGGGCCAGCTGATGAAGCGTGCGAATTGCGAGATAGGGGGCACAGTTTACACCGAAAGTGACTGTTTGAAGTTAAAATTCGTGCACTTCATCATCTGGTGAATTTCTGAAAAAGATCCGTTGATAGCGCGAATGCTTCGGATCCACCAGAATCTGGCGATACATCTTCTCGATGTCTCCGTTGAAGACATATTGATAAAGACGCCATTTGAGAATGAGGAAAGTTAGATCTGCTTGCAAAGCCGGACCGCGGTAAAGGGTGTAATTTCGACTGAGACCGTTGGTTGTGGGGCATGAAGCGTTAAAAACAACTCGCACCTTGGTGGAGCTGCTTTCTGGCTTGATGACTGCATGGTGAGGTAAATAGTAAGTGTCAGACTGGAGCGAGGTTTGTTCGGGGTGAAGAGAGATCATATGATTCAAATGGGAGTATTCTTGAATCACTGAATCATAAAGTTCTTTAAAACTCGGGGTTTTCAGGAGTCGCGCTTCGTTGCGGAGAAATTCTTTAAGAGCTGTTTCTCTTTAACGTCCAATTTGTAACTGCGAAGGGAATTCTTCTTTAAACGGCAGCGAGACGATGTAACGCCCATCGGGACATCTTTGTGTTGTTTTTTCATATAGATCGTTGCAGTATTTCTCAGTTGGAGAGCGAGGACGCTGTTTTGGGATCTCCTCTAGTTCCCAGAAGCGCGAAATCTGTCGAAGGGAGACTTCGTTAAAAAACGAGACCCGCGTGGTAATGGAAGGTGTTGGCAGGTCCTGAGGGAATGGACCCGTTAGAATCCAGCCGAATATTATTTCTTGGGCTACGAGTGAACCCAGAATATTTCCTTTAATGCCATCCAGCAGGATTAGAGGGTAAATGTCAGCTCCAATCAAGACATCGATCTGATCACTTTGGTAGAAATCGTTATCCGCCAAAGGAATATTAGGGAGGGATTCATAGAGGTTCCGGTCAAGGGAACAGACAGAAGGATTTCCGGTTAATTTCGGTAGGACGATAGCCTTGGTTTCTATACGAGTTCCGGAATTGCGAGGGGTGCCAATGTTAAACATACAGAGTTCGCTAACAAGGGCTGTTATAGCTTGGTTGACACTTGCCACCCGCGCTTGAATGGTTTTCGTAGGTAGATGTAAGCGTTTTTGAATGCGCTCGGAGAGAAAGGTGGCTTCTTATCCGGGATCTATGAGCGCACGAGCGAGATATGTTTCCTCACGGTAACAGATATGTACCATTGCAGTAGCGAGTAAAACTTGCTTTGATCGAGATGTGAAGCAAGTCAGCACATTGGGTGCTGGAGGGGCTTCAGTGGACTGTATTTGTCGTTGAGTTGAATAGGTAGAGGGGGTCGCTGGGGAGTGCGAGGGGGAAATTTGTTGCGAATTCAATTGTGCATTCATGTTGTGCATTGTTTGGCGCAGGGTCACGATGAACAGTGGTATGAGGGCGCAGGGTTGCGGCGGTAGAGTTCGAGCGGAGCTTTGAAGTGGGAATTGGGGTCGCCTCGCGATGTAATAGCGAATGATGTCATTTATTACATGACATACACGTGTTAATACTTTGACAATCGCGCATTTGGTGCGAATGCGCAAGACAATTCGAACAGAATTTGAGCCGTTGAATCGTTGACCAACGGGTTTCTGAGCTCATAGCTAGAAAGCGTGGACATTGGCGTAGAGGGTGAGTTTGATTCGTGCATAATTTGCAGCTAGTCAGGGTGTTTTCGGGGAGACGAGTCGAACAAAGATGCACTATAATGGCATCCCAACTCTCTACATCTACATCGTATAAAGTTAAAGCGGACAGTTCTTAATTTCCCGCTGAAGTCGTTTGATTGCAACTCCGGATTCTTTAGAGATTGGGCTGAGGTTAAATAGGGTCCGGAGTTGCGTATTAATGAGTATGCGCTTGTTTTCAAAACGGTCCATTAAATTGTTCCATGCTTGTTCGAAGCCGCTGTCGATCAGTGGAGATTTTTGGACTATCTCCTTTGCTTCACCTTGGGTTTTTTGGTTCAAGTGGAAAAATTTTTCGACGGGGGGAAAGTCGATTATTTCGAATATAGAGCGCGGAAAACATGTCTTTAAAGCAGTGGTGTCCAAACACATACTATCACAATTGATCGTGTGTTGGAAATTTTTGTCACTCAGCACTGAGAAGAATAGATGCGCTGAAACACAAATCATGGATTTTTTTTTTGGATTTATGTTTCTTTGCACACTACATTTTTAGATTATTGCAACAGATAAATGAGAAAAGATTTTTTCCCGTTCTTTCCCGGAATACAAAATATATTCAGAACGCATACTATAATAGTGTCTTTTCAAAGAATATCTATTTGTTTTGATAAGTGAAGTAAAGCAAACCATGCATTGTGCTTCATTGAAAGCATTACAAATACATAAAAATTCGATTTGGTATTTTAAATCAATTATTTTATTTTTTATTAAATAATATAATTTTTTGGGTGTAGAAAAATCAAATGAGGGCAGCATACGGTCCTAGCTCATTGATGGTTTGATGGGTACTGACGTAATTTCGGCAAATACACTCAATGTATACATATTATGCCCCTCAAAAATTGAGTGCCCAAATGGCTGCTCTTGGACATCACTGCTCTAAAGGTTGGCCATGATTGGTAATCATCTTTAAAGACATCGGTATCACACGGTGGCAAATTGAGGTTGTGTCCCGAGAAATTGGAAACAAGAGAAGGTATTGCGACTGCTGCTGAAGCCGAAGATGTAGGTGAGACAGCGAGATGTTGCTGTTCGTTGATTTTCGCTGAGAAGCGAACATATATTTGGTAACAGCGTCGGTATTTCGTTTTGACGACGATTATATCAGCTCCACGAGCCTCCGGATTAGCGTCGTTCATGGGATCCTTCGAGGTGATGAGATACTCTACGCAAGAGTTGTATGAAGACTTGATGTCTGACCAGACCGCTTTAAGTTTCTCGAGATGAGTAGCGAAGGAGTATTCCGAATGGTCACGCACTGGGATGGCGAGATATTCCTCTTTGAATTCTTCTATAGTTTCGGCAACGTTGAGGAATCTCGCAAGAGGATCCATTGTTGAATGAGGAATTAGAACAAGGAGGTAGCATAGAATAAAACCAACAAGAGGGATTTGAAATTTTTTAGATTTTATTTTTTAGGGGTTTGTGAGAATTTATTAAGAGACACAATTATCAAAGATTGGAATTTTAATCGATTTCTCAAATTAATTGGAATATAATTGGTATTGATTTGGATTGATACGGTGATCAATTGGCGATGTATAGCGGGGGCTATATTATTGTCACTTAATAGATTTTAACAAGTAATTTAAATGAAACCTGTTCAACTAAATAAAATATAACCAGTTGAACCAGTTTCACAAATGTGTTTTCCCAACCGGGCACTTGCTGCTTGTGCGCTGCTTGTACGACGTCGACGACGATGGCAGCTGATATAGCAGAAAGCAAACGAAAAAGCTTGCTTTTGCATGTAGAAAGGTGGTGGTTTTTTCTTGCTGAGGATCCCACGCTGCTTCTAAGAGGCTGTACTGCTGTTAAAATTCTAAAAATTTTAGTTGCTAAGCTAGAAACAATCAACGGTAAATTTCAATAACGTTTGAAATTTAACCGTTGTGAATATTTCGTGAAACATAAATCCAGGTAAAACCTGCGATTTGCTGCGGGCGGGGGGTTAGCACTTGGTCACACGTGCTTTAGCTTCCAGGGGAGGAGACTAAGGAATCGCGTGGTATTTCAACTGCTGCCGCGCGACGCCGAACCGATAAGTGGTAGAGTTATATATGCACGAGAGTGCAATATAAAGTATTTACTAATAATTTCACTGAATTGTGAAGGGAGGATTGTGCCGGTGCAATATCCGGATATGGGGGGATTTTGCCGGTAGAGAATACGGTTGTGGGGGGGGCGGGTTTTGCCGGTACAGTATCCGATTCGATTGGACCAAAAAATGTTGGGGTGGTCTCCGAGTTCGTTCGAGAGCCGGATCGAAAGATCAAAAGGTTTACAGGGGAGGCGAAATCTGATAATGAGTGGAGTTCGAGACTTACCGGTTTATATTTCCGTAGCTTCTTCGTATCTATATCACGTAGAATGATGAATAATCGATGGACGGCGCCGTCGTGGGTTGGGATGATGATTTGGGATGATCCGTGGTATTAAACTGGTAGCTCGTTGTCCAGAACAATGTTTTTGATATTCACTTGTTACTTGCTTCTGCACACTTTTACAAGACGGGTGCTTGCGTTCACTGATAAAAAGGGAATGCTGGGGGTGTTGTCGAGACGGATGCTCGCTCCTTCACTTATCAGAATGGAATGGACGGTGCCACTTCCTGATACTGTCGATGAGCTGCTTGCCCTTCTACCGAGATGCAGTAGAGCCGCTTTAACTCAGAGAGCGAGAGAAAGCGGAGGCATAACTCACCGAGTACCACCGTGGGAGGGAGAACTATTAGCATGGAATGGTGAGCTGCTTGCTCTTCTGCTGAGACGCAGAAGAGCCGCTTTAGCTCAGAGAGCGAGAGAAAGCGGAGGCAGAACTCACCGAGTACCAAACTGTGGGAGGGAGAACTATTAGCATGGAATGGTGAGCTGCTTGCCCTTCTGCTGAGATGCAGAAGAGCCGCTTTCGCTCGGAAGAGAGAGAAGGAGGCGACAGATCTCACCGCATGCCAAATAGATTTTGAGAGGCGAGGATTGCCGTTGTTAGTTGCGGTGGACAGCAGTTTGGCGCAACCATACCGCCCGCCTTGCATTACTGCAACTTTAGCACCGATTGAAGCCAAGCGAAGTAGGGGGTTCGCACGGGACGGACTTGTCGGTGATCTGAGCGACGAGAGATGCGGATCAGATCAACGTAATTTCCGAGAGCTCCAACGAGGGGGGAGCGGCTGGTTGGACAGAATATGGACTACGGACAAAAAGAGGGCGTTGATTACGTTTGCCCGTAGTGCCCTTTGCGGTTTGGGATGTTGTCTCGGGATTCATTTCTAGAGTGAGAAAATTATTCAATTCTAAAAAATAAAGGGGGAGGTTCCGATTTTGTGTCGAGTTACTGTGGCAACACGACTAATTTCGAGATCGGACGGGCCAGGGTTCCTTTTTCGGTTCGGAGGTCGGCAACACGTGTTCTGCTATCAGAACCGAGATAGGTGTGGGTTATACGACGGAGTCTCCACTTCGTTGGTGGAAGGTTATCGTCTCGTAAGACTACGAGATCATTGGGTTTTAAATTCAAGGGGGGGGTATTTCCATTTAGTTCTTTTATGGAATTCGATTAAATATTCATTTCTCCAGCGGTTGAAAAAGTGCTGATACATGGATTTAACCTTTTGCCATTGATTGACAATTTGGATAGGGGAATTGAGTATTTCGGGTTCTACAGGCGCTAAAAGGGGACCACCGATGAGAAAGTGTCCTGGAGTAAGGGCTTGCAAACAAGAGGACATGCTGTTCAGCGGTCGCGAATTGAGACATGCTTCAATTTTGTAGAGAATGGTCGTAAATTCCTCTAAGGTGAAATGCATGTTTCCAACAAACTTTCGGAAGTGAAGGTTGAAGCTTTTGACTCCAGCTTCCCAGAGTCCAGCCATGTGAGGCGCAGCGGCTGGTATAAAATGCCACTGCAAGTTTTGGTAGGAAAATTGAGTGAAGAGTATAATTTTTAATGTCAAACGGTCCCGCGAAGTCGAGACCGGTGGCAGCAAATGGTCGAGTGAGAAAGAGGTGCGTTCAGGCGCCAGTGCAGCCATTAGTTGTGTCTAGATTTGTTTCCGTTGTAGGCGCAGCTTTTGCAATTGTGGATTGTGGTGCGAATGAGATTTTTTGCCTTTGGGATCCAATATTGAGTGCGAATCAAACGTAGCATGAGTTGGTTTCCTCCATGCAAACTGATCTCATGGATGAACCGGACTAAGAGTCGGGTAAAAACACAATTGTAGGGGATTATAAACGGATGTCGTTCGTCATAGGAGAGTGACGGACATGAGGTTAAACGTCCTCTTGCGCGGAGAACTCCATCTTGGAATAAGAATGGATTGAGTGACAGAATTTTACTCTTTCTGTCAAGATTCGTCTTCAGTTCCAGACAGTGATATTCATGGGCAAAATGAACCTTCTGCATGAGATTAGTCAGTCGGGTTTTGACATATTGAATCTCATCCGAGTCAATATTTTTATCGTGTCGTCTAAATGAGGGGCGATGTTGGGGGTGTGAGTGATGGAAGAACCGGAAAATGTAAGAGAGTACGTGGAGAGCTCGCGAGAAAGAAGAAAACCTTTCCAAAAAGTCTTCATAATGAGGAAAATATGCAAAATACGATTTGATGGGTTTTGCTTCCAGTTCGGTTTTTTTCCTACCAAACGAATCCTGCCAATTACCGGCCCATAGCAATCTGTTCAATGCTCTCCAAAGTTATGGAGAGCGTTATAAATTTTAGCCTGATGAGGTATCTAGAGAGCAACCAATTGGTCAGCGATCGCCAGTACGGTTTCCGTGCTCACCGCTCCACAGGCGATTTGATGGCGTTCCTCACTGAGCGGTGGAACAGTTGTGTTCACCAATTCGGTGAGAGTAAGGTTGTTGCTTTGGATATCTCCAAGGTATTTGACCGAGTGTGGCATAAAGCACTTGTGTCTAAACTGGCTGCTTATGGTGTCGGTGATACATTCACTCGATGGATATCGAGTTTCCTCAGCGGCCGTTCTATTCGGGTTGTGATTGACGGCTTTGCTTCCGAAGAGCACTCCATAAATGCTGGAGTTCCGCAGGGTTCGGTCCTGTCTCCAACACTTTTTCTCATTTTTATCAATGACCTTCTGTCATTGACATCAAACCCCGTCTACTCGTTTGCTGATGACAGCAGCATTTGTCATTCATATTCATTCTCCAGGCGTCCTTCTATTCTGGAGATCAATAGAAAACGCAGAATTATGAATGACACACTCCAATCTGACCTCAACAAAATCCAGGAGTGGGGTCAAGCGAATCGGGTCGATTTTAATGCGCGGAAGACCCAATGCTGTTTGTTAACCCACAAGCGTTTGGCGGGTGACAACTTCCCACCTCTAAATATGGGTGGTGTGGATATTAATGAGTCGGAGGCTCTTGATGTTCTGGGCATATCAATACAATGCGATCTTCGTTGGAACGATCACATTTTTGATGTGTCGAAAGAAGCAGCCAAGTGCTTAGGCTTTTTAAAGCGGTGCAAGAAATACTTCACTCCAACCGACCTTCGTTGTATCTACACCACTTATATCCGTCCGAAAATGGAGTACAACTCGCATATTTGGTCTGGAGCTTCGAAAGCATATCTTCAGCTTCTGGACCGTATACAAGGTCGTGCGATAAAACTTATAGGGGACAGTAGGGTATCCAGCTCTATTGAAACCTTGGGATGTCGTCGGGATGTGGGGTGTGTAACCTTATTTTACCGTTACTTTAATGGTAACTGTTCCTCTGAAGTAGCCAGCCTGATCCCCTCGGTTCAGGTATTCAACAGATCTACTCGGCTTTCCAGAGCGGTGCACCCCTTTTACGTCTCGATCCCGTTCCATCGCACTACCCACTACCGCGAGAATTCGTTTTTCGGTCGCGTAGTTAAATTGTGGAATAGTCTCCCTGCGCATGTTTTCCCACCCACTTATAACGTCGATGCTTTCAAAAGAGGTGTAAATCGACACTACTCCCACTTTTCCCCTTCCCACTAACCTTTACCCTTCTAAACCAACGAATGCTTTGCATGGATAGGGGGCATCCCCTGAGCTTGGTTCTATCTGCCATAAAAAAAAAAAAAAAAAAAAAAAAAAATCTCTGGGGTAGGAGAGTGAGCCCAGTACTTTTTCTCTTGGCGCAACCAATCCGGGCCTTGCCACCATAATTAGGTTTGTTACAACTCAAGCGGATACATGCCACGACTGGCTAAGTCCGCTGGATTGTGTTGGGATTGGACATGAAACCAGTGAGTGGGATCTACGATTTCCACGATTTTGGCCACACGGTTAGCAACGAACGTAGTCCAGGTACAAGGCGGTCGCTTTACCCAAGCGAGCACGATGGTTGAATCAGTCAAGCAGTAGAGTTCATACTGAGGAATATCAAGATGAGGGATAACCGCATTTAACATGTCAACTAAGAGGGCTGCACCGCACAATTCAAGTCGAGGTACAGATATTGTTTTGATGGGGGCAACTTTGGTTTTTGCATAAAGTAAAGAAGTACGGATTTTTAGAGAGTTACGAAAGCGTACATAGACCACGCCGGCGTATGCTTTTTCGGAAGCATCGCAAAACGCATGGATTTCAATGGCACTCGTTGGAGTGAAATCAATCCATCGAGGGATTTTTATGACGTTAATTTGGTGATAACACTGGACGAATTTTATCCAGAGTTGTAGGGTTGACGGATTATGACCCCTTGACCCCAAACTAACGTCATAAAAATCCCAGCCAGTGGCGTCCAGCCAAACTTGTTGCATGAGTGTTTTTGCGATAATAATGACCGGGGATAATAATGATTGGTGTAAGAGGGGGCAATATCGAATGGTTTCGATTCAATGGTGAAGTAATCTGCTTTTGCATTCCATCGGATACCGAGTGTTTTTCCTGTGCTGGCGTCTTCCAATTCTAGAAAATCCTTATTCAGTAGGTCTTCAGGAGGTATTCCGGATAGAATTTCCTGATGGTTAGCTGTCCATTTTCGCAGAGTAAATCCAGCAGAGCGAAGGGCTGCTGTCAATTCCTTTCGCGCACGGAGCGCCGTGTCGATAGTATGAGGACCACACAGCGCGTCGTCGACATACATGGCTGTCCTCAAAATGGCAGCAGTCAGGGGGAATTCGGTTTTGACATCCTGGGCCAGCTTATGAAGCGTTCCAATTGCGAGATAGGGGGCACAGTTTACACCGAAAGTGACTGTTTGAAGTTAAAATTCGTGCACTTCATCATCTGGTGAATTTCTGAAAAAGATCCGTTGATAGCGCGAATGCTTCGGATCCACCAGAATCTGGCGATACATCTTCTCGATGTCTCCGTTGAAGACATATTGATAAAGACGCCATTTGAGAATGAGGACAGTTAAATCTGCTTGCAAAGCCGGCCCGGCGTAAAGGGTGTCATTGCGACTGAGACCGTTGGTTGTGGGGCATGAAGGGTTAAAAACAACTAGCACCTTGGTGGAGCTACTATCTGGCTTGATGACTGCATGGTGAGGTAAATAGTAAGTGTCAGACTGGAGCGAGGTTTGTTCGGGGTGAAGAGAGATCAAATGATTCAAATGGGAGTATTCTTGAATCACTGAATCATAAAGTTCTTTAAAACTCGGGGTTTTCAGGAGTCGCGCTTCGTTGCGGAGAAATTGTTTAAGAGCTATTTATCTTGAACGTCCAATTTGTAACTGCGAAGGGAATTCTTCTTTAAACGGCAGCGAGACGATGTAACGCCCATCGGGACGTCTTTGTCTTGTTTTCTCATATAGATCGTTGCAGTATTTTTCAGTTGGAGTGCGAGGACGGTGTGTTGGGATCTCCTCTAGTTCCCAGAAGCGCGAAATCTGTCGAAGAATATTTCGTTTAATGCCATCCAACAGGATTAGAAGGTAAATGTCAGCTCCAATCACAGGAGCATATTGCTAACAAGGGCTGTGATAGCTTGGTTGACACTTGCCACCCGCGCTTGAATGGTTTTCGTAGGTAGATGTAAGCGTTTTTGAATACGCTCGGAGAGAAATGTGGCTTCTGATCCGGGATCTATGAGCGCACGAGCGGGATATGTTTCCTCACGGTAACAGATATGTACCATTGCAGTAGCGAGTAAAACTTGCTTTGATCGAGATGTGAAGCTTGTCAGCACATTGGGTGTTTGAGGGGCTTGAGTGGACTGTATTTGTCGTTGAGTTGAAGAGGTAGAGCGTGTCGCTCGGGAATGCGAGGGGGAAATTTGTTGCGAATTCTGTTGTGCATTATTTGGCGCAGGGCCACGATGAACAGTGTTATAAGGGCGCAGGGCTGCGGCGGTAGAGTTCGAGCGGGGCTTTGAATTGGGAATTGGGGTCGCCTCGCGATGTAATAGCGAATTATGTCGTTTATTACATGACATACACGTGTAAATACTGTGACAATGGCGCATTTGGTGCGAATGCGCAAGACAATTCGAACAGAATTTGAGCCATTGAATCGTTGACCAACGGGTTTCTGAGCTCATAGCTAGGTGATGAGGTACTCTACGCAAGAGCTGTATGAAGACTTGATGTCTGACCAGACCACTTTAAGTTCCTCGGGATGAGTAGCGAGGGAGAATTCCGAATGGTAACGCGCTGGGATGGCGAGATATTCCTCTTCGAATTCGGCTATATTAGTGTCACTTAATAAATTTTAACAAGTAATTTAAATGAAAGTAGTTCAACTAATTAAAATATAACCAGTTGAACCAGTTTCACAAATGTGTTTTCCCAACCGGGCACATGCTGCTTGTGCGCTGCTTGTACGACGTCGACGACGATGGCTGCGGATATAGCAGAAAGCAAACCACGAAAAAGCTTGCTTTTGCATGTAGAAAGGTGGTGGTTTTTTCTTGCTGAGGATCCCGCGCTGCTGCTAAGAAATTGTACAGCTGATAAAATTCTAGTTGCTAGAAACGATCAAATTTAAAGAACGGGAGAGAATAGTTGCTAGAAACGTTGGACAGAATATGGACTACGGACAAAAAGAGGGCGTTGATTCCGTTTGCCCGTAGCGCCCTTTGCGGTTTGGGATGTTGTCTCGAGATTCATTTCTAGAGTGAGAAAATTATTCAATTTTAAAAAATAAAGGGGGAGGTTCCGATTTTGTGTCGAGTTACTGTGGCAACACGACTAATTTCGAGATCGGACGGGCCAGGGTTCCTTTTTCGGGTCGGAGGTCGGCAACACGTGTTCTGCTATCAGAACCGAGATAGGTGTGGGTTATACGACGGAGTCTCCACTTCGTTGGTGGAAGGTTATCGTCTCGTAAGACTACGAGATCATTGGGTTTTAAATTCAAAGGGGGGGGGGGCGTATTTCCATTTAGTTCTTTTATGGAATTCGATTAAATATTCATTTCTCCAGCGGTTGCAAAAGTGCTGATACATGGATTTAACCTTTTGCCATTGATTGACAATTTGGATAGGGGAATTGAGTATTTCTGGTTCTACAGGCGCTAAAAGGGGACCACCGATGAGAAAGTGTCCTGGAGTAAGGGCTTGCAAACAAGAGGACATGCTGTTCAGCGGTCGCGAATTGAGACATGCTTCAATTTTTTAGAGAATGGTCGTAAATTCCTCTAAGGTGAAATGCATGTTTCCAACAAACTTTCGGAAGTGAAGGTTGAAGCTTTTGACTCCAGCTTCCCAGAGTCCAGCCATGTGAGGCGCAGCGGCTGGTATAAAATGCCACTGCAAGTTTTGGTAGGAAAATTGAGTGAAGAGTATAATTTTTAATGTCAAACGGTCCCGCGAAGTCGAGACCGGTGGCAGCAAATGGTCGAGTGAGAAAGAGGTGCGTTCAGGCGCCAGTGCAGCCATTAGTTGTGTCTAGATTTGTTTCCGTTGTAGGCGCAGCTTTTGCAATTGTGGATTGTGGTGCGAATGAGACTTTTTGCCTTTGGGATCCAATATTGAGTGCGAATCAAACGTAGCATGAGTTGGTTTCCTCCATGCAAACTGATCTCATGGATGAACCGGACTAAGAGTCGGGTAAAAACACAATTGTAGGGGATTATAAACGGATGTCGTTCGTCATAGGAGAGTGACGGACATGAGGTTAAACGTCCTCTTGCGCGGAGAACTCCATCTTGGAATAAGAATGGATTGAGTGACAGAATTTTACTCTTTCTGTCAAGATTCGTCTTCAGTTCCAGACAGTGATATTCATGGGCAAAATGAACCTTCTGCATGAGATTAGTCAGTCGGGTTTTGACATATTGAATCTCATCCGAGTCAATATTTTTATCGTGTCGTCTAAATGAGGGGCGATGTTGGGGGTGTGAGTGATGGAAGAACCGGAAAATGTAAGAGAGTACGTGGAGAGCTCGCGAGAAAGAAGAAAACCTTTCCAAAAAGTCTTCATAATGAGGAAAATATGCAAAATACGATTTGATGGGTTTTGCTTCCAGTTCGGTTTCAAAAATCTCTGGGGTAGGAGAGTGAGCCCAGTACTTTTTCTCTTGGCGCAACCAATCCGGGCCTTGCCACCATAATTAGGTTTGTTACAACTCAAGCGGATACATGCCACGACTGGCTAAGTCCGCTGGATTGTGTTGGGATTGGACATGAAACCAGTGAGTGGGATCTACGATTTCCACGATTTTGGCCACACGGTTAGCAACGAACGTAGTCCAGGTACAAGGCGGTCGCTTTACCCAAGCGAGCACGATGGTTGAATCAGTCAAGCAGTAGAGTTCATACTGAGGAATATCAAGATGAGGGATAACCGCATTTAACATGTCAACTAAGAGGGCTGCACCGCACAATTCAAGTCGAGGTACAGATATTGTTTTGATGGGGGCAACTTTGGTTTTTGCATAAAGTAAAGAAGTACGGATTTCGAGAGAGTTACGAAAGCGTACATAGACCACGCCGGCGTATGCTTTTTCGGAAGCATCGCAAAACGCATGGATTTCAATGGCACTCGTTGGAGTGAAATCAATCCATCGAGGGATTTTTATGACGTTAATTTGGTGATAACACTGGACGAATTTTATCCAGAGTTGTAGGGTTGACGGGGTATGACCCCTTGACCCCAAACTAACGTCATAAAAATCCCAGCCAGTGGCGTCCAGCCAAACTTGTTGCATGAGTGTTTTTGCGATAATAATGACCGGGGATAATAATGATTGGTGTGAGAGGGGGCAATATCGAATGGTTTCGATTCAATGGTGAAGTAATCTGCTTTTGCATTCCATCGGATACCGAGTGTTTTTCCTGTGCTGGCGTCTTCCAATTCTAGAAAATCCTTATTCAGTAGGTCTTCAGGAGGTATTCCGGATAGAATTTCCTGATGGTTAGCTGTCCATTTTCGCAGAGTAAATCCAGCAGAGCGAAGGGCTGCTGTCAATTCCTTTCGCGCACGGAGCGCCGTGTCGATAGTATGAGGACCACACAGCGCGTCGTCGACATACATGGCTGTCCTCAAAATGGCAGCAGTCAGGGGGAATTCGGTTTTGACATCCTGGGCCAGCTTATGAAGCGTTCGAATTGCGAGATAGGGGGCACAGTTTACACCGAAAGTGACTGTTTGAAGTTAAAATTCGTGCACTTCATCATCTGGTGAATTTCTGAAAAAGATCCGTTGATAGCGCGAATGCTTCGGATCCACCAGAATCTGGCGATACATCTTCTCGATGTCTCCGTTGAAGACATATTGATAAAGACGCCATTTGAGAATGAGGACAGTTAAATCTGCTTGCAAAGCCGGCCCGGCGTAAAGGGTGTCATTGCGACTGAGACCGTTGGTTGTGGGGCATGAAGGGTTAAAAACAACTAGCACCTTGGTGGAGCTACTATCTGGCTTGATGACTGCATGGTGAGGTAAATAGTAAGTGTCAGACTGGAGCGAGGTTTGTTCGGGGTGAAGAGAGATCAAATGATTCAAATGGGAGTATTCTTGAATCACTGAATCATAAAGTTCTTTAAAACTCGGGGTTTTCAGGAGTCGCGCTTCGTTGCGGAGAAATTGTTTAAGAGCTATTTATCTTGAACGTCCAATTTGTAACTGCGAAGGGAATTCTTCTTTAAACGGCAGCGAGACGATGTAACGCCCATCGGGACGTCTTTGTCTTGTTATCTCATATAGATCGTTGCAGTATTTTTCAGTTGGAGTGCGAGGACGGTGTGTTGGGATCTCCTCTAGTTCCCAGAAGCGCGAAATCTGTCGAAGAATATTTCGTTTAATGCCATCCAACAGGATTAGAAGGTAAATGTCAGCTCCAATCACAGGAGCATATTGCTAACAAGGGCTGTGATAGCTTGGTTGACACTTGCCACCCGCGCTTGAATGGTTTTCGTAGGTAGATGTAAGCGTTTTTGAATACGCTCGGAGAGAAATGTGGCTTCTGATCCGGGATCTATGAGCGCACGAGCGGGATATGTTTCCTCACGGTAACAGATATGTACCATTGCAGTAGCGAGTAAAACTTGCTTTGATCGAGATGTGAAGCTTGTCAGCACATTGGGTGTTTGAGGGGCTTGAGTGGACTGTATTTGTCGTTGAGTTGAAGAGGTAGAGCGTGTCGCTCGGGAATGCGAGGGGGAAATTTGTTGCGAATTCTGTTGTGCATTATTTGGCGCAGGGCCACGATGAACAGTGTTATAAGGGCGCAGGGCTGCGGCGGTAGAGTTCGAGCGGGGCTTTGAATTGGGAATTGGGGTCGCCTCGCGATGTAATAGCGAATTATGTCGTTTATTACATGACATACACGTGTAAATACTGTGACAATGGCGCATTTGGTGCGAATGCGCAAGACAATTCGAACAGAATTTGAGCCATTGAATCGTTGACCAACGGGTTTCTGAGCTCATAGCTAGGTGATGAGGTACTCTACGCAAGAGCTGTATGAAGACTTGATGTCTGACCAGACCACTTTAAGTTCCTCGGGATGAGTAGCGAGGGAGAATTCCGAATGGTAACGCGCTGGGATGGCGAGATATTCCTCTTCGAATTCGGCTATATTAGTGTCACTTAATAAATTTTAACAAGTAATTTAAATGAAAGTAGTTCAACTAATTAAAATATAACCAGTTGAACCAGTTTCACAAATGTGTTTTCCCAACCGGGCACATGCTGCTTGTGCGCTGCTTGTACGACGTCGACGACGATGGCTGCGGATATAGCAGAAAGCAAACCACGAAAAAGCTTGCTTTTGCATGTAGAAAGGTGGTGGTTTTTTCTTGCTGAGGATCCCGCGCTGCTGCTAAGAAATTGTACAGCTGATAAAATTCTAGTTGCTAGAAACGATCAAATTTAAAGAACGGGAGAGAATAGTTGCTAGAAACGTTGGACAGAATATGGACTACGGACAAAAAGAGGGCGTTGATTCCGTTTGCCCGTAGCGCCCTTTGCGGTTTGGGATGTTGTCTCGAGATTCATTTCTAGAGTGAGAAAATTATTCAATTTTAAAAAATAAAGGGGGAGGTTCCGATTTTGTGTCGAGTTACTGTGGCAACACGACTAATTTCGAGATCGGACGGGCCAGGGTTCCTTTTTCGGGTCGGAGGTCGGCAACACGTGTTCTGCTATCAGAACCGAGATAGGTGTGGGTTATACGACGGAGTCTCCACTTCGTTGGTGGAAGGTTATCGTCTCGTAAGACTACGAGATCATTGGGTTTTAAATTCAAAGGGGGGGGGGGCGTATTTCCATTTAGTTCTTTTATGGAATTCGATTAAATATTCATTTCTCCAGCGGTTGCAAAAGTGCTGATACATGGATTTAACCTTTTGCCATTGATTGACAATTTGGATAGGGGAATTGAGTATTTCTGGTTCTACAGGCGCTAAAAGGGGACCACCGATGAGAAAGTGTCCTGGAGTAAGGGCTTGCAAACAAGAGGACATGCTGTTCAGCGGTCGCGAATTGAGACATGCTTCAATTTTTTAGAGAATGGTCGTAAATTCCTCTAAGGTGAAATGCATGTTTCCAACAAACTTTCGGAAGTGAAGGTTGAAGCTTTTGACTCCAGCTTCCCAGAGTCCAGCCATGTGAGGCGCAGCGGCTGGTATAAAATGCCACTGCAAGTTTTGGTAGGAAAATTGAGTGAAGAGTATAATTTTTAATGTCAAACGGTCCCGCGAAGTCGAGACCGGTGGCAGCAAATGGTCGAGTGAGAAAGAGGTGCGTTCAGGCGCCAGTGCAGCCATTAGTTGTGTCTAGATTTGTTTCCGTTGTAGGCGCAGCTTTTGCAATTGTGGATTGTGGTGCGAATGAGACTTTTTGCCTTTGGGATCCAATATTGAGTGCGAATCAAACGTAGCATGAGTTGGTTTCCTCCATGCAAACTGATCTCATGGATGAACCGGACTAAGAGTCGGGTAAAAACACAATTGTAGGGGATTATAAACGGATGTCGTTCGTCATAGGAGAGTGACGGACATGAGGTTAAACGTCCTCTTGCGCGGAGAACTCCATCTTGGAATAAGAATGGATTGAGTGACAGAATTTTACTCTTTCTGTCAAGATTCGTCTTCAGTTCCAGACAGTGATATTCATGGGCAAAATGAACCTTCTGCATGAGATTAGTCAGTCGGGTTTTGACATATTGAATCTCATCCGAGTCAATATTTTTATCGTGTCGTCTAAATGAGGGGCGATGTTGGGGGTGTGAGTGATGGAAGAACCGGAAAATGTAAGAGAGTACGTGGAGAGCTCGCGAGAAAGAAGAAAACCTTTCCAAAAAGTCTTCATAATGAGGAAAATATGCAAAATACGATTTGATGGGTTTTGCTTCCAGTTCGGTTTCAAAAATCTCTGGGGTAGGAGAGTGAGCCCAGTACTTTTTCTCTTGGCGCAACCAATCCGGGCCTTGCCACCATAATGAGGTTTGTTGCAACTCAAGCGGATACATGCCACGACTGGCTAAGTCCGCTGGATTGTGTTGGGATTGGACATGAAACCAGTGAGTGGGATCTACGATTTCCACGATTTTGGCCACACGGTTAGCAACGAACGTAGTCCAGGTACAAGGCGGTCGCTTTACCCAAGCGAGCACGATGGTTGAATCAGTCAAGCAGTAGAGTTCATACTGAGGAATATCAAGATGAGGGATAACCGCATTTAACATGTCAACTAAGAGGGCTGCACCGCACAATTCAAGTCGAGGTACAGATATTGTTTTGATGGGGGCAACTTTGGTTTTTGCATAAAGTAAAGAAGTACGGATTTCGAGAGAGTTACGAAAGCGTACATAGACCACGCCGGCGTATGCTTTTTCGGAAGCATCGCAAAACGCATGGATTTCAATGGCACTCGTTGGAGTGAAATCAATCCATCGAGGGATTTTTATGACGTTAATTTGGTGATAACACTGGACGAATTTTATCCAGAGTTGTAGGGTTGACGGGGTATGACCCCTTGACCCCAAACTAACGTCATAAAAATCCCAGCCAGTGGCGTCCAGCCAAACTTGTTGCATGAGTGTTTTTGCGATAATAATGACCGGGGATAATAATGATTGGTGTGAGAGGGGGCAATATCGAATGGTTTCGATTCAATGGTGAAGTAATCTGCTTTTGCATTCCATCGGATACCGAGTGTTTTTCCTGTGCTGGCGTCTTCCAATTCTAGAAAATCCTTATTCAGTAGGTCTTCAGGAGGTATTCCGGATAGAATTTCCTGATGGTTAGCTGTCCATTTTCGCAGAGTAAATCCAGCAGAGCGAAGGGCTGCTGTCAATTCCTTTCGCGCACGGAGCGCCGTGTCGATAGTATGAGGACCACACAGCGCGTCGTCGACATACATGGCTGTCCTCAAAATGGCAGCAGTCAGGGGGAATTCGGTTTTGACATCCTGGGCCAGCTTATGAAGCGTTCGAATTGCGAGATAGGGGGCACAGTTTACACCGAAAGTGACTGTTTGAAGTTAAAATTCGTGCACTTCATCATCTGGTGAATTTCTGAAAAAGATCCGTTGATAGCGCGAATGCTTCGGATCCACCAGAATCTGGCGATACATCTTCTCGATGTCTCCGTTGAAGACATATTGATAAAGACGCCATTTGAGAATGAGGACAGTTAAATCTGCTTGCAAAGCCGGCCCGGCGTAAAGGGTATCATTGCGACTGAGACCGTTGGTTGTGGGGCATGAAGGGTTAAAAACAACTAGCACCTTGGTGGAGCTACTATCTGGCTTGATGACTGCATGGTGAGGTAAATAGTAAGTGTCAGACTGGAGCGAGGTTTGTTCGGGGTGAAGAGAGATCAAATGATTCAAATGGGAGTATTCTTGAATCACTGAATCATAAAGTTCTTTAAAACTCGGGGTTTTCAGGAGTCGCGCTTCGTTGCGGAGAAATTGTTTAAGAGCTATTTATCTTGAACGTCCAATTTGTAACTGCGAAGGGAATTCTTCTTTAAACGGCAGCGAGACGATGTAACGCCCATCGGGACGTCTTTGTCTTGTTATCTCATATAGATCGTTGCAGTATTTTTCAGTTGGAGTGCGAGGACGGTGTGTTGGGATCTCCTCTAGTTCCCAGAAGCGCGAAATCTGTCGAAGAATATTTCGTTTAATGCCATCCAACAGGATTAGAAGGTAAATGTCAGCTCCAATCACAGGAGCATATTGCTAACAAGGGCTGTGATAGCTTGGTTGACACTTGCCACCCGCGCTTGAATGGTTTTCGTAGGTAGATGTAAGCGTTTTTGAATACGCTCGGAGAGAAATGTGGCTTCTGATCCGGGATCTATGAGCGCACGAGCGGGATATGTTTCCTCACGGTAACAGATATGTACCATTGCAGTAGCGAGTAAAACTTGCTTTGATCGAGATGTGAAGCTTGTCAGCACATTGGGTGTTTGAGGGGCTTGAGTGGACTGTATTTGTCGTTGAGTTGAAGAGGTAGAGCGTGTCGCTCGGGAATGCGAGGGGGAAATTTGTTGCGAATTCTGTTGTGCATTATTTGGCGCAGGGCCACGATGAACAGTGTTATAAGGGCGCAGGGCTGCGGCGGTAGAGTTCGAGCGGGGCTTTGAATTGGGAATTGGGGTCGCCTCGCGATGTAATAGCGAATTATGTCGTTTATTACATGACATACACGTGTAAATACTGTGACAATGGCGCATTTGGTGCGAATGCGCAAGACAATTCGAACAGAATTTGAGCCATTGAATCGTTGACCAACGGGTTTCTGAGCTCATAGCTAGGTGATGAGGTACTCTACGCAAGAGCTGTATGAAGACTTGATGTCTGACCAGACCACTTTAAGTTCCTCGGGATGAGTAGCGAGGGAGAATTCCGAATGGTAACGCGCTGGGATGGCGAGATATTCCTCTTCGAATTCGGCTATATTAGTGTCACTTAATAAATTTTAACAAGTAATTTAAATGAAAGTAGTTCAACTAATTAAAATATAACCAGTTGAACCAGTTTCACAAATGTGTTTTCCCAACCGGGCACATGCTGCTTGTGCGCTGCTTGTACGACGTCGACGACGATGGCTGCGGATATAGCAGAAAGCAAACCACGAAAAAGCTTGCTTTTGCATGTAGAAAGGTGGTGGTTTTTTCTTGCTGAGGATCCCGCGCTGCTGCTAAGAAATTGTACAGCTGATAAAATTCTAGTTGCTAGAAACGATCAAATTTAAAGAACGGGAGAGAATAGTTGCTAGAAACGTTGGACAGAATATGGACTACGGACAAAAAGAGGGCGTTGATTCCGTTTGCCCGTAGCGCCCTTTGCGGTTTGGGATGTTGTCTCGGGATTCATTTCTAGAGTGAGAAAATTATTCAATTTTAAAAAATAAAGGGGGAGGTTCCGATTTTGTGTCGAGTTACTGTGGCAACACGACTAATTTCGAGATCGGACGGGCCAGGGTTCCTTTTTCGGGTCGGAGGTCGGCAACACGTGTTCTGCTATCAGAACCGAGATAGGTGTGGGTTATACGACGGAGTCTCCACTTCGTTGGTGGAAGGTTATCGTGTCGTAAGACTACGAGATCATTGGGTTTTAAATTCAAAGGGGGGGGGGCGTATTTCCATTTAGTTCTTTTATGGAATTCGATTAAATATTCATTTCTCCAGCGGTTGCAAAAGTGCTGATACATGGATTTAACCTTTTGCCATTGATTGACAATTTGGATAGGGGAATTGAGTATTTCTGGTTCTACAGGCGCTAAAAGGGGACCACCGATGAGAAAGTGTCCTGGAGTAAGGGCTTGCAAACAAGAGGACATGCTGTTCAGCGGTCGCGAATTGAGACATGCTTCAATTTTTTAGAGAATGGTCGTAAATTCCTCTAAGGTGAAATGCATGTTTCCAACAAACTTTCGGAAGTGAAGGTTGAAGCTTTTGACTCCAGCTTCCCAGAGTCCAGCCATGTGAGGCGCAGCGGCTGGTATAAAATGCCACTGCATGTTTTGGTAGGAAAATTAAGTGAAGAGTATAATTTTTAATATCAAACGGTCCCGCGAAGTCGAGACCGGTGGCAGCAAATGGTCGAGTGAGAAAGAGGTGCGTTCAGGCTCCAGTGCAGCCATTAGTTGTGTCTGGATTTGTTTCCGTTGTAGGCGCAGCTTTTGCAATTGTGGATTGTGGTGCGAATGAGATTTTTTGCCTTTGGGATCCAATATTGAGTGCGAATCAAACGTAGCATGAGTTGGTTTCCTCCATGCAAACTGATCTCATGGATGAACCGGACTAAGAGTCGGGTAAAAACACAATCCAGTAGGGGATTATAAACGGATGTCGTTCGTCATAGGAGAGTGACGGACATGAGGTTAAACGTCCTCTTGCGCGGAGAACTCCATCTTGGAATAAGAATGGATTGAGTGACAGAATTTTACTCTTTCTGTCAAGATTCATCTTCAGTTCCAGACAGTGATATTCATTGGCAAAATGAACCTTCTGCATGAGATTAGTCAGTCGGGTTTTGACATATTGAATCTCATCCGAGTTAATACTTTTATCGTGTCGTCTAAATGAGGGGCGATGTTGGGGGTGTGAGTGATGGAAGAACCGGAAAATGTAAGAGAGTACGCGGAGAGCTCGCGAGAAAGAAGAAAACCTTTCCAAAAGGTCTTCATAATGAGGAAAATATGCAAAATACGATTTGATGGGTTTTGCTTCCAGTTCGGTTTCAAAAATCTCGTGGGTAGGAGAGTGAGGCCAGTACTTTTTCTCTTAGCGCAACCAATCCGGGCCTTGCCACCATAATGAGGTTTGTTACAACTCAAGCGGATACATGCCACGACTGGCTAAGTCCGCTGGATTGTGTAGGGATTGGACATGAAACCAGTGAGTGGGATCTACGATTTCCACGATTTTGGCCACACGGTTAGCAACGAACGTAGTCCAGGTACAAGGCGGTCGCTTTACCCAAGCGAGCACGATGGTTGAATCAGTCCAGCAGTAGAGTTCATACTGAGGAAAATCGAAATGAGGGATAATCGCATTTAACATGTCGGCTAAGAGGGCTGCACCGCACAAAACAAGTCGAGGTACAGATATTGTTTTGATGGGGCAACTTTGGTTTTTGCATAAAGTAAAGAAGTACGGATTTCGAGAGAGTTACGAAAGCGTACATAGACCACGCCGGCCTATGCTTTTTCGGAAGCATCGCAAAACGCATGGATTTCAATGGCACTCGTTGGAGTGAAATCAATCCATCGAGGGATTTTTATGACGTTAATTTGGTGATAACACTGAACGAATTTTATCCAGAGTTGTAGTGTTGACGGGGTCAAGGGGTCATTCCAGCCGGTGGCGTCCAGCCAAACTTGTTGCATGAGTGTTTTTGCGATAATAATGACGGGGGATAATAATGATTGGTGTAAGAGGGGGCAATATAGAATGGTTTCGATTCAATGGTGAAGTAATCCGCTTTTGCATTCCATCGGATAACGAGTGTTTTTGCTGTGCTGGCGTCTTCCAATTCTAGAAAATCCTTATTCAGTAGGTCTTCAGGAGGTATTCCGGATAGAATTTCCTGATGGTCCATTTTCGCAGAGTAAATCCAGCAGAGCGAAGGGCTGCTGTCAATTCCTTTCGCGCACGGAGCGCCGTGTCGATAGTATGAGCACCACACAGCGCGTCGTCGACATACATGGCTGTCCTCAAAATGGCAGCAGCTAGGGGGAACTCGGTTTTGACAACCTGGGCCAGCTGATGAAGCGTGCGAATTGCGAGATAGGGGGCACAGTTTACACCGAAAGTGACTGTTTGAAGTTCAAATTCCTGCACTTCATCATCTGGTGAATTTCTGAAAAAGATCCCATGATAGCGCAAATGCTTCGGATCCACCAGAATCTGGCGATACATCTTCTCGACGTCTCCGTTAAAGACATATTGATAAAGACGCCATTAGAGAATGAGGAAAGTTAGATCTGCTTGCAAAGCCGGACCGGGGTAAATGGTGTCATTGCGACTGAGACCGTTCGTTGTGGGGCATGAAGCGTTAAAAACAACTCACACCTTGGTGGAGCTGCTTTCTGGCTTGATGACTTCATGGTGAGGTAAACAGTAAGTGTCAGACTGGAGCGAGGTTTGTTCGGGGTGAAGAGAAAACATATGATTCAAATGGGAGTATTCTTGAATCACTGAATCATAAAGTTCTTTAAAACTCGGGGTTTTCAGGAGTCTCGCTTCGTTGCGGAGAAATTGTTTAAGAGCTATTTCTCTTGAACGTCCAATTTGTAACTGCGAAGGGAATTCTTCTTTAAAAGGCAGCGAGACGATGTAACGCCCATCGGGACCTCTTTGTGTTGTTTTCTCATATAGATCGTTGCAGTATTTTTCAGTTGGAGTGCGAGGACGCTGTTTTGGGATCTCCTCTAGTTCCCAGAAGCGCGAAATCTGTCGAAGACTGTTAGAATCCAGACGAATATTGTTTCTTACTACGAGTGAACCCAGAATATTTCGTTTAATGCCATCCAGCAGGATTAGATGGTAAATGTATATAATAATAATAATCGATGGACTGTTCAAGGGAACAGACGGGAAGATTTCCGGTTAATTTTAGTAGGACGAGAGCCTTGGTTTCTATACGAGTTCCGGAATTGCGAGGGGAGCCAATGTTAAACATACAGAGTTTGCTAACAAGGGCTGTGATAGCTTGGATATATATATATATATATATATATATATATATATATATATATATATATTTTTACTTTCACGAAATATTCACAACGGTTAAATTTCAAACGTTATTAAAATTAACTGTTGATCGTTTCTAGCTTAGCAACTAGAATTTTATATTTTATATAAATTTAATATATATATGTGTATCTTTAGGAATAACTTTTCTAACTTTATAGGAAAATAACTGAGTTGATGTGCACCACGGTATGGATGCACATAAATCCAGCTAAAACCTGCGATTTGCGGGGGGCGGTGGGGTTAGCACTTGGTCACACGTGCTTTAGCTTCCAGGGGTGGAAACTAAGGAATATTGGGGGTGTTGTCGAGACGGGTGCTCGCTCTTTCACTTATCAGAATGGAATGGCCGATGACACTTCCTGATACTGTCGATAAGCTGTTTGCCCTTCTACCGAGATGCAGAAGAGCCGCTTTAACTCAGAGAGCGAGAGAAAGCGGAGGCATAACTCACCGAGTACCACCGTGGGAGGGAGAACTATTAGCAAGGAATGGTGAGCTGCTTGCTCTTCTGCTGAGATGTGTTGGGGTGCTCCTGGAAAGTCCTTGGTGTGGGCTCCTCCAAAGTCCACAGTCCGTCCGAATGAAAACACTATTATTTCACTTTGGGCACTTTATTGTCTGGAATACGTTTTACACGTTCACTACTCACTACCGACTACTATTACTACTGACTGCACCCAAAACCATGCCCTACCACTATTTATACACTTAAACCCGGAAGCTTAAACATGGAAATAATAATACGCTGACTGCAGCGGAAAAGAGCCGCCTCACCAAATGAGCGCAAGAAAGTGGGTCACTAGTTCCACGGTCAGCGATGTTTAATGGAAACGAAACCGCGGCCTCAGCGACCTGCGATCATTCGACGAATTGCTCTAGAAACGGCAATGCGGAATTAAACCAACAAGCACAACGTGCAAAAATGCTCAGTGCGATGTCATAATTTAAGTATCGCCTGAAAGTATGCCTAGTGGAACCAGTGACTCACAACATCCCTCCAACCCTAGGGAAAGGAAAAAATTAATATCGTGAAGCGATGTTAATTTTTCCTTTTATTACAATGTTTCTACTGGGTGGTCAACTGTTTGATATTAGTCTTAATGCTATTACAAATTTCTTCAGTAAATACGATCATCGCTTCTTGTCTGGCCTCCCTCGGACACGCTGATTGTAGATGAAGATAATGGTTCCACCGAATCATGCTTTCGCTGCTACGAATGTTCATCTCGTCTTACGGTGATATGACGCGTTGTGGGGCACCCACATTTGAAGAAATGGTGTGTAACTGTGTGACAGCACCGATTGGACATGCTGCTCGTAGTTCTTGTCTACTTTGAACGGAGTGATGTGGCCTTCGGTGTTTCTTTCTCGTTTTCTCGGACTGCTGGGGTTGTGTGCTATGTTGTTGACTGTCTGGTGGACCTCCTATCTTACTTGACGCTAATTGATCATAGCTCATATCTCGACTGTGGCTTCACGATTCCCTTGTCTCACTTCGGGTCGTTAGCTCTAATTTGCGACTATGATCTGTAGGCAGATGATTTGCGGGGATGGTCCCAAGAAAAATATTTTAGCACGTCCGCCCTGTTGACTAATGCTAGCGAGAAAACATCGCCATGGCCGTCTTTGTCGAACAATGATGTCTGTGATTGTGCCGTACAACGTGATGGTTCGGAGAAGCAACTTCGATTTACCGCTCGTATCTTGGAGTCCATAATTAAATTGAAGCTACCAGCTACGTGTTGATGCTGTTGGTGGCTTATCCTATTTATTTTCTAATACTTATACTACGAAGTAATTCAATGACATTTGTTATTTCATGAGTATCTTATGCTTGTTCTGTAATATTTATATACTTATGACTATATACAACTTGCGTTCGTATTCGATTATCGAACTAAAATCAATATATTCATCAAGTGAAACCATTAAATTTTAGGTGAAATTTTTTACACTTTCCGTTATGTGTCCTTAAAAATATTTTCCTAGTGCCTTATATCTAGTTTCTTTTCTTTTTTCATTCTCATTTTCTTTTCCTTTCATTTTAAAATTGTTGTTCTTTATTTATATACATTTTTCTGAATGTTTCTTCTTTCTTCTTTTTCTCCCTTTGTTTTCTTTCTTTTTTCTTCTTTGATATTTTTTTTCGTTTTTTTTCTCTTTTTTTCTTCCTCTCTTCTCTCTTTTTCTTTCTTTTTCCCTTTACTCAAAAGTTTTGTCAGTTTGTTTTTTTTTTATATGTACAACTTTTGCCTTATTGCTATACACAATTATTAACTCTACTTAAATTAATTTAACAATTAAAATTATTAACTTAATTTAATTTAATTATTTAGCAAGCTAACTTTAAATTCTATTTTAATTGCTCCTTTTTCTTAAAATGTGATACCACACGCTTGTATATCAAACGTATTCATTACACGTAGCGGTAGAGTGATCTGCGATGCCACATAATGTCATGGCGCCCTGACACCATGTGACAAAATCGTTTACGAACTCTCTACCCCAAAATTATTTCAACTTGGACTTCTGTTAAATAGAATTAGGTCCAAGCAGGAATTGAATTAAAACTAAGTTTATATTGTTTCAACCATATACATGCACTTGGAAACAATGTAAACAACATAATAAAGCAATAAAACAACATAAAAAAGCAAAATAAACAACATAAACTTAATATATTGCCTTGACCAAGCCTAGATATATGGTTTAAACAAATCCTATAATTAATTAATACACCTTGTTAGTAAGCTATGCTAGTGTCCGGTTGGTTAAACGAAAATTCCTCTTAAAATTACATATTAAACCCGGAACCATTTGGTGTTACCAAAAAGATTCCCGACGTAATTACTTAAGTGCATTTGGTATTCATTGCATGATTACTAAGTTAGTACATTCAGTTAGTTAATGCATTGAACCAAGTTAATAACCACTCAATTTGACTCTACTACTATTTAGGGCAGAACTTAATTTAATAAGTTTTAATTGCAGCGAAAACGACTTCCCTCAGGTTTTCGCTGAGTCAGTCAATTCCGTCCAGCAAGAACCTGAGCTGTCGCCACTTCATTCACTGTATTCCCCCCCCCCCTGGTCTCGTGCTAATGCGAAGTGCGCTGCTCATAGCTGACTGTTGTTTTTTTACACTTTTTTCATTTTCAGCTACCTCGGCTTACTGTTGATGCGCCGACCGGCTCAATTCCGGCCCCCCAAAACAGCGCTCCTGATTCTCGGCATAGCTACCAAATCGCCCGAAATTTTCATTTAATCAATTTCAGTAACACTGACTTACATTTCATCGACCCAAAATTTCCAATAAAACGCCGATTTCGCGTTATTCGCTATTTCGCGAACTCTTCCGCGTTGAAAATTTCAGGCTGATTTTCAATGAACTCGAATTGCTACACTACAAAAAAACTTGAATCAACCCCGAAACTCCGATTTACAGTTTTGAGCTTGCTTACCATTCGCTACTCATTCTTATATTTACCTATACGAAATCCCCCCTTGCCGTGTCCTCGTGTGTCGCAGGAGGAGGAGATGGCCCTTGAGTTGCAGCCCCCAAAGGTGTTGAACCCAACGTAGACAACCCGGAGATACCTGAGAACGTTGGACGTCCCAATTCCGCCAGCCGCGGTGCATCCCTCGACAATGATTGTCAGAACCAATATCCTCTGCCACTTCATCCTTAAAACTTAAAAAAACTATCATTACCCTAATAAATTAGAAATTCATTCCTACTAGCCAAATGAATACAATTCTTGAATTAATGGCCTACTCATTAAAAATTTTGAGCAGGTTGTTGTGAATTTTTTTACATTTACTTTTAATTGAAATTGTTGTGGTGACTGGACTGTTGACAGAAATTACTTGGTATGGACCCGACCAGATAGGTGAAAACTTACTTTTCCTGGTTTGATTCTTCATTAAGACCTTGTCACCTACCTTAAAAACAACAGGATTCAACTTGCTATCATATTGCCTTTTAGACAACACCTTCGCCTTCTCCTGGTTTTGTCGAGCTATTTCATGCGCTTTCTGGATCTGATATTTCTGAATCTTCGAGGGATCGTCCGGATTATATACGTCTCAAGTTGGTTGGCATTTCTGAATCAAAACCGTATAAAGTACGGAAGGGTGTTTGTCTAGTGCTAGTATGGGGCGTATGGTTATGCACATGCATCGCTGCCGACAACCATTGGTCCCAATTGGAACCGTCCTGTTTAGCGAAGCTGCGCAAATATTCCGCTAGCGGTCTATGGCTGCGTTCGAGTGAACCATTGGCCTGGGGGTGGTACGGAGTGATATGCAACTTCCTAATGCCTAACATCTTACAAGTGTCCGAGAATATTTTGGAAATAAAATTAGTACCATTGTCCGTTACTAACACTTTTGGAACTCCGTAGCGAGTTACTGTCTCGTCGAAAAATGCCTTGGCTACTGTGCTCGCTTCCCCATCCGGAATTGCTACGCACGCCATTAGTTTTGAGAAGTCATCCTGAAAAGTGAGTATGTATTTATTTCTTGACACAGTCTCCGGCAAAATACCTACTATATACATATACACCTTTTCAAAAGGACGCTTCAGTGTATCAATTAACACCATCGGCATTTTCGTAAGTCTCGAACTTTTATTGGCTTGGCACTTCGGACAATTCCTGACATAATCCTTAACCTGTCTTTGCATACCAGGCCACCTGAACTGTTTTCTAATGCGCAGAAATGTTTTCACCGCGCCAAAACCGTTCTTATTTCCTCCGGCCTTGTTAAAACTGCCGCCTTGTCAACCTCTAGACCGCTTTCACTGTCCATATCGCCTGTGGTTGTCTGAGTGTTTCTTGGCTCCACTTGGTCCTCAAGCTCCTGCGCTTTAGCCTTAGAGCGAGTCTGTGCGGCAATAATACCCTTGTTTTCCTATTTATGTACTACTACCACTGAAATATTGGTTTTAATTCCAACTGGAACTATTCTTATTATCCGTGCTAATACTTTGGCTCTCTCTCTGTAAGAGTCTTCATCTATTGCTTCCTTTGACCTCATGATTAAAGTCCCAACACTCTCTTTGTCTCCTCTTAAGAATGTCACCTTTTTAGTAAGGGTATTTATAACGGATCTATTCCACAAGTTATCCCTTCCAACTATGCCATCTCCTGGCACTCCTTCCTCTGAAGATACCACATGTAACGCAAACTTAATGCGCTCATTGTCATTATGGTGAACGAATACCAAACCTCTTGTGGTCACGCATCCACCGAATGGCGCACTAAGGGTTTTAATTTCGCTAGTGTCCACTTCTAGCGAATGACTTGGCGCATTTTCCTTAACCAGGCTTGTGTCCGCCTCTGAGTCCACCAGTAAAATGAGTTTTCCATTTCGTGCACCCGTACACGGTACTTCAATGAACACATCATTTAAGGTGTCTGGGCGGCCCTTCTGCCTGTTGTACCCCGAGCTTATTCTTCCTGCATCCCCTACTGCTTGTAGTCATATATAATTTTTGGCATTTGACATTTTCCTGCCGCCAACTTTCGAGTAAAAACCCTTCAACGTTTTCATTGCGCTTTTTTGCAACGTATGTGAAAACGTCTTGCGATTATTCCATAACCTGCCACAACAATTAAAGACCAATATATTTAATTCCCCAATAATGTCTTTTATTATAGTCGCGGGCAACGAAACCAGAATGAAAATTTGTGTAATGCTTGCACTTAAACAAGAACCAAAAACTCCAAACGTATCCACTGACTCAACGGCCGTCGGACTTACTGTTTTGTTGTCATTTACTTTTTGTTTCACTTCCGTCTCCAATATCTTGCTGACCGCATCAACTTTCTCATCGTTCATTTCTGTGAAAAACTTGTTTAATATTTCTTCTTCAACTTCTTCTATATTTTTTATGCTCTTTTTTGGTCGACAGTTCTCAACCTTCTTACAACAATCAGAGGAGGATGGTTCAACAATCGTTTCCGACGTCTCGCTGTCCCCATGATGTGTGGCCTAATTTTCCTTTCCTTTTCGGGTTCCTGGGCCCCTGCTAGTTTCACTGAAACGTATCCCAATTTCGCTTAGCTTGGCAGTCCCTCACAAAATGTCCTGCTCGGTTGCAAAAATGGCATCTCAAATGATTGGCAGACTCGTCTGTAGGTTTCTCGCGCTGGTTAAACCTACCTGTGTTCCCGATATTCTCCGATAATTGTCGGTTTCCATTCATCTGATTTCCTTGCCTAAGTCTTGGTGATTTCATGAATTCCCGTGGTCGCGTCCGGTAATTATTCCAGCCCGTATCGCACTTTACTTCTGACGAACTTGCACACCTACGGCTCGTCTCATGTCCATATATTTTACACTCCTGGCAGAAAGGCGTGTTCTTTCGCGTGATGCGGTCTTCTCTGGTGTGTCCCTTCTTATTGCAGAAACTGCAGATCACGTTAGCCTCTAATGATTTCTTCCCAGTATTATTTTTGTTCCTGAACTGTGCCGGCGGGCTCGCAGTTTTCCGCTGCGCGAAAGAGTTAGCGTCACCGCGAAATGCTGCCTGTTGCAGTGTGGGTCCACCCTGTTGTTACCTCGCAGGAGCGCTATATTACACATCTCTTGCGCTTGCTCTCTAATCGCATATTGATGGTTTAGCTGCCTCAGGTTACACTGGTGAATTTCATGGCTAAACCTCACTGCTTCCTCTACCGAATCCTCCAAGCAATTTGCTTTTGACCCTAGCATGTGTAACCTTAGCGTCGGTTCATTGAGACCCATTTTGAAACACTGTACTGCCGATCTTTCCAAATCCTTCATTAAGCCCGTGCCAGCTGGGTCCTTGTACCTGATCCCTATAATTTCTTCCGCCCCTAAACCCCTAAAATTCCTCAACTGTACTGAATTTCCTAGATCTGAGCAAACTATACGCGTTCCCATGCAATCTCTGCTTAATGCAAGGTATCAAATATTGTCTGTTTCCTTCCTCAATACCTTGAACCGCCAATTCGCACCCGTCAATGAATCTATATACTTCATTGCGCAAATCTGGGGAGGGTGTTCCCGAGAACAAAGGTACTAATTTGTTCACTACTTTGGCCACTGCTTCTATACCCATATCTACGCCGGTTTTACCCTTCGGGATCTTAAAATCTGTTGAAACTACTGACGGGATCCAGCGTCCCACTGGATTCTTGTGAGGGAGAGTTGTGTCTGCCAAAAAATTTTCCTGCTGAAGGAGTCTATTCTCTTCCTTCAACTCCTCTATTCTCCTGTGGGCTTCTTCTAGAGAGTCAAAATCTTCCCTGCTTCTTCGGTTTAGAAATTTCGCGAGAAAATTTTCAGAAATTCCCTTTTCTTCCACCAACCTTCTCAATTTCTCGTTTTCCTCTTCAACTTCCCTTACCGAACCACTTTCTATTTCTCTCTCTACTAATAAGTTCTCGTATCTGTTTTTAATGGCTTGAAATTCGTTCCTCCAATTTTCCAATTCCTTTCGCGGACTATTATTCTTACTATCTATAAAGTTTAGTAACTCTTCTAGAATTGCATCTGCTTTTTCTACCTTAGAAAGCCTGCCTAAGCCACGAAGTTTTTCCTTTATCAGTTCTAAATTCTCTTTATTACCTACAGTACACGCAAGACTACCCCAAATTTTTTCTACAAATCTATCCAATTCTCCCACCAAGTCTTTATGATCTCTACTTAATTCCCTTAACTGAATTTCTATGTCATATGAGGTATCCATAAAACTTGCACTGTAACTGCTACTATTTCGTATGCTTGCCTTTTTTTCTCTTTAGGTATTTTTAGGTACCAGCCTTCACTGAACTAAACACAACACTTCTTTTTTTTTACTTCTTTTTGTGCACGCGACAAAATAAAAAGGAGAGAAAAAAGAACCGACTGAATGTTCGCGCACAGAAAAACCCCAAGCAAGCGCCAGTAGCTGCACTTGAATGACGAAACTCGTTCTGCTGAGATTCAGAAGAGCCGCTTTCGCTCGGAAGCGAGAGAAAGAGGCGATAGATCTTAACACATGCCAAATAGATCTTGAGAGGCTAGGGTTGCCCTTGTTAGTTGCGGTAGACAGCAGTTTGGCGCAAACATACCGCCCGCCTTGCAGAACTGCAACTTTAGCACCGATTGAAGCCATGCGAAGTAGGGGGTTCGCACGGGACGGACTTGACGGTGATCTGAGCGACGAGAGATGCGGGAGAGATCACTTCAACGTAATTGCCGAGAGCTCCAACGAGGGGGGGGAGCGGCTGGTTGGACAGAATATGGACTACGGACAAAAAGAGGGCGTTGATTCCGTTTGCCCGTAGCGCCCTTTGCGGTTGGGGATGTTGTCTCGGGATTCATTTCTAGAGTGAGAAAATTATTAAATTCTAAAACATAAATGGGGAGGTTCCGATTTTGTGTCAAGTTACTGTGGCAACATGACTAATTTCGAGATCGGACGGGTCAGGGTTATTTTTTCGGTTCGGACATCGGAAACACGTGTTCTGCTATCAGAACCGAGATAGGTGTGGGTTATACGACCGAGTCCCCACTTCGTTGGTAGAAGGTTATCGTCTCGTAAGACTACGAGATCATTGGGTTTTAAATTCAACTGGGGTTATTTCCATTTAGTTCTTTTATGGAATTCGATTAAATATTCATTTTTCCAGCGGTTGCAAAAGTGCTGATACATGGATTTAACCTTTTGCCATCGATTGACAATTTGGATAGGGGAATTGAGTATTTCGGGTTCAACAGGCGCTAAAAGGGGACCACCGATGAGAAAGTGTCCTGGAGTAAGGGCTTGCAAATCAGAGTGGTCCTCGGACATGCTGTTCAGCGGTCGCGAATTGAGACATGCTTCAATTTTGTAGAGAATGGTCGTAAATTCCTCAAAGGTGAAATGCATGTTTCCGACAAACTTTCGGAAGTGAAGTTTGAAGCTTTTGACTCCAGCTTCCCAGAGTCCACCCATGTGAGGCGCAGCGGCTGGTATAAAATGCCACTGCAAGTTTTGGTAGGAAAATTGAGTGAAGACGGCGTCCTTACTTTGCTGGAGGAAAGCTTTCCAATCGTGCATCAGGGCTTTAGATGCTCCAACGAAGTTTTTCCCATTGTCGGAGTATAAATCGTTGGGACATCCTCTCCGTGCGGTGAAACGGCTGAACGCAGCGAGAAAGGTGGGCGTCCATAGATCATTGGTAGCTTCGAGATGGATAGCCTTTGTCGCGAAGCAGACGAATATGCAGACGTAGCCTTTCGTGATGAGACACGCCCTGCCGGTATAATTTTTAATGTCAAACGGTCCCGAGAAGTCGAGACCGGTGGCAGCAAATGGTCGAGACAGAGAGAGGTGCGTTCAGGCGGCAGTGCAACCATTAGTTTTGTCTGGATTTGTTTCCGTTGTAGAGCGCAGCTTTTGCAATTGTGGATTGAGGTTAAACGTCCTCTTGCGCGGAGAACTCCATCTTGGGATAAGAATGGATTGAGTGACAGAATTGTACTCTTTCTGTCAAGATTCATCTTAAGTTCCAGACAGTGATATTCATTGGCAAAATGAACCTTCTGCATGAGATTAGTCAGTCGGGTTTTGACATATTGAATCTCATCCGAGTCAATACTTTTATCGTGTCGTCTAAATGAGGGGCGATGTTGGGGGTGTGAGTGATGAAAGAACCGGCAAATGTAAGAGAGTACGCGGAGTGCTCGCGAGAAAGAAGAAAACTTTTCCAAAGGTCTTCATAATGAGGAAAATATGCAAAATACGATTTGATGGGTTTTGCTTCCAGTTCGGTTTCAAAAATCTCTGGGGTAGGAGAGTGAACCCAGTTCTTTTTCTCTTGGCGCAACCAATCCGGGCCTTGCCACCATAATGAAGTTTGTTGCAACTCAAGCGGATACATGCCACGGACTGGCTAAGTCCGCTGGATTGTGTTGGGATTGGACATGAAACCAGTGAGTGGGATCTACGATTTCCACGATTTTGGCCACACGGTTAGCAACGAACATGGTCCAGGTACAAGGCGGTCGCTTTACCCAAGCGAGCACGATGGTTGAATCAGTCCAGCAGTAGACTTCATACTGAGGAAAATCGAGATGAGGGATAACCGCATTTAACATGTCGGCTAAGAGGGTTGCACCCCACAATTCAAGTCGAGGTACAGATATTGTTTTGATGGGACAACTTTGGTTTTTGCATAAAGTAAAGAAGTACGGATTTCGAGAGAATTACGAAAGCGTACATAGACCACGCCGGCGTATGCTTTTTCGGAAGCACCGCAAAACGCATGGATTTCAATGGCACTCGTTGGAGTGAAATCAATCCATGGATCGAGGGATTTTTATAGGTTAATTTGGTGATAACAATGGACGAATTTTATCCAGAGTTGTAGGGTTGACGGGGTCAAGGGATCATCCCAGCCGGTGGCGTCCAGCCAAACTTGTTGCATAAGTGTTTTTGCGATAATAATGACCGGGACCAACCAGCCTGCAGGATCAAATGGTTTGGCAAGGAGCGACAGCATTTCTCGTTTGGTGTAAGAGGGGGCAATATCGAATGGTTTCGATTTAATGGTGAAGTAATCCGCTTTTGCATTCCATCGGATACCGAGTGTTTTTGCTGTGCTGGCGTCTTCCAATTCTAGAAAATCCTTATTCAGTAGGTCTTCAGGAGGTATTCCGGATAGAATTTCCTGATGGTTAGCTGTCCATTTTCGCAGAGTAAATCCAGCAGAGCGAAGGGCTGCTGTCAATTCTTTCGCGCACGGAGCGCCGTGTCGATAGTATGAGGACCACACAGCGCGTCGTCGACATACATGGCTGTCCTCAAAATGGCAGCAGCCAGGGGGAACTCGGTTTTGACATCCTGGGCCAGCTGATGAAGCGTGCGAATTGCGAGATAGGGGGCACAGTTTACACCGAAAGTGACTGTTTGAAGTTCAAATTCGTGCACTTCATCACCTGGTAAATTTCTGAAAAAGATCCGTTGTTAGCGCGAATGCTTCGGATCCACCAGAATCTAGCGATACATCTTCTCGATGTCTCCGTTGAAGACATATTAATAAAGACGCCATTTGAGAATGAGGAAAGTTAGATCTGATTGCAAAGCCGGACCGGGGTAAAGGGTGTCATTGCGAATGAGACCGTTGGTTGTGGGGCATGAAGCGTTAAAAACAACTTGCACCTCGCATGGTGAGGTAAATAGTAAGTGTCAGACTAGAGCGAGGTTTGTTCGGGGTGAAGAGATATCATATGATTCAAATGGGAGTATTCTTGAATCACTGAATCATAAAGTTCTTTAAAACTCGGGGTTTTCAGGAGTCGCGCTTCGTTGCGGAGAAATTGTTTAAGAGCTATTTATCTTGAACGTCCAATTTGTAACTGCGAAGGGAATTCTTCTTTAAACGGCAGCGAGACGATGTAACGCCCATCGGGACGTCTTTGTTTTGTTTTCTCATATAGATCGTTGCAGTATTTTTCAGTTGGAGTGCGAGGACGCTGTTTCGGGATCTCCTCTAGTTCCCAGAAGCGCCAAATCTGTCGAATCGACTTCGTTAAAAAACGAGACCCGCGTGGTAATGGAAGGTGTTGGCAGGTCCTGAGGGAGTGGACCCGTTAGAATCCAGCCGAATATTGTTTCTTGGGCTACGAGTGAACCCAGAATATTTCGTTTAATGCCATCCAGCAGGATTTGAGGCTAAATCTCAGCTCCAATCAAGACATCGATCTGATCACTTTGGTAGAAATGGTCATCCGCCAAAGGAATATTATGGAGGGATTCACAGAGTTTCCGGTTAAGGGAACAGACGGGAAGATTTCCGGTTAATTTCGGTAGGACGAGAGCCTTGGTTTCTATACGAGTTCCGGAATTGCGAGGGGAGCCAATGTTAAACATACAGAGTTTGCTAACAAGGGCTGTGATAGCTTGGTTGACACTTGCCACCCGCGCTTGAATGGTTTTCGTAGGTAGATGTAAGCGTTTTTGAATGCGCTCGGAGAGAAAGGTGGCTTCTGATCCGGGATCTATGAGCGCACGAGCGAGATATGTTTCCTCGCGGTAGCAGATATGCAGTAGCGAGTAAAACTTGCTTTGATCGAGATGTGAAGCAAGTCAGCACATTGGCTGTTTGAGGGGTTTGAGTGGACTGTATTTGTCGTTGAGTTGAAGAGGTAGAGGGGGTCGCTCGGGAGTGCGAGGGGGAAATTTGTTGCGAATTCTGTTGTGCATTATTTGGCGCAGGGCCACGATGAACAGTGGTATGAGGGCGCAGGGTTGCGGCGGTGGAGTTCGAGCGGAGCTTTGAATTGGGATTTGGGGTCGCCTCGCGATGTAATAGCGAATGATGTCGTTTATTACATGACATACACGTGTAAATACTTTGACAATCGCGCATTTGGTGCGAATGCGCAAGACAATTCGAACAGAATTTGAGCCGTTGAATCGTTGACCAACGGGTTTCTGAGCTCATATCTAGGTGATGAGGTACTCTACGCAAGAGTTATATGAAGACTTGATGTCTCACCAGACCGCTTTAAGTTCCTCGAGATGAGTAGCGAGGGAGAATTCCGAATGGTCACGCACTGGGATGGCGAGATATTCCTCTTCGAATTCGGCTATATTAGTGTCACTTATTAAATTTTAACAAGTAATTTAAATGAAACTAGTCCAACTAATTAAAATATAACCAGTTGAACCAGTTTCACAAATGTGTTTTCCCAACCGGGCACTTGCTGCTTGTGCGCTGCTTGTACGACGTCGACGACGACGGTAGCGGATATAGCAGAAAGCAAACCACGAAAAAGCTTGCTTTTGCTTGTACAAAGGTGATGGTTTTTTCTTGCTAAGGATCCCACGCTGCTGCTAAGAGACCGTACTGCTGCTAAAATTCTAGTTGCTAAGCTAGAAACGATTAACGGTTAATTTCAATAACGTTTGAATTTTAACCGTTGTGAATATTTCGTGAAAGTATAATATATATATTATATATATTATATATATATAATATATATATATATATATATATATATATATATATATATATATATATATATATATAATATATAATATAATATATATATTATATACATTATATATATATATATATATATATATATATATATATATATATATATATAGATATATATATATATATATATATATATATATAGATATATATATATATATATATATATATATATATATATATATATATATATATATATATATATATATATATATATATATATATATATATATATATATATATATATATATATATATATATATATATATATATATATATATATATATATATAGATATATATATATATATAGATATATATATATATATTACTTATTTAATTACGTAATTATTATATAATATATATATTATACTTTCACGAAATATTCACAACGGTTAAATTTCAAACGTTATTGAAATTAACCGTTGATCGTTTCTAGCTTAGCAACTAGAATTTTAGCAGCAGTACGGTCTCTTAGCAGCAGCGTGGGATCCTTAGCAAGAAAAAACCACCACCTTTGTACAAGCAAAAGCAAGCTTTTTCGTGGTTTGCTTTCTGCTATATCCGCTGCCGTCGTCGTTGACGTCGTACAAGCAGCGCACAAGCAGCAAGTGCCCGGTTGGGAAAACACATTTGTGAAACTGGTTCAACTGGTTATATTTTAATTAGTTGGACTAGTTTCATTTAAATTACTTATTAAAATTTAATAAGTGACACTAATATAGCCGAATTCGAAGAGGAATATCTCGCCATCCCAGTGCGTGACCATTCGGAATTCTCCCTCGCTACTCATCTCGAGGAACTTAAAGCGGTCTGGTGAGACATCATATATATATATATATATATATATATAGATATATATATATATATATATATATATATATATATAGATATATATATATATATATATATATATATATATATATATATATATATATATATATATATACCACGGTATGGATGCACATAAATCCAGCTAAAACCTGCGATTTGCTGGTGGCGAGGGGTTAGCACTTGGTCACACGTGCTTTAGCTTCCAAGGGAGGAAGGAACCGCGTGGTATTTCAACTGCTGCCGCGCGACGCCGAACCGATAAGTGGTAGAGTTATATATGCACGAGAGTGCAATATAAAGTATTTAGTAATAATTTCACTGAATTGTGAAGGGGGGTTTTGCCGGTGCAATATCCGGATATGGGGGGGGTTTTGCCTGTAGAGAATCCTGTTGTGGGGGTCGGGTTTTGCCGGTACAGTATCCGGTTCGATTGGACCAAAAAATGTTGGGGTGGTCTCCGAGCTCGTTAGAGAGCCGGATCGAAAGATCAAAGTGTTTACGAGGGGAGGCGAAATCTGATAATGAGTGGAGTTCGAGACTTACCGGTTTATATTTCCGTAGCTTCTTCGTAGCTATATAACGTAGAATGATGAATAATCGATGGACGGCGCCGTTGTGGGTTGGGATGATGATTTGGGATGATCCGTGGTATTAAACTGGTAGCTCGTTGTCCAGAACAATGTTTTTGATATTCACATGTTACTTGTTTCTTCACACTTTTACAAGACGGGTGCTTGCGTTCACTGATAAAAAGGGAATACTGGGGGTGTTGTCGAGACGTGTGCTCGCTCTTTCACTTATCAGAATGGAATGGACGGTGCCACTTCCTAATACTGTCGATGAGCTGCTTGCCCTTCTACCGAGATGCAGAAGAGCCGCTTTAACTCAGAGAGCGAGAGAAAGCAGAAGCATAACTCACCGAGTACCACCGTGGGAGGGAGAACTATTACCATGGAATGGTGAGCTGCTTGCCCTTCTGCTGAGATGCAGAAGAGCCGCTTTCGCTCGGAAGCGAGAGAAAGAGGCGACAGATCTCACCGCATGCCAAATAGATCTTGAACGGCAACGTTGTTAGTTGCGGCGGACAGCAATTTGGCGCAATAAAAAGTAATAAATGATTTTTAAAATCTAAGATGATGGCAGATATAAGGCACGACTAGTGATTAGAATTTGTAAACAATGATATGGACTTGACTATGAGGCAACGTTCATGCCGGTTGTAAATAGCGCCTCTTTAAAAACATTACTAGCACTGGCTACAAAACGAAAAGATAAAATAATGAAATTTGATAAAAAAATTGAATTTTTTTCCGCGTTCCTATATGGAATCCTGGAACTCATGGAATTGCCAGAGGGTTATAGAGAAAATAGTAAAATTTTTTAACTGAAAAAAGCTCTATATGGCTCTCTGTCAAGTGCCATAAAGCTCTAAAACAAGCGTCTCTCAAGTGGAATGAGAGATTAACAAAATTTTTAAAAACTTAAGTTCTCAACTCTCTGATGTCGGAGCCGTGTATCCTCAAAACTGCTCTCAATTTTTAGCTTTGCAAAATTGATGTGTTTTATGTCTAGCTGTAAGTATGTACTTACCTGTCGTGCTCACCTTAGCTCAGCAGCACAGGAGTGGGCCCTGCAGCATTTCGCTCTCCTTCTGCTTAGAAGTTGTGAGTAGCTGGCTGAGGAGTGCGTATGTGCGTGTTATGTGCATGAGAGGAGTGGGAGTTTTTGGTTGATTAGAGAGTGTCTGGGGTGGGTGAAGTCAGATCGTTTGTGGCAGTGAGTAGAGTCAGACAGGTGAAATCGGAGTGAAGCTACAGCAGCGAGAACTTAGAAAAAAAAGGAGTAAAAGAAAAAAAAACGAACTAATTAACCTGCATCGGAGTAAAAAAAGGAGGAAAAGTGAATCTTTCAATATAATTTAACGCTAAAGAATTTAACAAAAAAAAAGACTGTGAAAAGTAATTAAACTGAAGATTCTGTTTGGGAAAACTTAGTACGGGATTTGGAGTTATTGTACAATTAATGTTGAAGATTGGAGAGAAGGCGTACTGCCTTCTCTACCTTCTCTACTACACACACCGTACTGTGTGTTTTAAATTGTTGAATTTGAAGTTTTAAAAAAAAAAAACAAAAATAATTGAAACTGGTGGAGGATGCCACTAAAAAAAAAGTGAACTAATTGAATGCTAAATTATAAAGTATAAAAAGGAAAAAAGAGGCCTGTAAAATTTTGAAACAAGAAGTCTGGAAAGGAGATCCGGCGGAGTGAGGGCCCGGACTGGTACAGCGGAGTAACAGCGGGAGCGATATACAATTTTTTTTTCTTTTTCTCTTATACAGTTGCTTTTGATATCTTGAAATGTAAAAATACAATTTAAAATATTAATGTGACAATACAGTTTCTTTTTCTAGAAATTATAGCCACAGGAACCCCATGGTGGTACCATCAGCAGGATTCCCTACGGGTGAGTGCATGTTCAGTGCTTTTATAAACCTTTTAAATTTAAATTTTGAATTGAAGAAAACTGGATTAGTTTTATAATTTTGAATAAAAAAAAACTGAAATTGTCTGCAATTTTTGTTTAAATTAAAATATTGGTATTAAAATTTTAAGATTGATTTAAAATTTAAACTTTAAAGTTCTAAAATTGGGTATTAAAATTTTAATTTTTTTTAAAATAAGAGTTTAACTGAATATTGAATTTGTATTAGGCTGTGAGAAAAATTGAATTGAATTTTATTGATTTCTTATTGTAATACCAATATATTTACTTGAAATAAATTAGAATTAAAAATATAAATTAGAGTTTAACAAAATTTAGCAATAAATATATGTACACATAACTATAAGCAACAACAAATACGAAAATTTTTTTTTAGGAAATTTAGAAAATTTTTACAACCCCCCAATAGCCGGCGAGCTGAGCCGCTTCCACCATGCCACTGCCACCTGAACCAAGCTCACAACAAATGGCGCACAAGGTTGTTTTTTTTCTTCACCCTTCCATCTTCTCTTATCATACTTCTGCTATTTCTTTCTTTTGTGCGGACGGTTTGGCAATCTCGGTTGCTGCCTCGAACCATAAAAATCCGTTCATGTGGGATTTTGTGGTAGCGGTTGGGGTTGCCAGATTTTCTGTTGGCGGGAGTTTTTGCGATCGTGTTCCTTCTGACAGCACCAATGCTGTCGGAAGTGGTGCCGGTCGCGGGGAATCTCGCATGGGGTTTATGTCTAGCTTGATGGTGAGTTACTGGCGGTCCGCTGCCGGTACAGCAGCTTTTCATGGCGTGTGCTGTGAGGCAGGTCGCCGGAAATCTCACTGGGGGTAAGATGCTGTAGGGGGAGCGTGGCATCCAGCGCAGTAGCTTTGGCGAAAAGCTGTAGTGTCACGTTCCAAGTCTGCAGCATAGACTGACGGGGGTTTTTGTGGAATTTAGAGGACGTGACGGGACATGACTGACTCACACGACCGGGTGTTTGACTTCCGCTATAACCAGCTCAAGCACATCAGCCCAAGCACATAAATAGTGTTGATTTTATTATTTTTGTTTTTTTTGAGGATCTTCGGTTTAGGTTGCATTTTTTGTTTTCTTTTTCCTTTTTGTTTTTTAAACTCGTAGTTTTTTTTTGCCATTTTGAATTAATTTTGAATCAGTACAAGTATTATTTCATTCGGATTGTTTTTTTTCTCCTTTTCCTTCTGAATTTTAGCCGCAGGTTTTTAATTGATTATTGAGTTCACTCCGAGCCACTCTGAAGACAGAATCTTTCTGGCCTCGATTGGAATAAGGTGAGTGGGTGTGTGAGAGAGGAGTGAGTGGGTTGGAGTAGAGTGCTCAGTGTATGCTCAGAGTAGAGTGCTCAGCAAATAGGTGGCTCAGTACTCAACCAAATAGACACCGGGATACCGCGCCGAGTAGATTTTGTCCCGGTGAACTATTTTGACAGGTGTGCTGATCTGGTGTTTGGACGGTCGAGCTTTGGTGTCAGGCAGCAGCCGGATTTGCGGTCGGAGTCGGTGGTGCAGGACCCTTCAGCGGACTCCGTCAGTTTCAGTCAGAAGCTGGAAAAGCTGTCTGAGATGTCGGAAGAGAATCGTCCACAGGTCCCGTCTCCAGGCGTAGAAGCAGCTGATCAACTTCGCGGTTCGGCATCAGGTGGTGGTGTGGCATCGGCAGCCGAATCTGACCGCTTAAGTCAGATGATGGCCATGCTGATGCAGCAGAACCAAATGATGGTGAACTGCGCAGAAGAGATGCAGCGAATGCGTGGAGACGCGGCTTTGCTGGGTAGGAGGGTGGCCGCAGTGGAGGCGCCGACGGTTCACAATCCGGAAGGGTTGGAGCCAGTTGGTGCCTCTACTCCTGGCCTCGGCGACGCTGGGACGGTTCCGCGGAGGGACACTGTGGGGCTGAGGGACGTTCAGGTCGATCGGAGGTCGGGTGGTCGGAGGCCGAGACCATCGGATGGTCCATCGATGGTGCACAGCCGCAGTGAGGTGGAGGGGCGGAAGAGAGTTGATCTTGACAAGTGGCATGTCAGGTTCGACGGCTCTTGTAAGGAAATGACAGTGGAGAGCTTTGTGTTCCGCATTGAGAAATTATGCGAGCAGTACGAAGTCTCGTACGGACAGCTCTTCACCGAGTTCCAGTGCCTCGTCACCGGAGCTGCAGCTAAGTGGTACTGGCAGCTGCTTGAGGACCATGAGGGGGATCCGGCCTTTGGATACTTTGACCTCAAGAGGGAGCTCCTCAGCCATTTCAGAGCCGCTGACTCAGATTACGAGATCAGAAGGGAGATTATGGACCGTAAGCAACAGAGTGCGGAAAGTTTTGAAGAGTTTTACTCCGAGATCCATGATCTCACCTTCCGGCTGCGCAAGAAGATACCTGAGAGGGATTTGGTGTCCATTGTTAGAGGGACTTTACGGCCTAACCTTACGGCCTTTTCCTCGGCCTTACGGAAAACCTGCGCAAAAGGAGTAATTCCCTGGGAACCTAACAGTATTCTTCAGAGAAAGGATACCATCAAATTGGAAAAGTAGGCCGGCCGTCCAGTTAAAAGTCTGCACCAGCGCAAGGTTGAGTACGAGGCTGCACGAGCAAGGATTTTTGTGAGCGAGGTAGGTACCAACCGAAAAGGAAGGAACTACAGAAAAATTGCAAAAATGCGCGAGAAAAGGAAGTTATTGAGACGGATTAAGAAAATATTTGTATCCGCCATTGTGACGCTGGAAGGCGATAATAGACTTTTCGCTAAACCGAAGGTGGACGGGGATAGCGTTACGGCTTTGCTAGATTCGGGAGCTTCTGCCGACTGTATCGGAAAGGGCGCTTACGACTTTTTACAAAAACGGAACAGACAAGTCCTTCCGTTAAAGGGGCAGAAAATTAAAACCGCAAATGGTGATGAGACTGCCGTCGAGGGAGTGGTATCACTTCCGGTGGAGTGGGAGGGTTTGACAAAGGACATGGATTTTCTCATAGTTCCGGCTTTACAGCAAGATTTTTATTTTGGGTTTGACTTCTGGCGAACCTTCGGGTTGTCAGTAATTAGTAGGTGTCCAAGTGTTTGTGTGAGAGACGCAACCGGTCCAGTGTCTGTGAGCGGACTGGTACCGACATCAACGGACCTGTCGTTTGAGACAGACCGACATTTCCTCATTAGCGAGCAAGCCATGGATCTGGAGAGAGTGAAGGCACGTTTTCCTTCGTTTGTTGTTCTGGGTCTTTGGCGAACTGACATGGAGGAGCACGTAATAGAGGTTGTGGACGAGCAGCTGCCCGTGAAGCAGCGTCATTACCCTATCTCGCCCGCGATCCAGAAGCTGATCTTTGATGAACTTGACCGGATGCTGAGTCTGGGGGTCATCGAGGTCAGCAACAGCAGCTGGAGCTCCCCAGTTTCGTTGGTGAGGAAGGAGAACCGACTGTGTCTTGATGCAAGAAGACTAAATGAACGAACGGTAAAGGACGCATACCCATTATCTCACATTGAGGGCATCCTTAGCAGACTGCAAGACATTCGGTACATCAGTGCGATTGATCTGAAGGACGCATTCTGGCAGATACCGCTGGAGGAAAAGTCGAGGGGTAAGACGGCGTTCACCGTTCCAGGAAGGCCACTGTATCAGTTTACGGTGACGCCTTTCGGGCTGTGCAATGCCGCGCAGCGAATGTGTAGACTGATGGACATCCCTCTGCCTTGCGGGAGAATGTCTTTGTCTACCTCGACGATCTTCTCGTGTGTTCTGCCAGTTTCGACTTGCATCTTACGCTGTTGGACCGCGTGGCCAAATGTCTGCGGGATGCCAAACTGACTATCAACGTCGAAAAGAGAAAGTTTTGCTTCAAGGAAGGTATCCCGCCTTTGACAGACTTAAAAAGAGTCTCATCTCAGCGCCAGTTTAGACGAATCCGGACTTTGACAGGAACTTTTATATACAGTGCGACGCATCGACGCAAGGGGTAGGGCGAGTACTCTTCCAAATGGATGACGAAGGGAATGAGCATCCGATCGCCTACATGTCTGCAAAACTCAATAAGGCTCAGAGGAATTATAGTGTCACTGAGCTGGAGTGTTATGCAGCGATATTGAGCGTAAAGAAGTTCCGCCCTTATGTCGAAGGACTACCCTTCACCATATTTACGGATCACGCAAGCTTGAAGTGATTGATGAGTCAAAAGGACCTGTCTGGCAGGCTTGCCAGATGGAGTTTAAAACTTCAAGCGTACAATTTTAATATTGAGCACCCGAAAGGAGCTCAAAATGTGGTGCCTGATGCTCTTTCCCGGATTTACATGGAAGGGTTAGGACGGATGAACAGGACTTTGGAGGTAGACCTCAGCTACCCAGCTTTCTCTTGGCAGGAATATGAGGACCTGAGGGAGAACATTACGAAGAACCAGGACCAACTGCCTGATCTACTAGTTCCGGACGGTTACGTGTCTGAGCTTTTGGAGGCTTGTCATTCTTCCCCTTCCGCTGGACATGGAGGAATACACAAGACGCTGGCCCGGTTAAGGCAAAAGTATTATTGGCCGGGAATGGTAAAAGATGTGCAATTCTTGATTAATAACTGTGATATATAGTATGCAAAGGAAGTAAGGCCGCTAATGCCATGCGCCGTCCCCGGATGGGGGACGACCCATATACGACGATGGATATATCACTGAACGACCCTTTCAGCGTCTCTATATTGATCCATATCCCAGCGTCTCTATATTGATCCATATCTGGGTCCATATCCCAGAACAAAGAATGGAAATACTGTTTTATTTGTGTGTTTAGACCATTTTTCAAAGTTCGTTTTCCTCCAACCCATGCGTCAAACCACCACCGTGAATGTTGTGAAGTATTTAGAAAGTAGTGTGTTTCATGTCTTTGGCGTCCCTGAGTTCGTCCATTCTGACAATGGCAAACAGTTTGTGTCCGAGTCGTTTAAGTCGTTATTGTCCAAGTATGGTGTTAAGCATGTGAGGACCGGGGTTTATTCTCCGCAGGCGAAGAAGGAGATGTTGCGTTCGTTTGTGGGGGAAGACCAACGCCACTGGGACGCACATGTTAGTAACGCGGCCTTTGCGCTAAGGAGTGTAGTCCATCGTTCGATTGGCATAGCGCCCTACTACGCGGTGTTCGGGGCTCAGATGGTGCAACATACAGGCGCCTATGGGCTCATGAGAAGGGCCAATGCTATTAAGGATGACGAGTGTGTCATAACACATCCAGCTGATAAGCAGCAGTTGATTCGGTAAAAGGTGTTTGAAGCATTAAAGTCAGCTCATCAGAGAAGTGCAAGAGCGTATAACACGCGTAGTAGGGATATATGTTTTCATGTTGGACAAGTGGTATACCGCCGCAACTTCAAGCTAAGTAACCAAGTAGAGGGTTGCAATGCCAAGTTGGCCCCAGCAAATGTAAAATGCATTATCCAGAAGAAGATTGGCGATTCGCTATATGAGCTGGGAACGTTAAGTGGTAAGAGGTTAGGCGTATACCACGCTAAAGATTTGTTTGTGTCGTAAATTTTGTGGTAATCGCGCCTTGGGTTTATATGTAAATTTTGTCAGGTGGATGTAACTATTTGTCATTTTGTGTTATTTATTTATTTATTTATTTATTTATTTTGGTAATTATACATTTATTTATTTATTTATTTATTTTGGTAATTATGCATTTATTTATTTATTTATTTATTTATTTGTTTATTAATTTTATTTTATTTCTTGACTCGTTTTTGTAAATTCTTACTGACCGTTATTATTTATTTATTGCTGTGACATTTTGCTTGACTATTCATTTGATCTAGTGATATTCTATCTGTGATATTTTATTTAAGTAAGCCTAGATTTGTAAGTAGGGTAGTGCAATATTTAGGATACTTAGGCTTATGGGCCAGTGCAATGGCAGGAGAGCTGTGCAATTTTTATGTGTGCTGGGTGAGGGCAGTGGGTGTTGTGTCCTGTTTGAGATAGGTAGCAGTAGTTTTCTTTGGCTAGCTCAGCTAAAGATTCATAGAGCAGTGAAACAGGCTTCACATAATTTTTTTACGAACACGCTCCATGCTGCAAGCAGCATCGGCGGCTTCGAGCCTGTTGTGTGCGCCTGTTCCACTGTCACACAAGTGAAAAAAAAATACATAAGTAATATTAATATGTGTTAAGGTTTAGTTTTGGCAAAATGATTATTTGTTTTTTTTACTGCTTACCTTGTTTGTGTAAATTTTCGTTGTTTTCGTCCACTGTAATCCGTTAATCAAGAAAGTTCTAGAAGTTAGAACTGACCTTGATTTTTGTGTGGTCACTGCTCTCAGTTTTTAGCTTTGTAAAGTTGATGTGTTTTATGTCTAGCTGTAAGTATATACTTACCTGTCGTGCTCTGCAGCATTTCGCTCTCCTTCTGCTTAGAAGTTGTAAGTAGGTGGCTGAGGAGTGCGTATACTATATACGTGTGTACGTGTTATGTGCATGAGAAGAGTGGGAGTTTTTGGTTGATTAGAAAGTGTCTGGGGTGGGTGAAGTCAGAACGTTTGTGGCAGTCAGTAGAGTTACTAAGAGTGAAATAAGAGTGAACGAGCACCTAGAAAGAAGAAGTAAAAAAAAAAGAAAAGGTTTTAAAAAAAAAACTAAGGAACCTGCATCTGTGGTAATTTTATTTGGGAATAACTAATACGGGAATTGCTCAGTTCAATCTGTGTTGCAAAGTATTTGATTTTAATTTATAAAAGAAAAGAAAACGATGGATGCTGGTGCAGCTTTACTTTTGAAGTAAAAAAAAGGAGGCCTGTATTTTAAAACTAGAAGTCTGGAAAGGAGGTTTGGTGGAGAGAGGGCCCGGTCTGGTGTAGCGGAGCGGAGGAACAGTTGGAGTGCTATATATTTCTTTTTTTTGTCATTTGCTCTTGGTATCTTACTATAATATGTACAATCCAGTTTTTTTCTAGAAATTATAGCCTCAGGAGCCGCATGGTGGTACCATCAGCAGAATTCCTTACAGGTGAGTGCTTATGTCAGTGCTTTTATAAATACTTTTAATTTGAATTTTTTATGATTTTGAATTAAAAAAAAACAAAACAAAATAACTGGAATTGCCTGAAATTTTAGCGGAGTAACATTTGATTTAAAATTTTTTAAAAATTGGGTTAAAATAAAATAAAAATAAAATAAAAATAAACTTAAATAAAATTTTGATGTTCTGAAATAAGAGTATAATTGGATATTGAATTTGTATTAGATTGAAGGAAAATTGTATTAAACTGTATAGTATTATTTTCTTATTGTACTATCAATATAAATAAATTGGAATTAAAATTTAAATTTAACAAAGTTTAGCAATAAATATACACATAACTATAAACAACAACCAACACGAAGATTTTTAGATTTTTTTTTTTGTTTTTTTTTTTGGCAACTTCCATCAGTGACACTCTGAAGGGGACCGGGGGTTTTTTTTTTGGTCTTTCGCTTGATCAGCAGAATGCATTGCTAAACGCAAAGCATTTGATGTGCAGGGGGACCTGGACGGAGGGAGCCGGAGCTCATGATTGTGACGTACGGACAAAAATGATGGACGGACAGAAATGAGACGTTTGACTGAATCAGTGGCGGGGGATCACACTAACAAGGCTGGAGCCAGAGTGTGATCCATGGTTGTGACCTTGTTGGTCACAAGAGAGGTGGGTTGGCTCCACCACTGACGGACAGGACGATAGGGTTCGTGATGTCTTGTGTCGTTTGGGGTGAATGTGTGCAGCTGATGGGAGTGCTGGGTAAGGTTGTGCCTGGTGTAGGTGATGGTATGAGTGGGGTGAAGTGATTGGTGGTGGGTGAGGTAATTGAGTGGTGGGGAAATGGTTGGGAATTTGTGAGATGACAGGGTGATAGGATAAGGTGAAAGCGGCGCTCTCATTACATGCACGACGGGTGCATATAAATATATATATATATATATAGAAACCCTCCTTTAGCCGGCGAGCTGAGCCGCTGCCACCGTGCCACAGCCACCTGAACCAGGCCCACAACAAAATAATTCGCTAACGCTAGCAATATATGTAGATGATGGCTTGCTGATTGGACAAGATATAAGCAAAATTAAGAAACTGCTGGATAATTTGGAAAAAGTATTCGGACTGACGGCAGTAACTGATCTAAAGACATTCCTTGGTATTGAAATAGATCGACATACAGCCTGTATGAAGATAAAACAATCAAGTTATGCAGCTCAAATAGTAGAAAGATTTAACATGGAAAATTCGGCACCAGCCTGCACGCCGATATTAACAAACGACAGTAGAGAAGAACAACCAAACAATTTTCCATACAGACGTAGGAAGCCTTCTTTATTTTACAAATAAAACTAGACCAGATTTAGCGTTTAGTACTGGTTTTGCAAGTAGACATCTAGAAAATCCAACCAAACAGGACATTGCAAACGTAAAACGTATGTTAAGATACATTAATCAAACCAAAGATCTAGGAATCAAGTTCGAAGCAAAGGAAAGTGAGGATTTCGAAGAATTAATATGCTACACAGACTCAGATTACGCAGGAGATTCAGAAACCAGGAAAAGCACGACAAGGTACGTGATATTCGACGGTGGTGGTCCTATTAGTTGGTGCTATAGAAAACAGTCGCTAATAGCTTGGTCGAGCACTGAATCTGAATTTACCGCAGCAGCTGAATGCTGCAAACAAGCAAGTAAGAATTAAGATGAATATAGGTAAGAATTAAGATGAATATAGGCAATTAAGGTGCTATAGTTAATTAAGAATGGCGCAGGGAACAAGCGCAGTAAACACATAGACAAAAGGTATCGATTTATAATAGATAAGTATAAGGAGGGAATAATTGAACTTGATTACTGTTCTACTGACATTCAAGAGGCTGACATTTTTACGAAGCCACTAGAATATATAAAGTTTAACAAGCATAGAGACAAACTTGTATCTTAAATCATTATTATAGTTTTGACTAATAATCATAAAAATTCAAAATATTTAATTTACGTTTATATAAAATTTATTCAAAAGAAACCGAATAATAACGAATGTCCTTATTTTAAAATTCAAATGTTATAAAGCAAATATATCAACGATTAAGGGTAAGTGTCAGAAAGATAATCGTTGATGCACATGCACCTTAAATATTTTTCTTGTTTTATTTCTGCTGGGTGTTCTTTTCTTCTTTTACCATATCTAAGTTTGTACATTTTTATAATTAACACTGGTTAAAATAAAGTATATTACTGCATACACGATTTGAGGAACATTTTTCATTTGAGGACGTTTTTCTGAGTTGATGGTCAGTTTGAAAACATTCTAAAACAACAGTAATTACAAATCGGCAGTGGCAGTAGACAGTATATTTTGGCATTTCGGTTTTACGCTTCTTCACGTTTGGTTAAACTCTATCTCTTATCTTTAATATCTCAACAAGAATTGGTTCAAGGTAGGAAGAAATTGTGCTTGGCGTATCTCAACAAGAATTGGTTCAAGTTAAGAAGAAATTGTGCTTGGCGTATAAAAAGTTCAAAAGAATACTAAGTTCTAGAATTTGGACCAAAGAAATATACTCAGTGTAATACTTTTAATATCTGGGTCGCGTAACCACAATGTTTTTTTATCATATAATAATCTATTTTCCCGAATAAATTCCATAAGCTTTTCTTCCACTCGAAGTGCAACAATCTTTTTTAGAAGCGAACGAACGAGCAACACAAATGAATGCAAAAAGCAACTTGAAGTTGGCTGCAGTTTTCTCTCATGAAGTTGGCTGCCGTTGTTTACTGATCGCAGTGGCAATGAACTTAGAAATAGAGCTAAGAGAACCAGTGCTGCGTACTACCGTTGCTGCTATGTAATCCATCACATAAGCTGCAGTGTATTCTAAAACATCAGTGTTAACGCCAACTGCCGCTCGCCAGAGGTGCTCCCTCATCGAACGGTAGAGAGTAAGCTCGGCTGCGGGCTCTCTCCGCGGCAACTGGCGCAAGTTGACCGGCCTCCAGCGATCGTCGCTGGACCCACACAACTTACTTGCTCTTCGCACCTCTTCAAAAGCGGACGCGTGTAAGCTGAGAGTCGAAATCTTTTATTAAAAGAAAACGTTGTAAAAAATAGATTTATAAAGTGGAACATTACTTCTGTGAACATTTGAAAATAAAATTTGTGATTTCAAGAAAAACAATCAGCTTATTTCAAAAACTGCCATTGCCGCATTGTAATTTAGGCTTTATATCTGGAACATCTATCTATGTGCTGTGTTGAGGAGTACATGGTCGATATTATAGACCACATCAAGCAGTAGTCGTTATAATTTTGGCCAATTACGCAAGCATGCTTATCCTGCAGGGCCTTTGGAAGAGGGGTGTACAATAATCATTCATATTATTGTAATTGCTTTCGGTGTCTTCTCTTATTTGGGTTAAAATCATTTTGGTTTGGAAAGATTTTACTTCAGCAACCATATCTTCTTCATTGTTAATTTTCACATACTCAGCATAAATTTCAATATTAAATTTATATGCTGAGTGCTTTATCAATAAATCTTGCAAACCCCGAAAACAGTTTCCTCAGCCTTTTTTTTAGAAAGACTCTGAGACGAGCAAAACCTAATCATCATTTTCATAAATGAATGTTTCAATCCTTCCATTGAATGCGGACTTTGAAGTGCTCATTAATCGGGATCCAACAATTCTTCTTGTGCTTGTTGGTCTTGTTGTGAGTCGCTAGTTTCGCGGTGAACTTAAATACTAGCGTTTAATTTCGCGTTGCATTTTCAAGTTCAGCGAGCGCGCATTACCCGGTGTTTAAGCGATACTACGCTTAATGTTCTGACCGTGAAACTAGTGACCCACATGTTTGGGTTCAAATGTTCAGGCAGGGTTTTCTGCTGCGTACTGGAGTCTTGGGTTTCCTTGTTCAAGTTTTTACGTTTAAGTTCTTACATTTAAGTTTCCGCGTTTAAGATTATAAATAAGGTAGATTAGCTTGAACAGCTGAGTTCTGTTCACCAAGTGGGCGAGATAAGGCCAAATGTATAATAAAGTGAAAGTTTAAAAAATAAGGTTGCGTTTGATTCAATATTTGCAAATTTAATATTGCATTCATTGCACTTGAATGCTTACTTTTCATATTTACCCTCAACATGACGCTTAAGCCTTTATTTTTGTTGTTGTAGTTTTGATACTCTGAATTAGAGAAATAGATTAAAACTTAAAATACTATAAGGCTACAGAAAAAAGAAAATATTGCAAAAATATTTTAAGAGAAAATATTCTTATTATTTTACATTTATTACTATTTTTTCCATCATAGTAATTAAAGGAATTATCTTGACCTAGTTTAGATTCCAATTTCGCTTAATTTCTACAGTTAGCTCAGTACAATTTGTTCATCTTTTCACTATAAGTGCGGCTTATATTCATCGCTGTTGGAATTGCAAATCAATAAAAACTCATTTTCGGGTTCTTTTATTGATTATAGTAATATCTGGCCGATTGTGGATCCTCGTGAGTTTAGAGTGGATGCTACGATCAAAGTATATTTTTACCTCGTCATTCTCTTCTACAAGCACCGGCCGGTAAGTAATTATAAGGACAACCGCTGGTACGTATAGAGCTTTTTATGGAGGATACTTGCCACGTTGTTGTCTTTTCGTGTACTCTCTCGACGATGTGATCCACTGTTTCTGAACAACCTTCACATCTACGTCATTTATCATCGCTGATGCGTAGGGTCTTTTATCACATACTTCCTATAATTTTTTGTGGGGAGTACACGCTCTTGTATTGCCATTTGTTTGATATTAACCTGTTTAACCTGGGAATTCCCTTTTTAATTACGCAGCATATAACGGACGCGAGGTCTTTTCACTGGAACGTGTCAGGAAGTGCAAGATAAATTCCCTTTCCATAATAAGAGATTCATCCAGGTCGCAACATATATTTCAAGGACGTATTCATATATCCTACCCGTACACGCTATTGCTTACGTTTGACGTATTTATACGTCCCGCTCGGTTAACAGGTTAATATATAAGCATTACTGCTCTTTATGACCCTGTAGTACTGACCGTGAAGAAGTTATATTTCCCAGTTGCGTTCTCTCGACACCTTGTCTTGTGCACACCTATCAAAACTTCCACTTAAATTTAAATGCGTTAGATTTTTATCCGCACTTACTTGCACATCAGCAAGAGGAGAGCTGTATATCTGTGAAATGAAATGGTCTCATAGTGATTGCACCTAGCAATTGCATTACTTATGCAGAAAAATACCAAACAAGCAGGAAGAGAATGGATTGAAATGGTTAATGAAATTGTTCTGCATATGAATTTGAAAAAAAAAATTTTATAAAAACACATAACAGCATCAATTTTATTGCTTTGTACGTCGATATGATGGTGGATGGTAGCATGTTCATATATAGAGGAAATAAAGAAGGTGATATACAAACTCAATCAATTCGTCGAAGCTATGGACAAAGGCCCACTTAAATCTTATCTAGGCATGGAAATTGATAGAGGTGCTGACCGTGGAACTATTTCAATTCATCAAGAAAAATGCGTATATACTAAGAAATTACTTCTATAATAGAAAATGGCTGATTGTGAACCTGCAAAAACTCCCATGGCCAGCGATACAGTCCGTAAACGATGTGAACAGTGTGAGAATTTAAATATAATGGATTATAAAAGTCTAACCGGCGTGCTGTTTTTTAGCGATGATTTATGGGCAAGGCATAGCTCACGTGGTTTCGAGACTTCTTATACCCTACATCCGAAAGGATTCACTTTGTTCTTACGTTTGTAATGCCTTAAAGGAGGCAGATATAGAAAAGTATATATTCTTCCTTAAGATCACCTCCTGAGTCTATTTAGTTATGTCCGTCCGTCCGTCTGTCTGTTTGTCTGTCTGTGGAAATAACGATTACAGGAGAACGAATAGAGGCATCGTCATGACATTTGGCAGGAATATTCTGTCATTATAGGCTCTTTGTTCACAGGGATTGAAAATGGGTGAAATCGACTTAGAACCACGCCTACTTTGCATAAGGAATGTAAAGGCACCTCGTTTTTTAGGTAAATATAACAAAAAAGTTTTAAGGTAAATATCTCATAAATCGTGTGAGATATTGAGGCATAATTTTATTCCACAACATGTAGCGCCATTACTAAAATTTTTGCAAAAAATGGGCGTCTCGCCCACACATAAAAAAGTTAGCAATATCTCATGAACGGTATAGGATATGAAGACGTAATATTATCGCGAGGTATCTGGACCACGCCCATTTTTGGCAAACATTTTGCTAATACGAGTATCTAGTATACGAGTAATACGTATTAATATACGTGATTTTATCCCAGGGTACCTAGATACTCGTATTAGCAAAATGTTTGCCAAAAATAGGCGTGGCCCGCCTACTTATCCAAAAGTTGTCAACTGGAGAAATTATTTTTTTAGCTACTCGGGTGTAGGGTACTTAGACTTCGGCCTGGCCGAAGACCACACCTTTACTTGTTCAATTTAACTCTTTCACATAGGGTATCCAGCTCTATTGAAACCTTGGAGCGTCGTCGTGATGTAGGGTGTGTATCACTATTTTACCGTTACTTTCATGGTAAATGTTCCCCTGAAGTAGCCGGCCTGATTCCTCCGGTTCAGGTATTTAGCAGAACTACTCGGCTTTCCACAGAGCTGCACCACTTTTATGTCGCGATTCCGTTCCAACGAACCACGCATTACCGTGGGAATTCGTTTTTAGGTCGCGTCATTAGATTGTAGAATAGTCTCCCTGCGAATGTCTTCCCGCCCACTTACAGCGTCGAAACCTTTAAGCAAGGTGTAAACCGTCACTACTCCCCCCTTTCCCCCTTCTCAATAACCTGTCATCCCTTCGGAACCAACAAATGCTGTGCATGGATAGGGGGCATCCCCTGAGCTTGGTTTCATCTGCCATAAAAAAAGGAATATTTTCATGCTGTTAAATATATTTTAAGATATCTAAGGGTTTCCAGTAAAGGTACTATAATTCTCAGAAAATCCTCACAAGATATTGGTTATTTTACAGCTCTCAACTTTCATCCAAATTATTATAAAATTCGCCATCCTTTTCTGGTAGAATCGATCTCACGTCGATATCGTTTAAAAATTGTATGTCGTCAACCAAAATTGTCAGAGTTAGCGACTTTTATGAGTACAAAACCAGTTGGTTTTTTATCACTAGTATCTAGTGATGACGGAAGAAATCTCATCGGCACTTAAGCGCATTGCTCTCTGAATGAAGAATGTTGCAATTGTTTGTCGTTAGGCTCTCATTAAAAAAGAACTAAGCTTTTACGATATTTAGCTAGAGTTCTAAAATCAATAGTTGCATCTTTGACGGAAGAAAACTTCAGGATTGTTAGTGGATTAGATCTCAATCTCTTTATTCCAAACAAAATTTGTTTTAGTACCTGTACCATACCATAGTACCATATTTCTGCAATAATCGTAAATTTAAAATCAGCCATGCTCCGATTTTACTTTTATAAAAATTACGGTTTTATTGTTACAAGCAAACATACAAACAACCATAATTTATGCAAAAATTCTACATTTTAAGAATAATTAAATCTCTAACACTTAATTGTACATGTGTTTTTTGGGAAACTGAGTTTAGGTTAATTTAGACTTTTAATATTTTGTGTACTATAGTATATAGTTTCTTTATTTTATGTAAAAACAAACAAAAATACACTTTTTACCAGTTGGATTTTAAAAAGTTTATCAAGCCATTAGTGGATGCATCATGCGATGTAATAGTTTCCTTGCTAACTAGTTCGGGTTCGATAGTCTTAGCCAGTTGCTTTCCTAGTTCAACACCACACTGATCAAAGGAGTTAATGTCCCATATTATACCTTGTGTAAAAATTTTATGCTCGTACATTGCTAGGAAATAGTTATTATTTAAGTGTTATGTTTAATTATAATGCATTTTTCTTACCAATTAAAGCGCCCAGAGTGAATGGTGTAAACTTTCTCACGACAATCGAGTTTGTGGGACGATTTCCAGCGAAAGTCTTGTGAGGTAGGAGTTGTTCCAATTTTTCTCCTGAAACACCTGATTTCTCTAACTCTACACGAACTTGGTCAGTAGATTTGCCAGCCATAAGGGCTTCAGTTTGTGCTAGGAAATTGGCTAGTAGGATCCTGTGATGTGATCCCCCGGAAATAGGATTATGAGTGAGTACGGGGGCAATAAAGTCACATGGAATCAAGCGGGTGCCTTGATGAATAAGCTGGTAGAACGCATGCTGCCCATTGGTTCCAGGTTCTCCCCACACAATAGGACCGGTGTTATAGTTGACCTTACAGCCAGATTTAGTAACACATTTTCCATTACTTTCCATATCGCCCTGTTGAAAATAAGCTGCAAAACGATGTAAGTATTGGTCGTAAGGCAACAAAGCATAAGTTTCAGCATTGTAGAAGTTGGAATACCAAATTCCAAGCAAAGCTAGTATAACTGGAGCCTAAGGAGAAATATTAATATTACTTGCAGGCCGAGTATATTATGATCGCTTACGTTCTGTTCGAATGGCGCATCTTTGAAATGGCGGTCCATGAAGTGAGCACCCTCCAGCAATTGTTCGAAGTTCTCGAAACCAATAGAGAGACAAATAGATAAACCAATTGCGGACCAAAGAGAATAGCGTCCGCCTACCCAATCCCAGAAACCAAACATACTGTTGCTGTCAATACCGAAATCAATAACTTTTTCCTTGTTTGTAGATAGCGCTACAAAATGCTTGGCTACAGCAGCAGGCTGTAAACAAATTCATAGCATTACGAACATATAAACTTTTCCGGAACTCACGTCTTTCGTATGCTCTAAAAGCCAGTTTCTTGCCGATATGGCATTTGTAATGGTTTCCTGAGTGGTAAAAGTCTTCGATGCAATAATAAAGAGCGTCGTCTCATAATTAACTTTCTTCAAGACCTCAGACATATGGGTGCCGTCAATGTTGGATACAAAGTGCGACTGCAAGCCTTTGCAATAGGGTTTTAGAGCCTCCGTCACCATTAATGGGCCCAAATCGGAACCACCAATACCAATGTTGACCACGTCGGAAATCTGTTTGCCAGTGCATCCACGCCATTCACCTGATATCAGTCGGTCTGTGAACTCTTTTACATGTTTCAGCTCAGCTTTTACATCTGGCATTACGTCCTTGCCATCTAATAGAATTGGTCGTGAACTGCGATTACGTAATGCGATGTGCAAGACAGCGCGATCTTCGGTGACGTTAATATGTTGTCCGGACATCATGGCATCGCGTGCCTCATCCACTTTTCGCGCTTTGGCTAAATTAATCAACATTTGCAAAACATCTTCAGTGATGCGATTTTTAGAAAAGTCTAGAAGGATGTCGCCATCATTAGGTGTACTAATGCGTAGGCTAAAAGGAAAGGAATGTTAATCTGAGATGAAAATTCAAGTTTATGTTACGTGGAGAATAGACTTAGTTGAGCTGGTGGTATTATTATTTCGCTTTTTCCCCCATTTTTATTTAATGAGTTTGCGCCCCTAAAAGTTTTGTATGACTAAAAACATTCACTTGTTGGTTAAAAGGTAACTTTTTAATAATCTGATATTGTTCCTCACAATAAACTTCACATTAAAATTTAATGGCAAGCAATACTGAAAAAATTTGGAGGCCGAAGTCATAGAATAGAGCAGCTCGATCAAACGCACAACTCGCAGAAACATCATAATTACTAGCCGTGCTAATGCATGGGCAAGTACCGCCACAACCGCTTCTGTGAATGAAGAAATGGCTGAGCTAAGTAAGAGAGTCACTAAATTAAAATAAGTTCGGCTAGGCCGAAGTCTAAGTACCATACATCCGAGTAGTTAAAAAAATAATAAATAATAAAACAAGTAAGAGTGTTGTCTTCAGCCTGACCAAAATCTAAATACCCTACACCCGAGTAACTGAAAAAATTATAATTTCGCCACATAACAACTTTTGTATAAGTAGGCAGACCACACCCATTTTGGGCAAATATTTTTGTAATGTCTCAAGATACTGCTGGATAGAATCACGTATTAATATTGGGTCATATAAAAAGTCTCCGCGGTTTTATGGTAAATTTTTGAAAAAAAATTTTTTTTATTGAAAATCTATTTTAATCAAGTTGTGACGCGACACACAGGTACACGTCACAAATCAAGCTATTTATGCTGTATTTTTTTAGTAAACAATGAAATGAATATAAACAGAATTGAATACTTTGCAACGCGACCCGTCACAAACCAAGCGATTTACGCTTTATTTTTAAGTAAACATTAATTTTGTAACGAATGATATGAATATGAACAGAAATGAATACTTTGTGACGCGACACCACAGATACACGTCACAAACCAAGCTATTTACGCTTTATTTTTAAGTAAACATTAATTTTGTATTGAATAAAATGAATTTGAGCAGAACTGAATACTGTAAAAGTACTATAATAAGAATATTGTTGTTTTGTTTATTTAATAGGTGATTGAATTTGGAACTTGAACCAATTCCAATCCCTTTTTTATTTATTTATAAGTGTAAATTCGGAACTTGAACCGAATCCACACCTTTTATTGTTTGAGTGATAATAGCTTGGGTTAATAGCTTGAGTTAAAACACTCTGATTCTGTGTTGAATACTGACAATTTCTTTATTGAATTGCTTAATTTATAGATAAAAACACTTAACCTAAGCATAAATAACAATAAAAATACGTATAAGAAATATTGCTTAATTGACAAAGAAATATTGCGAAACAATTATTAGCTTAAAAAGAAAACCAAATTATTAAAAACGCTACATTAGTGCGCGTCAGCAAATTCGCAAGGTAAATTGTTTTTAAATTCTGTCATCGACCGCCAGCGTAACATGAGTGCAGTCAATGACACTGAGCCATGCTCGCAGTCGATGACCCAGTTCAAGGTAGGAAAAGTGCTTCCGTTAGCATAGCGAATCGCGACATCCTCCCGCCCGTTGAATAGTATTCAAGCCTATACGTTGATTGAATATACGGCGCTCGGTCTCAAGCGGGGTGGTTTAGGTGGTCCTGTAGATCGTGGCTTCTTATGCCAAATTTTATAGCTGGTGTAAGCCAATAATAGCAGGCTCAGCACCAATGCAGAGTAGCTGATGATATGATGATGGATTGTACTATTTTCAATAGCTTCTGGAAAATGTATATTCTTCACGTGCTTGTTGGATTCCAAAACAGCGTCAAAATCTGAGGTGCCCTCGATAATTTTGTTACTATTGCTGCGGCCGTTTGAAGTTTTGTTGGTTATTAGGGATGCTGCTTCAACCGCGGCCTCAAAACGTGTGTAGGACGTGTGCATTACTGTAGCTATTGTGAAATGCCCCTTAACCAAGATTGCGGTTTGAACTCTTCTTAGATTTACGGCCATTGCTGAGAATTGTGTGGAAAGCGATATATACCATTGGAAGATTTTGTAATGGTCGATTTCATCCATTAGTTCAGCAAGTTGATCATTAATGTGTTTCAGATTAGCTTGTGATTCCAATTCCTTTCTCTTGACAATATTTATTGTTGAATCTATTATGGAGGTTTGATTTTTCACTAACTCCAGTAGGAATTCTTCATTGTTTCGGACCTTGTTGATGGTGGTGGACATTTCTTTAGCATATTCACTATCTAACACTCCAAATAGAGACCGGGCGACATTTCCAACAATGTCTAATGCTCCTCGTTTTTTGCGAGTACTATGTAGGATATCACTGTCAACTTGCATTTCGTTCCTTAATGTTCTAAAGTGCGCTGTTAAGGCGAGGCAAGGTTTATTATCCTTTAGTTTCCGACATATGTGGTCTAATGCATTTGCCCCGTTTTCAAAGGCCTTTAGTTCGTTTTGAAGTGGTAGAAGATCGTAATATACAATTAACGTCCAGGCTGTAGGAGAAATCTCAGTGAATCCTATTCCATCGAAATATATTCCAAGTCCGTTGTTGAAATTCGTTATACTTATAGAACTAGCGCATATAAGTGGCAGCAAGAAAAGAGCAATTATGCAGTTGATCACCATTGAAGTGTGAGATATTCGTTTTCTTTTCGACGGGGTAGAAGATCCTTCGGTGAGCTCCTTCTGAGGCTTCGGTGGAATTTCAGCTCCTTCGCGTGAATGTTTCTGAGCCACTGAGGTAGTTGACCCTTCATCTGGGGTTGCAGCTGTGCTAGAATCCTCCTTCATTAATGGAGCTAAATTGTGGATTGGTCGACGAAGCATACCAGACGCGGTTTTTAGGTCCACAACTCGTACTGCTCCATCAGGACCGCGGTATATTTTGGTCACTCTACCCAGAGGCCAGTTGAGTACTGGAACGTTGTCAGTTTTAATGATTACTAGAGTGTCTTCCTTAATATCAGCGATCTGCTTCGTCCATTTTTGTCTGTGTTGTAATTGATTTAAATACTCCACGTTCCATCGTTTCCAAAATTCATGCTTTAGCTCAGACACTAATTTCCATCTTGTACTAAGGGTTGTATTCAGTTTAGGTGCGCACACATCTACCTGAGCAGTCAGGGGTTCGCCGATTAAAAAATGACCAGGTGTTAATGCTGTGAGGTCATTAGGATCATTGGACATAGGAGTTAAAGGGCGTGAATTCAAAATTGCTTCGACTTCTACTATGACTGTTTCCAGTTCTTCGTATGTCAGAGATGCTGTTGATACGCTTCTCAGCAACAGATGCTTTGCAGATTTCACCGCCGCTTCCCAAAGGCCTCCGAAATGTGGTGCCCTAGGAGGAATGAATTTGAACTCGATTCCGTTGGCGCCACATGCCTCCTTAATGCTGTTTTGCGCCTTATCCGAAAAAATCGTCTCACTTAACTCGGTCAACATGTTCTTGGCTCCAATGAAATTTGTTGCATTATCAGAATATAATGTTTGACATCTTCCCCGTCTGCTAATAAATCTTTTTATTGCGCCAATAAATGCTTCAGTGGTTAGATCGCTGACCAATTCCAGGTGAACAGCTTTAGTCGAGAAACAGCAAAATATTGCGAGATAAATCTTATGTGGTTTTTTACCTCGAATTTTAGAATGCACCCAAAAGGGGCCACAATAATCTACTCCTGATGTAATAAACGGTCGCGCGGGCGATATTCTTTCTGCTGGTAGGTTTCCCATTATTTGCTTAAATAGGTGAGGCTTTGCTCGATTACATCGAACACAATTTTGAATAACACTTCTCGTCATATATTTGCCCTTTATGATCCAGAATTGTTGTCTGGATATAGCCAGAAGTGCCTGGGCTCCGCAATGTTTGTTGTCTTCATGCAGACCCTGGAGCAGTAACCTTACCAATGAATCATTATATGGTAAGAGTAGTGGATGTTTTGCATTGTATGATAGATTAGCTGCTTGTAGACGACCTCCCACTCGAAGAAGATTGTGTTCATCCATAAATGGTGATAAATTATTTATTGAATTTGCTTTGTCTAGTGCCTTGTGTTGAGTAAGTGCTTTTATTTCTGTTGCGAAGTCTGACTGCTGTATCGTTTGTACTATTAGTTGTAGGCCCTTTTGTAATTCTTGTGGTGATAATTCTCTTTCCTGTAACCGTGGTGCAGTATGACGTACGTTGCTGCTGAACCGCAAGACATAGGCGACAATGCGTTGCAGTGTACGAAAAGAATTCCTGTGATTAATACCATATATAAGTTCTTCTCTTCCCGCCGTGCTTATTAACGAGGTTGCTGCGATTGATTTCCTTTCTAATTCGGGTTCATGGCTTGAGGGTTTTGAAAATGACGCAGGCCAGTGAGATTCATTGCCGTGCAAGAAGAAGGGACCGTAGAACCATATACCGCAATTTGGTAATTTATCCGCCGTTAGACCTCTTGATAGGACGTCTGCGGGATTTTCCTTCGTACTGACATACCGCCACTGCGTAGGTGTTGTTCTTTGTTGAATTTTTGCGATCCTAGTGGTTACAAAGATGTGAAAGGATGACGCTGTTGAGTGTATCCAGCATAGTACCACCTGAGAGTCCGACCATAAGAAGGCCTTGGCGTCTTGCAATCTTAGATCAGTTCTTACCCTGGTTGTAAGTTCGGCGCCTAAAACAGCTGCACATAGTTCTAGGCGTAGTATAGTTTGCTTTTTAAGTGGAGCAACTTTAGATCTCGCACACAGCAATCGCAGTATAACCTGTCCGTTTCTGAATGTAGATCTTAGATATACCGCTGCCCCGTAAGCCTTTTCTGAGGCGTCTGCAAATGTGTGGATTTGCACTGAGGTTGGTATTTCCTTTCTGAAGACATGTCTATCAATTCTAATTTTATTTAGAGCCGCCGACATTTCTTGAAAGCTCCGCCATTCCTTTTGTAGTTGCTCTGGTAAAACGTCATCCCATGACAGCTTTAATTGCCAAAGCTGCTGGATGAATATTTTGGCAATTACCACTACAGGTGCGAGGATTCCCAGAGGATCAAAAATGCGAGCTAGATCTGAAGTAACTGATCGCTTTGTTGAACATTGTGTGGGAGTCATTTTCACCCGCACTGAAAATTGATCATCCCTTGGTAGCCACATTACACCTAGTGTCTTTATGTAAGGAGAATGTGCAGAGTGGAGATCAAGATCAACTTCTTGGTCATGAGATGCAATGTTCTCGAGCAATTTCGCATCATTAGCGCACCACTTGCGCAGCTTAAACCCTGCGTTATCTAAGATGTGCCTCAGTTGCGCTTGAATTTCTAATGTTGCGGCAATACTGTTTGCACCGCTCAAGCAATCATCCATATAAAAGTCATCTAGTAGCACTTGAGATCCCGTTGGATGATCCAACTTATTCTGCCTTGCTAGCGTTTGAAAGCATTTTGTAGCTAAGTACGGAGCGGCCGACGTCCCATATGTTACCGTTTGTAGGCGATAATACTTTAGCTCTTGTTTTCTATGGTTTCGCCAAATTATCAACTGATATCTCTGATCCTCACGATGTATTAAGATTTGCCGATACGTTTTTTCGATATCAGCGGAGAATGCATATTTGTGAGGTTCGACGTGTAGTATGTCATTTAAGGAGAGTCCTGAAGAAGACTTTGCTGAAGCATCGAAGACAACTCGTAATTTAGTGGTACTACTATCCGGCTTTAGAACGCAATGATGAGGAATGAAATAGTGTTCCTTTGGTACATCTTTGGGTGCGATCTCTTCCATGTGTCCAAGTTGAGAATACTCTTTCATAAAGTTGCAATAGGCTGTGTTCAGAGTTTGATCTTTTTGTAATCGTCTCTCAAGAGCATAAAATCGGCTAAGAGCCATTGAAAATGACTCTCCCAATGCTTCACCCTTTTCTGCTAATGGTAACCGGACTATGAAACGTCCAGTTGCGGATCTCGATACTGTTTGCGTAAAGCTGCTTTCACATAACTGCTCTGCCACCGTCAATTGTTTTTCTCGTCCTCAGTGTTCTCTAATAACCAAAATCTTTCGATTAACTCGTCTGTGGTCTCGTTGCTGTTAGGAAAGATTCCGCACGTAACAGGTTGATGAGTTGTTGAGTTCATTTTTCCTGATACTATCCATCCTAATTTTGTATTTTGTAGGATGGGCATATCCTTGCCGAGGTGTAACTGTTCGATTTGCATTAAATCGTAGAAGAACTCTTCTCCTAGGAGTACATCGATTTTGCCCGGTTTGTCGAAAGTTGGATCCGCTAATTTAACGTTACTTGGTATGGACCATTTTGATATGTCTAACGTCTGTGTCGGCTGTGGTGCCACAATTTGCGGTAATACATAAGCCTCGAGCCTGGTGTAGAAAGTTCCATCTTGTGATTGAAGTCCTACATTGACCCTGTTGCTAGAATTCCGAGTCTTACGTCCGATGCCTTCGATTTGAAGTGATGAAGTTCGAGGCGATAGAGATAGCTTCTTGATGAGCCTCTGAGTTACCAGCTTAACTTGCGAACCGGAATCTAAAACAGCCATAAAGTTGAATGACTTGCCATTGGCTGCAGAAATTGAAACTACAGCGGTAGCTAATATAACATACGCCTGCCTGTTGCCTTGTTCATTGGCTGATGCTACTGTAGTTGGTGCGTTGTTTGCCTTAACATGTGTAGAGTTTGTTGGCCGAATGCTGTCCTTAAATTGCTGATTGTTCTGCCCTGTACTGAAGTTTTGAGTGTGCTCCAAATGTAATAACGTGTTGTGCTTTTTATTACACCAATTGCAACTTCGCGAAGGACACTGACCAGCCAGATGACCTGCCTTCAAACAATTTACACAAAGATTTTGCTTGCGCACAAAATTTAATCGGTCTGATGCTCCAAGCTGAAGAAAGTGTGGACACGCAAATAACGGATGCGTGCCACATTTGCATGATTGACATGTGTTCTTGCCCTGAGGTTTCGAGACGAATGTTGCATGGACATGTGCAGTTTTCTGAGCTGCTGGAACCTTATCCCTTTGTCCTATCATTTCCAGTGATAAGAATTGTCCTTCCAAAAAGGTAAGAAAGTCGGGAATTGTTTGCACTTCTCTGGGATTCGAAATTGTTTGCTCATATCGAATCAATGACTGTCTGTCCAGCTTTTTCGTAAGTAAATTTAATAATAAGGGATCCCACTGTGCCGTGGCAATTTCCAAATTGTTTAGGGCCAGAAGACATTCTTGAGTTGTATCGTGTAATCCTTTTAACCAGATACTGATGGTTGATCGACGATTTTTTGGATTAGAGTTGATACCAATACCCTTCTATTTTGTAGCGCTGTCGCAGCATTGTCCAAGCAACATCATAATTTTCCTCAGTAGGGGCTAAGTGACTGATTAATCTTTCGGCTTCTCCAAGAAGGTTCGATTTCAAGTAAAACATTTTTTGAACTTTGGGAATTGGTTGTTGGTCCACCATTTGCGAAAAGAGATCGAAGAACTGACGCCAATGAAGATAACTTCCATCAAATTTAGGAATTGTTAGCTTAGGTAGATGTATTTTAGTTTGCAATGCTGAATTATTTGTAGTTGAAGTTGTTGACATATCGCTACTTGTTTTCTGTTGTTCTGCAATGACTGCTAAGTTAACTAATGTTTGCTGCACTTGTTCTTCCATATCGACATATGGCTGTATGTTATAACCGACGGATTCGGGACTTTCAAATTGAGTCCAGATCTCATCGTTTATTTTTTCAATTTGTTCCCATGCTTGTTTGATGGTTTTTATTTTGATGTCGTAGTATAGCTGTGGCTGAGGCTGCCTGTTGCTATTTACGTTTGACAGCAGTCGTTCTAGTGCATTGCATCTTGCGACAAGCTTTCGTACCAATCCACTATGATTTTTGATGTCTGTTTCTGAACCTTGTGCCTGACTGGCGGCATCTTGTAATTGGTCCTTTGTTGGCGGCACCTGTTTCTTTTCTTCTTCGAAGATTTGAATGTAAGTTGCCGTTAACTTCTTCATTTGGTCGAAGAAGTCCGATGTGAAATAGGCGTCCTCCTGGTCCACGTGTTCGTCCTCTCGAATTATCCTGTCTCTCGTCACGAAGTCGTTCCAGATTTCCCTCAGCCACTGCAGACGATCAAAAATATTTCACATTTTGTTTGCGTGAAGCCGAATCCTTCTTGTAGTTTCGTATGATAGTCTGTATTTGATTTCCAGCCTCTTGTTGCTCCTTTATCAATTTAGTAAGCCCTTCCACGTTGGGTTTATCCTTGTAGACTCTTCTTGTAGACTCTGTGCTGCGGTGTGTGTTGTTTATGTGATCCCTTAAAGGATCACGTCGGGGTCACCAAATGTTGTGTTTATTTAATAGGTGATTGAATTTGGAACTTTTTATTTATTTATAAGTGTAAATTCGGAACTTGAACCGAATCCACACCTTTTATTGTTTGAGTGATAATAGCTTGGGTTAATAGCTTGAGTTAAAACACTCTGATTCTGTGTTGAATACTGACAATTTCTTTATTGAATTGCTTAATTTATAGATAAAAACACTTAACCTAAGCATAAATAACAATAAAAATACGTATAAGAAATATTGCCTAATTGACAAAGAAATATTGCGAAACAATTATTAACTTAAAAAGAAAACCAAATTATTAAAAACGCTACATTAGTGCGCGTCAGCAAATTCGCAAGGTAAATTAATTGTTTTTAAATTCTGTCATCGACCGCCAGCGTAACATGAGTGCAGTCAATGACACTGAGCCATGCTCGCAGTCGATGACCCAGTTCAAGGTAGGAAAAGTGCTTCCGTTAGCATAACGAATCGCGACAATTGTAAATGTAATATTTAGGTGAGAATTAATTAAAACTAATTGTAAAGTAGTTAACATTAGATTTAGTAGCTGGTAATTCACCTACGGGTACTGGACACCTGGTCACCTCGACATAACAGCTGATCGAGGTGTAACAGCCATCGAGGTGGGAACAACGAAATCACCAAGAAAGTACGCACAGGAAAAGGTATAAAAGAGCGTGCACAGCAGACATTTGGGAAGTTCTTCGCAGGCAGCGGCCTGGACAACATCGTGGCTCCAAGTTCCAGTCTGGTAAGTGGTATAGTAGCTCCTGACTCCTTCCTTGCTCTAGGTGTATGGGTGTTATACATCCTGCCGAAGGCACTCCTTCCTTGCTCTAGGTGTACGGGTGTTATACATCCTGCCGAAGGCACTCCTTCCTTGCTCTAGGTGTACGGGTGTTATACATCCTGCCGAAGGCACTCCTTCCTTGCTCTAGGTGCACGGCTGTTATACATCCTGCCGAAGGCAATCCTGTATCCCTTTACATAAGCTACTAGCCACAACACCAGTCACCGGCGCATTCATCGGCGCAGTCACCGGCGCATTCATCGGCGCAGTCACCGGCGCATTCATCGGCGCAGTCACCGGCGCATTCATCGGTGCAATCACCAGCGCATTCATCGGCGCAGTCACCGGCACATCCACCGGCGCGACACAGGCGCACTCATCGGCGCATTCCCCGGCGCGACACAAGCGCATTCACCAACGCGACACCAGCGCGTTCACCAGTGCGACAAAGCGTACTCATCGGCGCGACGCAGGAGCACTCATCGGCGCGACGCAGGAGCACTCATCGGCGCAACACAGGCGCATTCAGCGGCGCAACACAGGCGCATTCATCGGCGCATTCACCGGCGCATTCACCGGCGCATCCACCGGCGCATTCACCGGCGCATTCACCGACGCGACAAGGGCGCATTCATCGGCGCATCCACCAGCGCATTCACCGGCGCGATACAGGCGCATTCACCGGCGCATTCACCGGTGCGACACAGGCGCATTCACCGGCGCGACACAGGCGCATTCACCAACGCGATACCAGCGCGTTCACCAGTGCGACAAGAGCACACTCATCGGCGCGACATAGGCGCATTCATCGGCGCGACACCAGTGCGACACAAGTGCACCCACCGGCGCGACCAGCGCGTACATCAACGCGACACCAGCGCGACACAGGCGCGACACAGACCGTTCATCAACGCAACATCAACGCACGGCGCACTCATCAGCGCGACACCAGTGCAACACAAGTGCACTCATCAGCGCGACATAGGCGCGACACCAACGTGACAGTGGCACATTCATCGGCGCGTTCTTCAACGCGACATCAGCGCGACACAGGCGCGACATCAGCGCGTCATCAGCACGACCCAGACGCGTTCTTCAACGCGACACCAGTGCGATCCAAGTGCACTCACCGGCGCGACACAGTGCGGTCAGCAACGCGACACAGGCGCGACGTCAACGCGGCACAGCGCGTTCACCGACGCGACACAGCGCGTTCATCAACACGACACCAGCACGACACCAACGCGACACACTGGTCACACCGGTCCACACCGGCGCACACCAGGCACACAAACGTCCCAGAGCAAGACGACACGAAGGAAAAGCCGACTCTCAAGGACGTCAAGCAGTCAGCAAAGGCGGAATTACCAGCTACTCGACAGGAGTGTATAAATTACATAGATAGTATGTTAAGATAGTATGTCAACAAATAAAGTGAATTTATTGTTCCACTAAATTTTTCTGTGGACTGAACTCCGGTCTAACTCCTCGAGTTATATCCCGGCCAGAGCAACGTTACAGATGGCGCCCGAACAGGGACAATAAATTCACAGTAAACACGGCACTCGAGTGAGCTAACGGAACACTGAGAGCAAGTGAAGAAAGCCAGTCTTAAGCCCACACACTACTCAGGTCACAAAACCAAAGATGGTTTCTACAAGCTGGGTTTATTATCTAAACAAAGATGAACTACTCGCGGCGTGCACCGAATTTGACCTCAAAGAAGCTGGCACCGCGGAGGAATTAAGGAAAACGCTGGTGGCCTTTATTAATGCGAAACAATATTCAGCAGACGACAAAACCCGACTCGAAGAATGGGAGGCCTCGCACGGAAAGAAAGTGACGACTCATTCGAGATCCACGAGCCCGTTGCCACCTAAACACATAGTGGATGGCGCACCAGGACAACTTTCAATCAGCACAGCCGATGGAAAAATATCAGTGCAAACAAGAGCAGCGAGTTATTAACGGACATGTCATCCGCATGGTACCAAAATAATGACGAGCAATGGGTGGAATGGGCTGCGTTCAAAAGGGATTTTTTGACACTCTTTCTTCCGGGCCGATATTTCGAGCAGCTGGACGACGCCATTAAGGCTCGACGACAACAACCAGGTGAGAGATTTAAGGAGTATGTCGTAGCAATCCAGGATCTTATGAGACACGCCGAGTATACAGAGGAGCAGAAACTCGAGCGAATTTATCGCAATTCACGGACTGAGCTACAGAGGCACATTCGACGCAAGGATTTCACCAGTCTGAAGGAATTAACTGCACTTTCCCTGGAGTTAGGGTGCCTGCAGGACGTTGAAACGACGCCGACGTTCGCCCTGCTGAAACGTATAGACACCCGGACGCGGTTCATGCAAGTTGAGGACATCATTGACACCCGCCAGGCATGTTACCGTTGTGGTCAAAACGGACACGTCGAAAGACAATGCCGAAATCCAACGTACTTGTTTTGCTGGGTGTGTGGGCGTCGGAATGTACGCACGATCGAATGCTGCCGACAGGGAAACGCCGAAGGGTCACGTATAAATCGAGGCGGTGCGGGATCCGAACAACGAGCGCCACAGCGCCAGACGTCTCAACCACCAACACACCAACAACAACCAACACGGAGGACAGATCGGCAATAGGGTGGGAAAATGATCGCATTACTATAAGCGTGGACGCCGACGAGGTTTGGGTGGAGGCAGTCATCGACACCGGAGCGACGCGAAATTTTATCAGCGAGGCATTGGCTCAATTACTCTGGACGCCAGACACACATCGGTCAACAGAGCACTCCGTTCGCCTGGCCGACGGCAGGTCAGTGAAGGTCACAGAATCACTCATGGTACCCATCCGATTTAAGGGCATTCAGTGCGAGACGCAGCTGTTTGTACTGCCTGACGCCATCGACGACTTAATTTAAACACAAATCGCGGCCTTCCTGGAAAATGAATTACGAGCCTTCGAATCAATAAAGGGCACCACGAACATCACGTCACATCGAATCGTCATGAAGGACGATCGTCCAATAAAGCAGCGGTACTTCCCACGGAACCCGGCCATGCAAGCTGTGATCAACGAGCAGATCGACGAATTAATCAAGGATGGACGTATTGAACCTTCTAAGAGCCCGTATAGCGCACCAATTGTGCTGGTGCGGAAGAAATATAACAAATGGAGGCTCTGTGTTGACTATCGCCAGCTTAACGCCAAGTTAGTATCGGATGCCTATCCTCTGCCGCGTATACAGCATATTTTGGACCAGCTGCGGAATGCTAAGGTCATCAGCACTCTAGACTTAGAAAACGGTTACTGGCAGATCCCATTGGAGGAATCTAGCAAGCAGTATACGGCATTCACCGTTCCGGGACGTGGACTGTATCAGTGGAGAGTTATGCCGTTCGGGCTCCATTCGGCTCCTGCCACCTTTCAACGTGCTCTCGATAAAATCATTGGGCCCGAATTGGAGCCATATGCATTCGCCTACCTTGACGATATCAACGTCACCGGGGACTCCGTGGAGCACCATATGGACAATTTGCACAAAGTATTCAATCGATTGAAGGAGGCCAACCTACGAATTAACCCGGAAAAATGTGAATTCTTTAAGAATAGCAATCTGCTCAGTGCTCTCTAAAGTCATGGAGAGCATTGTAAATTTTAAATTGATGAGGTATCTAGAGAGCAACGAGTTGATCAGCGATCGCCAGTACGGCTTCCGTGCTCACCGTTCCACCGGCGACCTGATGGCGTTTCTCACAGAACGGTGGAGCAGTTGCATTCACCGGTTCGGTGAGAGCAAGGTTGTTGCTCTGGATATCTCCAAGGCATTTGACCGGGTGTGGCATAAAGCACTCGTGTCTAAACTGGCTGCTTATGGTGTCGGTAATACTTTCACTCGATGGATATCGAGTTTCCTCAGCGGCCGTTCCATTCGGGTTGTGATAGACGGCTTTGCTTCCGAAGAGCACTCCATTAATGCTGGAGTTCCGCAGGGTTCGGTCCTGTCTCCGACACTTTTTCTTATTTTCATCAATGACCTTCTGTCATTGACATCAAACCCCGTCTACTCGTTTGCTGATGACAGCAGCATTTGTCATTCATATTCATTCTCCAGGCGTCCTTCTATTCTGGAGATCAATAGAAGGCGCAGAATTATGAATGACACACTCCAATCTGATCTCAACAAAATCCAGGAGTGGGGTCAAGCGAATCGGGTCGATTTTAATGCGCGGAAGACCCAATGCTGTTTGTTGACCCACAAGCGTCTGGCGGGCGACAACTTTCCACCTTTAAATATGGGTGGTGTGGATATTAATGAGTCGGAGGCTCTTGATGTTCTGGGCATGTCAATCCAATGTGATCTTCGCTGGAACGATCACATCTTTGACGTGTCGAAAGAAGCAGCCAAGTGCTTAGGCTTTCTTAAGCGGTGTAAGAAGTACTTCACTCCAACCGATCTTCGTTGTATCTACACCACTTATATCCGTCCGAAAATGGAGTACAATTCGCATATATGGTCGGGAGCTTCGCGGGCATATCTTCAGCTTCTCGACCGTGTCCAATGTCGTGCGTTAAAACTTATAGGGGACAGTAGGGTATCCAGCTCTATTGAAACCTTGGAGCGTCGTCGTGATGTGGGGTGTGTATCACTATTTTACCGCTACTTTCACGGTAAATGTTCTTCTGAAGTAGCCAGCCTGATTCCTCCGATTCAGGTATTTAGCAGAACTACTCGGCTTTCCAGAGCGGTGCACCCCTTTTATGTCGCGATTCCGTTCCAACGAACCACGCATTACCGTGAGAGTTCGTTTTTCGGTCGCGTCGTTAGATTGTGGAATAATCTCCCTGCGAATGTCTTCCCGCCCACTTACAGCGTCGAAACATTCAAGCGAAGTGTAAACCGTCACTACTCCCTCTTTCCCCCTTCCCACTAACCTGTCATCCCTTCGGAACCAACAAATGCTGTGCATGGATAGGGGGCATCCCCTGAGCTTGGTTTCATCTGTCATAAAAAAAAAAAAAAAAAAAAAAAAGAATGAGATCCGTTATTTAGGACATTTGGTCACTTCAAAAGGGATACAGACCGACTCGGATATAATTACGGCCATTCAGGAGCTACAACCACCTACAACACTGAAAGAATTACGACGTTGCCTGGGTGTTACCTCGTGGTATAGGAGATTTGTTCCCAATTTTTCAAATATTGTTAAACCACTAACATCACTGCTATAGAAAGGAAAACGGTGGATCTGGGGACCAGAACAGCAGGAGGCATTCGAGCTGCTCAAACAGAAATTAACGCAGGCAGGTTATGGAGAGCATTATAAATTTTAACTTGATGAGGTATCTGGAGAGCAACCAATTGGTCAGTGATCGCCAGTACGGTTTCCGTGCTCACCGCTCCACAGGCAATTTGATGGCGTTCCTCACTGAGCGGTGGAACAGCTGTGTTCACTAATTCGGTGAGAGTAAAGTTGTTGCTTTGGATATCTCCAAGGCATTTGACCGAGTGTGGCATAAAGCACTCGTGTCTAAACTGGCTGCTTATGGTGTCGGTAATACATTCACTCGATGGATATCGAGTTTCCTCAGCGGCCGTTCTATTCGGGTTGTGATAGACGGCTCTGCTTCCGAAGAGCACTCCATCAATGCTGGAGTTCCGCAGGGTTCGGTCCTGTCTCCGACACTTTTTCTTATTTTCATCAATGACCTTCTGTCATTGACATCAAACACCTTCTACTCGTTTGCTGATGACAGCAGCAGTTGTCATTCATATTAATTCTCCAGGCGTCCTTCTATTCTGTGGATCATTGAAAAACGCAGAATTATGAATGACACACTCCAATATGACCTCAATAAAATCCAAGAGTGGGGTCGAGCGAAGAAGACATTCTTAAGTAAGTAACACCTTGGCTGTGTTTCGAATCATTATCATGCATAAAAATCCAGTTTACTTGCATGGAGCGAAACGTAAACGGTTCCATTGTGTTCTGGATGCTTAAATATGCATATTTTTCCATCCTACCATCAATTCTTACTACTGGTCCCCTTCACGCCAAGAAAATGCGCACCATAGCATGACGCTTCCTAAACAGTGCTTAACAGTTTTTGTGGCGTATTTCGAAATAAATTCTTGGCATTTTGGGCGGCGCACAAATGCTTTGCCATCAAATCCGATGATATCTCATAAACACAAAAAGATTAGAACGTAGGATAGTAGTATACGTAGTAGTATTCCTATAGTAAAAGCAAAATATTTTTATCGGAGTGGTTATTAGTTGTACTGTACAAAAATGGACGTGCTCCACTCATTTTTATACCTTACATTTCGATGTGAATACTCACATTGTTCTTCTTCTACGGGTATATTTTGTATACGGTTATTAAGGAGAAATTTTATTCCTATGTTTGCATAATTTACGTAAAAATAGGTATAGGTAAAATGGTACTTTTTAACTTTGCAGGTGAAGGGTATTCAGACTTCGGCCAGGCCATAGACAACCTATTTTATTTTTAAGCCCCTAAAAAATATGCTGCAGCTATAAAAATAGTGTTTCGCTATAGAAAGCAATTAATATTTTTCATACATACATACCTCAAACTTTATTAATCTTAATAATAGTGAATAATAGTGAGTAAATTTAAGTAACCGACTGGTTGCTACAAGTTTTATATATATTTTGTTTAAACTAAAATATAGCATTCCTTGGATTAAATATTTATTAGCGTTTAAATTAAATTAAGTTTTAATATTGTACTATGAATAACGATAAGTATTCGAATTAATAACATTAAAATAGTCATAAGTTCACAATGAGGAATACACAAGACTTGAACCAGAAAATTATAAATTATAAAAACAAAGTAAGCCCCGAAAACACACGATAGTATAAACATACGTTCAGAGAATAAGACATACGCACAAGTGGAGCAGCGGCAATTCTAAAAATAGATTTATGCGACCAGCTTATTTTCATTTTCTCTTTTTCTTTGCACTTTCGCTGCCACTGATCTAAAAATAGAATCAAGCACTCAGCTCATACATATTTTCTTTCGTCGCACACACTCTGCATATGATTCCTACTGTGTTTTCAGCAGCATGTGCATATAACGAATAGTTTGTGCAAGCCCAGTCAGCCTTCTGCCGGTGAGCAAAGACTTGATTCTTGCCTATCATAACAGAAACTCCTTTTGCGTGGAGCAATTGACCCCCTGGTTCAACAGCACAAACTATCGCATAACGAGTGGCTCATTTTGAAAAACGAGTTGATCAACTCAAGTACATTTAGTAGGAGTAGAAGTAGTTGTTGGCGTATTCTATGCGTATTTTTGGCGTATTTAAGGCCCATACTTCGACTTAGAAGTACTTCATACTTCGACTTAGAAGTTCTGCTAAGTCAAAACGAGTTAAATGTATGCAATCTTATGAGGAAACGCCCATAAACAACGCATCCGTCAACTTCAAAGTTGAAAGTTGGGCAACTCTCAACTTTTCGACTGCGTCAACTGCTTTGACAGCTGTATTGTTTACATTTTCATTCAATAGTTTACATTTTAGCGGGAGACATTTTGTTTTCAAGCGGATAAAAATAAAAAGTAAGTAAAAGTAATTTGCATTTAATATTGAACTATTAATATTCGATTTTATTATTAACATTTCGTTTAGACATGGAGGAACTACTAATAGAAACAGTTCGTGCACGCTCGTACATTTATTCAAAAAAGAGCAGCGGGTACAGGAATCGGTTCCTTAAGGAAAAAGCGTGGGTGGCTGTGGAAGCAGCAGTGGGCATGAAAGGTATGGAAGAATTTTTATCAAAAATTAATTCCAACAATTAATTACCCAACGATTAATTACCTTGCAGTTGAAAAATGTCAGGCCAGGTGGCGGTCTCTCCGTGACCACTTCGTTAGGGAGGATAGCAAGAGGGCGGCGTCGGGAAGTGCTGCAGAAATTCCAGGTGAAACTCCTTGGAAGTTCAAGCAGCAGCTTTCCTTCTTAAAAGAACACATCGAGCCTCGGAAGTAAGTAAACATACAGTTTATAATAAATCTATTTATCTCCCAAATACTTAAAAATGCGATATATACTTTCAGAACAACGTCAAATTTCGAGGAGAACGAATTTGAAGCTCCATCAATGTGCAGCACACCGCTCATCTTCGAGAGCATACCAGATGGTGATGGGACGCAGTCTTCTTTGGATTGTGTCCCAACATCATCTAAAAAAAGACGCTTAGCGGATAAAGAAAGTGCGAACCAGCGATTCTCCGACCTGCTGGACAACGTTAACAAATATATGGAGAAAAATATGGAGAACACAAGTAGTATTGCAACATCCAAGAATATTGACTTCTTGAGGATGATTGATGGATACCTAAAACAGTTGCCGGTTGAAAAGGCCGAGGACGTAAAAGTAAATGTGGTGAACTACGTATATGGCTGTGTCAAGAATAACCATGAAAAAGAGTGGTAATATTGTGTTACTTTAATCACATTTTCTTTATTTCAGAATTTTTTTTCATATTTTACGATGCTTGATAAAGAACAGAAATTACATAAAAATTAAATAAATTCCAATAAAAGCTTAAGGGCCTTATTTTGTATCTGCGAACGGTATGGCTCTTCTACGTTCCTCTTTGTTATATTCGTAAAACAGCTGATTAAAATGTGTGCACAAAATACACACCGCTGACGCTACTGTTGGCGCTACTGTACAGCTGGGTTTACAACAACAATTGCATACTTCTTACGTGCTTACGTTGGAAAATGGTATTTTGTAACAACAGAAGCGCTCGTGGTGGCCATTGTAGAGAAGCGGAAGCTAAAATTCTGCCGTTCGCACAGTTTGTGTGTAGAGCTCGACGAGTGAGGGCGTGTTTTGTTCAGTTATTTTTATTTGTTTTTATTTTTTCATTTTATTTTTATTTAAGGTATTTTTTTTAATAAAAAAAATTAAATAAAATAATTTAAATAATTATTATAAAATAATATAATGGAAATTTCGAAGAAAGTGTAACTGCAATTTTCTTTGAAGTGACCTCTAAAATCCATGCATTGCTTTTCAATGCTGGGTTGCGTACCCTGGCTGGAATGTTTGTTTCCTCGTCATTTTCCTGGTCTGAGCCACTTCATAACAAATCGAATAACATTTTTATTTTTACTTTATAAAAGTACAGCACAAAATAAAAATTTTGCATTATTATTCAAAAAATTCTCTAAGCATCGATTTGCGATTTGTTCCCCGTTTTCAAACACACTGCCTGCCAGCTGGCTTGATATACAAAAGTTGATCGAGGCAAAAGAAAACAGGTATAAGAACAAATTCATTGCATGCATCTAATCATAAGAAGGAAAGAGACGTGTGAATGTCGTCTTTGTGTACACCAAATACACAACTTTTCCATACCAGCTGACTGGAACGCAAAAGACGTAAAGCCCAGTGCGCTCAACGGGGCTGAACGTAAGAGTTACAAAATACGGTTTGTAGCGAACCAATAGGTTGCTACAAATTTGATATATATTTTATTTTTGTTTAAAAACTAAAATATACATGAATTACGAATAATTATTAGATTTAATAAATATTTACACAACCAGAATTAATTCAATCCCAAAAACCAGAATTGAACCCAGAAATTGTAAAAACAAATTAAACCCCGCAACACACAATAATATATATATATATATATATATATATATATACGCTCAGAGATCTACCTACGCACAAGCGAAGCAGCGGCTGTTCTAAAAATAGAACCTGACAACCGGCTTAGTTTTGCTTTTTCTTTTCGCGGCACCTTCGCTGCCGCTGATCTAAAAATAGAATCAAGCATTCAGTTTGCACATGTTTTCCTTCGTCGCGCAAGCACTGCATTACAGTTCTCATTTAGTTTTGATCAGCATGCGCTTTTAACGACTCGTTTGTGCAAGCTCAAGTCAGTCGTGTACCGGTAAGCAACGACTTAATTCGTGCTTGCTCACACAGAAACTCTTTTTGCCTGGAGCAGTTGACCCCCTGGTTCAACAGCCCCAAAATTGCATAAACGAGTGGCTCATATATTTTGAAAGGGTTCATCAACCCTACCTATACATCCAGTAGAGAAAAGTAGTTGCCGGCGTAGTTTAGACGTATTTTTGGAGTAGCTTTGGGCGTATTTAGGCTTCGGCCGGAATCACTCCTTCGGGAGTTACCGTATTTAGGACTAGCCGGAATCACTCCTTCGGGAGTTACCGTACTTAGGACTAGCCGGAACCATTCCTTCGGGAATTTCAAGGCTTCGGCCGGAATCAGTTCTTCGGAGCTTTCAACCGTATTGTAAGCGGCCTTCTGCCGCGGGACATTCGGACCCTCCATCACCTGTACATCCGCAACAGTTGTAAGCGGCCTTCTGCCGCGGGACACTCGGTCCCTCCGTCACCGGTACACCCGCAACCGTTGTAAGCGGCCTTCTGCCGCGGAGCACTCGGCTCCGGGACTCACAAAACATTGTACGCGGCCTTCTGTCGCCAGGCATTCGGCCTGACAAAAGCATTTGTAACCAGTAGCAAGTAAGATTGTAAAGGACTTTTGAGAATTGGAACAAATAAAGAATAAAAAAGAAAAAACGAACACCAACCCGCATACGTCCGAGCTGAATATTTCAGTGATAGATTTGCTTAACCGCAAATCGTGCGCAATTCTTGACCGACGCGGTGGTTGGTGCTTTGAGGGTTACGAGATCCCCCAAAATGGACCCTGGGGCGACTGACGCTACCCCAGCTGGAAACAAAAACTCGTTACAGGTTTTAACAGCAACGGGAACAGAAGCAGAAGCTTAGCCGTCGCTACCGTTCCGCAGATACAAAATAAGGCCCTAAATGTGTGTTTCTTGATGTTCCATCGTTTTTCCGATAGGGTAGGAAAATGGTGTATTTTTTGAACGAATTTCCGTCATCTCTTGTCAAATTTGGTCTGTAGACAAACCGGTTTCGGCGTTGTGCCATCTTCGGTGTCGTTTTTCGTTCTGAACGAAAGAACGAAAAACGACACTGAAGATGGCACAACGCCGAAACCGGTTTGTCTACAGACCAAATTTGACAAGAGATGATGGAAATTCGTTCTTAAATGTTTATTATATTGGATTTTCAATAAGGTAGTTCGTAAGTTGATCTCGCAATTTAAAGGCGTTGGCCGAGGCATTATTCGAACTTATTCTTCCAGCATTTCGGAGAGGAACTGGAAAGTCTTTTCTCCACAGTCCGTTTATAATATTTTCGCCCTGGTAGCTGTCAACGTATTCTGGCGGAGAGTACGTAGAATCGTTCATTTTTACAAAATTGTGTAGCACCACTGCAGCTTTCACAATTTGTTCAGCACAACATGGAGACATATGTAGGGGATTGAGTAAAATTCGCCAGCGATCGGTCAATATGTCAAATGCGTTTCCAATAACGCGTCGTGCTCTTGATATCCGCTTGTTAAATATTTCTCGACTCGAAGGCAACCTTTGTCCTAAGAATTGAAATAATAATTTAGTTAAAATTTAAATGTATAAATTACTATACCTGGATATGGGCGCATTAGATATGGCTTCAACGGAAACGCAGCATCGCCAACGAAATAATGAGGAAAATTTATATTTGAGTTGGGCAACAGATTATCGCCAGGTACGTCTAACTCGCCGTCTATAAGTTTCTTGCCAAACTTCGAGTTCCATAAAACGCCACCGTCGCTTTGCGAACCATACGCGCCGATATCTATCGCCGTAACCAGTAAAATAATCGAAAATGTCTTTTTGTAATTGAAGAATTGGGACCCAGAATTTGGTGGACTTTTTATGGGTACATGCTTCCCATCCACTGCACCGATGCAATTCATAAGGTTCCACATCTTGCTGAAATCGCAAGCAATTCGCTTCCACTCTGACTGGTTTGGAGGGGCTAAGTATAGTATACACCACTGAGTGAGTTCCACAGGACTTCACAGGTCTCCCTCCCAATTCTTTTTACATTGGTTACACCCATTTTAAACGCAAGCGATACCTTGTCAACAAATTAATGAAATTGTGGTTAATTAGAATTAAAAATATATGTATGTAGCTCACGTCAGCGTTAAAAACAGCCTTGTTTTAGGCGGTATGGTTGGCCTGTTGGAGTTTTTTGTAAGGTCTTCTTTGACTAAGTTGAAGAGCAAATCAAAAATATGGGCTGGCATCCTTACAGATATTTTAAATTGCTCAGGGTCATTTCGGTACATTCCATCAAAATTCACGGCAAAGAATCCATCCGTGTCGCGATTTCTGTAGAGCGGTCGAACCCAAAATCTACGAGAATTGTTAATTTCGTCTAGCAATTCTTTCGCTTCGTGAACTTTAAAAGAATTTACACAATGTGATTTACACAATTTACACAATTGAATTCACTAAACAGCTGTGGCGCTGAACATGACACTGACAACTTTATCCGTCAGCAAAGTATTCATTGGGCGCTCTCAATTTTTGCAGACTCGTTTTAGGATTAGCCGGAATCACTCCTTCGGGAGTTACCAGTATTTAGGACTAGCCGGAATCACTCCTTCGGGAGTTACCAGTATTAAGGACTAGGCCGAATCACTCTTTCGGGAGTTACCAGTATTTAGGACTAGCCGGAATCATTCCTTCGGGAATTTCAAGGCTTCGGCCGGAATCATTCCTTCGGGAATTTCAAGGCTTCGGTCGGAATCAGTCCTTCAGAGCTTTCACCAGCATTGTAAGCGGCCCTCTGCCGGGGAGCACTCAGCTCCTCCGGTATTGTATTCACCAGCATTGTAAGCGGCCCTCTGCCGCGGTGAATCCGGACCCTCCGTCACCAGTATACCCGAAACCTTTGTAAGCGGCCCTCTGCCGCGGAGCACTCGACTCCCCCGCCTTCTGTACATATAAACTATTGTACGAGACCCTCTGTCGCCAGGCACTCGGCCTGACAGACCGAATGTAACTAGTGGGGTAGATATTAAGATTGTAAAACGTTTGTGAATTGAATAAAATATTAAATAAAGAAAATAACGAACACCAACCCGCATACGTCCGAGCTGAAACTTCAGTGATAGATTTGCTTCACAGCAAATCGTGTGCAATTCCTACGATATCCCCCAAAATGGACCCTAGGACGACTGACGCTACCACAGCTGGAAACAAAACCTCGTTACAACGTATTCGACATCATTAAAAATTCAAATTATCAATCTGCATTAAAAAGTAACAAAAGTAGCATGGTACGCTTTTTGTTTTTTTTATGGATTAATAAAATCATCGAGTTGTGATGTGACCGCGGACGGAGGCGGACGGTGCGCCCGCCAATTCATTTTATAAACAGTGTTCGCGAAAATAAAATCCAAAACAATAGTGAAAACCCACGCCGCGAAAATACAACAATAACGCTTCACCAAACAATACTTTTTAATAAACAAAATAGTGCACTACTTAATAACTTAATACTTGATAACAAATAAATAAAACCTGATGAAATTATAACAAATAAATAGACAATCTAACGCAATGCAAAGAAACATGCGAGGGGCTTGTTTATGCTCTCCGCAGTAAAGCTCAGCATTTCGTTGGTTTTCACTCTTCCTCCTTCTTCCTGGTCCCGTTAGGTGTGCAGGCGGCTGTGAGTGCACCATGGGCTGAAGCGCGGCAAGATAAAGGCATAACACTTGTCTTGTCGCGTTTTGCTTTGCTTGCGACGTACGCGTGGCTGCTTGTACGGCTGACCTTACACTTCGCTACAGTGGGCGGCGATGACAAAATTCCGCATAGACTCCACTAATGTACGTGGCTTGAGGGCGAATTTCTTCACGGTCTATGCGCATATTTGTACTAACCAACCGCATATAATGGCACTAGGTGAGGCCCAGGTGTCTGAGGGTGCAGATCCACTGGACTTTCACATGCCGGGGTACCATTTACTGCCATTGTTTTTACCACACAGAGGCCTCGCCTTATATATTCGCAGTGATGTTGCGTACCAGTGTCAGCAACACCTTTGCACGACGGATGCCGAATTTAGCTCCATGTGGGTTAAGTTCAAAATCCAGTCGCACATCCTGCACTTCTGCTTCATTTATAGAAGCCCGGGTCTAGAGAGGCTGCCAACTTTTGATAAACTTGACAGTCTCTCTGATTCGATTTCTAAAATCCTGGAATCGTATCCGAACAGTGAAATTGTTGTTGCTGGTGATTTCAATGTTCATAATTCCAATTGGCTACGTCATTCGAGTCACACAACACCTGAGGGTTTGTATGTTGAGTTATTTGCTGAGTCTAATAATTTGACTCAATTAGTGAAGGAACCAACGCACTTTCCTTGCGTTGATGGGCAAAACCAAAATATTCTGGACCTTTTTTTTAACTTCGCATCACAGCAAGTATGATGTGAATGTGCTTGCACCTCTTGGTAATTCGGACCACGCTACAATTTCTGCTACCTTCCCATATTCTAGTCTTCAATCCGCTCATCAGCCAGCTCCGAAGCGGACAGTGTGGCTTTATGAGAAGGCTAATTGGGATACGCTGAACTGCTTTTTCAGCCGTTTCAATTGGCAATTGTGTTTCAGAGATAGAAACATAAATGCTGCAGCAAAATTAGTAGAAAATATAATTTTATTTGGTATGAGGTCTTTCATACCCAATAAAAGAATTTCCATTAAACCAAAAGACCATTCCTGGTTTAATGCGACTTGCAGACAAGCAGTCAGGTCTAAAGAGGAAGCATTTAGGAATTGGCGTTTAAATAAAACTGCTGATACTAAACTGCTGCGCAATCAGGCCAGAAATAGGTGCAATGCCACTCTAAAGCGCGAAAAAGTTCTCTACGAACAGCGCCTTAGACGCAGAGTTATTGAATACCATAAGGGTAGCAAGAACTTTTGGTCGTTCGTGGGGAGGGTGAAAAATCAGACGAGATCGTCTATTCCAACTCTCCTCAAGGACGATCAGATCTTCACTCACTCGGTTGATAAGGCAAACTTATTAGCCAAAATGTTTGCTGAAAACTGCTCTCTTCCTGAGAGTAGTCAACCACTGCCCGTGGTCGATGATGTATCTCATGCTATGCTGTGATGACGCAAAATCCTACGTCACACAATAATTTTAAACTATTATGAATTTTCACACTAAACTTATACTTTTCTATTTATACTACTTATATACATAATCTAAACTAACAAAATGATGAATTTAATAATGTACTTATACTACCTATATATATATATAATAAATCAAAATAATGTAATAAAATAATGAATTTAACCTAATAAATATGATGAATAAATCTAATTTAATAAAATCATGTAATGTATTAATATATATTAGTATAAGACAATAAATATAAGCAACTATGAAATAAGAGTAAATATGTTAAGATAACTAGAAATAAGTATATAAGTAAAATAAGAATTACGAAGAACAACGAAGAGAAATTCATGGAAATAACGGGACCAACAAGCACAAATAAGAATTAGCGATAAGAAATGCAAGCGGTGACTAGAACCAACAACGAAGAGAAATTCATGGAAATAACGGGACCAACAAGCACAAAAGCATACCTACGAGAAAGAGCGAGAGAAGAGAGAACAAAGCATACGTACACAGCGGAACAAAATCCGCGCACAAGCATATAAAAGGAACAAGCTCAACCAGACCAGTCAGTCAGTTGCCAGCCTCGATGCGATCAACATCAGTCAAAGCTAACACCGCGGTAAGTGCAGTACACAGCCAATCCTCCTCCCCTCCTCCTTCTCTTATTAATCTGCCGGACTTGATAAGTCTCCAGAAATAAGAAAAGACTTCCCCTGACCTACTCTCCAACCAAGCAGGCGGATTTGATAAATCTTCCTGGTCAATCCTCCTCCCCTCCGACCAAGCAGGCGGATTTGATAAATCTTCCTGGTCAATCCTCCTCCCCTCCGACCAAGCAGGCGGATTTGATAAATCTTCCTGGTCAATCCTCCTCCCCTGCGACCAAGCAGGCGGATTTGATAAATCTTCCTGGTCAATCCTCCTCCCCTCCGACCAAGCAGGCAGATTTGATAAATCTTCCTGGTCAATCCTACTCCCCTCCGACCAAGTAGGCGGATTTGATAAATCTTCCTGGTCTCCTGTCCTTCCCATCCTACGTACTTGCTACCCGGGAGCGCTCCGCAAATCGCAGTCGGCACAATCAGCGTCAAAGGCATAACACTTGTCTTGTCGCGTTTCGTTTTGCCTGCGGTGTAGGCTGGCGATGACAAAATTCCGCATAGACTCCACTAATGTACGTGGCTTGAGGGCGAATTTCTTCACGGTCTATGCGCATATTTGTACTAACCAACCGCATATAATGGCACTAGGTGAGGCCCAGGTGTCTGAGGGTGCAGATCCACTGGACTTTCACATGCCGGGGTACCATTTACTGCCATTGTTTTTACCACACAGAGGCCTCGCCTTATATATTCGCAGTGATGTTGCGTACCAGTGTCAGCAACACCTTTGCACGACGGATGCCGAATTTAGCTCCATGTGGGTTAAGTTCAAAATCCAGTCGCACATCCTGCACTTCTGCTTCATTTATAGAAGCCCGGGTCTAGAGAGGCTGCCAACTTTTGATAAACTTGACAGTCTCTCTGATTCGATTTCTAAAATCCTGGAATCGTATCCGAACAGTGAAATTGTTGTTGCTGGTGATTTCAATGTTCATAATTCCAATTGGCTACGTCATTCGAGTCACACAACACCTGAGGGTTTGTATGTTGAGTTATTTGCTGAGTCTAATAATTTGACTCAATTAGTGAAGGAACCAACGCACTTTCCTTGCGTTGATGGGCAAAACCAAAATATTCTGGACCTTTTTTTTAACTTCGCATCACAGCAAGTATGATGTGAATGTTCTTGCACCTCTTGGTAATTCGGACCACGCTACAATTTCTGCTACCTTCCCATATTCTAGTCTTCAATCCGCTCATCAGCCAGCTCCGAAGCGGACAGTGTGGCTTTATGAGAAGGCTAATTGGGATGCGCTGAACTCCTTTTTCAGCCGTTTCAATTGGCAATTGTGTTTCAGGGATAGAAACATAAATGCTGCAGCAAAATTGGTAGAAAATATAATTTTATTTGGTATGAGGTCTTTCATACCTAATAAAAGAATTTCCATTAAACCAAAAGACCATTCCTGGTTTAATGCGACTTGCAGACAAGCAGTCAGGTCTAAAGAGGAAGCATTTAGGAATTGGCGTTTAAATAAAACTGCTGATACTAAACTGCTGCGCAATCAGGCCAGAAATAGGTGCAATGCCACTCTAAAGCGCGAAAAAGTTCTCTACGAACAGCGCCTTAGACGCAGAGTTCTTGAATACCATAAGGGTAGCAAGAACTTTTGGTCGTTCGTGGGGAGGGTGAAAAATCAGACGAGATCGTCTATTCCAACTCTCCTCAAGGACGATCAGATCTTCACTCACTCGGTTGATAAGGCAAACTTATTAGCCAAAATGTTTGCTGAAAACTGCTCTCTTCCTGAGAGTAGTCAACCACTGCCCGTGGTCGATGATGTATCTCATGCTATGCTGTGATGACGCAAAATCCTACGTCACACAATAATTTTAAACTATTATGAATTTTCACACTAAACTTATACTTTTCTATTTATACTACTTATATACATAATCTAAACTAACAAAATGATGAATTTAATAATGTACTTATACTACCTATATATATATATATATATAATAAATCAAAATAATGTAATAAAATAATGAATTTAACCTAATAAATATGATGAATAAATCTAATTTAATAAAATCATGTAATGTATTAATATATATTAGTATAAGACAATAAATATAAGCAACTATGAAATAAGAGTAAATATGTTAAGATAACTAGAAATAAGTATATAAGTAAAATAAGAATTACGAAGAACAACGAAGAGAAATTCATGGAAATAACGGGACCAACAAGCACAAATAAGAATTAGCGATAAGAAATGCAAGCGGTGAATAGAACGAACAACGAAGAGAAATTCATGGAAATAACGGGACCAACAAGCACAAAAGAATACCTACGAGAAAGAGCGAGAGAAGAGAGAACAAAGCATACGTACACAGCGGAACAAAATCCGCGCACAAGCATATAAAAGGAACAAGCTCAACCAGACCAGTCAGTCAGTTGCCAGCCTCGATGCGATCAACATCAGTCAAAGCTAACACCGCGGTAAGTGCAGTACACAGCCAATCCTCCTCCCCTCCTCCTTCTCTTATTAATCTGCCGGACTTGATAAGTCTCCAGAAATAAGAAAAGACTTCCCCTGACCTACTCTCCAACCAAGCAGGCGGATTTGATAAATCTTCCTGGTCAATCCTCCTCCCCTCCGACCAAGCAGGCGGATTTGATAAATCTTCCTGGTCAATCCTCCTCCCCTCCGACCAAGCAGGCGGATTTGATAAATCTTCCTGGTCAATCCTCCTCCCCTGCGACCAAGCAGGCGGATTTGATAAATCTTCCTGGTCAATCCTCCTCCCCTCCGACCAAGCAGGCAGATTTGATAAATCTTCCTGGTCAATCCTACTCCCCTCCGACCAAGTAGGCGGATTTGATAAATCTTCCTGGTCTCCTGTCCTTCCCATCCTACGTACTTGCTACCCGGGAGCGCTCCGCAAATCGCAGTCGGCACAATCAGCGTCAAAGGCATAACACTTGTCTTGTCGCGTTTCGTTTTGCCTGCGGTGTAGGCTTGGTCGCTTGTGCAGCTGACTTTATACCTCTTTACAGTGGGTGGCGATGACAAAATTTCGTATAGACTCCACAAATGTGCGTGGCTTGAGGGCGAATTTCTTCGCGGTCTATGCGTATGTCTGTACTCACCAACCGCATATAATGGCACTAGGTGAGACCCAGGTGTCTGAGGGTGCAGATCCACTGGATTTTCACTTGCCTGGGTACCGCTTACTGCCATTATTTTCATCACACAGAGGCCTCGCCTTATATATTCGCAGTGATGTTGCGTACCAGTGTCAGCAACACCTTTGCACGACGGATGCCGAATTTAGCTCCATGTGGGTTAAGTTCAAAATCCAGTCGCACATCCTGCACTTCTGCTTCGTTTATAGAAGCCCGGGTCTAGGGAGGCTGCCAACTTTTGATAAACTTGACAGTCTCTCTGATTCGATATCTAAAATCCTGGAATCGTATCCGAACAGTGAAATTGTTGTTGCTGGTGATTTCAATGTTCATAATTCCAATTGGCTACGTCATTCGAGTCACACAACACCTGAGGGTTTGTATGTTGAGTTATTTGCTGAGTCTAATAATTTGACTCAATTAGTGAAGGAACCAACGCACTTTCCTTGCGTTGATGGGCAAAACCAAAATATTCTGGACCTTTTTTTAACTTCGCATCACAGCAAGTATGATGTGAATGTTCTTGCACCTCTTGGTAATTCGGACCACGCTACAATTTCTGCTACCTTCCCATATTCTAGTCTTCAATCCGCTCATCAGCCAGCTCCGAAGCGGACAGTGTGGCTTTATGAGAAGGCTAATTGGGATGCGCTGAACTCCTTTTTCAGCCGTTTCAATTGGCAATTGTGTTTCAGGGATAGAAACATAAATGCTGCAGCAAAATTGGTAGAAAATATAATTTTATTTGGTATGAGGTCTTTCATACCTAATAAAAGAATTTCCATTAAACCAAAAGACCATTCCTGGTTTAATGCGACTTGCAGACAAGCAGTCAGGTCTAAAGAGGAAGCATTTAGGAATTGGCGTTTAAATAAAACTGCTGATACTAAACTGTTGCGCAATCAGGCCAGAAATATGTGCAATGCCACTCTAAAGCGCGAAAAAGTTCTCTACGAACAGCGCCTTAGACGAAGAGTGCTTGAATACCATAAGGGTAGCAAGAACTTTTGGTCGTTAGTGGGGAGGGTGAAGAATCAGACGCGATCGTCTATTCCAACTCTCCTCAAGGACGATCAGATCTTCACTCACTCGGTTGATAAGGCAAACTTATTAGCCAAAATGTTTGCTGAAAACTGCTCTCTTCCTGAGAGTAGCCAACCACTACCCGTGATCGACGGTGTGTCTCATATTATGCCTGAGATGCACTTTCGAACGCGGGCTGTTAAAAGAGTGCTTGTAAACCTCAACGTCAATAAATCCTCGGGACCGGATGGCATTTCAGCCCACGTGTTGAGAAAGTGCGCCTCAACATTGGCTCGCCCATTGCGCAATCTGTTTAACTTATCGTTCACTTCAGGAGTTTTTCCTAGTTCCTGGAAGATTGCCAATGTGCAGCCAGTTCCCAAAAAAGGTGAGGCTACGAATCCTGCCAATTACCGGCCCATAGCAATCTGTTCAATGCTCTCCAAAGTTATGGAGAGCGTCATAAATTTTAACCTGATGAGGTATCTAGAGAGCAACCAATTGGTCAGCGATCGCCAGTACGGTTTCCGTGCTCACCGCTCCACAGGCGATTTGATGGCGTTCCTCACTGAGCGGTGGAACAGTTGTGTTCACCAATTCGGTGAGAGTAAGGTTGTTGCTTTGGATATCTCCAAGGCATTTGACCGAGTGTGGCATAAAGCACTTGTGTCTAAACTGGCTGCTTATGGTGTCGGTGATACACTCACTCGATGGATATCGAGTTTCCTCAGCGGCCGTTCTATTCGGGTTGTGATAGACGGCTTTGCTTCCGAAGAGCACTCCATAAATGCTGGAGTTCCGCAGGGTTCGGTCCTGTCTCCAACACTTTTTCTCATTTTTATCAATGACCTTCTGTCATTGACATCAAACCCCGTCTACTCGTTTGCTGATGACAGCAGCATTTGTCATTCATATTCATTCTCCAGGTCATTCTCCATTGTCATTCATATCCTTCTCTTCTGGAGATCAATAGAAAACGCAGAATTATGAATGACACACTCCAATCTGACCTCAACAAAATCCAGGAGTGGGGTCAAGCGAATCGGGTCGATTTTAATGCGCGGAAGACCCAATGCTGTTTGTTGACCCACAAGCGTCTGGCGGGCGACAACTTTCCACCTTTAAATATGGGTGGTGTGGATATTAATGAGTCGGAGGCTCTTGATGTTCTGGGCATGTCAATCCAATGTGATCTTCGCTGGAACGATCACATCTTTGACGTGTCGAAAGAAGCAGCCAAGTGCTTAGGCTTTTTAAAGCGGTGCAAGAAATACTTCACTTCAACCGACCTTCGTTGTATCTACACCACTTATATCCGTCCGAAAATGGAGTACAACTCGCATATTTGGTCTGGAGCTTCGAAAACATATCTTCAGCTTCTGGACCGTATACAAGGTCGTGCGATAAAACTTATAGGGGACAGTAGGGTATCCAGCTCTATTGAAACCTTGGGATGTCGTCGGGATGTGGGGTGTGTAACCTTATTTTACCGTTACTTTAATGGTAACTGTTCCTCTGAAGTAGCCAGCCTGATCCCTTCGGTTCAGGTATTCAACAGATCTACTCGGCTTTCCAGAGCGGTGCACCCCTTTTACGTTTCGATCCCGTTCCATCGCACTACCCACTACCGCGATAATTCGTTTTTCGGTCGCGCAGTTAAATTGTGGAATAGTCTCCCTGCGCATGTTTTCCCACCCACTTATAACGTCGATGCTTTTAAAAGAGGTGTAAATCGACACTACTCCCACTCTTCTCCTTCCCACTAACCTTTACCCTTCTAACCAACGAATGCTTTGCATGGATAGGGGGCATCCCCTGAGCTTGGTTCTATCTGCCATAAAAAAAAAGAAAAAAAAAAAAGTATAGTCAGCAGCAAAGCATTCTCTCTCAGAGCACGACAGCTACGCATACTCTCTCGGAGCCCAGTCAGCGTCCACAACAGAGTCAGCGTACAGTCAACATCTACAGAGCACAGTCAACGCCAAAGCATTCCCTCTCAGAGCACAGCTACGCATTCTCAGAGCACGACAGCTACGCATACTCTCTCGGAGCCCAGTCAGCGTCCACAACAGAGTCAGCGTACAGTCAACATCTACAGAGCACAGTCAACGCCAAAGCATTCCCTCTCAGAGCACAGCTACGCATTCTCAGAGCACGACAACGGCTACGCCTACTCTCTCAGAGCACAACGGCCACGCATACACCTACAGAACACGGTCAACGGCTACGCATACTCTCTCGGAGCCCAGTGAGCATCCACAACAGAGAGTACAGTCAACACCTACAGAACACGGTCAACGGCTACACATACTCTCTCGGAGCTAAGCAAGTACCCACGCATACTCTCTGAAAGTACAGTCAGCACCTACGTTCACTTACGGAGAACCTAATCAACATACGCACCCCAACGCTACGAAGCCTGATTCCACGACACAGCAACACGGCTTACCCACTATAGCATTCGTTCGAAGTCACCGTCATATATGTAACAAACCTTGAATAATTCATTCAATAAAGCTAGATTCATACTGAAGAGTACCCAAAATACAAATCTTTTCCTTTAACGAAATTCTGGACTCGCTGAGTTATATCCTGGCCTAAGAAACATCGTTACAGGTGGCGCCCGAGCAGGGACTCTTCATCGAAAAGAAACAAAACCATACTTTTCATTAAAATCGTTACAAGCTTCAATATGGCGAAGACAGCATGGATTTACAAAGTAAACAAGGAAGAACTCCTAAACATTACGAGAGACTTGGAGTTGGGAGAACGAGAAACAGTAGAGGAATTACGTAAGCAGTTAGCCACTTTCATAACACAAAAGGGGTATAATGAGGAAATTGAGAGGCGACTTGAAGCTCACGAAAGCAAGTATACCAGGACTCGAGCAAATTCACCCAACTTACTTGGACGTTCGTTACACCGCCTGTTGTAACCAACACACCAAGCAATGCACAGGGACATACGAGCACTACCGAATATGGAACAACAATAGAAAAAGTGCGGAAGTGGTCTACTAAGTACGATGGAGGCCGCGACCCACTGGAATTCATCGAAAGAATTGAGGAACTCGCCGCGACGTATAATGTGCAAAGAGATTTGCTACCACGAACAATGCCAGAACTCCTCAAGGACAAAGCCCTTATGTGGTATCGCAATAATAATAGGCAATGGTCAGGCTGGGAACAATTCAAAGCTGACTTCTTACGATTTTATCTACCACCGCGGTATTTCGAAAAACTTGGTGACGAAATCCGTATGAGACAGCGACACGCGAATTATACCAGCATCAAGCAGCTGGAACGTATATTCGACAATTCACGCACCGACTACCGGTGGTATATACGTCGAAGAGACTTCTCAACCCTAGACGAGTTAACCATTTTAGCAACAGAGGTTGAGTGCCTACACTTAGAGGAAACCACAAGAAACCAACAGCCGAAGAATAGAGAAGCACGACACGAGCCACCAACGCATATGCGACGTGAGCCAAATACATCAACAGAGGCACAAAGACATCGGATAGGAGAAGTAAAGCATCGAGTAGCGGAAGTAGTGGCCGAGCGATTAAACCCAAGAACAGCATGCCGTAGGTGCGGACAAGAAGGGCATTACAGTCAAGGTTGCCAATTGCCTCCAGTGTTATTCTGTTGGGAATGTGGTAAGAAGAATGTCAGGACAATTCACTGCTGTAAACCAAAACCGGGAAACGGCAGAGGAGCCCGCTCTTAAGGAGGCAGAACGGGACCCCGAGCATTACAACCTCCTCCCCCACCACGTCAACAAGCAGCAGCGAATCAGAAGAAACAGAGCTAAAACTAGAATGTGGACGAATTGTCGCGGTGGTAAGCATAAACGGACGACCAATCAAAGGCACAGTAGACACAGGAGCTACGCGCAGTTTTCTTAACGAGGTGCTCGCTGAAGCAGTACGGACCCCAACGAATCAGGTCCCATCACATGCGTACGTCCGGTTAGCCAACGGAGTGACAACCATGACAACCTCCGTCTTAGATGTGACCATAAAACTCGGAAACAGCGTTGTCAACATGCCATTGCTAATTCTTCCAAACGCTATCGACGGCCTAATCTTAGGACTGGATTTTCTAAGAACGATAGGGGCAAATCTATCACTGGGAGGACATAGCTTAACTATTTGCAGTGAAGCGCAAGCAAATATGAAGTCAGAATGCTTAATCATACGTAGCCAGCAGATCACGGAAGCAGAAGCGATAGACGAATTCATCCAAGCCGAACTGAAACAATTCGATGAGGTCAAAGGCCCAACGAACATTGCGTGTCACAGAATAATAATGACCGACGAGCGACCTATCAAGCAGCGTTACTTTCCAAGAAACCCCGCAATGCAAGAAGTTATCAATACTGAGATTGATGAGCTGTTGGAAAAGAGGTTAATTGAACCATCAAATAGTCCATATAGTGCGCCTATAGTTTTAGTGAAGAAGAAAAATGGCCAATGGAGAATGTGTGTGGATTACAGGCAACTCAACGCAAAATCTGTCCCGGACGCCTATCCGCTCCCACGAATTCAACACATACTCAACCAGCTGCGAGACGCCAAACTATCGACCTGAGGAACGGGTATTGGCAAATCCCTATGGAATCAGAAAGCAAGAGATACACTGCATTCACGGTGCCAGGGCGTGGCCTATTTCAATGGCGGGTCATGCCTTTTGGTCTTCATTCGGCTCCCGCGACGTTCCAGCGCGCACTCGACAGTGTCATTGGAGCCGACTTGGAACCCTACGCTTACGCCTATTTAGACGACATCATCGTCACCGGCAGATCCGTTGAAGAACATATATGCAACCTCCGCCGCGTCTTCCAACGATTACGTGAGGCAAATCTGAAGATAAACAACGACAAATGCGAGTTCTTTAAGACTGAAATAAGATATCTTGGACATCTGGTAACCGCCGAAGGGATACACACCGACCCAGAGAAAATCGCCGCAATAAAGGAATTGCAACCACCAGGAAACCTACGAGAATTACGCCGCTGTCTTGGAGTAGCGTCCTGGTACCGACGCTTTGTATCAGCATTTTCAGAAGTAGTGCAGCCATTAACGGCTTTACTCAAAAAGAATCATCGTTTTAAATGGGAAGCTCAACAACAGGAAGCATTCGAAAGCCTGAAAGCATTGCTCACAGAGGCACCGGTACTGACATGCCCCGACTTTAAGAAGAAATTTACGCTGCAAACGGACGCAAGTGATCATGGGTTGGGAGCAGTACTCACGCAAGAGGCAGAAGGACAGGAACGAGTAATCGCGTATGCCAGTCGCCGACTAAATAAAGCAGAACTAAACTACTCGCCGACTGAAAAAGAATGTCTGGCGATAATCTGGGGCATCAGGAAAATGAGACAATACCTCGAGGGGTACGAATTTTCCATAGTCACCGACCATTTGGCACTCAAGTGGCTGAACACGATAGAAAATCCATCTGGACGAATTGCAAGATGGGCTTTAGAGATGCAGCAGTATCGTTATGATGTACACTATCGAAAAGGCAAACTCAACGTCGTCGCCGATGCGCTGTCACGACAACCCCGAGAAGTGCTCTGTCAAACACTGGTAGAACCGCTAGACCAAACCACGTGCTCCTGGACAAAGAACAAGATTTCTGAAATTCATCAGAACCCTGCAAAGTTCCCTGATTATCTGATAGAAGGAGAACAGCTTTACCGACATATCGCTAACCGGAGTGGAGACGAAGAATGTGCGTCTTGGAAACTATGTGTCCCAAAACCTATGCGAGACCGGGTACTCAAAGAAAACCATGATGCACCAACAGCTGGACATCTGGGAATTCGAAAAACCATCACACGACTGGCAAATTTATACTATTGGCCAGGAATGTTCCGGGATGCACGCCGCCATGTAAGACAATGCGAATCCTGTCAACGCTATAAAGCCAACCAACAAAAACCTGCGGGACAAATGCAGACCCAAATAGCCAGCGAACCATGGGAAATCATATGCACCGATTTCGTTGGACCACTACCTCGATCAACCCATGGCAATACCATGATGCTGGTATTCATAGATAAATTTACGAAGTGGACCGAAATAATTCCAATGCGCAAGGCCACGGCAACAAATGTGAAGAAAGCTTTTCGGGAGTGTATTTTATCCCGGTACGGAGTACCAAAGATTTTGGTTACGGACAACGGAGCACAATTTACAAGCAAAAGCTTCCAGAAGTTTATGCAAGAGCTCGGAGTCAAACAGCAATACACCGCACCCTACACTCCACAAGAGAATTCCACTGAAAGGGCAAACCGAACGATCAAGACCATGGTATCCCAACTCGCCGGAGGCAACCGAAGAAAATGGGATGAGTTACTTCCAGAAATCACCCTTGCAATTAACACCAGCGTCTCCGAAAGTACCGGCTATAGTCCAGCCTTCCTTAATCAAGGACGCGAGCCACGCCTGCCACGAACACTCTACAACGAAAAGACGTTTGGAAGCGGACAAACCTCACAAAACCCTGATGACAAAGCCAATCAACTGAAGGAAGTTTTCCGCATAGTACAACGTAATCTGGAACGAGCAGCTCAAGACCAAGCACGTAGTTACAATCTGCGACGACGACAGTGGCAACCAGAAATAGGACAGCACGTACTTGTAAAGAAACACCATCTATCCAAGGCATGTGATGGGTTTGCGGCAAAACTAGCCCCTCGTTATGATGGTCCCTACAAAGTTTTGAATTTCATCTCACCAGTTATAGTCAAGATTCAACGCATTGGCTCTACTCAAACCAGGTCCGCCCATGTTAAGGAATTAAAAATATTCCACGGAAATCACGCCGAAATTCCATTAGGGGAACCCCCCAAAACACAGCTTAGCTCAATTCAAAAGTAATCTCGCCCACAGCGTATCAGTCGTCATCCAGTCAACACCAAAACAAGTCCTTCCGAGAAAAAAAAATACCAACGCCGCAGCAATACTGATCACCATACGATTGCAATAGAACAAGCACGCAAGAACTATTTCACTGACTACACATCAGTCTGTGCTCAACCATCATCGAGATAAGTCGCAAAAGAGAGAGAGAGAAAAATTAAATTAAAGAAGTACAGGCTAAAACAAAAAAAAAAAACAACAAACAAATGGATAACGACGAGAACCTTTTCCAGGAAGCTAGGGAGCGGATGAGGGAGAAGTACCGTTTTCTCGACAATCAACGATCTAGAATCTGAGCCTTGGACCACAATTGGATAGAAGAGATGGGTCGAGGACAACGATTGAGGGTTCGCGCTCGGCCTTCTGGAAACAAAGAACAGCTGTCAAGAACCAACACGAAAGAAGTAGTGCTTTTGCAACGAGCAGAAGTTATCCAGCAACAACAACTACTAGAGCAGCAACAAGAGCAACAGCTACTTCAACAACAACAACAGCCAATACAGCAAAACCTATTGCATCAGCAACAACAAGCAACACTACAACGGGAACTTTCACAACAACAGCAACCCCCACTTGAAGTACAGCAAGCCCTGTGTGTCTACGCGGAAAAGCAAGGGATAGCAATTTACAGGGAGGATTACAGACGGCTGGCTAAAGGTCAATGGCTGAATGACTCAATCATCGACCTATACCTCCAATGGATATGGAAGGAAGGATTACCAAAAGCACAGCAGACGGCAGTGTACGTTTTTTCCTCGTACTTCCTTACGCGACTAACACGGAAGAAAAGCGATGGAACACTTCCGCCAGCAGCCGAAAGACACGAGGCCGTAAGACGATGGACACGAAACGTCGACTTGTTTGAGAAGCAGTGCATCATTCTACCAGTAAACGACAACGCCCATTGGCACCTTGTGATTGTCATCAACCCCACGGCAGCCATTCGAACACCCGAGTCCGGAGCCACCCGCCCAAACGCCGCCATACTAATTATGGACTCACTAAGCGGTAGAACACGAGTGCAACTCGGTGCGGTCATTAGAGAGTATTTCCAGGAGGAACACCGATACCGGAAAATGGAAACAAGCACCACAATCAGCGAACAGGACCTTCCGGTAATAGAAGTGAAAGTTCCACAACAAAGTAACACCAACGATTGCGGAGTATACATGCTATACTTTGCCGAACTGTTTGCCACCTGGCTTCCCAATCTGACCCAAATAAACGAGTTCTACCAAAGAAACACGGTCACGGAACGAAAAATAGATCGTTTTCGGCGACGAATAGCCCGTCTCATCAGATATTTGGCCTGTAAGGAGAACCCGAGAGTTCTGATACCAATGATTCAGTTGCCAAATGTCGACACAAGTAGTTCCGAAGATGAAGCAAACGACAACAAAAGAAGCGCAAATTCCACCACAACTTGTCACGAGACCAGGAACGACGACCCGAAGCCAACAAAACACAAGACTCCCGTTCCCGAGAGCTGCTGGCCGCAAGAGCTGCGACAGTGCATCGAAGCTAGCAAACAAACCCTAGCACGTGGAAAGCAACGACGCTTCATGACCGACATTGGCGGACACACATACATCGTCATCATAGCTAAATCCAAGAACGTCAACGTCTTCGTCGTCACGGAAAGTACGGAGGGGATGTGATGACGCAAAATCCTACGTCACACAATAATTTTAAACTATTATGAATTTTCACACTAAACTTATACTTTTCTATTTATACTACTTATATACATAATCTAAACTAACAAAATGATGAATTTAATAATGTACTTATACTACCTATATATCTATATATATAAAAGAAAGTGTCCGAAGCGATGTAATCCCATAACTCGAGAGTGGCCGAACCGATTTTGATGATTTGTACTTTGATGGAAAGGTATTTTCTCAGTACGGGTTTTAAAAAAAAAAAAAAGAAAAAAAAAATCGAAAAAAAGGTCAAAAAATCATCATTTCAAAATGTGTTATTTTGACAACCAAGAGTGTTACGACAGGTTTTTTTCGATTTTTTAAAAAATTTTTTTTTCATTTTGTATTTATTTATTTTAAACAATTGAACTGTCAGAGCAGAAAATCGTGTATGAAACATTGATGAAGGCGATTGATAACGGAAATGGGGGAATATTTTTTATCGATGCTCCCGGTGGTACTGGGAAAACATTTCTTATTTCTTTGCTTTTGGCTACTATTCGTTCGAGATCTCAAATTGCTTTGGCAGTCGCTTCTTCAGGAATAGCTGCTACGTTGTTGGAAGGAGGCCGGACAGCACATTCAGCGCTGAAATTGCCGTTGAATCTCCAAGTGGTTGAAGAACCCACATGCAACATTAGTAGAAATTCCGCTATGGGAAAAGTGTTGCAATGTTGTAAAATCATCATTTGGGATGAATGCACAATGGTGCATAAACGTGCATTGGAAGCAGTTAATCGGACCATGAAGGATTTACGGAATAATTCAAGACTTTTTGGAGGCGCTATGATTTTATTGTCTGGTGATTTCCGTCAAACGTTACCTGTCATTCCAAAATCAACTGCTGCTGATGCAGTTAACGCTTCCTTGAAGTCATCGTCTTTGTGGCGCTTTGTGAAGAAACTTAAATTGAATACGAATATGCGAGTTTCATTACAAAACGATCCTACAGCTGATGTGTTCTCCAAACAACTGATAGCCATCGGTAATGGTGAAGTTCCCGTCGATGTCACAACCGGTTTGATTTCATTTCCGTCGAATTTTTGTAATTTCGTTACATCGAAAGATGAACTAATTCGTAAAGTGTTTCCGGATATTGTTGTTAATTATTTGAATCACGATTGGTTAAGTGAACGCGCAATTTTGGCAGCGAAGAACAAGGATGTGAATGAGATTAATTTTAAAATTCAAAATCAAATTGGTGGTCCAATGCATTCATTCAAATCTGTTGATTGTGTGGTAAATGAAGATGAAGCTACGAATTACCCCACTGAATTTTTGAATTCTTTGGATTTGCCTGGTGTTCCGCAACACATTTTACACCTTAAAGTTGGTTCAGTAGTGATTATGCTTCGAAATTTGCAACCTCCTAAATTGTGTAACGGAACGCGTTTGATTGTAAAGCAAATCATGAACAATATCATTTACGCAACAATTCTCAAAGGCAAGTTTAAAGGAGAACAAGTTCTCATTCCGCGTATTCCTTTGATACCGACAGACATGCCTTTCGAATTCAAACGCATTCAATTCCCGGTTCGTCTTGCGTTCGCCATGACAATCAACAAGGCTCAAGGCCAATCATTGGATGTTTGTGGTCTAAATTTGGAAAATGAATGTTTTTCACATGGCCAACTGTATGTAGCCTGTTCACGTGTTGGTAAGCCATCTGCTTTGTTTGTGTTGGCACCGGAACAAAAAACCAAAAATATTGTGTATCACAAAGTACTAGAATAAAGATGATTTTTTGGAAAGAAAATTTTTTATTTAAAAAATGCAATAGTTTCGTTGTATTTTTGGGTGGGACAAAGTCCGCCGGGGCTGCTAGTATATAATAAATCAAAATAATGTAATAAAATAATGAATTTAACCTAATAAATATGATGAATAAATCTAATTTAATAAAATCATTTAATGTATTAATATATATTAGTATAAGACAATAAATATAAGCAACTATGAAATAAGAGTAAATATGTTAAAATAACTAGAAATAAGTATATAAGTAAAATAAGAATTACGAAGAACAACGAAGAGAAATTCATGGAAATAACGGGACCAACAAGCACAAATAAGAATTAGCGATAAGAAATGCAAGCGGTGACTAGAACGAACAACGAAGAGAAATTCATGGAAATAACGGGACCAACAAGCACAAAAGCATACCTACGAGAAAGAGCGAGAGAGGAGAGAACAAAACATACGTACACAGCGGAACAAAATCCGCGCACAAGCATATAAAAGGAACAAGCTCAACCAGACCAGTCAGTCAGTTGCCAGCCTCGATGCGATCAACATCAGTCAAAGCTAACACCGTGGTAAGTGCAGTACACAGCCAATCCTCCTCCCCTCCTCGTTCTCTTATTAATCTGCCGGACTTGATAAGTCTCCAGAAATAAGAAAAGACTTCCCCTGACCTACTCTCCAACCAAGCAGGCGGATTTGATAAATCTTCCTGGTCAATCCTCCTCCCCTCCGACCAAGCAGGCGGATTTGATAAATCTTCCTGGTCAATCCTCCTCCCCTCCGACCAAGCAGGCGGATTTGATAAATCTTCCTGGTCAATCCTCCTCCCCTCCGACCAAGCAGGCGGATTTGATAAATCTTCCTGGTCAATCCTCCTCCCCTCCGACCAAGCAGGCGGATTTGATAAATCTTCCTGGTCAATCCTCCTCCCCTCCGACCAAGTAGGCGGATTTGATAAATCTTCCTGGTCTCCTGTCCTTCCCATCCTACGTACTTGCTACCCGGGAGCGCTCCGCAAATCGCAGTCGGCACAATCAGCGTCAAAGTATAGTCAGCAGCAAAGCATTCTCTCTCAGAGCACGACAGCTACGCATACTCTCTCGGAGCCCAGTCAGCGTCCACAACAGAGTCAGCGTACAGTCAACATCTACAGAGCACAGTCAACGCCAAAGCATTCCCTCTCAGAGCACAGCTACGCATTCTCAGAGCACGACAGCTTCGCATACTCTCTCGGAGCCCAGTCAGCGTCCACAACAGAGTCAGCGTACAGTCAACATCTACAGAGCACAGTCAACGCCAAAGCATTCCCTCTCAGAGCACAGCTACGCATTCTCAGAGCACGACAACGGCTACGCCTACTCTCTCAGAGCACAACGGCCACGCATACACCTACAGAACACGGTCAACGGCTACGCATACTCTCTCGGAGCCCAGTGAGCATCCACAACAGAGAGTACAGTCAACACCTACAGAACACGGTCAACGGCTACACATACTCTCTCGGAGCTAAGCAAGTACCCACGCATACTCTCTGAAAGTACAGTCAGCACCTACGTTCACTTACGGAGAACCTAATCAACATACGCACCCCAACGCTACGAAGCCTGATTCCACGACACAGCAACACGGCTTACCCACTATAGCATTCGTTCGAAGTCACCGTCATATATGTAACAAACCTTGAATAATTCATTCAATAAAGCTAGATTCATACTGAAGAGTACCCAAAATACAAATCTTTTCCTTTAACGAAATCCTGGACTCGCTGAGTTATATCCTGGCCTAAGAAACATCGTTACAATGCCTCAGGTGCATTTTCGAACGCGAGCTGTTAAAAGTGTGCTTGCAGACCTCAATGTCAATAAGTCCTCGGGACCGGATGGCATTTCAGCCCATGTGTTGAGAAAGTGCGCCTCAACACTGGCTCGCCCATTGCGCAATCTCTTTAATTTATCTTTTACTTCAGGAGTCTTTCCCGCTTCCTGGAAGATTGCCAATGTGCAGCCAGTTCCCAAAAAAGGTGAGGCTACGAATCCTGCAAATTACCGGCCCATAGCAATCTGCTCATAGCTCTCTAAAGTCATGGAGAGCATTGTAAATTTTAAATTGATGAGGTATCTAGAGAGCAACGAGTTGATCAGCCATCGCCAGTACGGCTTCCGTGCTCACCGTTCCACCGGCGACCTGATGGCGTTTCTCACTGAACGGTGGAGCAGTTGCATTCACCGGTTCGGTGAGAGCAAGGTTGTTGCTCTGGATATCTCCAAGGCATTTGACCGGGTGTGGCATAAAGCACTCGTGTCTAAACTGGCTGCTTATGGTGTCGGTAATACTTTCACTCGATGGGTATCGAGTTTCCTCAGCGGCCGTTCTATTCGGGTTGTGATAGACGGCTTTGCTTCCGAAGAGCACTCCATTAATGCTGGAGTTCCGCAGGGTTCGGTCCTGTCTCCGACACTTTTTCTTATTTTCATCAATGACCTTCTGTCATTGACATCAAACCCCGTCTACTCGTTTGCTGATGACAGCAGCATTTGTCATTCATATTCATTCTCCAGGCGTCCTTCTATTCTGGAGATCAATAGAAGGCGCACAATTATGAATGACACACTCCAATCTGACCTCAACAAAATCCAGGAGTGGGGTCAAGCGAATCGGGTCGATTTTAATGCGCGGAAGACCCAATGCTGTTTGTTGACCCACAAGCGTCTGGCGGGCGACAACTTTCCACCTTTAAATATGGGTGGTGTGGATATTAATGAGTCGGAGGCTCTTGATGTTCTGGGCATGTCAATCCAATGTGATCTTCGCTGGAACGATCACATCTTTGACGTGTCGAAAGAAGCAGCCAAGTGCTTAGGCTTTCTTAAGCGGTGTAGGAAGTACTTCACTCCAACCGATCTTCGTTGTATCTACACCACTTATATCCGTCCGAAAATGGAGTACAATTCGCATATATGGTCGGGAGCTTCGCGGGCATATCTTCAGCTTCTCGACCGTGTCCAATGTCGTGCGTTAAAACATATAGGGGACAGTAGGGTATCCAGCTCTATTGAAACCTTGGAGCGTCGTCGTGATCTGGGGTGTGTATCACTATTTTACCGCTACTTTCACGGTAAATGTTCTTCTGAAGTAGACAGCCTGATTCCTCCGATTCAGGTATTTAGCAGAACTACTCGACTTTCCAGAGCGGTGCACCCCTTTTATGTCGCGATTCCGTTCCAACGAACCACGCATTACCGTGAGAGTTCGTTTTTCGGTCGCGTCGTTAGATTGTGGAATAATCTCCCTGCGAATGTCTTCCCGCCCACTTACAGCGTCGAAACATTCAAGCGAGGTGTAAACCCTCACTACTCCCTCTTTCCCCCTTCCCACTAACCTGTCATACCTTCGGAACCAACAAATGCTGTGCATGGATAGGGGGCATCCCCTGAGCTTGGTTTCATCTGTCATAAAAAAAAAAAAAAATATTTTGGAACAAATATTTTGTGAAGACACAGAAAATTTATTCAATAATTGACAATTTTGCTATAGAAAAGATTTGACTTTTGAGAGTACGAGCGAAATCTCGAAATATTTGATAAATCTCGCACTCGGTTCTCGTTTCGTCCGCAAAGGCTATAATGATTTACTTATCTTGACGATTTGGACCTAGACCTAGTTTTAAATTATTTAAAACACAATTTAGTAAACACACTTTTTAAGAATGTATTTACAAGAGCTTGTTACAAAGGCTATAAGTTTATTTTTACACTCTAAACCCGAAGGGAGAGGTACAAATATTCCCTTTGTTCTTCTGTTTGTTATGCAGAGGAGACGAGATAGGTATAGAAAAGTATAACTATCAGGTTTTAAGATCAGTCAAAAAAGTTCGCAGCCTGACACATAGATGGCGTTAGAAACTGTGAAAACCTAATTGTATTGGAAGTTTCCATCCTTTATATAAACACATATAAAATTTTAGTTCGATCTGTCAATTCATTGAAGTAGTAGTAGCTATTGAATATTGACGTGTCATTTATTTTTTTTTAAATATTTAATATATATTGAAATATAAATATTTAATATTGTGCAGTGATTAAATTTTTTGTTTTGGATGGTTTAGCACCAACAGAAATTCATCCCAAACTGTTAAAAGAGTATTAGGATGTATCACCTTCACTTTCCACTGTGAAAAAATGGAATGCTGTTTTGAAATCTGGTCGTACAAGCCTCAAAGATGATCTACGCAAAGGTCGTCCAAAAACTACTACAACACCACAAACCATTCAATAAGTCCATGATATGGTGTTAGATGATCGACAAGTGAATGTGCGTGAAATAGCCGAGGCTATAGGCATCTCAAAAGATGGGTTAACCATTTGCTAACAATTAACCAAAAACGCATTCGAAAGCGTATTTCTCAAGCGTGTTTGGATCGTTCTAAACAAAATAAAATGGATTTTCTTTTTTTTTTTTTATGACAGATGAAACCAAGCTCAGGGGATGCCCCCTATCCATGCACAGCATTTGTTGGTTCCGAAGGGATGACAGGTTAGTGGGAAGGGGGAAAGAGGGAGTAGTGACGGTTTACACTTCGCTTAAATGTTTCGACGCTGTAAGTGGGCGGGAAGACATTCGCAGGGAGATTATTCCACAATCTAACGACGCGACCGAAAAACGAACTCTCACGGCAATGCGTGGTTCGTTGGAACGGAATCGCGACATAAAAGGGGTGCACCGCTCTGGAAAGCCGAGTAGTTCTGCTAAATACCTGAACCGGAGGAATCAGGCTGGCTACTTCAGAGGAACATTTACCGTGAAAGTAGCGGTAAAATAGTGCTACACACCCTACATCACGACGACGCTCCAAGGTTTCAATAGAGCTGGATACCCTACTGTCCCCTATAAGTTTTAACGCACGACATTTCATGCGTCGTTTTATAACTTTTGATGAAACTTGAATCCACCATTATACTTAGTAGGGACATAAATACTGTGACACACACTTTATGCTGTAGAATTAAAAACAAGTAAAAGTGTTGTCTTCGGCCTGACCGAAATCTAAATACCCTACACCCGAGTAACTGAAAAAAATATAATTTCGCCACATAACAACTTTTGTATAAGTAGGCAGACCACACCCATTTTGGGCAAATATTTTTGTAATGTCTCTAGATACTGCTGGATATAATCACGTATTAATATTGGGTCATATAAAAAGTCTCCGCGGTTTTATGGTAAATTTTTGAAAAAAATTTTTTTTTATTGAAAATCAATTTTAATCAAGTACATATTGACATATGACATTTGTCGGGTAGCTTAATTCCATCGGAATAGAACTTCCGTGGTTAATCGTCGAAAAACTTGGCCAAGTGATTTTTGGCGGCGCTTTGGTCGGACAAATTTTTACCATCAAGAGAGTTTTGCAGAAACCGAAACAGATGGTAGTCAGACGGTGCAAGGTCTGGGCTATATGGTGGATGCATCAAAACTACCTAATCAAGTTCCTTCAAATTATTCCGAGTCATCAAAGATGTGTGTGACCGCGCATTGTCATGATGGAACACAACTCTCTTTCTTTTGGTCAATTCTGGTCGCTCTTTCTGGATTGCTTCGTTCAAACGGTCGAATTGTGCACAGTACAGGACCGAATTGATGGTTTCCCCAGGTTCCAGCAGCTCATAATGAACAATTCCCTTCCAATCCCACCAAACACTCAACATAACCTTGTTTGCTGACAATCCAGGCTTTGAAGTCGTTTGTGGAGGGTCACCAGCCTTTGACCATGATCGCTTGAGTTTGATATACTCGTATTTGACAAATTATTCATTGCCTGTAATGAGTCGCTTCAAAAATGATTCCATTTCGTTGCGTTTCAGCAGCATTTCACTGATGGCAATTCTGTCAAACAAATTTCTATGCGTTAATTCATGTGGCACCCAAACATCGAGCTTCTTTTTGTAACCTGCTCTTTTCAAATAAATCCAAATTGTTATGTGGTTGCTGTTTAGTGCCTTCGCTATTACCTGACAGTTTGTGTGCCGGTCTTTCTCCACCAGTTGCAAAATTTCATCGACTTTTCCAGTGACTGGCTGACCAGAGCGAGGTGTATCTTCGAAGTTTCCGGAACGGAATCGAGCAAACCAGGTCCTCCGTTCACTCACAGCATTCTCACCGTACACTCTCAAAATTTTCGGCACGTTTTTGCAGCGTTTTTACCTTCTTTATAGTAAAAAAACATCACATAGCGCATTTCTTCAGATATTTCACTAATTTTCAAACCAATATAGCTTTTTACTCGAGCAATGAATTAGAAAGCTATTTTCACAAAAAATGTAAGCTGAAATTACACCTTTTAAGCACATATTCGTTTGGAACAATCGGGTGAGTGTTGCCCGATATATAGGCATCAACCTTATCTAGTGGCAAAAAACCGGGGAGATTTTTTATATGACCCAATATTTCTATTGGGATATTGACAACTTTCGTATAAGTGGGCGGACCACGCCCTTTTTTGGTATACAAATTGGTAATACCTGTAGATACCTCGTAATAAAATTACGTGTTAATATCTTATACCGTTTATGACATATTGACAACTTTTGTATGAGTGGGCGTGGCACGCCCACTTTGGCAAGCTTATTTGTAATGCTTCAGGATACATCATGATAAAATTACATCTCCATATCTTATACCGTTCATAAGATATTGAAAACTGTGTTATGAGTGGGAGTGGCATGCCCATTTTTTGGAAAAAGTTTAGTAATGTTGCTATATGTTCCGGAATAAAGGTATACCTTAATACCTCGCACGGTTTATGAGATATTAACATTATAACATTTCTTTAAACGAGGTTCCTTTACATTTTGTATGTAAAGTAGGCATGGTTTTCAACAGATCTCGCCAATTTTCAATTTCATTAACTCTGCCCTACATAACAAAAAATATTTGTGCCAAATTTCATTGCGATATCACTTTTCGTTCCCCCGTAATCAAGATTTAAACAGACAGACAGACAGGGCTAAATTCCTGAGGTGACGCTGAGCAAGAATATATATACTTTTCTATCTCGTCTCCTTCTACGCGTTACAAACGGAAGAACCAAGCGAACAAAGCCTACTCCCTTCGGATGCAGGGTATAACGATGAATATTTTTGTAGCAATTTTTTTTACATATTTATTAATATATATTGCATACAAAAAGCACATATTCATTCGAAATATCCGCCTTTGGCCTTCACGCACGCCTTAAGTCGGACTGGCCAATCATCAAAAGCCGCACCCAACTCGTCCATTGGAAAATTTACCACAGCACGAATCAAAGCTAAAACTGTCTTAAGAGAATCAATGTTGAGGTACCTTTTGTGGCAAATCATGTCCTCTAAAACTGTCCACATTTTGTAATCCAGCGGGTTCAAATCAGGACTGGCAGAGGGCCATTCTTCAGGGGAAATGAATCCTGGTAAATTGTTTTGAAGACAGGTTTGGGTCGTTTTAGCTTTAAGGGCCGGCGCATAATCTTGCTGGAAAGTCCACGACTGGTTTTGGAACATAGAATGGTTAAGTTGTTTTACAACAGCTTCCGAAACGATTTCTTGGTAAACTTTGGCCGATGTTTTCACCCCTTGTTCGCAGAAATGCAAGTCAGTGACCCCATCGTAAGAGACACCCCACAAAACAATGACTGACCCACAAAACCATTTTGCTTGTTAAATTTTTCCTGCATGGTAAAAATTTTTTCATCGGTGAACAAGATTTTTTTCCACAAGTTATCAGCGTGCTTCACCAAAAGACGTTTGCTTTTTACGATCCTATTTTTTTTTTTTAAAGCTGGAGTCAACAAATGTCCGGTAAGGCGTTTGAAAGCCCCAAGTCCCAAGTCTTTTTTAATAATTCGACTCATAGACTTTTGCGAGACATTCATCTCCCGGGCCATGATTTTCGGTTTTCGGAGCGGATTTCGCTAAATTCTGGATTTGACAGCTTTGAAGACCTGCGGTGTTCGAACTGTGCGTGGACGGCCCGACCGTTGGCGGTCTTTAACATCTCCAGTCTCCTCAAACAGTTTATTGCACCGACAGACGAACATTCGACTAATCCCACGCGGGCGGAGCGTTTTGAAAATATCACCTTTTTTATTTCACATTAAATAGCGCTATAACAGTGACACGGTTCTCATTATGAAAGCTGAAACAATTCTGAATTCCCGGTACAGACTAACGCTTTACAGGTTATACTATATTTCCTAACCTATGTGCTAATAAGGGTGTATGTTAAATTCTTCTATTACGTCCCTACTATATAATTCAATCTATTATGTCCCTACTAAGTACACCAGAGCGAAAAGAACAGTCGAAACAATGGATTGAAGCGGGTGGAAGTGTACCAAAGAAGGCAAAGACGGTTCAATCACCATGAAGGCTTATGGGAACACTTTTTTGAGATTACAAAGGTTTTTGTTGATCGATTATCTTCAGAAAGGTAAAACAATTAACTGTGAATATTATTGAAACCTTTGGATCAGTTGGATGCAAAAATTCGCGAGAAAAGACCTACTTTAAAGAAGAAAAGAATAATTTTTCATCAAAACAATGCTCACAGAAGTATTTTGACGATGGCAAAATTCAACGAATTCGTACGAATCGCTTAAACATCCAACCTATCCGCTAGAATTGGCTCCCTCTGACTGTTATCTGTTTCTAACCGAAAAAAATTTTAAGGCTGGAAAGCGTTTTACATCAAATGACAAAGCTGTTTTGCAGCCGTGGATGGATATTTTGCAAACCCTTCGGAATTACATATTAATGATGGTATTGAATTATTGGAAAAACGTTGGAATAAATGTGTTGAAGTTTCAGGAGAATATATTGAAAAATAAAACATGTTTTCTAAAAAAACGTTTTTCAAAAATGTTCTTTAAAATCTGTTAGGCCGCGAACTTTCCAGACTGCCCTCGTATTTTCTTCCTCAGCACCAACTGAATCGATTTAGACCTGTCCGTTCGTCTGTCTGTCTGTCTGCCCGTCAAAATCGCTATTACGGGAGAGCGAAAAGATATATCGCGATGGAATTTTGCACAGATATTCTTTGTTATAAAGGACAGTTTGGCACCTAGTTTTAAAATATGTATGTTATAAGCATACCGTGAAGCTTTTATAACTTATATAAAGAAAAGTCAGTGGAATAAGAGTTATCGATGACTTTTAAAAATCGCAAGTCGCAAAATAACTCTTATGAAGGATATTTAAAAATAAAAGTTTAAAAATTTTTTTTTATGGCAGATGAAACCAAGCTCAGGGGATGCCCCCTATCCTTGCACAGCATTTGTTGGTTCCGAAGGGATGACAGGTTATTGAGAAGGGGGAAAGAGGGAGTAGTGACGGTTTACACCTCGCTTACTTTCGACGCTGTAAGTGGGCGGGAAGACATTCGCAGGGAGACTATTACACAATCTAATGACGCGACCGAAAAACGAATTCCCACGGTAATGCGTGGTTCGTTGGAACGGAATCGCGACATAAAAGGGGTGCACCGCTTTGGAAAGCCGAGTAGTTCTGCTAAATACCTGAACCGGAGGAATCAGGCCGGCTACTTCAGAGGAACATTTACCATGAAAGTAACGGTAAAATAGTGATACACACCCTTCATCACGACGACGCTCCAAGGTTTCAATAGATCTGGATCTATAAGTACTGTCCCCTATAAGGGACACTTGCAACAAGCTGGTTTTTAGTTTATGTAAAAAATGTTGGAAGTTTTACTTTCCTGATAGCTAGAAATGGATGTTAAATAAATAACTATATAATAATTATAAATATTAAAAACTTGTAGTAATTAAAAATTAAATAATTATTGAATATATGTGTTTTCATAAATATAATTTTATTTTATATATACATCTTTATATTATAAAATAAATTACATATTAGTTAGGCTTAGTGGGAGCACTAACCACATAACATATAGACCGCTAAAAGTCCCTTTTTTCTGGTCCGCAGAGCTTTCACTAGCCTGGGTCCCACAAAATTTCTTACTCTCGTTTTGTCCTTACACGAGCAATTGTTTTTGCTTAACGGCTGCTAGAAATCGTCGGTTTTCTCGTTCTCTCACATGTTTAAAATACGTTCCTACTCATTTCCACAGCTACTAAGATCCAGATCATGCTCGCCACTTGCGTTCGTCATTGCATACTCATATTTTGGTATTTCATATTTTTTTCGGTAAGCAGAACATTTTGGTTTGCATTTTTCTTAAGATCTAAGACCCTAGAATTTTTATTTTTCTTATTTTTTTTTTTTGTTTTCACCTTTACTGCACAAACTCTCGGATAGCCAGGAAGTGTTCCTTCTAATTAAAACAAACAGAAAATAGTTTAAAATGTATTTTCTGTGCTCATAGCAACTGTTTGTTTCAGAAAACCAATTTTTGAAATTTTCGGAATTATTGGTTTCCTCCATACACAAATCAAAAATGTTTTTTTATGCTTAGAGATTCGTGAGCTCATCTTTAGTAAGATTTGTGCAGCTTTTGAAAGAGTAACAGATATTACCTCATAAGGCTCTTTTCCTTTCGTCTTATTAAAGTAATTTTCAGATACATCTACAGCATCTTCGAAAATGCCTGCCTGTTGGTTTATCACGTCATTACTAACTAATATTTCATTTTCATTAGCAACATTTAAAAGAATATCATTATCAGGTTCGCAATTACCACACGATTTGAGTGTTACAACTTTCATCGATAACATTTTAGCCATTATTAAATTAAATTCAAAAAGCCTTGGATTATTATAGTAACGCCTCTAGATCTTATAAGATAAAATATATTTTCGAGGGCATCTTGGTTAAATCGAGATAAAAGAAGGAAAAATGATTCGGACGTTTTCCAAATATCATCTGCCAATGATAATATTGAAGAAATCGAAATCGATATCATTTTTTATTAAAATATTCCTTAATGACTTTATCAAATGCGGTATAAATGGAGATAAATTATATGCAATTTACGGAATACATTTTAAACTATTTTCTGTTTGTTTTAATTAGAAAGAACACCCCCCGGCTATCCGAGAAACTGTGCAGTAAAAGTGAAATTCAAAAAAAAAAATAAGAAAAATACAAATTCTAAAATCTCAAATCTTAGGCAAAATGCAAACAGAAATGTTCTGCCTACCGAAAAAAACAAATACACAAAATATGAGTATGCAAAAACAATTGCTGGTGTAAAGAGAAAACGAGAGTAAGAAACCTTGTGGGATCCAGGCTACTGAAAGCTCTGCGGACCAGAATAAAGGGACTTTTAGCGGTCTATATGTTATGTGGTTAGTGGTGGGAGCCTGTCAATTAGGTGGTAAATGATATTTAGAACATTTGTGCATAGACGGCTGAATCAGCTAACGCTTTTTCGTTGTATAGTAAAGTAATTTTCCATGAACAGTTCATCGTTGCATTACAACAACAGCTCATTTGTTTGCGCTTATGTAGAATTGTTTGTTGTTGTTGTTGTATGTGCAAGTAAGGGTTATAAAGGAGAAAGGAATACGCAAAATAAAACTTAATTAATCAATATTGTTAAGCTGAAATTACACCTTTTAAGCACATATTCGTTTGGAACAATCGGGTGAGTGTTGCCCGATATATAGGCATCAACCTTATCTAGTGGCAAAAAACCGGGGAGATTTTTTATATGACCCAATATTTCTATTGGGACATTGACAACTTTCGTATAAGTGGGCGGACCACGCCCTTTTTTGGTATACAAATTGGTAATAGCTGTAGATACCTCGTAATAAAATTACGTGTTAATATCTTATACCGTTTATGACATATTGACAACTTTTGTATGAGTGGGCGTGGCACGCCCACTTTGGCAAGCTTATTTGTAATGCTTCAGGATACATCATGATAAAATTACATCTCCATATCTTATACCGTTCATAAGATATTGAAAACTGTGTTATGAGTGGGAGTGGCATGCCCATTTTTTGGAAAAAGTTTAGTAATGTTGCTATATGTTCCGGAATAAAAGTATACCTTAATACCTCGCACGGTTTATGAGATATTAACATTATAACATTTCTTTAAACGAGGTTCCTTTACATTTTGTATGTAAAGTAGGCATGGTTTTCAACAGATCTCGCCAATTTTCAATTTCATTAACTCTGCCCTACATAACAAAAAATATTTGTGCCAAATTTCATTGCGATATCACTTTTCGTTCCCCCGTAATCAAGATTTAAACAGACAGACAGACAGGGCTAAATTCCTGAGGTGACGCTGAGCAAGAATATATATACTTTTCTATCTCGTCTCCTTCTACGCGTTACAAACGGAAGAACCAAGCGAACAAAGCCTACTCCCTTCGGATGCAGGGTATAACGATGAATATTTTTGTAGCAATTTTTTTTACATATTTATTAATATATATTGCATACAAAAAGCACATATTCATTCGAAATATCCGCCTTTGGCCTTCACGCACGCCTTAAGTCGGACTGGCCAATCATCAAAAGCCGCACCCAACTCGTCCATTGGAAAATTTACCACAGCACGAATCAAAGCTAAAACTGTCTTAAGAGAATCAATGTTGAGGTACCTTTTGTGGCAAATCATGTCCTCTAAAACTGTCCACATTTTGTAATCCAGCGGGTTCAAATCAGGACTGGCAGAGGGCCATTCTTCAGGGGAAATGAATCCTGGTAAATTGTTTTGAAGACAGGTTTGGGTCGTTTTAGCTTTAAGGGCCGGCGCATAATCTTGCTGGAAAGTCCACGACTGGTTTTGGAACATAGAATGGTTAAGTTGTTTTACAACAGCTTCCGAAACGATTTCTTGGTAAACTTTGGCCGATGTTTTCACCCCTTGTTCGCAGAAATGCAAGTCAGTGACCCCATCGTAAGAGACACCCCACAAAACAATGACTGACCCACAAAACCATTTTGCTTGTTAAATTTTTCCTGCATGGTAAAAATTTTTTCATCGGTGAACAAGATTTTTTTGCACAAGTTATCAGCGTGCTTCACCAAAAGACGTTTGCTTTTTACGATCCTATTTTTTTTTTTTAAAGCTGGAGTCAACAAATGTCCGGTAAGGCGTTTGAAAGCCCCAAGTCCCAAGTCTTTTTTAATAATTCGACTCATAGACTTTTGCGAGACATTCATCTCCCGGGCCATGATTTTCGGTTTTCGGAGCGGATTTCGCTAAATTCTGGATTTGACGGCTTTGAAGACCTGCGGTGTTCGAACTGTGCGTGGACGGCCCGACCGTTGGCGGTCTTTAACATCTCCAGTCTCCTGAAACAGTTTATTGCACCGACAGACGAACATTCGACTAATCCCGCGCGGGCGGAGCGTTTTGAAAATATCACCTTTTTTATTTCACATTAAATAGCGCTATAACAGTGACACGGTTCTCATTATGAAAACTGAAACAATTCTGAATTCCCGGTACAGACTAACGCTTTACAGGTTATACTATATTTCCTAACCTATGTGCTAATAAGGGTGTATGTTAAATTCTTCTATTACGTCCCTACTATATAATTCAATCTATTATGTCCCTACTAAGTACACCAGAGCGAAAAGAACAGTCGAAACAATGGATTGAAGCAGGTGGAAGTGTACCAAAGAAGGCAAAGACGGTTCAATCACCACGAAGGCTTATGGGAACACTTTTTTGAGATTACAAAGGTTTTTGTTGATCTATTATCTTCAGAAAGGTAAAACAATTAACTGTGAATATTATTGAAACCTTTGGATCAGTTGGATGCAAAAATTCGTGAGAAAAGACCTACTTTAAAGAAGAAAAGAATAATTTTTCATCAAAACAATGCTCACAGAAGTATTTTGACGATGGCAAAATTCAACGAATTCGTACGAATCGCTTAAACATCCAACCTATCCGCTAGAATTGGCTCCCTCTGACTGTTATCTGTTTCTAACCGAAAAAAATTTTAAGGCTGGAAAGCGTTTTACATCAAATGACAAAGCTGTTTTGCAGCCGTGGATGGATATTTTGCAATCCCTTCGGAATTACATATTAATGATGGTATTGAATTATTGGAAAAACGTTGGAATAAATGTGTTGAAGTTTCAGGAGAATATATTGAAAAATAAAACATGTTTTCTAAAAAAACGTTTTTCAAAAATGTTCTTTAAAATCTGTTAGGCCGCGAACTTTCCAGACTGCCCTCGTATTTTCTTCCTCAGCACCAACTGAATCGATTTAGACCTGTCCGTTCGTCTGTCTGTCTGTCTGCCCGTCAAAATCGCTATTACGGGAGAGCGAAAAGATATATCGCGATGGAATTTTGCACAGATATTCTTTGTTATAAAGGACAGTTTGGCACCTAGTTTTAAAATATGTATGTTATAAGCATACCGTGAAGCTTTTATAACTTATATAAAGAAAAGTCAGTGGAATAAGAGTTATCGATGACTTTTAAAAATCGCAAGTCGCAAAATAACTCTTATGAAGGATATTTAAAAATAAAAGTTAAAAAATTTTTTTTTATGGCAGATGAAACCAAGCTCAGGGGATGCCCCCTATCCTTGCACAGCATTTGTTGGTTCCGAAGGGATGATAGGTTATTGAGAAGGGGGAAAGAGAAAGAGTAGTGACGGTTTACACCTCGCTTACTTTCGACGCTGTAAGTGGGCGGGAAGACATTCGCAGGGAGACTATTACACAATCTAATGACGCGACCGAAAAACGAATTCCCACGGTAATGCGTGGTTCGTTGGAACGGAATCGCGACATAAAAGGGGTGCACCGCTCTGGAAAGCCGAGTAGTTCTGCTAAATACCTGAACCGGAGGAATCAGGCCGGCTACTTCAGAGGAACATTTACCATGAAAGTAACGGTAAAATAGTGATACACACCCTACATCACGACGACGCTCCAAGGTTTCAATAGATCTGGATCTATAAGTACTGTCCCCTATAAGGGACAATTGCAACAAGCTGGTTTTTAGTTTATGTAAAAAATGTTGGAAGTTTTACTTTCCTGATAGCTAGAAATGGATGTTAAATATATAACTATATAATAATTATAAATATTAAAAAATTGTAGTAATTAAAAATTAAATAATTATTGAATATATGTGTTTTCATAAATATAATTTTATTTTGTATATACATCTTTATATTATAAAATAAATTACATATTAGTTAGGCTTAGTGGGAGCACTAACCACATAACATATAGACCGCTAAAAGTCCCTTTTTTCTGGTCCGCAGAGCTTTCACTAGCCTGGGTCCCACAAAATTTCTTACTCTCGTTTTGTCCTTACACGAGCAATTGTTTTTGCTTAACGGCTGCTAGAAATCGTCGGTTTTCTCGTTCTCTCACATGTTTAAAATACGTTCCTACTCATTTCCACAGCTACTAAGATCCAGATCATGCTCGCCACTTGCGTTCGTCATTGCATACTCATATTTTGGTATTTCATATTTTTTTCGGTAAGCAGAACATTTTGGTTTGCATTTTTCTTAAGATCTAAGACCCTAGAATTTGTATTTTTCTTATTTTTTTTTTGTTTTCACCTTTACTGCACAAACTCTCGGATAGCCAGGAAGTGTTCCTTCTAATTAAAACAAACAGAAAATAGTTTAAAATGTATTTTCTGTGCTCATAGCAACTGTTTGTTTCAGAAAACCAATTTTTGAAATTTTCGGAATTATTGGTTTCCTCCATACACAAATCAAAAATGTTTTTTTATGCTTAGAGATTCGTGAGCTCATCTTTAGTAAGATTTGTGCAGCTTTTGAAAGAGTAACAGATATTACCTCATAAGGCTCTTTTCCTTTCGTCTTATTAAAGTAATTTTCAGATACATCTACAGCATCTTCGAAAATGCCTGCCTGATGGTTTATCACGTCATTACTAACTAATATTTCATTTTCATTAGCAACATTTAAAAGAATATCATTATCAGGTTCGCAATTACCACACGATTTGAGTGTTACAACTTTCATCGATAACATTTTAGCCATTATTAAATTAAATTCAAAAAGCCTTGGATTATTATAGTAACGCCTCTAGATCTTATAAGATAAAATATATTTTCGAGGGCATCTTGGTTAAATCGAGATAAAAGAGGGAAAAATAATTCGGACGTTTTCCAAATATCATCTGCCAATGATAATATTAAAGAAATCGAAATCGATATCATTTTTTATTAAAATATTCCTTAATGACTTTATCAAATGCGGTATAAATGGAGATAAATTATATGCAATTTACGGAATACATTTTAAACTATTTTCTGTTTGTTTTAATTAGAAAGAACACCCCCCGGCTATCCGAGAAACTGTGCAGTAAAAGTGAAATTCAAAAAAAAAAATAAGAAAAATACAAATTCTAAAATCTCAAATCTTAGGCAAAATGCAAACAGAAATGTTCTGCCTACCGAAAAAAACAAATACACAAAATATGAGTATGCAAAAACAATTGCTGGTGTAAAGAGAAAACGAGAGTAAGAAACCTTGTGGGATCCAGGCTACTGAAAGCTCTGCGGACCAGAATAAAGGGACTTTTAGCGGTCTATATGTTATGTGGTTAGTGGTGGGAGCCTGTCAATTAGGTGGTGGATGATATTTAGAACATTTGTGCATAGACGGCTGAATCAGCTAACGCTTTTTCGTTGTATAGTAAAGTAATTTTCCATGAACAGTTCATCGTTGCATTACAACAACAGCTCATTTGTTTGCGCTTATGTAGAATTGTTTGTTGTTGTTGTTGTATGTGCAAGTAAGGGTTATAAAGGAGAAAGGAATACGCAAAATAAAACTTAATTAATCAATATTGTTAAGCTGAAATTACACCTTTTAAGCACATATTCGTTTGGAAAAATCGGGTGAGTGTTGCCCGATATATAGGCATCAACCTTATCTAGTGGCAAAAAACCGGGGAGATTTTTTATATGACCCAATATTTCTATTGGGACATTGACAACTTTCGTATAAGTGGGCGGACCACGCCCTTTTTTGGTATACAAATTGGTAATACCTGTAGATACCTCGTAATAAAATTACGTGTTAATATCTTATACCGTTTATGACATATTGACAACTTTTGTATGAGTGGGCGTGGCACGCCCACTTTGGCAAGCTTATTTGTAATGCTTCAGGATACATCATGATAAAATTACATCTCCATATCTTATACCGTTCATAAGATATTGAAAACTGTGTTATGAGTGGGCGTGGCATGCCCATTTTTTGGAAAAAGTTTAGTAATTTTGCTATATGTTCCGGAATAAAAGTATACCTTAATACCTCGCACGGTTTATGAGATATTAGCATTATAACATTTCTTTAAACGAGGTTCCTTTACATTCCGTATGTAAAGTAGGCATGGTTTTTAACAGATCTCGCCAATTTTCAATTTCATTAACCCTGCCCTACATAACAAAAAATATTTGTGCCAAATTTCATTACGATATCACTTTTCGTTCCCCCCTAATCAAGATTTAAACAGACAGACAGACAGGGCTAAATTCCTGAGGTGACGCTGAGCAAGAATATATATACTTTTTTATCTTGTCTCCTTCTCTGCGTTACAAACGGAAGAACCAAGCGAACAAAGCCTACTCACTTCGGATGCAGGGTATAACGACGAATATTTTTGTAGCAATTTTTTTTACATATTTATTAATATATATTGCATACAAAAAGCACATATTCATTCGAAATATCCGCCTTTGGCCTTCACGCACGCCTTAAGTCGGACTGGCCAATCATCAAAAGCCGCACCCAACTCGTCCATTGGAAAATTTACCACAGCACGAATCAAAGCTAAAACTGTCTTAAGAGAATCAATGTTGAGGTACCTTTTGTGGCAAATCATGTCCTCTAAAACTGTCCACACTTTGTAATCCAGCGGGTTCAAATCAGGACTGGCAGAGGGCCATTCTTCAGGGGAAATGAATCCTGGTAAATTGTTTTGAAGACAGGTTTGGGTCGTTTTAGCTTTAAGGGCCGGCGCATAATCTCGCTGGAAAGTCCACGACTGGTTTTGGAACATAGAATGGTTAAGTTGTTTTACAACAAAAAAAAAGGGGTGCACCGCTCTGGAAAGGCGAGTAGTTCTGCTAAATACCTGAACCGGAGGAATCAGGCCGGCTACTTCAGAGGAACATTTACCATGAAAGTAACGGTAAAATAGTGATACACACCCTACATCACGACGACGCTCCAAGGTTTCAATAGATCTGGATCTATAAGTACTGTCCCCTATAAGGGACAATTGCAACAAGCTGGTTTTTAGTTTATGTAAAAAATTTTGGAAGTTTTAATTTCCTGATAGCTAGAAATGGATGTTAAATAAATAACTATATAATAATTATAAATATTAAAAAATTGTAGTAATTAAAAATTAAATAATTATTGAATATATGTGTTTTCATAAATATAATTTTATTTTATATTTTTCTTAAGATCTAAGACCCTAGAATTTGTATTTTTCTTATTTTTTTTTTTGTTTTCACCTTTACTGCACAAACTCTCGGATAGCCAGGAAGTGTTCCTTCTAATTAAAACAAACAGAAAATAGTTTAAAATGTATTTTCTGTGCTCATAGCAACTGTTTGTTTCAGAAAACCAATTTTTGAAATTTTCGGAATTATTGGTTTCCTCCATACACAAATCAAAAATGTTTTTTTATGCTTAGAGATTCGTGAGCTCATCTTTAGTAAGATTTGTGCAGTTTTTGAAAGAGTAACAGATATTACCTCATAAGGGTCTTTTCCTTTCGTCTTATTAAAGTAATTTTCAGATACATCTACAGCATCTTCGAAAATGCCTGTCTGTTGGTTTATCACGTCATTACTAACTAATATTTCATTTTCATTAGCAACATTTAAAAGAATATCATTATCAGGTTCGCAATTACCACACGATTTGAGTGTTACAACTTTCATCGATAACATTTTAGCCATTATTAAATTAAATTCAAAAAGCCTTGATTTATTATAGTAACGCCTCTAGATCTTATAAGATAAAATATATTTTCGAGGGCATCTTGGTTAAATCGAGATAAAAGAAGGAAAAATGATTCGGACGTTTTCCAAATATCATCTGCCAATGATAATATTGAAGAAATCGAAATCGATATCATTTTTTATTAAAATATTCCTTAATGACTTTATCAAATGCGGTATAAATGGAGATAAATTATATGCAATTTACGGAATACATTTTAAACTATTTTCTGTTTGTTTTAATTAGAAAGAACACCCCCCGGTTATCCGAGAAACTGTGCAGTAAAAGTGAAAATAAAAAAAAAAAATAAGAAAAATACAAATTCTAAAATCTGAAATCTTAAGCAAAATGCAAACAGAAATGTTCTGCCTACCGAAAAAAAACAAATACACAAAATATTAGTATGCAATGACGAACGCAAATAACGAGCATGATCCAGATCTCAGTAGCTGTGGAAATGAGTAGGAATACATTTCAAACATGTGAAAGAACGAGAAAACCTACGATTCCGAGCAACCGTTAAGCAAAAACAATTGCTGGTGTAAAGAGAAAACGAGAGTAAGAAACCTTGTGGGATCCAGGCTACTGAAAGCTCTGCGGACCAGAAAAAAGGGACTTTTAGCGGTCTATATGTTATGTGGTTAGTGGTGGGAGCCTGTCAATTAGGTGGTGGATGATATTTAGAACATTTGTGCATAGACGGCTGAATCAGCTAACGCTTTTTCGTTGTATAGTAAAGTAATTTTCCATGAACAGTTCATCGTTGCATTACAACAACAGCTCATTTGTTTGCGCTTATGTAGAATTGTGTGTTGTTGTTGTTGTATGTGCAAGTAAGGGTTATAAAGGAGAAAGGAATACGCAATTTATTTAGGTAGAAAAGTATTAATGCAATAAAACTTAATTAATCAATCATGCGTTACTTTAGAGGTAGTTTAGTTAACTCTTAAACGGCTGGATCGATTTTGATGCGGGTTTCGCCATTGTGTTGGGGACTTTTAGCAATTATTTCTAGAAATATACTATATGAACTAAACTAATACGTTTAGGTGTTTAAGTAATATTGTTAAATTTTAAGTCTTTGTTTTGTTGTAAATGAGCTATATATGAGTTCCAAATCCAGTGCGTCCGATTCAGAAATTTCAGTAGTAACTTGGGATGACAGTTGGACGCATTCTCCAACCTATTGAGGGTAAACTGGTCCAGCAAACTGTGCCTGGCATGTAGCAGCGCCGACAGTGAAAATAACGATTCTTTAAGAGAAGTGTCCTTACAGGTGCGGCAGTAAGACTTGTAGCTTAGTCGGGCAGCATGATCTCCAATCATCCAATTTTGGACTTGTCATATATAGTCCAAAGCACCCTAGACGAAATCAGGTTTCTCCACCTGGAATTGGCCTTGTCTAGAAAAGAGCGATATATTTCGTCCTTGAAGGTATTAAAAGGTTTGGATCCGAGTGATATTGATGCATATTTCTATTCCAGAACACATAGCGTCATTACTACAATTTCTGTAAAAAAATGGGCGTCTGTCCACTTATACAAAAATTGTCAAAATGTTTCCCAAAAAGGGGAGTGGTCGCACGCCTGCACAAAAGTTGTCAACTGGCGAAATTATTATTTTTATTAGCTACTCGGGTGTAGGGTATTTACACTTCGGCTTGGCCGAATTTACTGTTCGTACCACACATTAAGCATTAAAAAGATGAGCACGGTTATTAACCGATTTCGCCCATTTTTATACCCTACACCCGAAGGGAGTAAGGTATATTCACTTTGTTCTTCCGATTGTAACGCAGAGACGGAGATAGATGTAGAAAAGTTTATATATTCTTACTCAGCGTCACCTCTTAAATTAGCCCTGTCCGTCTGTCTGTCTCTTGTTGAAATCACGATTACGGGAGAACGAAAAGAGATATCGAATGTAATTTAGCACAAAAGGTATTTGTTATGTAGAGCGGTTTGGGATTGGTTAACAAAACGTGCGGGATCGGTTAAAAACCACGCCTACTTTACATACGGTATGTAAAGGCACCCCGTTTTAAAAAAATTTCATAAGGTGAATATCTCATAAACGGTGCGAGATTATGAGGTATAATTCTATACCGGAACACATAGCGCAATTATAAAATTTTTTTCAAAAAATTGGCACTCATACAAAAGTTGGCAACATCAAATAAACAGTATAAGATATGAAGACGTAATTTGAGTGGGAGGTGTCTGTCCCATAATAAAGTTGGCAATATCTAATGAGCGGTATAAGAAGGCGTAATTTTATCGCGAGTTATCTGGAGACATTACCTATCTGCTTGCCAAAACGGACGTGGCACGCCCACTGATACAATGGTTGTCAATATCTCACAAGCGTTGCAAAATATTTATACGTGATTTTATCCCGCGGTACCTAGACATTTGTTGCATTCCCGTGGCCAGTGATCCTGAATCGAGTTCAATTTTCCTATATAAAACACTAACAACAAATTAGAACCAGAAGTATTTCAGGTTCTATTAAGTGTGGCCAAATTAAAACATATTTTGTTCTCTGAACCACCCTATGAATGGCAGCATTTGTGATTAGTTTACATGTTAAACAGCTGTTATGAAAGCATTTGGAATTTAATGGAGAAATGGAAAAAAACCGTAAGTTTTTAATGGTAATTTATTAATTAGTTTTAAAAAATTGGTTTTTTCAAAGAACGGAGATCTTGGACAAGAGAAGAAACTCGGGCTTTTTGTCTGCATCAGTAAATTCCTCCTGTCCTGGTGCGAAAGAAGGAATTTACTGACGCAAGAAAAAGGAGATGGGCTACGACGAATGTTTTGCTAGATTTGGTGAGCCAAGTGGTTTTGGTTGGAAATTAATTTATTTTATTTTAGACTTTTGTACTTTACAGACTAAAGCTACAACAGTGTAGACACTCTCCAGTAAGTTAAAAAATTTATTAAGGAGATACAAGGAGAGTATTGAGAACAACAAACGCACCGGCGCCGCGCCGTGTATTGCCCCTTTCATGGACTTGATGGGCGAGATTTTCGGGATAAAAAAACAATTTGTAACGAACACAGCCGTAATCTTTATGGTGTCCCTTTAATCTCCCAGCCTGAGGGCGAGACAGAACACACAACAATTGGAAAAGCACGCACCAAAGCCCAGGAAAGAAGAGAGAGGTTTGAATGGAAAATTAATCTGTTTCAGCAGTACCTCAAGGAAAAATCCGAGAAAATGGAGAAGGCTGAATTGGCTAGACAAAAACGCCGTGAGAACAAAATGTCTATTTTGAAACAAATACTTGAAAATTGCAAAAAATTCAATATTCAAATATTCACAAAATGTAATATTAAAAGATGTATGTTTCTAAAATAGTTGTATAAAATAAAATATGCAAATGAAGCTGTAATTTGCCACATTTATTATATTTAGTGTCCATTTATTTATTATGAAATTGTATTCGAATTTATTAATTCCTCAAAAATTTCATCGCGGCGGCGTATATTTCGACCAGTTTCGGTTTGAATTGTTTCATCAGATCTCACATTTTCCTCATCATAGTTGATTTCAATGTAGTATTTTTCCAAACAACATATGTTGTGTATTATGCCCACAGATACAGCCTGGTAAGTAAATTCAAGTCGTTTTGTGAAGTGAAGTTTAGTAATCTTCTAAATCTGCTTTTTAACAGCCCAAAAGCGTTTTCCACTACAATTCTGGTGGAAGAAAACTGTTTTAAACTGTTTTGCTGAGATGTCAAGAATCCATTATCCCTAATCGGACTTATTAACCCACTTCAGATTCGGATACGCCGAATCTCCCTAATAAGGAATCATATGGGAAATTTTCATCAACGTTTTCCGTTGATTTTGAAAATTGAAATTAGTGTTGTCACACCTTTCTAAAGAAACTTCATCACAGAAATGTTCAGGTAATTCTGATATTTCTTACGACATAAATATAAATCGGTTGCACACCTTTATCCTAAAATTCTTTTTGAAGTCGTCGTTGCTAAAAGAAAGAATCGTTCCAAAGTAATCGTTCACTTTTTCGTGGGTCCCTGCCTGCCAATCGGCACTTGCATAGCTAGAATTTAGGAAATCTTGCCCTGTACTGCTACTGTCTGATTCCGTTACTCAAGAATTCATCGCACAAAAGTTTGCTTTTTGGCTTATTATCTTTGCAATCAGCTGATTATTGATGAACAGGAATACAGCCATTAGCAAAATGACTGGCAAAAATGGGCATGGTCCGCAAACTTATACAAAACTTGTCAACTGACGAAATTATTATTTTTTTCAGCTAATCGGGTGTAGGGTACTTAGACTTCGGCCTGGCCGAAGACAAGTAAAATTCCAAACTGCGCTACATAACAGGAAATATTTTTGTCATATTTTATCGCGATATCTCAATTCGTTCTTCTGTAATCCTATGTAAACGGACAGGCTTTTAAAAGAACGTTGAATATTTATAAGTGGTGTAAATCGACACTACTCCCACTTTTCCCCTTCCCGCTTTCCCTTCCCAACTAAACAAACGAATGCTTTGCATGGATAGGGGGCATCCCGTGCTTGGTTCTATCCGCCATAAAAAAAACAGGCAAACAGACTACTGATGAACAATAAAACGATTGATAATAAAAGTCTTTCTCTTAATACATAACATTTAATCAATATCTTTTTCTAATTCTTTGGCCTACATTGGCCTTACGCGTGATTTTCTGAAACCTAGTTTTTTGGTAAGCCAAAAACTATGATATATACAATTCTCTGTAAGTAACTTTTTCTAAATATTTTAAGAAAATGTCGAAAACACTATTTTTCGTTGATTACACTTTCATGATAAATTTCAGGTTCTTTTTCCCAGTGTAGCCGGAGCAATCTAAATTCATACCGTGAAGTCAACGCACCGTGAAGCAACCATTTATTTGATCATGCCAGTGCATACCATCAAAACAGTATATACACACAACATACAACAGGGCGCATACATTCAGAAAACCTTAAGTGTTAGAAAGTCCATTTAAATAGTTGTTCAATTTCTTATACTTGGTGAAGTGCATTCAAAGTTGGTGATATGTGCTTCGCGTTGTGACCCCTCCAGCTATTTTCGAATCTTAACTACATATTTAACTTCACACAGTTCATTGGATCACATTTTTTATTTCAATATAAATTTTCAATTCAAGTAAGGAGTTCCTTAAAACTGCTTGATGTTGTTAGTTTTGTTGTAAATTAAGAAAAAAATAGGAGAAAAAGATCTCATCAGATCTCTGAAAGCAAAGAAGAAAGAAAGTAAAACAAGTTCTCTAGCTTTGTTAAAAAGAAGTTTTCGTCTTCATCTGCCTTAGTGGCACAATTTTAAGCCATCACTTAGGTTAATATTATTCTTAACATTTGATATTTAGTTGCATCTTCGGATTTTTAATCTAGATTTAGCATTTGTTAAGCTTTTCAGAAATTTTGTGAAGTAAAGAATTCTTTAAGTAAATATGCTTTTTAAGTCTGTAAAATACCTCTCTTTTAAATTCGGTAAACAAAATTAAATATTAAAATAAAAGTAATTGATTTAATTTCCAAAAAATTTTATTTAATTAGAAATGTATAAACAAAGACTGGTGCAAAGCTAGAAATAATTGTATTGAATACAAACTGTAAGCGTGATTATTAATTGATATTTCACAGGTTTATAACGCATGATTTAAATATAATAGCAAGGAATCCTTTCAGCGGGCGTTTACATGCCCCAAAACAAACAAAAAATTGTAATAAAACTTACAATTTTAAGAATCTTTGAAAAGAAGTATTATAAAGATTTTCTTTTTTAGTTGCCTTTAATAAAGTTTATATCATGTAACTATGTACTCATTAGTGGAATTAACTATCTAGTGCATATGGTTTTGCATGAGTGAATTTGCAAAATATTGGTGCATATTATTTGCACCACACTAACAAAATACACAAGTTTGCACATGCTGCATTCTTGCAAGAATGCCACACCGAGAAACTATTGTCTATAATTGCTATGCATATGCAACACTGGGTTGCAAGCTCAATCAGCACTGAAAAAGTGCAAACAATTTGTAAGGAGATTCAATCTGGAAAATTTTGGACGGAGGAGGAAATCATTTTGAATTATGTAGAAGACGTTCCGCAAATAGAGGTAAGAAAAATGCTCGCGACTTTAGCAGTGGTCGCTGTTTGTTTTTACAGCTTAAACAAATACAGAAAAATAATAGCTCACATACTGATGCTTTTATTTTCTTCGCCTTTTTTTACAAATCAGCTGTGTATTAGTTTTGCCACAAGTGTTGCAGAGTAAACCAAAAAATGCGAAAGCTAAAAATAATGTCTACCCTGAAGGCCTTAAGTAAAATATGTATATCCTACGTAATTAATTAGAAATGAGTACAATGTATGAATTTATTCTTCTGGGATAATAATATAATAATAATAAAGAAAAATGTGTATAATTGTGAATCTAAAAATGCATATTTCCACTTATGTTTTAAAATTAATAATAAATGCCCTTTAAAAAAATAAGACGTGATAACGACGAGTACTCTACTATCGTAATAAAAATCTAAATGTGCCGGCTGGGTTAGATTCTGCATTTGCTAGTAAAATTATTTCTTATTTATTGGCCTCTTTATTGCAAAACGTCTTTGCGTCTCTATTGCAAAACGGTACGATAGATTTCCCTTTTACGCATGGCAAAATAGTCAGTAGAAAAAAAATTGTAAAAATAGTCTTTTAGTCTTCAACTCAAAAAGTGACGTTGATACATTTTCCTTAATTACATTTTCCATGATTAATTCCATTTTCATAGCAAAGAAACTTACCAAAGCACAAAAACCAAATAACCCAATTAAGTTATACATCAAATCACCAGAAAAATATCACGTTTTCACATTTTGATACACAGAACATAACTTAATTATATATTTTTTTTTAAATATGCCTGTATTAAAAACATGTAGGTGGGTTCTCCAGCCAGGCCTAAGCCTGTTGTCTTCAGCCAGGCCTAAGCATACACCCGAGTAGGTAAAATAATAATTTCGCCAGTTAATAGCTTTTGCATAACCAAGCGGATTTTTTGCAGATATTTTGGTAATGTCTTTTGATACTACAGGATAAGATTACGTATTAATATATTGCACCGTTTATAAGATATTAAGAACTTTTGTATAAGTGGGCGGACAACGTTCCTTTTTGGTAAACAGATTGATAGTGCCTCCAGATACCTCGTAATAAAATTAAGTCTTAATATCTTGTACCGTTTATGAGATACTGAAAATTTTAGTGATTGGGCGGGCCACACCCAATTGTGACAAACAGATTGATAGTCTCCAGATTCCTCGTGATATAATTACGTCGTAATATCTTATACCGTTTGAGATATTGCCAACTTTTGCATGAGAATTATATACCTCAATATCGCGAAATAGAATTAGAACACAATATCTCGCACGGTTTATGAGATACTGACATTATAACATTTTTTTAAAACTTGGCGCGATTGTTAAACGATCTCGCTTATTTTAATCTTTTCGTTCTCCCGTAATCCTGATTTCAACAGACAAACAGACGGACGGTCATGGATGAATCGATTTAGGTGACGCTGAGCAAGAATATATATACTTTTCTATATCTATCTCGTCTCCTTCTCTTCGTTACAAACACAAGAACAAAAGAATATACCTTACCCCCTTCTGGTGTAGGGTATAAATATCGTAATAATGGAAAAAACGTTTACCTTAAAAACCATTATGAAATTGCAAAACCGTTATTCCATAAAATGCTAGAATTCAAAATACGATTCTTTTAATGTATTTGAAAGAAAATTTCTGCTGTGGCAATATCTCCCTCCGTTTAGGGGATTACTTTACATTACTCTTTAACATTGGACTATAACTCTAAAGCAAACGAGAGCGACAAGTTTTATTTCACGAAATCCCGTAAAATTACGCCAAATATTGTGTATCCACCAATGCACAAAACATTATTTGGTCCTAAAAAATTCACCAACCTGAATTTGTTAAATCGATTAGGGTCAGCATCGAAAAGTTCCTTAATATTAAGCTTTTGTCCATATTCATTGAAGTATTGTTGGATCGTCTGATAGGTTGGTTCCGCAGTCAAAAGAGGCAGTGGAGTCGCCATTCTACTTTTCTGATTTCTTTTCTTTTCACTTAAAAGCAAAAACAGTCAGGCAGAAGGAATTGTCCTCAATTAAGCCGTAAAATCTTAACCAATCAAAGGCGTCTCCCCAAAAAAACAAGCAGCTCCAATATTCCTACTAGAGATCTCTGATTCCTACCTAAAAATGAGATAGACTCATTACTTTGTACTCAAAGTCAAATGAAAGACATGCCGGCTAAGCAGTTCAGAGTATAAATAGGCCCAACTTACAATGTTAAATTTTAATATTTGGAATACAATCGTTACGAATTGCTACATCGACAAGAACAGTCCCGCACAAAGCCAACAAGCAAAGACAACAAGACTGGAAACTCATTTTTCGCTTTCACTGTGTTAGTGAAATCAGGCTGAAGTGTGTAAATTACAATGCAATTTTGACAACTTGAAACAAATTTTGACAACTTGGAACAAAATTGTTTACAAAATTTTGAGAGAGGATTTACATTTTTTAAGAGAGAATTGCAACTCTTGCTCTTCTTCACCGCACTAGCCTAGAAACATCATTTTTAAAATACGTAAAGAAGACAAGGAGATAGGCTTTAAACCAACTTATGCTTTTAGAAATGCACAAGAAATCTTTTCCAAGTCATGTTGCTGCATTATATCATATATTTTGCGAAGGAAACCAAGTCAAATTCAATAAAATTTGCTCGATTCGCAAATATAATCAGCTGTTTTTACCTACCACACGTACTTTTAGCTCTAAGAGATGCCAACATATTTTACTTTAGATTGAGGTGTAAATTTCCACACCACCTCAAAGATGGTGTGGAAATGTAGCAAAAGCTTTTTTATAAAGTTATTAAAATAGTTAAAAAGTAACTTAAAAATCATTGTGTTATAATTGTTTAAAAGATTTTCCTTTTACAAATTACAAAACAAGTCAGTTTACATTACTGTTACATATTGCTGATTGTTTACATACTGTTTGTTGTATATTTCCAAACAGTTAAGGAATCATCAAAACCGCGAAGGATCTTACATGCAATGAAGATTTTCTATAAAAGCTTACTTAAAATATATATAAGTAATATTTAATAATTGTGTCTCGTTGGTATCCCTGTCATGAACTCACCCCATCATCTTGCGACGGTGTGGTAACAAACCGGAATGGTTTACTTTTCCAGCTAAATTCCTTTGCAAGAGTCAGTTTTAGCTTGTAACAAGGAGACAATTTCACCATAAATCTCACATACGCTGTACGTGAGTGCGCGGACGGACATGTTTTTGAGCTCGCTCACGAAATGAGAGGAGTTTCCAGTCTTGTTGTCTTTGCCAACAATTATAACAATGATTTTTAAGTTACTTTCTAACTATTTTAATAACTTTATAAAAAAGCTATTGCTACATTTCCACACCATCTTTGAGGTGGTGTGGAAATTTACACCACAATCTAAAGTAAAATATGTTGGCATCTCTTACAGCTAATAGTACGTGTGGTAGGTAAAAACAGCTGATTATATTTGCGAATCGAGCAAATTTTATGGAGTTTGACTTGGTTTCCTTCGCAAATTATATGATATAATGTAGCAACATGACTTGGAAAAGATTTCTTGCGTATTTCTAAAAGCATAAGTTAGTTTAAAGCCTATCTCCTTGTTTTCTTTACGTATTTTAAAAATGATGTTTCTAGGCTAGTGCGGTGAAGAAAAACAAGAGTTGCAATTCTCTCTCAAAAAATGTAAATCCTCTCTCAAAATTTTGTAAACAATTTTGTTCCAAGTTGTCAAAATTTGCTTCAACTTGTCAAAAATGCATGCATTTTGTTTGTGTAATTTACACACTTCAGCCTGATTTCACTAACACAGCGAAAGCGAAAAATGAGTTTCCAGTCTTGTTGTCTTTGGTCCCACACATTGAACTGACGCAATGTCAGAAATTCCGTGCGTCGGCCCTTTTTCATGACGTGAGCCTAAAATGGAAATTCACAGACGACTGGCAAAATTTGTTTACTTGAATGAATTTACAAGAATTGAATTGCTTTAGTCGCAATTGTCATAAACATATGCTTTTTTTAACATTCTCTATACAAAAGTTTGCAACGCAACAAAAATCCACCACCCTTATCGTGAAAGGTTAGGCAATGCTTTTTTGAAAAAAAAGGGAGGAAGCTCGACGTCAGGGATAAAATTGAATTGGAACAATTGATAAGGTTATGCCTTAAAAACAATAGGAAGCACTAAACACTAAACAGAAAATCAACTGTCAAAATTACATAGGCTCTTATGGAAAACGAGAAAAAATTATTTATCTGAGAAAAAATGTCCATAGATAAAGAGACAAATGTCTTCTGGTTAGAATTATGCCTGAAACACAATTGGAAGCACTAAACACTAAATACATTTGTCTTCGGTTATCTTTATCTAATTTTCTTACGGACAAAACACAATTACACCCCACGGACAAAACACAAAAGCTGTCATTTCTCATCCCACTGCAAACCGCTCAGTATCTGAAGCTTTTCAAGCAAGAAATACAATCAAGGATTTTTTGAATCCAATTTATCAAATCAATTAAATTCAGTTTAGTTTTAACTTTTAATGTATTATTTATTATTCATGTATTATTAATATAAATTCATGTATTGTTTATTATACATGTACTATTTATTATTCTTAATGTTAAACTCATTTAAATAAAATTGCACTTCTTGCATTATTATAAATTAAACACAATAAATAAATAAATTAAATAAAAAAAAAGGTAAACAAAGGAGGAAATCTTCAAAAACATCAACCACCAGGGCTGATGTGAGTAGGTGGAAAACTTTAAGTAACTAAGTTTGCCTATTTTTGTTTATAGCGTCATATACATATTGACTAACATTCTGCTGAATGTTAGTCAAAACGGTTGCATTTAAATTGGCTTCGTCGAGCGCATTTGCCAGACCAAGGAAAATTTTTTCTGTGGTTGTCGTTGCCTGCCCAGATCTTTCCATAAAACTTTTCGATACGTTTTCTATCGATGTAGTCGCTACCTGCAGAAAGCTTGCCAGATTTGACTCTATTTCAGCCTGAAATAAATAAAATAATTTTCATTAAACTAGTTCTAAGTGTCAGCTAAGATAAAAAACATTTCTTAAGAAAGCTCAAACATACTTTTTTGGTTTGAGCACCTTTAAAAGAGGAGCCCGATGGTGATGATGCCGGCAGAGAGCATAATGATGGAGACCCTGTAAATTCGAGCGGCGAATCCATCAGTGGCACACACGGTTTTAAATTTTCATCATTGTCTGTGTCCGACAAAATATTTCCAATTGTTCTGAAACAAAAAGAGTGTTTAAAGAGTTCAATCGCATATAAACAACTTACCTTCTGCAGCACTGAACATCGTCCAGGAACGTCATGGTGTCTATATGCCGCCACTTCTTTTTTGGGAAAGTAGCGGCACTCCCCGACGCCGCTACCTCCGATCGCTTAGCTCTGCGGTAGCAACTTCGTAGCCCAATCCAGCGTTTTCGGCAGGCTTCCGCTGTAATTTTATTTGGTTTTTTTGTTATAAATTCACTGAATTCATGTTATATACTTACCATCTAAATTTAATTCCAGGCCTATGTCTGCCCATAACTTCGTCTTATGAGCTGTATTTTTATATAGATCTTCTTTTAGATCATACAGCTCTTTATGTGGGCGAACAAGATCTATCAACTTTTCTTCTAGATCCATTCTGAAAATGTTAAAGATTTATTGTAGAATTAAATTTATTTCATTAATAATAAAACACTTACATTTGTAAATTTGATTTCGGTTTTCAACTTGTGGGCTATTATTTTATTTTGCCAATAAATGCAGAAGTTAAACAAAGGAATAGCTAAAGAAGAAGAAGAAGAGCACTTTGTGTGTGTCAAATTAGAATTAGATCTATCCCGAAGACAAATGTCTTTTTGTCTATGGACAAATGTTATCAGATAAATTATCTTTTGTCCTCAGATAAATGACTCCCATAAGAACCTGTGTAATTTGAACAGCTGATTTTGTGCTTAGTGTTTAGTGCTTCCAATTGTGTTTTAAGCATTAATTTTAATTTGACACACTCAAAATGCACTTCTTCTTCTTTTGCTATTCCTTTGTTTACATTTCAAAACAGGAAATGAATGAACTTACAGATTTTGTGTTTTGTCCGTGGGGTGTATTTATGTTTTCAACATAAAAAAATGAGATAAAGATAACCGAAAAAAATGTATATAGTGTTTTCTGCTTCCAACTGTGTTTCTGGCTTTATATAGAAAATTTGGAAGTTCTGACGTTGCATCAGTTCAATGTGCGCCGACAGTGAGTGGAGTGTCATACACAGCCAATTAAACAGCATAGTCAACGACGACACTATCACAATTTTTGTTTCATTGAAAAATCATATAAAAAATGATTGAAATCATTGAAAAAACATATAAAAGTGAACTGGAAAATTCACTTTATTTGATGAATTACACACATCTTCATCTGTATGGCTTCGCTGGGCGATGATCGATATTTATTTTTTTCTCGTTTCCCATAGTTAGTTCCCATAGTTCCCCTTGTTATTTTGAAAGCTACAGTCGTAGCTATTGCTCGCTAATATGAATGTATTCAGGCTTTAACAGAAGACTCATAAATTTGTTATTTAGGGTTTGTGATACGTTATGACAAAATGAGGCTAAATGCCGACAAATAACGATATTGCAACAATGCCAAAACTTTAGTGGCTAAATTGCAACTCTGTGTTCGGCCTTAATATATGCTTTAAAGTTTAAAATGAGAGGAGTTTCCAGTCTTGTTGTCTTTGCATCAAAGTTTGAAAAAAACAAAACACAAAACTTTAGTGGCTAAATTGCAACTCTGTGTTCGGCCTTAATATATGCTTTAAACTTTAAAGCAAACAAAATGAGGCTAAATGCCGACAAATAACGATATTGCAACATTGCCAACAAAACTTTAGTGGCTAAATTGCAACTCTGTGTTCGGCCTTAATATATGCTTTAAAGTTTAAAGCATATATTAAAGTCCGTCCGCGCTCTCACGTACAGCGTATGTGAGATTTATGCTGAAATTGTATCCTTGTTACAAGCTAAAACTCGCTATTGCAAAGGAAGTTAGGTGGAAAAGTAAACCATTTCGGTTTGTTACCACACCGTCACAAGATGATAGGGTGAGTTCATGCATAGAGTAAGAATAACAAGAGTCCGAATCAACACAAGCAACGAGCATTAATAGAAAAGAGATATTATCACTCAAAATTTTCGACTAACGGCAGATTTTCAAGTGCCATTATTACAATGCAGTCGAGAGCGCAACAACTGAGATGCTAGCAGAAAAATTCGTGGTGAATTTGGTTTTACTTCATAAATGTAGACGAGAAGAGAAGAGGGAACGAGGCAATTCCACTTGTTTGAATTTGGCAAAATTTGCTTTTTTTCAGTTTTTGGACTTTTTGCTTTGTGGTTTGTGGGTTTTTTAGATTTATATTTTAAATGAGGATATTTTAGTTATGGGAAGTACTTCAAAATATTTTCAGTATACAAACAAATAAATAAAAAATTAAAATAAATATTTTTATTAAATTAAACAGCAGTTTAATTTTTAAATATATATTATATTAAATTTTAAGTTTTTTATTCATTTTATAAAATATAATTCATTTAAATTTACTTATATATTACATAATAAAAATATATTTTATAATTATGTTTAGTGAAAAAAAATTTAGCGGACAAGAAGTCTTTTTATTCTAATATTGCTACCACCGTCAGTCCTCAAGTCCGTTCGTCTTAAACCAGATCTTAATTCTATTTCTTCTGCTACATATTTTTCCTTTAACCACCTTGAATTTTTTCTAATGAGAACGGTTATGAGTTGCTCTAAAATTGAATACCTATGGCTATAGCAACTTCCGGTTTCGCTGAACCAATCTGGAGAAAATATTTTGGTTTCTGTTATACATTTTTCAATTATTCTTTTTCTCGGTTCATGACAGGAACTGTGAAAAATACTTTTATAAATTTCAAAATGTTGCTGACAAATTTCGAAAAATCTATCAGATGAATGTTGTAGTTTTTGAATGCTGTAGTTTTTTTCCAAAATAAAACTCCGAATTAAGTATACAATTTTCTAATTTCAAAAGGTCTTCTTCGCAGTTGACTCATTGAAATTTTTTGCCAAGTTTTAGATTTAATTCATAGCCTACAAAGTATCGACCCATACTGTTTTCTAACGGGGTTAGAGCGGTACATGCTATGGATTCTTCATTTTGAATGTGACTGGCTGAAGAATTTGGATATTCGGGTTCAAAATTCCATTCCAGCATTAAGTCATCGTCTTTTTCGCAGCTTTTATTTTCACTGTTGTGCGTTACAAATTTTATGGATAGATATTATTTCGAAATGTTGATCGCATAACAGAAAGAGTTTTAAAAAAAATTTTGGTTAAACCTCCCCGACATAATAAATTAAATTTTGGGGTCCTGAAATAAGTCGTCAATTAGTAAAAGCATCGAATATAGTGTGAAAATGAAGAGCATCAATTTTCTTTTCGTAAATAAAGTCATTATGTTTAATTTTCCTCTGTAACTCAATGTTATGTTTTTGGTAATAAGTTGCTGGTTTATGGCAGTTATCACAATTTTGGTTCACTTTTCTGTGAAATCATTATTAATATCGACATTTTCATCGAAATCAGTTAATAAATATCATCAAATAGGAGTACACAATTTCTAGACTGAGGATTCATACTTTGTGCTAAGTTCTTAAAATGAGATATAATGGCTTCATTAACACCAGGAAGAATAATTTTAATTGGCAGCCATATATATATGTTTTTTATAATTATTGAAAATTAATATGTATTCTTTGATGTTACGATTGTGTAGATTAGTCAGATTTATATGTATGGTGATGTGCCGGCGATGTCTCCCACTAATTTTTTGTTTTCTTACGAGGAAGGAAGTGTACAAGGGGAATAGGAGAAATCTGCTGCACCCAGCATATTGGTCGATTCTTTACGTTAGTTTCTCTCAGGCAGTAAGATTACTCCATAAAGAAGTCATAATTTAATGTTCTTTATTAAAACTTCAACCATTTTTACCTTTATCAGAATAGATTACATTTCTTAATTAAAGTGAATGTCTGATATATGCACGCAAATTAACGAAGATCAAAAATAAATTTAAAAGTGTATTTTGTGAAAAAACACATTGTTGTAGAAAAGCTGAATTTCTTTGAAAAATTTCAAATAGCGATCATAAAAAATGTGCAATTGTTCGACATTGTGTAACATTTCTTTTTCAAAAACTATACACTATAAAAAAATATAAAAACTATACTGCATAAGAAATTTTTTTAACGAATTTCCGCCATTCAAGTCATTAGAAACACACCGGTCTTCGATGCATTAATTTTTACAACTTCTTCAACCGAATAAATTTTTACAACTTATTCAACTAATTGCCTATAATTTTATAAATTTATATATGTGCGTGAAAAATTCACAAGTGAATTGACAGTCAACAAGTCACGCTGAGATCCTCACGCCATAGAGCAACCGCAGACAAAAATATTGGGCAACATACTCCAATAAATTATATTATTCATAACATAATTACGATGCCAATTACTATATGTACAACGAAAAAGCTTTTTTAAGGGATTGTTTCTTCATAAAATACGATATGTAGGAGCATATCTAGGGGTATAGCTACTAATTGTAGCATATAACACTTCCAAAAAATACATATTTTTCTCAAGAACTGATTAAACTGCATAGTTTTTAATCAGAGTTTAAACCCCCAAAAACATTGGCCATATACGAGCGTGGATTAGTTCTTCCGAATTCGTTTATTTGTATAACAACCGAAATAAATATCCGAAATAAATATAAAGAAAGGTCAACAAATGCACGGTCAATTCAATCAATCAATAATAAATCAAAATAAATCAATTCAGAAATTTTGAAAAGCACAACAAAGAAAACAAAAGGAAGGAAAGCATACACACAGCCATACACAGGCGTACAAAGCGATCGAACACGAGAACCGGTCACTCGAATGGAGTGTCAAAGGCTGGAAACGAATAATGTGAAATACAGGCATCCATCGAACAGTGCTTCGGTACTTTAATTGCACGAAGTCCACGCATATTGCTATTATAATATATATATATATATATTCTTCTGTGTTCTTATTTCCAAATTTTTCTTAATTAATCTATGAAACCAGATTTACAAATTTGTATAAATCTCGAGTTTCGAATTGCATGGTTTCGAATAGCACGGAACCAATTCACGTGTTTTTCGAGGGATGTCTGTGCAAATGAAAAGTAAAGTTGTGGGCAATGGAGGAAGAAAGAAATTGAAGAATTGTGTATTCTATGTTGAAACTTCAAATATTACACCACATTCACCTCGCAGCGCTGCCTTGAGAGAGGCAGAGCATTGAGTGATTTTAGTTGATAATGGCACGGGATATGTTGTTGTTGTTTGAGTCATAATATCTCTTTTCTATTTATGCTCGTTGACACAAGTTACTCATTCGGCAACATAGTTGCGGGCAGTCGGGAAGGTGATGCGAACAAAACACTCGTTCTCTTTTTGCAAAGAAAGTAGAGAACGAGTGGCTTCTTGCGAAAAAAAGAATCGCTCAAGCAGATGATCAGCAATTGTGTGTACAATGTACATGCATATGTTTGCATGAATAAATCTACACATGTAGTTTTGACCTTTTTACTATTTTATAATTTATTCTGGGTTCTTATTACGCACACAATTAAACGCACGAACCGGTTTTTCAAGGCAGTTTGTCGAACGTAAATTTCACTCACACACATTGAGGTGTCAAACTTATACGACTTTTAACATCAAAGAAGAAACTACGTGTATAGTAGCCACGCTTTCTTCAAGATGCCAGGTTCAAGAAGCCGCTTCAAGAAGAATGATGTAGCCAAGGTATTGACAGTGTAGTTTAGCAAAGCTTTGTTTGCTTGTGGGTCGGTAAAGCCATCATAGGACATGCTGGCTGTAAATATTTTGCACCCACTTGCAATATTAAAATTTTTCCAGGTTTATCATGGCTTGGGAATAAAGTCAAACGTTTAAGAGGGATTATTATTCTTATAAGAAATTTTCGGGTGAAATTTTTATTAAAAAAAAAGCGGGCATACCTCATGTTATACTTTTAAAATTATAATATAATATAATATAATAAAATAAGATATCGATTTTTCACTTTCCATTTTTCACTTTTCAATAATATAATATAAAATAATAAAATATTATATAAAATAAATGTATTTGCTAGCCGATCTTGGTTAAGTAATTTAGTTAAAATAAAAAAAATTTCGTTTTCAGAGTGAAATACCTCATCTGCTAACTGCAAAAGCGCTTTAAGAGTTATTTTCATTACTTTTAAAAAATGGACTTGCTTTTTGTTGTTCGTAAAAAAAATATTTAATAGGTACGTCAGGAAATATTTTACAAATATATGTGCCTCATTGTTTAGTTGCAGGGCAGAACGATAGCAATTATTCGCATAAAGTGATATGCTATTAAGGCAGTTAATCTTATAATTTTTTTCTGTAAAATCAGCAGTAGCCGAAGCGACTTCACAATTGCATTTTTTAAAGCCATCGGTAGAACAGATCGTCCTAATGGCGGCTTGTTTTATATAAGATAGATATTTAATATAAAACGAGTGGGCAAAAAGGCCTTTCACCGTAAATACACAAATTTGGTTGGCCTTTACATTACTACTAAAATAGCCGTTATTTCGAGGCCATCAATAAGGTATAATTTCCATTATATTTTAATTCTAACCGTAGGGACATCAAAATTCTGATCCTGGATATCTCATCAAAAACCATAATGGCAAAATTTATTATTTAGTATTATTAAATCCTGGTTGAAGATTTTTAATTGTTTATTGAATCTTCATGTGGCAAATTAATGTTTAATTTATTTCTTAAAAACAAGTATGATTTCCTAGACACGTAAAAAATATTTTGTGCTGAATACTTAGATTCCTCATCGTACATTTGCTGACGAGATTTAATAATTATTTTACAGAAAGATTTTGATTCCTTGCTTATGGTTTCAATGGAATCAAATGCCTTTACTACCCACTTTTTCCTCATTTTAGCCTGCTGCGCTCTTAAACTTTTTATTTGCCTTGCGCAGATTTTCATTTTGCTTAAGCAATTGTGCACATTTTTGCAAAAAACATCTAGGTCACTTGAATTACCTATTTCAAGTGAATCAAGTGTACCGATATCATCATATTTGGTATTGATAAAATAAATACGTATATAACGCCGCGCTTTAAAAACTTTTTTCCAATATCGGAAGCTGCAAAGTGTTTGTCGCATATTTTTAGTTTTCTGTTATAAATTTCTAGAGGTATCCAACATTTTTCCCGCCAAATTTGTCCTAAGGTTCGATCTGGAGGAAATTTAAAAAAGTTTGCATCGTTGTCATTTCGCCGAGACCGACGACATGAAGTGATGCAGCATACATCATGATTAGAATCTTTCCTCGTAGACATCTTATTGATTCGCAGTTCGCAATCATAACGAAGCCTCCAAAAACGAAAACAGCAATTTGCAGTTTGTAACAGATCATGTGTAATTCTCACTACCAGAAAAGAGTGATAGAGAGAAGAGACACAGGTCTTTTGAGAACACAAACACACAAGATCGTGAATGCATGCATATGTACATACATATGTTTGTGCCGCGAAATTGCGTGGGGTTACGGGAATTGTTTTAAAGTTTTCTGTGGATTTTTATATTTACAGCATGAAATGAAATTAAACTTCAATTAAACTAAAATGAAACAAATTCTTTTTAAAATTATAGTTTAAAATAAATTAGAAAATAATAAAAAGGTCAAAACTACATGTGTAGATTTATTCATGCAAACATATGCATGTACAGTGTACACACAATTGCCGATCTTCTGCTTGAGCGATGCCTCTTTTCGCAAGAAGTCACTCGTTCTTTACTTTCTTTGCAAAAAGAGAACGAGTGTTTTGTTCGCATCACCTTCCCGACCGCCCGCATCCATGTTGCCGAATGAGTAACTTGTGTTGATTCGGACTCTTGTTATTCTTACTCTATGCTTTATCTCATTTTCTTACGGAAAAAATATAACCCCACGGACAAAACACAAAATCTGTCGTTTCCTGTGTTGATACGTAAACAAAGGAATAGCAAAAGAAGAAGAAAGGCACATTGTGTGTGTCAACATAGAATTAGATCTAACCCGAAGGCAAATTTCTTTTTAGCTATGGACAATTGTTCTCAGATAAATGATTTTTTTCGCGTTATCCATAAGAGCCTTTGTAATTTTAACAGCTGATTTTGTGTTTCAAATTGCGTTTAAAGCTTTAGTGTTTTTCCGAAAATGCTAAATGTGAATAAATGGAGGTACAAAATAAGAAACTAATATGATGAAAGATGTAAGTTATTATTAAAATATCAGTAACATAAAAAATGTACACATATTATTTTCTGATATTCTAGTGTCTATCCAACAAACGATTTTATTCGTGCAGGCACGAAAATTTAATTAAATTATTTATTCACAAGTAAGTTTGTGAATTTGTGCCGCGCATGGGAATGAGTACTTTATAGGTAAAGAAAAAAATTTTGTTGATAATAATTAATTAACATTTCAGAAGTGTAAGTGTAAGAAAGAAAGAGGGAGTCCATTTAGAATGGAGGAAGCTGCGGAAGAAGTGGCAGAACCTCATGCTTTAATGTAAAGTAATAACCAAATTTTTTCAATTAATTTTTTAAATACACATTTTGTTAATGTTTTCATTACAAGGAAATGTCATTAGGACTTTTGTTCGGCTGCGTAATATACATCCGCCACTGGTCATCCACAGTGAAGGGGTCGAGCACTTCGTGCGGAATTTCCGAATCCTCCACCTCATCCCCCCGTGTCAAACATGATGAGTCGGCTAGAAGAGGAGGAGCGGAACACGCAAATAAAGGTGCGCCAGGCTGCCGATGTTTTTTAGCAGTTTATGGAGCAAATATAGTAACACACCAAATCCAGAGCTCACCTCGGACTCCGAGTAATTTTTGTAAATACAATATATTGAAATTTGTGATGTAATTCATGTTTATACAAAAGTCCTTAATTAATACAAAAGTAATTAAACTTGTTACTTGTTGCATTGCTTCTACCAAAGATTCTCTGTATAATTGACGCTCGCCATCATGCTCCAAATTTATATATCCTGGATGTTGAAATAAACATACACTTCTTGAATTTCGTTTCGAAACTGATCTTTATTTTCCATCATTCTGCCTTTTATAGTGAACAGTCCATACTCTAGCGTGGGAAACAGTTTTCTATTTATTTTGAAATGCAATAAATCTGCTCTTATCTCCTAGTTACAATTTATCCTTTCTTATCTTCTATTTGTGAACTGTATTCTTAGGGTCTATTTCCACTTGACACATTTTAAAGATTAATAACGGCACTTTCTCTCGTTTTCAAATATTAAATTAATGCGTTTACATTCCAGAGACTTGTTTCTGCATGTATTCAATACTTTTTTAATAAACCGTGTTGCCGTCTTCCTTAATTAGTAGGTCTTTTGAATTGCTTTTCAAACAACTGAAGCTTGAAAATATAGAGAAAAGAAACCTCGGCCTGGCCGAAATCTAAACACCCTACACCCGAGTAACTGAAAAAAATTATAATGTCGCCATTTAGAATCTTTTGTATAAGTAGGCGGACCACGCCCATTTCAGGAAAATGTTTTTGTAATGTCTAGATACTGCTAGATAGAATTACGTATTAATATTTTTAACCGTATATGGGATATTGACAACTTTTGTATCAGTGGGCGGGCCACGCCCATTTTTTGTATACAAACTGGTAATACCTGTTGATACTTCGCGATAAAATTACGTGTAATATCTTATACGCTATGTGATGCTTTTTTACTATAAAGAAGGTAAAAACGCTGCAAAAACGTGCCGAAAATTTTGAGAGTGTACGGTGAGAATGCTGTGAGTGAACGGAGGACCTGGTTTGCTCGATTCCGTTCCGGAAACATCGAAGATACACCTCGCTCTGTTCGACCAGTCATTGAAAAAGCCGATGAAATTTTGCAACTGGTGGAGCAAGATCGGCACACAAACTGTCAGGTAATAGGGAAGGCACTAAACAGCAACCACATAAAATCATTAGAAATAGAATCATTTTTGAAGCGACTCATTACAGGCAATGAAAAATTTGTCAAATACGAGTATATCAAACTCAAGCGATCATGTTCAAAGGCTGGTGACCCTCCACAAACGACTTCAAAGCCTGGATTGTCAGCAAACAAGGTTATGTTGAGTGTTTGGTGGGATTGGAAGGGAATTGTTCATTATGAGCTGCTGGAACCTGGGGAAACCATCAATTCGGTCCTGTCCTGTGCACAATTCGACCGTTTGAACGAAGCAATCCAGAAAGAGCGACCAGAATTGACCAAAAGAAAGAGAGTTGTATTCCATCATGACAATGCGCGGCCACACACATCTTTGATGACTCGGAATAATTTGAAGGAATTTGATTAGGTAGTTTTGATGTTCGACAAGTGAATGTGCGTGAAATAGCTAAGGCTATAGGCATCTTAAAAGATGGGTGCCGCATTTGCTAACAATTAACCAAAAACGCATTCGAAAGCGTATTTCTCAAGCGTGTTTGGATCGTTTTAAACAAAATAAAATGGATTTCATGCGTCGTTTTATAACTTTTGATGAAACTTGAATCCACCATTATACTTAGTAGGGACATAAATACTGTGACACACACTTTATGCTGTAGAATTAAAAACAAGTAAACGTGTTGTCTTCGGCCTGGCCGAAATATAATTACCCTGCACCCGAGTAACTGAAAAAAATTATAATTTCGCCACTTAACAACCTTTGTATAAGTAGGCGTACCACGCCCATTTCGGGCAAATATTTTTGTAATGTCTCTAGGTACTGCTGGATAGAATTACGAACCTGTCAATTAGTATATACATCCGCCACTGGTCATCCACAGTGAAGGGGTCGAGCACTTCGTGCGGAATTTCCGAATCCTCCACCTCATCCCCCCGTGTCAAACATGATGAGTCGGCTAGAAGAGGAGGAGCGGAACACGCAAATAAAGGTGCGCCAGGCTGCCGATGTTTTTTAGCAGTTTATGGAGCAAATATAGTAACACACCAAATCCAGAGCTCACCTCGGACTCCGAGTAATTTTTGTAAATACAATATATTGAAATTTGTGATGTAATTCATGTTTATACAAAAGTCCTTAATTAATACAAAAGTAATTAAACTTGTTACTTGTTGCATTGCTTCTACCAAAGATTCTCTGTATAATTGACGCTCGCCATCATGCTCCAAATTTATATATCCTGGATGTTGAAATAAACATACACTTCTTGAATTTCGTTTCGAAACTGATCTTTATTTTCCATCATTCTGCCTTTTATAGTGAACAGTCCATACTCTAGCGTGGGAAACAGTTTTCTATTTATTTTGAAATGCAATAAATCTGCTCTTATCTCCTAGTTACAATTTATCCTTTCTTATCTTCTATTTGTGAACTGTATTCTTAGGGTCTATTTCCACTTGACACATTTTAAAGATTAATAACGGCACTTTCTCTCGTTTTCAAATATTAAATTAATGCGTTTACATTCCAGAGACTTGTTTCTGCATGTATTCAATACTTTTTTAATAAACCGTGTTGCCGTCTTCCTTAATTAGTAGGTCTTTTGAATTGCTTTTCAAACAACTGAAGCTTGAAAATATAGAGAAAAGAAACCTCGGCCTGGCCGAAATCTAAACACCCTACACCCGAGTAACTGAAAAAAATTATAATGTCGCCATTTAGAATCTTTTGTATAAGTAGGCGGACCACGCCCATTTCAGGAAAATGTTTTTGTAATGTCTAGATACTGCTAGATAGAATTACGTATTAATATTTTTAACCGTATATGGGATATTGACAACTTTTGTATCAGTGGGCGGGCCACGCCCATTTTTTGTATACAAACTGGTAATACCTGTTGATACTTCGCGATAAAATTACGTGTAATATCTTATACGCTATGTGATGCTTTTTTACTATAAAGAAGGTAAAAACGCTGCAAAAACGTGCCGAAAATTTTGAGAGTGTACGGTGAGAATGCTGTGAGTGAACGGAGGACCTGGTTTGCTCGATTCCGTTCCGGAAACATCGAAGATACACCTCGCTCTGTTCGACCAGTCATTGAAAAAGCCGATGAAATTTTGCAACTGGTGGAGCAAGATCGGCACACAAACTGTCAGGTAATAGGGAAGGCACTAAACAGCAACCACATAAAATCATTAGAAATAGAATCATTTTTGAAGCGACTCATTACAGGCAATGAAAAATTTGTCAAATACGAGTATATCAAACTCAAGCGATCATGTTCAAAGGCTGGTGACCCTCCACAAACGACTTCAAAGCCTGGATTGTCAGCAAACAAGGTTATGTTGAGTGTTTGGTGGGATTGGAAGGGAATTGTTCATTATGAGCTGCTGGAACCTGGGGAAACCATCAATTCGGTCCTGTCCTGTGCACAATTCGACCGTTTGAACGAAGCAATCCAGAAAGAGCGACCAGAATTGACCAAAAGAAAGAGAGTTGTGTTCCATCATGACAATGCGCGGCCACACACATCTTTGATGACTCGGAATAATTTGAAGGAATTTGATTAGGTAGTTTTGATGTTCGACAAGTGAATGTGCGTGAAATAGCTAAGGCTATAGGCATCTTAAAAGATGGGTGCCGCATTTGCTAACAATTAACCAAAAACGCATTCGAAAGCGTATTTCTCAAGCGTGTTTGGATCGTTTTAAACAAAATAAAATGGATTTCATGCGTCGTTTTATAACTTTTGATGAAACTTGAATCCACCATTATACTTAGTAGGGACATAAATACTGTGACACACACTTTATGCTGTAGAATTAAAAACAAGTAAACGTGTTGTCTTCGGCCTGGCCGAAATATAATTACCCTGCACCCGAGTAACTGAAAAAAATTATAATTTCGCCACTTAACAACCTTTGTATAAGTAGGCGTACCACGCCCATTTCGGGCAAATATTTTTGTAATGTCTCTAGGTACTGCTGGATAGAATTACGAACGTATTAATATTTTGAACCGTATATGGGATATTGACAACTTTTGTGTAAGTGGGCAGACCACGTCCATTTTTTGTATACAAATTTGTAATACTAGTAGATACCTCGTGATAAAATTTTGTGTTAATATTTTATACCATTTAGAAGATATTGACAACTTTTGTATGAGTGGGCGTGGCACTCCCATCTTTTTCTAACGTTTTAGTAATGACGCTATATGTTCCGGAATAAAATTATACCTTAATATCTCACACGGTTTATGAAATATTCAGATTATAACATTTTTTGAAATGAGGTGCCTTTACATTCCGTATGTAAAGTAGACGTGGCTGCTTACCGATCTCGCCCATTTTCAATCCCAAGCAGCCCTGCGTAACAAAGAATATCTGCGCCAAATTTCATGGCGATATCTCTTTTCGTTCTTTCGTAATCGTGATTTCAACAGACAGACAGACAGACAGACGGACGGACAGTATATATACTTTTCTATATCTATCTCGTCTCCTTCTCTGCGTTACAAATGGAAGAACAAAGTGAATATACCCTACTCGTATGGTATGCAATGACGAACGCAAATAACGAGCATGATCCAGATCTCAGTAGCTGTGGAAATGTGTAGGAACACATTTTAAACATGTGAGAGAACCAGAAAACTTACGATTCCAGGCAACCGTTAAGCAAAAACAATTGCTCGTGTAAAGAGAAAACGAGAGTAAGAAACCTTGTGGGACCCAGGCTACTGAAAGCTCTGCGGACCAGAAAAAAGGGACTTTTAGCGGTCTATATGTTATGTGGTTAGTGGTGGGAGCCTGTCAATTAGTTGGTGGATGATATTTAGAATATTTGTGCATAGACGGCTGAATCAGCTGACGCTTTTTCGTTGTATAGTAAAGTAATTTTCCATGAACAGTTCATCGTTGCATTACAACAACAGCTCATTTGTTTGCGCTTATGTAGAATTGTGTGTTGTTGTTGTTGTATGTGCAAGTAAGGGTTATAAAGGAGAAAGGAATACGCAATTTATTTAGGTAGAAAAGTATTCATGCAATAAAACTTAATTAATCAATCATGCGTTACTTTAGAGGTAGTTTAGTTAACTCTTAAACGGCTGGATCGATTTTGATGCGGTTTTCGCCATTGTGTTGGGAACTTTTAGCAATTATTTCTAGAAATATACTATATGATCTACACTAATACGTTTAGGTGTTTAAGTAATATTGTTATATTTTAAGTCTTTGTTTTGTTGTAAATGCTATATTGTAAAAAGCTATATATAAGAGTTCCAAATCCAATGCGTCCGATTCAGAAATTTCAGTAGTAACTTGGGATGACAATTGGACGTATTCTCCGACCTATTGAGGGTAAACTGTTCCAGGAAACTGTGCCTGGCATGTAGCAGCGCCGGAAGTGAAAATAACGATTCTTTAAGAGTCCTTCAGGTGCGGCAGTAAGACTAGTAGCTTAGTCGGGCAGAATGATCTTCAATCATCCAATTTTGGACTTGTCATATAGAGTAAGGGATGTTCATATAGGAATGTAAAGGCACCTCGTTTAAAAAAATGTTAAAATCTGAATATTTCATAAACCGTGTGAGATATTAAGGTATAATTTTATTGCGGAACATGTATCGTCATTACTAAAATGTTTGAAAAAATGGGCGTGCCACACCCACTGATAACAAAGTTGGCAATATCTAATGAGCGGTATAAGATATGGACATGTAATTCCATCAGGATATGTAGGGAAGCATTAACAATAAGCCTGCCAAAAATGGGCGTGCCAAGCCCACTCGTACAAAAGTAGTCAATATCTTGTAAACGGTGTAAGATATTAATACGAAATGTTATCACAAAGTATCTACACGTATTACAAATCTTTATAAAATGGGCGTGGCCCGCCCACTTATACAAAAGTTGTCAATATCCCATAAACTGTTCAAAATATTAATACGTAATTCTATCTAGCAGTATCTAGAGATTACAAGAACATTTTCCTGAAATGGGCCTGGTCCGCATACCTATACAAAAGTTTCTAAACGGCGAAATTATACTTTTTTCAGTTACTCGTGTGTAGGGTATTTAGATTTCGGCCAGGCCGAAGGCAACTCAGTTACTTGTTTTAATTTTGAAAAAGTTCTGTAGCCCAATTCGGTGAGTAGCATTTTTCAAAAACGTGTTTATGTTTACTGATGCGAACATAGTCTCCTGTCTGGAACTTTGGCTTTCTACATATTTTCAGATTGTTGTAGGCTGTCTTTAATAGCAATTTTTCATTAGACGGCTTGACATCAATAGAACCATACTTATCGTTCTATGCTTTTTCTTATTGTATTCGTCGATAAAATTTTTATAATTATCAATCCATCGATACGATCCATGGTAACTAAATTCCCACCACATCATTTGTTGTAGTGTTCTATTGAAACGCTCAACAATTGAAGCCTTCAAAACACTGTACGAAGAGTAATGGTTGACATGGAATTTCCTCATTAAACTTTGTCGAAGAATTCAATTCGACAAAAAATTGTCGATTGAAGAATTCTTTGCCGTGATCGGTTTGTAAATTTCTGGGTATCCGAAACAAATTGAATACAGTTTCCATCGCTTTAGAGACATCAGCAGATGCTCTCGATTTTAAAGGCACAGCCCAGGAAAATTTTTAAAATGTGCCTATTACGGTGAGAAGGAAGCGAAATTCGTTGTTATCCGTGGAATAGAAGTTCCCATTTCTTCTAAATCTGCTTGCCAGAGGTCATCGATCCCTTTAGTAATTACAAGTCTTCGTTTAAAATTTTTACTAGCTTGAGTGTGAAGCCCCTCCACAAAACCCCGCTTTTTACTCATTTTGACATTTCTTTTAAAATTTTTTCCTCCATTGCGGTTATTGATTTCGGCTTTTGTGTTAGCTCTAAATTCGGTAGCTCTCAATTCGTTCAATTTGTTCACTAATATATTTTCTGTAATCTTGAATATTACTCTTGACGTATTCTTTATTGTCTTGAAGTTTTGTGTAGACTACTTAAATGTCACCTTCTATTCTTTCCTTTAGTGTTTAGGGCTGTTTAGAGGCTGTTTAGGATTGAAAATGGGAGGGATCGGTAAACAGGCATGCCTACTTTACATACGGAATGTAAAGGCAAGTAGTATATATATGGCGTTTCTGGACCACAACAACAACAGGCAAAATCATAGCTCCACATGTGGAGCATGTGGACCAAATGTGGAGTACAACAACAACAGGTAAAAGCATACATCCTCACAACAACAACAACAGATAAAATCATACATCGTCACAACAACAGCAGCAAAAACAACAACAACAACAACAACAACCTCACAGAGTGGCCAGATCAAGGATTTTGGTGGACAGAGTGGCCAGATCGAATTTTGTTTCGTAATTTTTTTTGGTTGATTTTTTTTTATTTATTGAAATTTTTATTTTTATTTTTTCTGTATTTTTTTTTATTTTTTTTTTCGAGGGTGTCATAGGAATTTTTGCGAGAGTGGCAGCCCAGCGAGGTGGGAAATTAATGTAAACATTAAGGGAGCGGTTCAAGCTGTGGCTAGCGTCCACGGTCTGAAGCGCGGAGTTGTTATTTTAAGAAATATGAAACTCGCCGTATTGTTCTTGTTGTTGTTGTTGTAGTTTTTATTTAATTGCTTGATTTCGAATTGTGCCTTGACTCGAATTTGCCCGGAATTAAATTAATGTAAACATTTTCGAGAATGTGATAAAATTACGCGGAACTGAACCGAACATGATCGAACACAGAGACGGATCTTTTCCTGATATCAATTTCACTTTTGTTGATATGTTCTTTTTTTCTTTTTTCTCTTATACTACGTTAACATCGACCTTGAATGACTCATTCGCGTCAGATTTCGCGAATGAGAAGCCGAATGAGAATAATTTCTGATAGCACGAGCTACTGTTAAACGGTTAGAAAGGGGGGGGGGAGTGGAAAGGGCCCTTTTTTTTGGTTTTTTAAATTGTAGAACTATTTTTAGTTTTTGTAGAACTATTAGCGCTAGGCTAGGCGTTAAGTACGCTGAAAACAACACAATCAACAATCAATTGGTTTCAAGTTTCCAAAGCTATCAAAATATTCTTTGCAGTTTTTGTCTTTATAATATGCTACCCAATGAGTACCGGGACCCTTTGATGTATCCAGATTAACGATTATATAGTATATATATATTTATATTAATATTAATAAATTAATATATTTATATTAATAAATTCTTGTCGACGAGGTCGTTTCGGGAGACTGTCTCGCATAAAAATACCTCTGAACTGTGGTAAATTCTTTGCATGTTTCGTCAAGTCGACGCCTGTGAGTGCTCTTTTGGGTAGATTCTTTAAAAGTTTTTTGGTTGTGGACTATGATATAAACTCAATCCTTTTCTGTATGGTTTTTTGCTAATTGCTTTTGCGATTGAAGCTTCTCCAGATGCTAAGCCTACAACAGCTCCCAGAGCAGTTAAAATGGGTACTAATGGTAGAAACCCGCCTACGTTAGGAACGGGTATAACGCGTGGAATGTTAACCATGGACTTCTTCCGTCCGAAAGAGTTTTTTACAACCTTTTGTGCGATTTATATAGCACTAGGAATATCCTCTGATTTTCGTTGTTTAATAATTTACAATGCGTTTTTAACCGCTTGAGTAAATATTTTCTTGCTACATTTCTTTTTAGCTTTTCTCTTAATTTTCTTATAGTTTTATTTTTCGTGCTCCCCATGCCGAATTTTACTTTAGCTTTCATCGCGTTTGTAACTAAGTATGCGTTTATTCGCTCACTGAATTTGTTGTCTTTTGATTTTACTCTCTGCCACGCCATTTCAGCTATTATTTTATCTGCTTCGTGACGCTTATTCAAGTCTTGAGTTTTATCATAAGCAATATCGTGCTCTCTGCATGCAGCGTCCAGTGGATTGACTCCCTTATCGCCTCTTGCCAAGCGTTCTGTTAGTTTAGTTCCTGGACCACAAAATTGATAATTCGGTAAATGAAGTTCAATTGGCAGAGAATTTATAACACTATTCAATAAACCTCTTCCGGTTGCTGATTGTCTAGAACTGATATGTTTCTTATAAATTATACCCATTTCATATCTTCTCATCTACTCGTACTGAATGAAAATGTATATGTGTGGTTTATATTAATTGCTAACATGTGTTTCATTAAACAAGGCAGAAATATAATGATAAAGAATATGGATCTAGTAACTAATTATGTTTCCAAATCAAGACATAGTTTCCTGTTACCAAATTCAATAAGATGTCTTATTGTCGGACCTTCGAATTGTGGAAAGACCAACGTTATGTTAAGTTTAATAGAAAGTCCGAATGGACTAAAATACCCAAATATATACTTATTCTGAAAGTCATTGTATCAACCAAAATATGAATATTTAAAGCAATTAATAAATCCAATTCAAAATATTGGATTATTTACATTTTTGGAGAATGAACAAGTCCTCAAACCAGATGAAGCAAAAACCAACTCCATTATGATATTCGATGATGTTGCTTGTGAGAAGCAAAACAACATTGGCGAATACTTTTGTATGGGTCGACACAAATGCATCGATTGTTTTTATTTATGTCAAACATATACACGAATCCCTAAGCATTTAGTATGTGATAATGCTAACATGATTATTATATTCAAACAAGATGAGATGAATTTGAAACACATATACAATGATCATGTGGGAACAAACATGAGTTTTGGAAAGTTTTTAAATGTATGTAGAGAAAGTTGGAAAGATAAATATGGATTTCTGGTAATCAGCAAAGATGATCCGATTGATAAAGGACGTTATAGAAAAGGCTTTGATATTTACATCCAACTATATAGTAAATAAAAGCACTCCCGACACTTTCATACTAGTATGCAAACAGTCTTTGAACTGATCTGATAGCTGATATACCTGATCTGATCTAATCTGCTGATCCACCTGATCTAATCTGCTAATACGCCTGATCTGATCTGATAGCTGATATACCGGATCCGATAGCTGATACACCTGATCTGATAGCTGATATACCGGATCCGATAGCTGATACACCTGATCTGATCTGATAGCTGATATAACCGATTATAAGAATAAATGAAAAAATATTAAAAGACCTGATAAAAATCAGACGTATTTTGAAACAAAAATTTCGGAACTTAAAACTGAATAAAGCAGATGTAGAAAATCAAATAGAAGAGACACTTAAGCCAATCACAAAACCTCTAAAGGAATTGGTTCGAAACACTGCAACAACAACCAATCCTAATAAGAATGACTCTCACTTTACATATGATGATACCACTCAGACTAAAAACAAGTACCCCACACAAAGCAAAGAAATAGATTGGTTTTACAGACGCAACTCTTACCAAGAGTAATGAAGACGGTACCTTTTTCTCTCAAATGGATGAACAGATGATGCAAACAAATCAACAAAATTCTATCAACAAATTCTGAGGAACAAAATGAGCTGGACACCGCATATGGACCGAACTGAGGATCGAATGGTGAATGGAGGTTCGGAAATAGCACTTTGGAAATGCATGGTGATAAAGTATTCATCTCAGACAAACTTTTTGGAACCTCACCCCCAACTTCTTTCAACCTTACACCCGGTCTTTTGAATTATTGTTTTACAAGACACCATCAAAGTATGACGAAGCAGATTTACAAATTTACAAAATAATTTTAATCAATACTAATGCTCACAAACATAACTATAATGAAAATGAACAAATTAAGGGAACCAAGGCTTTCAAGTACACCAACATCATAAAAGGATTAATCAGTGATAAATCTTTGCCGTCCACACCACTTCAACATGGAAAAGGAACCGGATTGATGAAAGTAAATCCTCAAATCTTCATTATATTTTTTGGGATGATCCGAATGAATTAGTAGATAGATTGAGACTTTTGTTATCATCACAATAAGCTGGACATAACAATCGCATCAACGAAATTATTTCCATCATTGAGGAATTAAGAGAAGCTAATATAATTGTATAAATATGATGTATAATAGAGTTGTAAGCATAATTGAAAATGAGTGTCGACAAGTTCGGACGTTATTCCGCACATAAAACATTAAATAATAAATTAAAGAGAAATATTTCAAAAGTGTTGGGTTTCAGTTTAGATAATGAAAACAACTTAAATATCCGTTGGAAGCATTTAAAGAATGTTGGCACACCTATTGATGGTTATGACGCAGTAACCAAGTCTTTTGTAGAAGATAATATGAAACAGATGGACTCAATAACAAAGTCTTTTGTGAAAGATAGTATGAATCAGATGGACTCAGAATTTAAAAAAGAAAACAAAGCACTGAAGAAAAAATTGATGAAGAATTTGAAGTAGTTCACGGAAAGATTAGTGATGCTGAAACATACATCGAAAGTAGTATTCAAGATTATGCAAAATATATTAGTGAACAAATTGGTCGAATAGAAAGTTACCTCTTTCAACTACACTCAAGAGGATATGAGGAGCTACACACTCAAGCTCGAAAAAATTTTAAACGAAGACGTGTAATCACTAAAGGAATCGACGACTGGCAAGCGGATTTAGTAGAAATAAGAAGTTATTCCACGGATAACAATGGATTTCATTTCCTTCTCACCGTAATAGATACATTTTCAAAATTCGCCTGGGCTATGCCTTTAAAATCTGAAACATCCGCTGATGTAACCAAAGCTATGGAAACGATATTCAATTCCAACGGACCACCATTGTGCAACCTCGGCAACGAGAGCGGCTGTAGAGAGCAGAGGAGGTCACAGACATGCTCCTGTGAGAACAACATGTCGATTCACCGAACCAGTATGTTGAACTCGTATGTTCGCTGCGTTGGTCCCAACATGAGTGATCCAACGGACCACCATGGTGCAATCTGGGCAACGAGAGCGGCTGTAGAGAGCGGGAGAGGCCACAGACATGCTCCCGTGAGAACAACATGATTCACCGAACCAGTATGTTGTTTCCCCAGGTTCGCTGCGTTAGTCCCAACATGAGCGATCCAACGAACCACGATGTTGCAACCTCGGCAGCGAGAGCGGCTGCAGAGAGGAAGTAGAGAACGTGGAAGGGAGAGGGTGGGGAGAGGGCACAGACATGCTCCCGTGAGAACAACATGTCGATTCACCGAACCAGTATGTTGCTCTCCCAGGTTTGGTGCATCAGTCCCAACGTGAGCGATCCAACGGACCACCATGTTGCAACCTCGGCAGCGAGAGCGGCTGCAGAGAGGAGGAAGAGAAGTTTTCTCCCGTCTCTAACCGATACGATGGACCACAACAACAGCGGCCAGAGTCAGGAGAGCCGCCCTTTATCACCAGAACTTACCCGTGCAACTGTCAACAAACGACTGACTCTTTGTATGTTGCGTCGCTCCTTTTATACATTCCGAAACCTCTGCCGTTTCGTATCTCCGCACTCTTCCGTCACCACAACGTACATAGTACCGTCGTACTCTTACTTATTGGACCTTATGAAATCTATGCTATATAATAAGCTTAGCTTTAATACGGCAGTTATGTATAACGGTAATCTATTTTTCTTATTGCTAAAACCACCACCACCTACCATACAAGAAAATAATTATTTTATTATTTTTTTTATATAACATATAGAAAATAATTTCTAATTTATTGAGGAAAACAAATAAATGATCATGAATTTGTGTAAGCATTTTCTGCCTCAGAAATGCGTCATCACACGATTCAGGAGGTGACGCTGAGCAAGAATATATATACTTTTCTATACCTATCTCGTCTGCTTCTCTGCGTTACCAACGGAAGAACAAAGTGAATATACCCTACTCCCTTCGGGTGTAAGGTATAATAAAAATTAAATAAAATAAAAATAAATTGTTGAATATTTCTAGGATAGGAAGTCAACTTATCCTAATTTACAGTTTGATATAATTTTATTTCATAACATACCTTGTGTAGTCGTAGATTTTCTATGAATTGTATAAACTATTTTTAGTTATAAATAATAACTCAACACAAGTAAAAAACCTCTGATATCGTTTCGTTCGTGGTCTTTATATCAACTTTCGCATCAATTATATCACCTATCAGATGAGACAAACAGCATTAAACCATTTCCTTTGTATGTCGTTGATGGTTCATCATAACGGCTATCTGTATATCAGCTGTATATCAGCTGTCAGATTAGATCAGGTCATGTATATTAGCTATCTGATCAGCCATCTGATTAGTCCAAACAGCAAACACATCAGTGTTATCATATTAGGAAAGAAACACAAAGGTCGTACATATCATGTAAGCGACCGTATTTATATGGATTTTATTACTGAAACAAGTAAGTGTTGTCTTCGGCCTGGACGAAATCTAAATACTCTACACCCGAGTATCTGAAAAAATTATTATTTCGCCACTTAGCAACTTTTGTATAAGTTGGCGGACCACGCCCATTTCGGGAAAATGTTTTTGTAATGTCTCTAGATACTGCTAGATAGAATTACGTATTAATATTTGGAACCGTCTATGGGATATTAACAACTTTTGTATAATGTATTGACAACCATTTTTTGTATACAAATTGATAATATCTGTAGATACCTCGTGATAAAATTACGTGTTGATATCTTATGCCGTTTACAAGATATTTACAACTTTTTATTAGTGGGCGTGACACGTTCATTTTGGGCAAGATTATTGGTAATGCCTCTGGATATATCGTGGCAAAATTGCATCACAATATCTTATACCGTTCATGACATATTGTCAACTTTGTTATGAGTGGGCGTGGCACGCCCATTTTTAAAAAAATTTAGTAATGGCTGTATCTCGCACGGTTTATGAAATGTTCAGATTATAACATTTTTTTAAATGAGGTGCCTTTATATTCCGTATGTAGTAGGCGTGGCTGTTTACCGATCTCGCCCATTTTCAATCCCAAACAGCCCTACATAACAAAGACTATTTGTGCGAGATTTCATCGCGATATTTTTTTCGTTCTCCTGTAATCGTGATTTCAACAGACAGACAGACAGACAGACAGACAGACGGACGGACAGGGCTAAATCGATTCAGGACGCTGAGCAAGAATATATATACTTTTCGATATCTATCTCGTCTCCTTCTCTGCGTTACAAACGGAAGAACAAAATTGCCCTACTCCCTTCGGGTGTAAACTCATCACACTCGTTCCTTTTTTATGGTGAAGTGATGTGGACGTTCATAAAGACTTATCGCTGAATAATCCCTTTATGATGTTGGTGTACTTGTAAGCCTTAGTTACCTTACTTTTCTTATTTTCATCATAGTTACGTTTTGAGCATTGGTATTGATTAGAATTGTTTTGTAAACTTGTAGATCTGCTTCGTTGTAATTTGATGGTATCTTGTGGAACAATAACTGAAAGAGATCAGGTGTAAGTTTGAAAGAGGTTGGGGATGAGGTGTCAAACGGTTTGTCGGATATCAATATTTCGCCGTTTTGTATTTTGAAAGCACTGTTTCCGAATCTCCATTCACCATCTAATCCTCTGTTCAGTCCGTCTGCTGTATCCAGATCATTTCTAATTTAGATAAATCCATGTTTTCAGTTGATTTGTTTGCATCTTCCTCTGAAACATCCATTTGAGAGAAGAAGGTACCATCATCATCATCATCATCATCATCATCATCATCATTATGATCGTCATCATTGCTCTTGGTAAGAGTTTCATCTGTAAAATCGATCTCTTTCTTTGCTTTAACTGGGGTACTGGTTTAACTGGGGTACATTCTGGCCCCGTTGAGCTTCGCTCAATACTGATGGTGATGAAGTGGAGTCTTGGTCTTCAACACGGCTAGGTGGGCGGGGTGATCTCATTCGATATTGACGTTGAACGGTTGAACGGTGCGGGGAGCCGCTTGTGGTGATGATCGTCTCCACAAATGCTATCTCCAAGCTACGACTATCGCCATCGTTATTCCAATACTCAGCGATAAATATCCAATTGCAAATTGGTGATGATCTGTTGACCTTGTTGATGAATCGTAGCGGGCAATTTTTTATTGCTCATGGAGTCCTTCTTATAATTATTTTAGTTCTTCGATTCGGTTAATAAAGTGGTTTAGATTTACTGCTGAATGGTTGAGAGGCTGAACTGTTTCGGTGTTATTACTTAGAACCAAACTTGTGTACGAAATGGCTATACTGTCGTTGAATTGTTGAAGGCTGTGCGCTGTTAACTCTTTGGTTTTGATTAGACAGTTGGGTTGAAGTTTTAAGCACCCGATGCCTGTTAAAGTTACAGGGGTGTCTTTGTTGCAAATATCCATTCGTTAGTCATCAGCATTGGTTTCCATGACATCTCAGCATTGATCTGACTGAATTCGTAATCTGTTGTAGTTTCGTTATTGAAGAAATCTACTTCGCGCGTGCACGGATACGCATTTCCAGTTACCTTTGGACAGAATTGGATCGCTGTAGCGTTTGTTGGAAAATATGTATCTCGGTGAGGTGATATTGCTAAGTACTGTGTGGAGAGCGTTGGAATCGTTAGAGTATCATTAGCCACGCGTGGTATGGTTATTAAATTAAATAAGTTAAATTGTCTATTGTCGTTTAGCAGAATTTTGATGTTGAATATTAGATGTTTCTCGGAGTACCCAACTGTGATTTTTAGCAATTTGTAGAGAGTTAAGATATCTTCTTGAGCCATAGGCAGCTGTAATGTGCTGGGCAAATGATTCCTTATTTTTCTTATTCTTCTGTTAATTGAGGTCGTGACAATAATAGCGGATGGATTCTTCCGTGATTAACGTCGGTTAAAATCGATAAAATGCCTGCTTGAAATTGTTTGATTTCTGTTCTTATGATTGATAACTGAATAGCTAGAGGCGTGAAGACTTGAAACCGCCTCTGATTGGTAAAATAATCCTGTTGCTTATTAATTAGATTTTCTATGTTTACTAGTTGTTTATCTATTTCCTCAAATTTATTTGTAGTTGTCCTTTGGTCTTGTGTGAAGTGCGTTGTTAGTGTCCCAACTGACAGAGCTTGGCCATTGACGAGGTTCCGTTTATGCCTCTAAATTCCTTTGCAGCGGCTTTAGATCGAAAAAAGCAATTAGATTCCATTCCGCCGTTACTAATTTGATAGTTCCAAGCCCTTCAAAATGAATTCCAGGGGTTTTGTTGGTCACTGTCACTGGTGTTGCTATAATGATTGGTAAAAAGAAAACTATGCAAAGAAGGGTCGCCATTGTACTGCTAATCGTCAATTTCCTTCTTTTTGGTTCAATCGTGGTCCCTTGAGTTTCACTGTCTATTTTTGTTGGAGAGTCTGTTGGCTCGATATCTATCTGTAACGGTGCGAGTCGATGAATTGGACGCTTCCATTCCCCTGTTGCCGTCGAACAAATCCGTCGTCGCCTTCGTAAACCTTGATGACACGTCCTAACATTTTTGTGGTGGTAAATTGTCCTCCTTGATTATCACCATAGCACCAATTTTTATATTCGGTGCGTGCATTCTCCACTTGGCTCTTTGCTGCAGTTGATTTATGTACTCTGTCGACCAGCGCTTCCAGAATTCATGCTTCAGGTGTGTTACCAATTCCCATCTTGACGGTAGGGTTGCCTTAATAGGTTTCGCTAAAATGTCAATCTGGGCGATAAGAGGTTCCCAATCAGAAAGTGTCCTGGTGTCAGGGCTGTTAAATCATTTGGATCTGAAGACATTTCGGTGATCGGTCGTGAATTTAGTATGGCTTATTGGTTAAATCCATTTCAACAATTACAGTTAATTGTTAATTCCTCGTAAGTCAAGGACGCCGTCGACACGCTTCTTGTTAACAGATACTTTGCTGACTTCACGGCCGATTCCCACAGTCCTTCGAAATGAGGAGACCGGGGTGGAATACAGTTGAAAATTATATTCTTCCGGTTACAGGCATTCACTATAGCCAGAAATGGATTTAACGATGCTAGGGAACTGGGACTGTGTACTTGCTTACCCCTTGACAGCATCTTTATGTCTTCAGAGAATTCCGCTTGTATTGTTTTTACTATAAATATTAATGCTTCGTCCAGTTCCTCGACAGTAAGCTGGATATTGTTGGGACATGAAGCTCCCTTAAAGCGCTTCACAATGCGGATTATATAACCAATAATCCGCTGGAGCGTCATGAATGAATTTTTGTGATTAGCCATATACGGTTAATCACAAAAAAACATTGCGGTTGGTGCTTTGCGGTTTCGTTCAATGTTATCACTCACCGACAAGCTAGGTACGAATTTAGATGGCCATATTGTGTCTACTCCATGCAAAAATAGTGGACCATACAACCATAAACTGCATTGCATTAGTTTTGATGGCGAGATTCCTCTGGACAATACGTCGGCTGGGTTATGGTGCGAAGCAACATGACGCCACTGTTCTGTTAATGTTAACTCCTGAATAGGTGCAATTCTGTTTGCCACGAACGTTTGGTAAGTCGCGGATGCCGAATTTATCCATGACAATACGATGGTCTAATCTGTCCAAAGGTAAGTTGGCGCGTCTTTAAAATTTAAATCCCTTTTTACTCTGCTGGCCAGCTGAGCACCTAGCAGCGCTGCGCATAACTCTAAGCTGGGTAAAGTTTGGCGTTTGAGTGGTGCTACCCGAGACTTTGCGCATAGGAGTCTCACTAATGCCTTTTGTTCTACACCGAGGAATCGTATATATTTCGCAGCACCGAAGGGCTTTTCTGACGCATCTGCAAATACATTGATCTTCATGGACCTTGCGATGTTCCAATCGAAAATGTGTCGAGCTATTTTAAATTGCTCAACTGTTGCAACTCTTCACGGAACGATGTCCATCTTATGTGGTGATTCATTGATAATGCCTCGTCCCAATCCAGCTTTAATTGCCACAATTCTTGAATGAATATCTTAGCCGTTACCACTATTGGTGCTAATACACCGAGAGGGTCGAACAATTTTGCTAGATCTGAACTTACTGAACTCACGTTCTCTTCGTTATACACTTGTGAGAATTCAGATTTACCTTGATGCATAGTTTATCCTCTTTTGGTATCCATGTGAAACCCAGAGGATATTTGCTGCTATGTTCTGTCACCAGCTGTTGAAGGCATCGGAGAGCCAGGTACGGTGCTGGTCTCGTCCCATAAGTGACATTGTTGAGTTCGTAATATTCGAGCGGCTCACTCGGATCCCTTCTCCAGATGATTAGCTGATACCTCCTATAATCGGGTTGGACGAAGAGCTGTCGTTACATATTTTTTATATCTGTCGTAAAAACGAAACGTCGTAGCCGAAAGCGCAATAATATTGAAAACAGATCATCCTGAATTATCGGACCAGTGTGAAGGATGTCATTAAGGGAATACCCTGAAGAGGTTTTCGCCGTCATATCGAATACGACGCGTAATTTGGTGGTACTGCTGTCAGGCTTGATCACGCAGTGGTGAGGGACAAAGTAATTTGGTGTTAATATTGATTCCTTATCGACCCTTGTCATATGGCCTAAAGCTTCGTATTCTTCCATGAAAGCGACATATTGTTCTTTTAACTGTTTATTTTTTGATAGTCTTTGTTCTAAAGATCGAAATGTTGTAGGCAATGGTTTTTGATTCTCCTAATTTATCAGGGCTGTCGGCGAACTGCAGTTTTACTATAAAATTTCCCTCATTCAGCCTCTACGTGTTTTGTACAAATTGCCTCTCACACTGATGCTCGGCTTTCGAGAGTATGTGCTCTGTTGGTACCAATTCTTCCAATTTCCATAGTCGCTCGATACCCTCTTCCAAGCTGGTTTCTTTGCTTCTCCACAGCTTCTTTGCTACTCCACAGCTTAATGTCGTCATTTGTTTGTTGTTTTCGACTTTACCTGATAGTATCCAACCGAATACTGTGTTTTGTAACGTGGGAAGTGAAGTTCCAAACGATATTTGGCCAATCATTAGAAGTTGATGGTAGAACTTGGCTCCTAATAGAACGTCAATTGGTCCTGGGTGGTTGAACTTAGGGTCAGCTAGCTTGATGTTGTCTGGAATTGGCCAGTCCGAAGTGTTTAGCAGTTGTGATGGCTGCAGCAATATGATCTGTTGAAATACAAATGCTTCTAAACGTATTGAAAAATTGTTTTGTCTGGAGTGCACGCTGACGTTGATCCGATTTTCTGCTTTCTGGTTCCCTCTGCCAATCCCCTGGATGACCAAGGACGTCTTCGCAGCAATTACTACTAATTTCTTCACTACCTTCTCTGTTAATAAATTCACCTGCGAGCCAGAATCGAGGATGGCCCTGCACTCCACTTCTCGTCCATTAATTGCTTTCAGCTTTATTACGGCAGTACTTAATAAAACATAGGATTGACGTCTCTGGTCTCTCGATGCGCTTAATGAGGCCGCCTTAGCCAAAGAATTTTTTGATTTTGAGTTGATATCACCTCCTTCATCCGCCTTTTTTTGGTCTCCGTTAGCATTATAGCATTCATACCTTGCTTTGAATATGAAGAAGTGTATTATGTTTTGCATTACATTTGATGCAACTTCTTTAGGTACAGCGTTCAGCCATGTGACCAGACTTTAAACAGTTGAGGCACAGTTTCTTTTTATTCACAAATATGCGCCTCTCATAAGGATTCAGCTGCAAAAATGCTTGGCAAGCAAACAATGGATGAGTTCCTGTCTTACATGCTTGACATATGGTTGAGGGTTGTCGCACCGCTGCACCAGCGCTGATAGATTTTGATATAGGGTATATTGATGCAAACCTCTCCTTATGACTGAATGTTTCAAATGATTGGAATCGCTTTTCTACGAATGCTAAGAATTCTGTTATTTTTGGAGGATCCCTTGGATTTGGTAATGATTGTTCAAATGCCATATATGTAGCTCTATCTACTTTCTTGACCAATATGTGCATCAGGAGCGGGTCCCAATTTGATGTCTGTATGCCGATATTGTTTAGTGCCAGCAGGCTTTCCTTAACGTTGTCATGGAAACCCTTTATTGAATTTGCTTCTGGAACTGTCGCCCGTTGATCTAACATTTTGTTCACCAAGGACGTTGTAATCAATCTTTTATTATCGAAGCGTTCATGCAGTGTTTTCCAAGCTGTGTCGTAATTATCCGATGTTAATTCTAGATGCCTAACTAATCGTTCTGCTTCTCTGGACAAATTGGTTTTCAAATACCACATTTGCTGTACCGACGGCATCTGTTGCTCATGAATCAATTTGGTGTATATATCACGGAACTGCTGCCACATAACATAGTCACCGTCAAATTTCGGAATCCTTAATTTTGGTAAATGAATCATTGCCTCGTTCTTATATAATTGATTGTTTTCATTTTTCATTGACTGAGGTTCATTTTTGTTTGATGTTAACAATATAAGTTGGCCTCGTACCGCTTCTTCTAGTGATATGTATGACTCTATGTCATACCCATTGGTTGTTGGATTCTCGCACTGCTCCCAAATGGAATAGTTTAGGGATTCTATTTCATTCCATAATTTGTTTATTGAGGATAATTTAACTTCATCGTAGCTCGGAGATGAGTCGCCTATCTTTTCACTGCCAGCCAGAAAACGTTGTAGCGACGCGGCTATTGCCCGTTGCCTTCTAATCATGCCTTGAAGTTTAGTGTTGTCACTGGTGGTGTTACCCACTGTACTACTTGAATGTTGCAATATTTTTGAAGGACCGGATGTACCTGGCGTATTGTCGCTTTAATCTTGAACTTTAAAAGCTGCAATCGCCTCTTCGAAGAGTGTATCTGCAGATACTGCTCGTAATAATTCTTTATCTGGCCATAGTAATATGTTGTGAAATACTCGCTTTCCAATGGTACTTCCTTGACGTTGCGAATTTTGCTATCGTTGTCCTCGAAGCGAGCCCAAGCCAATCTTAGTTGCTCCTTTCTCGTATCGAAATACTCCCTTTTGACCTTGCGGCTTGCAGAGTCCTTTTTGAAGTTTGAGATCAGATTCAAAATTATCTGTCCAGTTTTGGATTGATCGGAGAGCCATGTTTCCATCTCCGTAGCCATTTCCTATCGGTATGCTTGATTGCTTGCTTTCAGAATCTGTGCTGTGTATTCGGTTGCGGTTCGATCAGGATCTGCACTGATCACGTCGGGGTCACCAAAATGTTCAGGAAGCGTTTTTCCTGATATCAATCGGCACTTAAACCAATTGATCGGTAGGATATTTCTACTTATAAAAAGTAGATTCAGCTTCAGCCTGCAGCACTTGGAACTACAGGTTGAATTGTATGATGAATAAACTGCAGCACTTAGCACTACAGTTTACATAGTCAATCGACTGATCCGAAGTTCTCAATTAAAAAATTATCCGCACTGGATTATTGATAGCTATTAACTGCCTCGTTTAATTATTTTTATGCACTATATATACAAATTTCTACAGAACAATAATATTTAGAATTGGTATATAATGCTGACAATAACGTTCAACTACAAACTTGGAAGTACGCATAATTAGGTTCTTGACCTTAAAGCATAGTCAGCACATTGCTAATAATGAACGTTCTTGCTGCCGGTATCGTTTTACCAATTTGCAGGTTGACGCTCTTCGTTAAAGGACGGACTAAGTGCAGGTTAATGATCCGTGTTGAAGTACGGACTAGCTGAAATAAATACAGAAACATTTCTGTATTTATTTGTAGTTGAAAATTCTGGCCCCGTTGAGCTTTGCTTAATACTGATGGTGATGATGTGGAGTCTTGGTCTTCAACACGGTCCGGGCGGGGTGATCTCATTCGATGTTGACGTTGAACGGTTGAACGGTGCGGGGAGCCGCTTGTGGTGATGATCGTCTCCACAAATGCCATCTCCAAGCTACGACTATCGCCACCGTTATTCCAATACTCAACGATAAATATCTAATCGCAAATTGGTGATGATCTGTTGACCTTATTGATGAATCGCAGCTGTCAATTTTTGATTTCTCATAGAGTCTTCCTTGTAATTCTTTTAGTTCTTCGATTCGATTAATAAAGTGGTTTAGATTTACTGCTGAATGGTTGAGAGGCTGAACTGTTTCGGTGTTATTACTTAGAACCAAACTTGTGTACGAAATGGCTATACTGTCGTTGAATTCTTGAAGGCTGTGCGCTGTTAACTGTTTGGTTTTGATTAGACAGTTGGGTTGAAGTTTTAAGCACCCGATGCCTGTTAAAGTTACAGGGGTGTCTTTGTTGCAAATATCCATTCGTTAGTCATCAGCATTGGTTTCCATGACAACTCAGCATTGATCTGACTGAGTTCGCAATCTGCCGTAGTTTCGTTATTGAAGAAATCTACTTCGCACGTGCACACTCCAGATCCTCGATTATATGTTGTTTGAATGTCGTAATACAGATACGCTTTTCCAGTTACCTTTGGACAGGATTGGATCGCTGTAGCGTTTGTTGGAAAATATGTATCTCGGTGAGGTGATATTGCTAAGTACTGTGTGGAGAGCGTTGGAATCGTTAGAGTATCATTAGCCAGTCGTGGTATGGGTATTAAATTAAATAAGTTAAATTGTCTATCGTCGTTAGGCGGAATTTTGATGTTGAATATTAGACTTTTCTCGGAGTATCCAGCTGTGATTTTTAGCAATTTGTAGAGAGTTAAGATATCTTGAGCCATAGACAGCTGTAACGTGCTGGGCAAATTATTCCTTATTTTTCTTATTTCTTCTGTTAATTGAGCTGGTGACAATAATAGCGGATGGATTCTTCCGTGATTAACGTCGGTTAAAATCGATAAAATGCCTGCTTGAACTTGTTTGATTTCTGTTCTTATGATTGATAACTGAATAGCTAGTTTCAACAACAATTACTCGTAAGTCAAGGACGCCGTCGAGACGCTTCTTGTTAACAGATACTTTGCTGATTTCACGGCCGATTCCCATAGTCCTCCGAAATGTGGAGACCGGGGTGGAATAAAGTTGAAAATTATATTCTTCCGGTTACAAGCATTCACTATAGCTTCCTGCGCTTCAGGCGAATGTAAATGGTGCAGTTCATTGTTGGCTCCTACGAAATTTGTTGCGTTGTCACAATATAGATTTTGACAATGTCCTCGCCTACTGATGAATCGTTTTATAGCTCCAATAAAAGCAGCAGTATTTAGATCTAACACTACTTCCATATGTACAGCCTTTGTGGCAAAGCAACAAAATATGGCAATGTATGCCTTATGAGGTCGGTCGACCGCAGTAGTCAACCCGCTTTTAATGAATGGTCGTGCCGGCATCGTTCTTTCCGGAGGTAAATTTCCCATAATTTGATTGAGAAGTTTAGGCTTAGTCTTGCTGCATCTAACACAGTGTTGTACAATTGATCTGGTCATTATTTTCCCCTTTATGGGCCAAAATCTTTGTCTTAAATGCGCGAGTAATAATTGTGGGCCACAATGAAGATAGTTGATGTGGAACATTTGTATTAGTAGTTTAAGGACGGGATCATTATATAGCAGAAGTATCGGATGCTTAGCGTCGTAGCTAAGTGTTGATGCAGTTAATCGGCCACCGACTCGGATAATCCCTTTATCGTCCAGAAATGGATTTAACGATGCTAGGGAACTGGAACTGTGTACTTGTTTACCCCTTGACAGCATCTTTATGTCTTCAGAGAATTCCGCTTGTATTGTTTTTACTATAATTATTAATGCTTCGTCCAGTTCCTCGACAGTAAGCTGCATATTGTTGGGACATGGAGCTTCCTTAAAGCGCTTCACAATGCGGATTATATAACCAATAATCCGCTGGAGCGTCATGAATGAATTTTTGTGATTAACCATATTCACTAGCGAAGATGCCTCCTCTTCTACTACCATTGCGGTTGGTGCTTTGCGTTTTCGTTCAATGTTATCACTCACCGACAAGCTAGGTACGAATTTAGATGGCCATATTGTGTCTACTCCATGCAAAAATAGTGGACCATACAACCATAAACTGCACTGCATTAGTTTTGATGGCGAGATTCCTCTGGACAATACGTCGGCTGGGTTATGGTGCGAAGCAACATGACGCCACTGTTCTGTTAATGTTAACTCCTGAATAGCTGAAATTCTGTTTGCCACGAACGTTTGGTAAGTCGTGGATGCCGAATTTATCCATGACAATACGATGGCCGAATCTGTCCAAAAGAAAGTTGGCGCGTCTTTAAAATTTATATCCCTTTTTACTCTGTTGGCCAGCACCTAGCAGCGCTGCGCATAACTCTAATCTGGTTAAAGTTTGGCGTTTGAGTGGTGCTACCCGAGACTTGGCGCATAGGAGTCTCACTAATGCCTTTTGTTCTGCACCGAGGAATCGTATATATATCGCAGCACCGAAGGCCTTTTCTGACGCATCTGCAAATACATGGATCTGCATGGACCTTGCGATGTTCCAATCGGAAATGTGTCGAGCTATTTTAAAATTGCTCAACTGTTGCAACTCTTCACGGAACGATGTCCATCTTGTGTGATAATTCATTGATAATGCATCGTCCCAATCCAGCTTTAATTGCCACAATTCTTGAATGCATATCTTAGCCGTTACCACTATTGGTGCTAATATACCGAGACGGTCGAACAATTTTGCTAGATCTGAACTCACCGTTCTCTTCGTTATACACTTGTGAGAATTCAGATTTACCTTTGATGCATAGTTTATCCTCTTTTGGTATCCATGTCAAACCTTACGTGTTAGTAGAATCTTGATTGTTTGAGAGATCTAAATTCTTTTCCTTGTTGTCTTCAGAGACCCCTTCTAGTAGTTGAGGTTGATTAGCGCTCCATTTGTGCAATGGGAATCCAGCTGTTTTTAAAATGTGTATCAGCTGCTGTTGAGTTTCAAGAGCGCTACTGAGGCTGTCTGATCCTCCTAATTCATCATCCATGTAAAGGTTCTTTTTGAGGACTTGACATCCCAGAGGATATTTGCTGCTGTGTTCTGGCACCAGCTGTTGAAGGCATCGAACAGCCAGGTACGGTGCTGGTCTCGTTCCATAAGTGACAGTGTTGAGTTCGTAATATTCGAGCGGCCCGCTCGGATCCTTTCTCCAGATGATTAGCTGATACCTATAATCGGGTTGGACGAAGATCTGCCGGTACATGTTTTTTATATCTGTCGTAAAAACGAAACATGGTAGCCGAAAACACAATAATATTGAAAACAGATCATCCTGAATTATCGGACCAGTGTGAAGGATGTCGTTAAGGGAATACCCTGAAGAGGTTTTCGCCGAGGCATCGAATACGACGCGTAATTTGGTGGTACTGCTGTCAGGCTTGATCACGCAGTAGTGAGGGACAAAATAATTTGGTGTTAATATTGATTCCTTATCGACCCTTGTCATATGGCCTAAAGCTTCGTGTTCTTCCATGAACGCGACATATTGTTCTTTTAACTGTTTATTTTTGAAAGCTTCGTGTTCTTCCATGAACGTGACATATTGTTCTTTTAACTGTTTATTTTTGATAGTCTTTGTTCTAAAGATCGAAATCTGTTGTAGGCAACCGTTTTTGATTCTCCTAATTTATCAGGGCTGTCGGCGAACGGAAGTTTTACTATAAAATTTCCCTCATTCAGCCTGGACGTGTTTTGTACAAATTGCCTCTCACACTGATGCTCGGCTTTCGAGAGTATGTGCTCTGTTGGTACCAATTCTTCCAATTTCCATAGTCACTCGATACCCTCTTCCAAGCTGGTTTCTTTGCTTGTACTAACTCCACAGCTTAATGTCGTCCTTTGTTTGTTGTTTTCGACTTTACCTGATAGTATCCAACCGAATACTGTGTTTTGTAAAGTGGGAAGTGAAGTTCCTAACGAGATTTGGCTAATCATTAGAAGTTGATGGTAGAACTCGGCTCCTAATAGAACGTCAATTGGTCCTGGGTGGTTGAACTTAGGGTCAGGTAGCTTGATGTTGTCTGGAATTGGCCAGTCCGATGTGTTTAGCAGTTGTGATGGTTGCAGCGATATGATCTGTTGAAATACAAATGCTTCTAAGCGTGTTGAAAAATTGTTTTGTCTGGAGTGAACGCTGGCGTTGATCCGATTTTCTGCTTCCTGGTTCCCTCTCCCAATCGCCTGGATGACCAAGGACGTCTTCGCAGCAATTATTCCTAATTTCTTCACTACCTTCTCTGTTACTAAATTCACCTGCGAGCCAGAATCGAGGATGGCCCTGCACTCCACTTCTCGTCCATTATTTGCTTTCAGCTTTATTACGGCAGTACCTAATAGAACATAGGATTGACCTCTCTGACCTCTCGATGCGCTTAATGAGGTTGCTTTGACCAAACAATTTTTTTATTTTGAGTGGATATCACCTCCTTCATCCGTCTTTTTTTTGTCTCCGTCTATAGCATTCACCACCTTGCCTTGAAAATGGAGTGTATTATGTTTTGCATTACATTTAATGCAACTTCTTTAGGTACAGCGTTCGGCCATGTGACCAGGCTTTAAACAGTTGAGGCACAGTTTTTGTTTCTTCACAAATATGCGCCTCTCATAAGGATTCAGCTGCAAAAATGCTTGGCAAGCAAACGATGTATGAGTTCCTGTTTTACATGCTTAACATATGGTTGAGGGTTGTCGCACCGCTGCACCAGCGCTGATAGATTTTGATACAAGGTATATTGATGCAAACCTCTCCTTATGACTGAATGTTTCAAATGATTGGAATCGCTTTTCTACGAATGCTAAGAATTCTGTTATTTTTTGAGGATCCGTTGGATTTGGTAATGATTGTTCAAATGCCATATATGTAGCTCTATCTACTTTCTTGACCAATATGTGCATCAGGAGCGGGTCCCAATTCGATGTCTGTATGCCGATATTGTTGAGTGCCAGCAGGCTTTCCTTAACGTTGTCATGGAAACCCTTTATTGAATTTGCTTCTGGAACTGTCGCCCGTTGATCTAACATTTTGTTCACCAAGGACGTTGTAATCAATCTTTTATTATCGAAGCGTTCATGCAGTGTTTTCCAAGCTGTGTCGTAATTATCCGATGTTAATTCTAGATGCCTAACTAATCGTTCTGCTTCTCCGGACAAATTGGTTTTCAAATACCACATTTTCTGTACCGACGGCATCTGTTGCTCATGAATCAATTTGGTGTATATATCACGGAACTGCTGCCACTTAACATAGTCACCGTGAAATTTCGGAATCGTTAATTTTGGTAAATGAATCATTGCCTCGTTCTTATATACTATAATTGATTGTTTTCATTTTTCATTGACTGAGGAACATTTTTGTGTGATGTTAACAATATAAGTTGGCCTCGTATCGCTTCTTCTAGTGATATGTATGACTCTATGTCATACCCATTGGTTGTTGGATTCTCGCACTGCTCCCAAATGGAATAGTTTAGGGATTCTATTTCATTCCATAATTTGTTTATTGAGGATAATTTAACTTCATCGTAGCTCGGAGATGAGTCGCCTATCCTTTCACTGCCAGCCAGAAAACGTTGTAGCGAAGCGGCTATTGCTCGTTGCCGTCTAATCATGCCTTGAAGTTTAGTGTTGTCACTGGTGGTGTTACCCACTGTACTACTTGAATGTTGCAATATTTTTGAAGGACCGGATGTACCTGGCGTATTGTCGCATAAATCTTGAACTTCAAAAGCTGCAATCGCCTCTTCGAATATCTGCAGATACTGCTCGTAATAATTCTTTATCTGGCCATAGTAATCTGTTGTGAAATACACTCTTTCCAATGGTACTTCCTTGACGTTGCGAATTTTGCTATCGTTGTCCTCGAAACGAGCCCAAGCCGATCTTAGTTGCTCCTTTCTCGTATCGAAATACTCCCTTTTGACCTTGCAGCTTGCAGAGTCCTTTTTGAAGTTTGAGATCAGATTCAAAATTATCTGCCCAGTTTTAGATTGCTCGGAGAGCCATTTTTCCATCTCCGTAGCCATTTCCTATCGGTATGCTTGATTGCTTGCTTTCAGAATCTGTGCTGTGTATTCGGTTGCGGTTCGATAAGGATCTGCACTGATCACGTCGGGGTCACCAAATTGTTCAGGAAGCGTTTTTCCTGATATCAATCGGCACCTAAACCAACTAATCGGTAGGATATTTCTACTTATAAAAAGTAGATTCAGCTTCAGCCTGCAGCACATGGAACTACAGGTTGAATTGTATGATGAATAAACTGCAGCACTTGGAACTACAGTTTACCTAGTCGATCGACTGATCCGAAGTTCTCAATTTAAAAATGATCCGCACTGGATTATTGATAGCTATTAACTGCTTCGTTTAATTAATTTTAAGCACTATATATACAAATTTCTACAGAACAATAATATTTGGAATTGGTATATAATGCTGACAATAACAACGTTCAACTACAAACTTGCAAGTTCGCATAATTAGGTTCTTGACCTTAAAGCATAGTCAGCACATTGCGAATAATGAACGTTCTTGCTGCCGGTTTACCAGTTTGCAGGTTGACGCTTTTCATTGAAGGACGGACTAAGTGCAGGTTAATGATCCGTATTGAAGTACGGACTAGCTGAAATAAATACAGAAACGCATGCTTGCAATTTTGTAGTTGAACACATAGATTCTGGGTCAATCTTGTTAACATTTGTTTTAGTTGCATCGTTTGTTTTATATATCCTCACTAATTCCTTCAAAGGTACTGTAACCGGTTTAAAAGTCTCATTCAATTGATTCTCTAAATCGGCTTTTCTTAACTTTAAAGCCCTAATTTTTTGTTTCAGTTCTCGTCTAGTTTTTACAAGTTCTTTTAATAGTTTAAAATTCATCTTCAGTGTCTTCAATAAGCTGTAACAGTCAGTTATCAAGATTAGGTGAATCAACTATCAAATCAGATCAGATCGGATTAGATCTTGTATATCAGCTTTCAGATCAGATGTATCAACTATCAGATCAGATCAGGTGCAACAGCTATCAGCTATTAGATCAGATCAGTTCAAAGGCTGTTTGCATACTAGTATGAAGGTATCGGGGTGCTTTCATTTATAGTTGGATGTAAATATCAAAGCCTTTTCTTTATAACGTCCTTTATCAATCGGTTCGTCTGGTGAATATTCTGAGGTATCGAATTTGAAATTGATATCATCAAGAATACTTTTGTAATAGTCGTCGAATTGTATGTATAAAAGAGTCGGTGTCCATGTATTTCAAAGTCAGTTATCAGAGTAGATCAGTTAAATCAGTGCTATCAGTTCAAAGTCAGATACTGTCCTAATCTAAAAATGTAGGTAATCAACTCTTTTATGGTGTTTTTATATTCAAATTTATTCATACAATTTCTTAAATCTAACAGTTGTTTTGCTTAATATCTATCTTTATATTTTAGTTTAATGTTTTGTTTGTAAATTGTATTTAATAAATAACAATATTGATTAATATTGATTAATATTGAACTCCAGGTTACATATCTTTACGAGAGACCAGCCCTTCCCTGAAACTTAGACATTTTCTTGCAAATCTGATAAATCATATTATTGTAGCTGCTTTCGATATCTTCTCTTATCTATATTAAAGTCATTTTGGTTTGGAATGATTTTACATCCACAACCATATCTTCTTCACTACTCATTTTCACATACTCACAAAATATCTCTAAATTGAATTTATAGCCCAAGTGCTTTTCGAGTAAATCTTCCAGAGCTTTTATAATGATGCTCCTGTTTACTGTAAAAAACGTTTCTGGAATGAGCAAACCCTTGTTCTCGTTTTCGAGCATAAGCGTTCAAATCCTTTAATTGGAGGCTGACTTTATTGTTTTAAAGTGCTTAGTAATTCGGATACCAGAATTTGTTTTATGTTTATTGCTCCTAATGTGATAATTCCAGTCTTTCTTCAAAACGTTCTCGTTGCAGTTGGGACAACGAACATGAGCTGGTATTGATGATGATGCTGTCGATGTTGAAGGCTGAGGATTGGTTATATACTCCGCTGTTGCTACTGACGATGATGATGATTGAGGGTGAAATTTAGTTTTATGCTTGTGAAGGTTGTCACGTCATGCAAATTTTTGGCAAAATTCGTTGCACACGAATGCCCGCTTTTCGTGTTTGGACTCAACGTAGCGTTTTAAGGTGCGCTTTTCAGAGAAGCGCTGACCACACTAGCAAATAGAGCCTTTCATATTATTAGAAATGGTGTTATTGTTGTTGTTGTTGTTGTTATTGTTGTTGATGTTGTTGATGTTGTTGTTGCTGTTGCCATTGGTAGCCATGGCTACCATAGTAGTGGTGGTGACGGTGGTGGCGGTGACGGTGGATGCGATGTTGATGTTGTTGATGTTGATGTTGCTGATGTTGTTGATGTTGTTGATGTTGTTGATGTTGTTGATGTTGTTGATGTTGTTGATGTTGTTGATGTTGTTGATGTTGTTGATGTTGTTGATGTTGTTGATGTTGTTGATGTTGTTGATGTTGTTGATGTTGTTGATGTTGTTGATGTTGTTGATGTTGTTGATGTTGTTGATGTTGTTGATGTTGTTGATGTTGTTGATGTTGTTGATGTTGTTGATGTTGTTGATGTTGTTGATGTTGTTGATGTTGTTGATGTTGTTGATGTTGTTAATGTTGTTGATGTTGTTGATGTTGTTGATGTTGTTGATGTTGTTGATGTTGTTGATGTTGTTGATGTTGTTGATGTTGTTGATGTTGTTGAAGTTGTTGATGTTGTTGATGTTGTTGATGTTGTTGATGTTGTTGATGTTGATGTTGTTGATGTTGTTGATGTTGTTGATGTTGTTGATGTTGTTGATGTTGTTGATGTTGTTGATGTTGTTGATGTTGTTGATGTTGTTGATGTTGTTGATGTTGTTGATGTTGTTGATGTTGTTGATGTTGTTGATGTTGTTGATGTTGTTGATGTTGTTGATGTTGTTGATGTTGTTGATGTTGTTGATGTTGTTGATGTTGTTGATGTTGTTGATGTTGTTGATGTTGTTGATGTTGTTGATGTCGTTGATGTTGTTGATGTTGATGTTGTTGATGTTGTTGATGTTGTTGATGTTGTTGATGTTGTTGATGTTGTTGATGTTGTTGATGTTGTTGATGTTGTTGATGTTGTTGATGTTGTTGATGTTGTTGATGTTGTTGATGTTGTTGATGTTGTTGATGTTGTTGATGTTGTTGATGTTGTTGATGTTGTTGATGTTGTTGATGTTGTTGATGTTGTTGATGTTGTTGATGTTGTTGATGTTGTTGATGTTGTTGATGTTGTTGATGTTGTTGATGTTGTTGATGTTGTTGATGTTGTTGATGTTGTTGATGTTGTTGTTGATGTTGTTGTTGATGTTGTTGTTGATGTTGTTGTTGATGTTGTTGTTGATGTTGTTGTTGATGTTGTTGTTGATGTTGTTGTTGATGTTGTTGTTGATGTTGTTGTTGATGTTGTTGTTGATGTTGTTGTTGATGTTGTTGATGTTGTTGATGTTGTTGATGTTGTTGATGTTGTTGATGTTGTTGATGTTGTTGATGTTGTTGATGTTGTTGATGTTGTTGATGTTGTTGATGTTGTTGATGTTGTTGATGTTGTTGATGTTGTTGATGTTGTTGATGTTGTTGATGTTGTTGATGTTGTTGATGTTGTTGATGTTGTTGATGTTGTTGATGTTGTTGATGTTGTTGATGTTGTTGATGTTGTTGATGTTGTTGATGTTGTTGATGTTGTTGATGTTGTTGATGTTGTTGATGTTGTTGATGTTGTTGATGTTGTTGATGTTGTTGATGTTGTTGATGTTGTTGATGTTGTTGATGTTGTTGATGTTGTTGATGTTGTTGATGTTGTTGATGTTGTTGATGTTGTTGATGTTGTTGTTGATGTTGTTGATGTTGTTGATGTTGTTGTTGATGTTGTTGATGTTGTTGATGTTGTTGATGTTGTTGATGTTGTTGATGTTGTTGATGTTGTTGATGTTGTTGATGTTGTTGATGTTGTTGATGTTGTTGATGTGGTTGATGTTGTTGATGTTGTTGATGTTGTTGATGTTGTTGATGTTGTTGATGTTGTTGATGTTGTTGATGTTGTTGATGTTGTTGATGTTGTTGATGTTGTTGATGTTGTTGATGTTGTTGATGTTGTTGATGTTGTTGATGTTGTTGATGTTGTTGATGTTGTTGATGTTGTTGATGTTGTTGATGTTGTTGATGTTGTTGATGTTATTGATGTTGTTGATGTTGTTGATGTTGTTGATGTTGTTGATGTTGTTGATGTTGTTGATGTCGTTGATGTTGTTGATGTTGTTGATGTTGCTGATGTTGTTGATGTTGTTGATGTTGTTGATGTTGTTGATGTTGTTGATGTTGTTGATGTTGTTGATGATGTTGATGTTGTTGATGTTTTTGATGTTTTTGATGTTGTTGATGTTGTTGATGTTGTTGATGTCGTTGATGTTGTTGATGTTGTTGATGTTGTTGATGTTGTTGATGTTGTTGATGTTGTTGATGTTGTTGATGATATTGATGTTGTTGATGTTTTTGATGTTGTTGATGTTGTTGGTGTTGTTGATGTTGATATATATATATATATATATATATATATATATATATATATATATATATATATATATATATATATATATATATATATATATATATATATATATATATATATATATATATATATATATATATATATATATATATATATATATATATATATATATATATATCAACATCAACAACACCAACAACATCAACAACATCAATATCATCAACAACATCAACAACATCAACAACATCAACAACATCAACAACATCAACAACATCAACGACATCAACAACATCAACAACATATATATATATATATATATATATATATATATATATATATATCAACATCAACAACAACAATATATATATATATATATATATATATATCAACATCAACAACACCAACAACATCAACAACATCAAAAACATCAACAACATCAATATCATCAACAACATCAACAACATCAACAACATCAACAACATCAACAACATCAACAACATCAACAACATCAACAACATCAACAACATCAACGACATCAACAACATCAACAACATCAACAACATCAAAAACATCAACAACATCAACATCATCAACAACATCAACAACATCAACAACATCAACAACATCAACAACATCAACAACATCAACAACATCAACAACATCAACAACATCAACAACATCAACAACATCAACAACATCAACAACATCAACAACATCAACAACATCAACAACATCAACAACATCAACAACATCAACAACAACATCAACAACATCAACAACATCAACATATATATATATATATATATATATATATATATATATATATATATATATATATATATATATATATATATATATATATATATATATATATATAACATATGTTGATATATATATATATATAACATATGTTGATATATATATATATATATATAACATCAACAACATCTACCAATTTTTGTACAAAAAATGGGCGTGGGCCGCCTACTTATACAAAAGTTGCCAAGTTGCCAAAATGCCCAACATTGTTGCGCGTCGCGGTTTATGGTGACGGTCGGCGACAGTCATCCGACACGTTTCAGACCGCCGCCTAGGGCGTTTATGATTGACGCTGTCGAGCAACAGCGATGCGATTTGAGGCGGTGATTTAGCTACCCGTTTGCTTTAACATCAGCACAGCAAGCTCACATTCCTCTAATGTAAAAAGCGCAGCGTAAGCATACGAGCGCTGGCCGGCACTGCTCTCCTATCGTTAGCGCTGACGAATGGAGAGTTGATTATAAGGCCCAGCGCAAACGCATTGATTATTCACTGCAACAATGTTGAAAATAAATGCATACATGTGTGTATCAGATCTGATATATCGATCTGATATAACAGATCAGATCTGATAGAACAAGTATATCAGATCTTATCTGACATGTTATCATGCTACATATCTGATCATTTTTACTTACTACTGACTTTTTAAAACTAATTGAAACTATTGCCGCACATTACACATTAGCTGCATTCAAACAGATCCTAATAATATGTCACATTACTTAGGCAATAGGATCCTAAATGAAATAATTTGCTTGATTAGTAATACAATAAAATCTACTATCACCAGTTCGTTAAAATATTGTTTATATTATTCTATTATATTGGACTGCACGCCTGATATAAGTTACGAGGAGCAAATAACAATCGTTGTCCGTTTTGTATATCTGAATACTACTTTAAAGAAATTTGAAATCCGGGAGCATTCCCTAGGCTTTTGTTCCATTTCAAATACAACCGGGGAAGGTTTGAACATTTATTTTTAATTATTTAAAAAACATTTATTTTTAATTATTTACATTATAGTGGATATTAATATTCTTGCTGTTATATTAATTTATAACAGCGAGAATATTAATATCCACTATATGCGTGGACAAGGATATGATAATAGCGCTAATATAAAGAACAATCATAACGGTCTTCAAAAAAGAATCCTTGATTTGAATCCAAGAGCATTATATGTGTCCTGTGCTGCACATGGTTTGAATTTAGTTATAAATGACGCCGCAAAATCTTCTCTCGAAATCATTAATTTGTTCCGCATTATTCAAGATATTTATATGCAGAAACCCGATATAGTATTCAATGCAGAAACCCGATATAGTTATACAAAAAATAATGGAAATGTTGAACCAAGTTAGCGATTATTTGAAACAATCCAGAACGGATATTAGTTTTTAAGCTATTTTGGATGAAGCATCAAACATTGCAAAGGAAATAGATTGCGACACAACATTTCCAGTAGTTGGTATCGTTAGACCGCGCAAGAAAAAAACAATTTTTGATTACGAATGTACTGACGAAGTTATTTAATCACCTCAGCGACATTACAAAGTCAATTTTTATTTTATAATTTTAGATACAGCGACTTCTATAATAGAAGAACGTTTCGAACTTTTAAAGGCATAATGACACTGAAAGAAATACTAAAACACGTAAAAGAGTTGTCTTCGACCTGGCCGAAGATGACTTTTACTTGTTTTGCTTTAACTGGGGTACTGGTTTTACGTTTGTGTGTTATCTCATCATGCATAGATTCTGGTGTCACCCTTGTTAACATTTGTTTCAGTTGTATTGTTTATTTAATATATATATCTCTCTAATTCCTTTAAAGGTACTGTAACCGGTTTAAATGTCTGCTTCAATTGATTCTCTAAATATGCTTTTCTTAACGTTAAAGCCCTAAATTTTTGTTTCAGTTCTCGACTAGTTTTTACAAGTTCTTTTAATAGCTTAATATACATCTTTCAGCACCAAGAGTGTCTTCAAACAGATAAAACAGTTAGTCTATCAGCTAGCACATCAGGTATAACAGCTACATCAGATCAGTTATATAGTATTAGTATTAGTAGTTCCAAGTCAATTATCAGAGCAGACCAGTTCATCAGTTCAAAATCAGTGCTATCAGTTCAAAGTCAAGTGCTGTCCTAATCTGAAATTGTAGGTAATCGACTATGATATGGGGTTTTTATATTCAAATTTATGCATACAATTTCTTAAATCTAACAGTTTTGCTTAATATCTACATATATATTTTAGTTTATTATTTTGTTTGTAAATTGAATTTTATAAATAACAATATCTTTCTTATAGCCATTCTCTTATTGGCCGATATTGATTAATATTGAACTCCAGGTGACATATCCTTACGAGAGACCGGCCACTATCCCTTTCCTGAAACTCAGACATTTTGTTGCAAATCTGATAAATCATATTATTGTAGCTGCTTTCGATATCTTCTCTTATCTGGATTTAAGCCATTTTGGTTTGGAACGATTTTACATACACAATATGTCTTATCTTATATCTTCTTCACTATTCATTTTCACATACTCACAAAATATCTCTAAAATGAATTTATAGCCCAAGTGCTTTTCGAGTAAATCTTCCAGAGCTTTTATAATGATGCCTTTGTTAACTGTAAAAAACGCTTCTGGAACCAGCAAACCATTGTCCTTGTTTTTGAGCATAAGCGTTTACAATCAATTCATTGACAACGGACTTTATTGTTTTAAGTGCTCATTAATCGGGATGCCAGATTTTTTTTTTATTAAATTTTAAATGTTTATTGGTGTTAATGTGATACATAATTCCAGTTTTTCTTCATGACGTTCTCATTGCAATCGGAACAAATTAAAAAGTTTTCATTATTAATGTTTTATTCGTGGACCACAGCTTCTGCTTGTTTGTGGATGAAATAAATTTATATGTTTTCGCGTCGTGTAATTTAATGTTGCATTCATTGCAAACTGTTGTGGTATCCTACCGGAAAGAATGCGGGTCCTCCTAATGAAAAGCCTTGTTCCTCTTCTAACGTCCCTTTTTATTTATTTCAATGCAGCCGGCTGCGCCAAAATGTTGTGGTATCCTACCGGCTGCGCCAAAATGTTGTGGTTACCTCCTGGAAATGATGATCCTCCCAAAGAAAAGACCGGAATGCCCTCTAGTGTTCTTTATTTTTCCTCTCAACTATGCAGCGGCAGTCTACGCGCTGTGGGCTCACAAACAGAACTCTACTTTTGAACATTAAATCATTTTTACTTAAGCTCGCCGACGTAGCCGTCGGCGAAACTAAAGTGGACCGGTATGTCGTAATTCCACTATTTTGCAATATTAAATTCTTAATATTAATATTTGCCAATATTAACGTCGGCAGAATTAAATTGGGAACGATTTAATTCTTCCGCGTTTGCTCTTTGCTTTTTATTTTAGCTAATTTTATTTATTCGGAAAGCTTCTTGGCTTGAGCTCGAGAAAAGCTATTTGGTGGCAATTAGCTTCCACACTTGCTACCATGCAGACGGTGCTGGTTACTATCTTGGCTTTCCAGAGCTTTGCCCGGAGCTTATAATTAGCTTCCACACTTGCTACCATGCAGAGTGCTGGTTGCTAGCTTGGCTTTCGAGCTTCCCAAAACAAAATGCTTGGCTTGCACTAAAGGCTGAACTTGACCTTGACTCACTAACTGAGTTATTAACAAATGCCAATGTTCTTGCCTTGATAGTGTGAATGCGACATACAACATCCCTCCACCCTTAGGGAAAGAAAAAATTAATATCGTGAAGCGATATTAATTTTTTCTGTACAATATGATACAGGAGTGGTTTATTCTAATTCTCTAATATTATGTAACTTAAATCTACCTTAACTTCTACCTTAGTATATCCTCGTTGTTCACGTGTGTTGTGGTTGTGGTTGTTGTGTGTGAAGTCACGCAGCTCCTGGACTTGTTCCCATGTACTCTCTAAGCTGTACCAAACGCTGTACTTATTGCAGTTGTAGATCCTGGTTCCTGGATTATACTGTTACACTTAGCGAACCAACAGCACCATGAACTCAGACCACGAAGGTATCCCGTCCACCACAACCATCGGTTTGTACTTCCAACTGCATTCCAATCAGAGAAATTAAACTGCAGCCAACTTCGTTGCTATTTTCATTGCGTCTTTTCTAATTACTTAATTAGAAATTCGTCAAGTGCGATCAATGCACCTTCTTCAACGATTGTCTGCACGGAGTTTGTTTATAAACGTGCAATTAAATAGAATCATGCTCTGTAATGATGTAGTGTGATATCCATAAGTATGACAGACTACAGCCTGGTTCGGTGTCAAAGACGACCTTTTGTCCCGAGATAAACTTCAGGTGTGGTGTGTTCATTGCCTCTCAGATTGGTGACGACATCCAGGAAATTGATTGGTACGTAGCGGCATTAAAATTTTAGAGTTTCCAGAAAAAAACGCGAATGACATCTCTGGATCAAGTCGGCAGCATAGCAGCGACATGCGAATTTTGGGATTTTTGTCGCCGTTGTTGTTGCTGCTTGCTCGATGTTGTTATGGGTGTTGTTGTCTTAACTATATCTATTGAATACAAATTACTGTATTATACAAACAGTATATTTTCACTGTTTACACTCTATTGTATAATGCTATATTAGCGAGTATATAATATTGAATTATAATTACATTTTTAATTTACTTTTACTAAACAATATATTTAATTTTAGTAATTTCATTAAATATATATGAATTGAATTGAATTGAAATTTACTGAGCCTTTTTTTTTTAGCAAAACTATTTAAACTATTTTAGTTTACAAAAATTGAAATTACAATTGTGGACAACAATTAAAGACTATAATGTATTATCTAAACAACATAATGTATAGTACAGAAGCATCAAACTTGTTAATAAGAATAGAACATTGAAGAAAACAATAACATGAACATTAAACGCTCTTGCTCCCGGAGCTGACATTTCATTAAATATAACTAATTAAAGTAACTACTAATTAATTTCTCCTTGAAAATACCATATTCTAATACATAACATAGTACATTATTTTTCAATTTATTAATAGTTTTCTTCTTCTTTTACTCATTTTAGCTTCGTTTTAATAAGCAAATTTTCTTGCTTGCTGAAACGATTTTTCTTTCTCTCTTCTTTTCCTTTTTAATTTTTACTTTTTCGTTATTAAACGTTCGCAATTAAACGCGTCGCAAGCATAAAGTGCTTGCGGAGTGCAATGCCCTAAAAACGGCTTGAAACAAATCTTCCTCATGTTTGTTTTTTTTTTTTAGGTTTCGAATTTCTTTGCAAGCAGAATTTTAACTGCTAAGTGCAATGCCCTGAAGGTGGCTTGAAGCAATTCTTCCTCAGGTTTTTTTTCCTTTTTTCTGGTTTTGAATTTCTTCAGTTTTCAAAAACCTAGGATGTTGCTGTTTTGGAGCAACTAGGTAATTTGTACCCTTTTTTGTACAAATGCTGTAATTTGCGTTTAAGTAAGCAGGTCTTTGCTTACTGAAACGCAGGTAGTTAAAAGTTAGTGATTAGTTTCAATTAGTTGTGTTAGTAAAAATTTTGTTTTTTTTTTATTTTCTTGTCGTTTGTTTCTTTTTTTAAAACTTCTCCTTTTTTTTATATTTAATTTTTTTTTTCTCTTATCTTATTCTACATATTTTCTCTTTCTGATTTTTTCTTTTTTTTTTTTTTTTAAATCAATTTCTTTTATTAATTCTTAAAATATTTTTTAATGTTTTCTTCTTTTTTCTTTTGTATATTGTGTATATTTTTTTCTATTCTTTTCAATATTTAGGGTTAGTTTGTAAGTAAGATTTCGAATCGTTGGACATTGTTTTAGGCCATCTTTGCCAATGTCATATCCTTTGAATTGGTGAGGATTGCCTTCTTCTCGGCTCAATTTCCAGCGAATGAACTAAAATTGAATTCTACTATCCTTCATTAGCTAGAAAATATATAATACACACTGCAATAATCTAAAATGGAACGGAATTACTTTTACCTCGAGTCCAATATGTCTTACATATTGGTTTGAGTCTTTAAGTAATGTACTGTGTAATATGTATTGTGTAATGTAATGTGTTCCTTTGAATATGTATTCACATATTAGACGGATCTATTTTTCATATTTCCACATTGTTTCGACTAAATTGATATAGCTGAAAAATGCGTTTAGACTCTTAGTGACAAATTCTGATACACGATATTTAATTAACATTTTAACTTTATTATTATATTTTTAATAACATTTTTATTATTAACTCTACTAAGTTAAGACCAATAATATTTACAATTTTTTATTAATTAAGCTGCCCCCTTTTTTTTTTTTGTTTTTGATTTAAATTCTAGTCTTCTGCGAATTTTTCTTCTTCGATTTTTCACATGTATCGTCATGTACTTCATATTACCTTGTTTTCTTAACTGCAAGTTATTAATATTTGTGAAATCCGATGCGAAATTTTGGTTAAAGGCGAAATTATGTCCGCTTGATTCTAATACGAGTACAAAAATTTTATCATTTTTCAGATTAACCAGTTTTCCCTGGTATATTACTGGTGGAATTCTCTTCTTATGCACCACTGTTTGCATGTCACCTGTGTCTACGTTGAGAACTTCATTCAAAATATTATCTTTAAGTAAGCTATTGTCGGCGTCTGTATCAACTAGCAGAATGAGTTTTTTATTTCTGGCCTCTTCGCAAGGCAACTCAATAAACACGTCATTCATATTAGATTGCTTCCGGTTAGACACTTCTACCTCAATCTTTTTACTTTTATTATGCAGGTTATGAACATGAACACTCGTATTCACACCTTGATTTGGCAACTTAGGAAAAGAAACTCTCCATTTGGCTATTATTCCTGATTTTATATGACTTGCAAGTGCTTTTATACAGGTAATATATTCCGTTATTCTAAGATGCTCCTTGCTTTACAATGCTGGAAATTGCGGAAGATTGTTCTTATAATAAATACAGCAACCAATTGTGTCATCAGAAGTATTGTCATTAAACTCTGTACTTCAACTTCAATTATCTTTACAGCCTGAACTACCGATTCGTCTGATTTTCTCCGAATATTATTTTTGTTTTCTATGTTCTTATCAGCTGTTTTCTCTACATTTCTGGCCTTCTTCAATTTTGCTGAAGTTGGTAACGTATCCACAATCTCTTTAGACGTAGGACGTACTGTTACTACTTCAGTTATTGAGGCTGGTAACGTATCGACAATCGCTTCCGATGTCGGAGTTACAGTTACTCCTTCACTCGACGAAATTGGTAACGTATCCACAATCGTTTCCGACGTCGGACTTACAGTTACTGTTTCGCTTGGTGAAGTTGGTAATGTATCCACAATCGTTTCCGATGTTGGACGTACGGTTACTGTTTCATTTGGCCTTAAATTCCTATTCTTGTTGGGTTCCCAGATTATTGGCCTTGTCTGGGCCCTTGCCGGTTTCCCCGCTGATTATTCTGAAGATTTTCCCAACTTCTTTTAGCTCCACAGTTTGCTACTATATGTCCTGGTCTGTTACACCAATGACATATTGCTTGTTTCGTTTCGTTTGGCATGTTCACAGGACTCCGATTCATCTGCGCCCCCTTGAAGGTCGTCGAATTTGGGTTCACTAGGTTATTTTGCTTTTGATTCCATTTCGTTTGGACTTGTTTTTGTTGCCAATTTTGCTGGGGTTGCTTTGGTTGCCAACTTCGTTGGTGTTGGTTCCATTGTTGACTCCCCTGGTTCCAGTTATTAGGCCCTTGATTTTTGTTGTTCGACCCACTTCTGTTGTTTTCATTGTTATTACACCTCCAGTTTGTCTCGTGTCCATATTTTAAACACTTTTGGCAATACGGTGTGTTTTCCCTAATTAAACACTTTTCTCGCGTATGCCCACGTTTATTACAAAATGAACAAACTATGTTCTCTTGTGGTGCTCTCGAAACGTTCTGCCTTTCTTCTAGTCTTTTATAAGCCACTGGATTATGTACAGGCGGTCCTGTGTAGGGTTCTACCGAATTCATATTAATTATGGGTGTAACCGTTGGTTGATGGAGGGAATTACTTCTTTGTATTTCAGTCAGCGTGTTCACTGCTATTTCTATCATTTCCTCCATACTTTTCCCTGTAACACTTAGCATGTGAATTCGTAAAGTTGCATCTTTTAACCCTGTTCTAAACGCCTTATTTGCTGACGTCTCTACCATAGATACAAGTGCGCTGTCGCCCTGTCCATTATAGGTATCTTTTATTACTTGTAGCGCCTGTGCTTTTTTGGTATTTAGGCGTCTTGCGTACTGCCGAATGTCCTCATTGTGCAATTGACTGCAATTCTGTAGTTCTGTTAACGTTGAGTCTAACGAAATCGTTGGTAGGTAGGCTCTTCTTAACACTAGGTATAATTCTTCTAGGATGCTGAAACGTTGTGAGCCTACTAGATCATAAGCGTCTCCATACAATCTTTGTTTGATACAATCTATATACTCTTGTATATTTCCTGTAGTCGCTTCCCTTGTAGCTAACTCACACGCCTGTATAAACTTATACACCTCACCTCTTAAGTCTGGTGACTGTGTCCCTGAAAACAGTGGAACAAGACTGCTTGTTATCTTCGCGATTTCTGCTATACCCATCTTGATTTGATTTGCCCCTGATTTCTTAAACGTAGGAAATGAAACTGAGTTATATTCCTTTGGACTGACTATAGCAGCGGTAGCTTCTTTATGGTATAGTGTCTGATCGTTAGCTAATTCTATTTCTTGTTTCAGCCGTCTGTTTTCCTCTTTTAATTCTTGGACTCTTCTGTTCGCTTCTTCTAAAGAACTACAGTCTTCTCTTGATTTCTGTGCAAACCCCTGTTCTAGTGTTTTATTTAACGTTTCTTCGGTTAGCCCCTTTTCCTCTAATAATTCCCTTAGTTTTACGTTCTCGTCCTCTAAGTTCCTTAATATATCCTCCTGAAACACTTTATCTACTAAATAATTATCGTACCTATTCTTCAGTGCCTTAAATTCCGACTCCCATACCTTCGAATTTTCTGTCTTATTCTCTATTATCTGGTGTAGGAATTTAAGCAATTCCTCTACTATCGCGTCTGCTCTTTCTACACTTGAAAGGTCTCTTAGGTCCCCTACTCTAGACTTTATCAATTCTAAGTTTTCTTTGTTGCCCACTGTCTCTTTCAAAATTGCCCAAATTTTGGATATAAACTCCCCCAACTGACGTTTCAGATCCTTATGGGTTCTCTCTAATTCTATATATGCTTGTTCTTGCAACGACTCGGCCATTAATTACATTGCTTTTCGTTCTCTATTAATTTTTTTTTTTCCTCTCATACATTTAATATTTTCAATTAAGTAGCATTTAACCTGACTAGTTAGCAAAACTGCAGCAGTCAGCAATCCTCTTGTTTGCTACTACTGACCTAATTTCCCTTTCGGAATAACAAAATCAAGGCCAGCGACAGTGGCTGCATTAAAACGAGCGTCGAATTTTTTACTTGCACCTCAGAGTCGAACGAAATAAAACCCACAAAACAAAAACCCCACGTTTACAATTTTGCAAACGCTTCCGTTCTGACGCGCTGACAAGCAAAACAATAAAAAAAAAACACAGTAACTTTTGGCTGAAATGTGATCTCAAGCAGGCGCCGACGCCACTCTTGAGTTTCGCTTCACGTTCATATTCTACAACAAATATCCACTTATTTTCATTTCATTTAATAAAATGAATAAGCGGTCTGCTTCTTATGAGTTAGCTTTCGACTATATTAAAAAAAATGCATTCTTAACTTATTTATTGCATTTATTTATTTCATTAATTACTCATTACAACTGTCTCCATTCCTAAAGTATAATTTTTCTGCCCCCTGGAAGTTTTTACACCTGTTGTCGCGCTTTTCCTTCCGATCTACGTTGTTCCAGCCGTTTTTCTAGGCTCCCTATTTCTTCCCATGCTCTGCGTGATGCCTCCGATGGAACTGGATTAGTGGTCTCTCGTACCACTGCCCTCAGGTATGTTAGGCGTTTCCTGTCCTGCGCTAGTTTACCGCCACGACGCTTCTTCGGTGTTTTCGGTGTCGCAGTTGCCATTCGCTCTCTTTGCTCCAGCTGCCGGTTACGATATTCCTCTATCGTTAATTTTGCTGGTCCTTGTTTCTTTATTTCCGTCGGAATATCCTTCGGTGCCTGTGCCGTACTCTCTGTGGCACGTATTCCATTGAGTCTTCTCAGTACTGGATATGTTCCGTATCTGACCACGAATAATCACTTCTATATTTTCCACAAAAACTATTTAAAATAAACAATAACCTCGCTTGCAATAAAATTTAATTTTTAGAACTCAATTTTATTCAGCAAACGACTCAAAAATTATAGATTTTAGCTCCCGATTTTAATCAGTTCGCTTTAACGGGGCATTTACATACACCACTTCGCGCTGGACAGGCAAAATGCCAATGTGGAACTCAGAAAAGCTTACACCGTACATAACTCCGTTAAAGAAACAAATTATCCTTACGGGTTTTGTTATTGACAAAATTTTGTAAAGAGGTTACTTAATTGAGTGCACGTAAAAAAATGTTCCCTTAATAAGGGATTCTTTTAATTCGGAAAAATTAAAAAATAACTTTTTATTCTTATTATTCGCATTACTACCATTATCATATTAAGAATTTGTATAATTTTACTCAAAAATTTATTCATTCCCCAACAATTCACTTCTAAATATCACTTTAAAACTATTTAAAACTTTTGAAACTATTTAAAAACCTTCCAAACAACTTCCCAGAGTGAAATGGTCGACCTCAGCAAAGGTTTCGTCCGGCTTGCAACGCCATTGGACAGACAAGGGTGCCTGGCTTGACGCTGGCACTCCTTTCATTTATTTTCACTTCATTTCATATATAGGAGTGAATACTATATATTTCATATTTTATTTTCACCAAAATTTTCACTCACTTACCTTTAACTTCCCTCGAGCGATCCTCGGCTCGAAAATCCGGCTGCGCCAAAATGTTGTGGTATCCTACCGGAAAGAATGCGGGTCCTCTTAATGAAAAGCCTTGTTCCTCTTCTAACGTCCCTTTTTATTTATTTCAATGCAGCCGGCTGCGCCAAAATGTTGTGGTATCCTACCGGCTGCGCCAAAATGTTGTGGTTACCTCCTGGAAATGATGATCCTCCCAAAGAAAAGACCGGAATGCCCTCTAGTGTTCTTTATTTTTCCTCTCAACTATGCAGCGGCAGTCTACGCGCTGTGGGCTCACAAACAGAACTCTACTTTTGAACATTAAATCATTTTTACTTAAGCTCGCCGACGTAGCCGTCGGCGAAACTAAAGTGGACCGGTATGTCGTAATTCCACTATTTTGCAATATTAAATTCTTAATATTAATATTTGCCAATATTAACGTCGGCAGAATTAAATTGGGAACGATTTAATTCTTCCGCGTTTGCTCTTTGCTTTTTATTTTAGCTAATTTTATTTATTCGGAAAGCTTCTTGGCTTGAGCTCGAGAAAAGCTATTTGGTGGCAATTAGCTTCCACACTTGCTACCATGCAGACGGTGCTGGTTACTATCTTGGCTTTCCAGAGCTTTGCCCGGAGCTTATAATTAGCTTCCACACTTGCTACCATGCAGAGTGCTGGTTGCTAGCTTGGCTTTCGAGCTTCCCAAAACAAAATGCTTGGCTTGCACTAAAGGCTGAACTTGACCTTGACTCACTAACTGAGTTATTAACAAATGCCAATGTTCTTGCCTTGATAGTGTGAATGCGACATACAACATGCTTGAATGCTTGCTTTTCAGCACGTTTGTTTAAAACATGGCGTTTAAGGTTGCGATTTTCGGTGAAACGATCACCACACTCTCCACGAATTCTTACATTTTTAAAATGTTTAACTGAAGGTGTTATTGTTGATAATGATGATGATAATATTATTAATGAAGTAGATTTTACTTCAGTTTTCTTACAAATTTGAGTGTACTTTTGTAAAATCTTTAAGTTTTAGTTTTACACTTTCATGTATCTTTTGTAAATGCTCTGGGTTTTAGTTTTGCAAACTAATGCGCTTTATCTCTCCAGTTTGAATAATAGTAAATAATTTTTTTATTTACCATTTTTATTTGTAAATATTATAATTATAATTAATTTATTTAATAATTTTAAACTGATGAACACCAGAACACAATGAACACAAGAACACACATATTTGCACTAACTTATAGATGAGCAATGAGCACGTTTCAACATCGTAAATGTTTAAGACGAGCTGTGAAAATCTGCGTAGCGCGAGCGCGGCGAGAATATTATTGATTTCGCGCTGCAAGTCTTTGATAACGCCAGCGGTTTCCATCGTGATGGGGGACAGGACGAAGAGTTTCTTTAAATGGGCGTTGGTGAGGACGCACCTGTTCTCGTATCTGTCGGACAGATTTTTCCACGCTTGGGCAAACCCTTAATTCGTGAGAGGTGATTTCTGCACGATTTCTTTCGCTTCGCTGGTTCAGGTAAAAAGCTTCTCCACCGGCGCAATTCGGGTATTCTTCTAAGGTTATACCCAGACTGGGGCATCTCAGCTTGCACCGGCGAAGGGGTCGCTGCAACCGGAGGGGACGCTGCGGCTTCGGTCAGTTGATCAATTTTTCCCGCGCAGCGCATATATACCGCATAGCATTGGCGCCGCTTCTCCTTTACGCCTTTTAGTTCTCTGTCTTTATCCTTTATCGAGTCCAGTTCCGCAAGCACCCTTTCATAGGCGCTTTTAATCAGCAGCCACTGCGCTCGTATTTCTTCCCGCTGAATTACAAGGGTGTATACGGTGTGGTCCGTGGTGGGTGTCTGGTCGAGTCCACCTCGAACTCGATCAGCGCATCGGCTATCCGAATAAATGATGCGAGCGCAGCCATTATATGTCTCGGTTTCGGTTAGGGGCGGCAAAGGAAGTCGCAAAATCTAAAGAAAACACACCGAAAACTTCTTTCGGAAAAACTTTTTATTTTATTTACTATATATATATATAAAAAATTCGCAAAAATGCTTTCGGGTCGCTATGCTATGGCGTTGGGGCTCGAAAAGCTTGCTGCAAACGGTTGACCACTTGTTCTCTAAAATGCTTGCAACTAGTTAAAAAGAGACTAGTTGCTGCGAACACTTCTGCCTAATGGGTATTTCGCTTTTTGTAATTCCCGTTGGGTCGCCGTTGAATCGCGAATTCCAGGCTGCTATCACCAGCGAGAGTGCAGACAGAAAAACTGGTTTTCCGTTCTGTGTGCACTCTGCGTGTATGGGCAGCGCAAGCAGAAGAGCGCGAGCAGCAGAGAAATAAACCAACCAGCAAAAGGTGGTAGTTTTTCACTTTGCACTTTGCATATTAATGAGTCGGAGGCTCTTGATGTTCTGGGCATGTCAATCCAATGCGATCTTCGTTGAAACGATCACATTTTTGACGTGTCGAAAGGAGCAGCCAAGTGCTTAGGCTTTCTTAAGCGGTGTAAGAAATACTTCACTCCAACCGATCTTCGTTGTATCTACACCACGAAAATGGAGTGTCTACATCTACACTATCTAAATATCTACACTACGAAAATGGAGTACAATTCGCATATTTGGTCGGGAGCTTCGAAAACATATCTTCAGCTTCTGGACCGTATACAAGGTCGTGCGATAAAACTTATAGGGGACAGTAGGGTATCCAGCTCTATTGAAACCTTGGAACGTCGTGATATAGGATGCGTATCACTATTTTACCGTTACTTTCATGGTAAATGTTCCTCTGAAGTAGCCGGCCTGATTCCTCCGGTTCAGGTATTTAGCAGAACTACTCGGCTTTCCAGAGCGGTGCACCCCTTTTATGTCGCGATTTCGTTCTAACGAACCGCGCATTACCGTGGGAATTCGTTTTTCGGTCGCGTCATTAGATTGTGGAATAGTCTCCCCGCGAATGTCTTCCCGCCCACTTACAGCGTCGAAACCTTTAAGCGAGGTGTAAACCGTCACTACTCCCTCTTTCCCCCTTCCCACTAACCTGTCATCCCTTCGGAACCTACAAATGCTGTGCATGGATAGGGGGCATCCCCTGAGCTTGGTTTCATCTGCCATAAAAAAAAATATACTATATATATATATATATATATATATATATATATATATATATATATATATATATATATATATATATATATATATATATATATATATATATATATATATATATATATATATATATATATATATATATATATATATATATATATATATATATATATAACGGAAGTGAACTCACCGTTTCGCACACGGCTCGGGCGTCGGTGACGATGACGTTGTGACTGTTGGCGGCGGCAATCCAGCTCGTCTTGGACCAAATGTTTAGCTCAGAATGGCTGGGTGGTCTCCGAGCACAAATCCGGCTCGAAGGACCAAATGTTTAGTTCGATAACGGTTGGGGTGGTCTCCGAGCTTTGCTCCTATCCGGCTCGAAGGACCAAATGTTTATTTGCCAATTGTTCACACATTCAGTATTTTTATTTATTCCACAATGTACAATAGTTTTTTATATCACAATTTACAAGCTTGTATACGCGTCAACTGTTGGTGGAAGCCGGTCAAACTGCGCCAGCTGCCGCGGGGAGAGCCCGCAGCCGAGCTTACTCACACGAGAGAGGCGCACCTCATGACCGGCAGGCTGACAAGAGAGAGAACTGCAGTTCTCACTCCTGACATCCTACCGATCGATTAGGGAGCACCTCTAGCGAGCGGCAGTTGGCGTTAACACGAAAAGTTCTGCTGATATTTCAATTAAATTTTGATTTTACGCAAAAATGCCAACACTCAGCAACGCAGCAAACTTGACAAAAGTAAGTAAAGGAAGTAGTAATCTCAACTTGACAGTAAGATTAACCAGTGTGGTAAACGCGCACTATAGAAAAACGAATTCGCACAGCAGAGGCAACCAAAAAACACGTCCACTCACTCTCACATTCTCAAGTCAACGCCAACTCATTTGCTATTAGTTGTGATCTCCCTGCACCGAGAGGTAGCCGCCTGGAGAAATCATTCTGGCGTATTCTGGCTTTTCAATTCGGGGATTTTAAAACCAAGAAACCACACTGCAAATTAATTTCCAGTCGGCCCCATGGGCAGGCTTCCATTAGGAGATCAGAGACGTTTTAACTATCCCTGTCAGTCAAGGAGAGCAAAGTCGGCACCAGAAGTTTTATTATGGTCATCTCAGCCTCGAGCTGTGGGGAGGAACTCTATGAAAATTCGATTAATAAAGATTTTTCGAACGCTCGCCATTCTTTTATATGCGGATACGATGCAAAGTGCACCTTCCAAAAGATTTGACTAGAAACGGAGTACAGTGTTCGACTCAACTTTGCATCGAGGTGATGCAGTGTAATGCGCGTCATCTACAGAGTACAACAAGAGATACGCCAGTGCGAGAGCCGAGTGATTATTTGCCAAAGGACTACGGTGAGTTTTCGAGTTGAGCGACATTAGTAAGATTGTAAATATAAAAAAAAAATTAACATCGCTTCACGATATTAATTTTTCCTTTCCCTAGGGGTGGATAGATGTTGTGAGTCACTAGTTCCGTATGAATACTATGCCTAAACTGTGCACTGTCACTGACTAAAATCTAAGTGCATTTAGTTCCGCACTGCGTTTTCTGGGCCACTTCCTAGAGCGTGCGCTGGCCGCTGATGAAGTGGTATTTAGCTTACTGACGGTGCTGATGACCAACTCTTCTACATTTAGTTTTGAGGGCAGAACCTCTTTTATGCATCAATTGGCAATTATGTTTCCGTGTTTAAGTTTCCGCGTTTAAGCGTATAAATAGAACTAGGGTATGGTTGGAAGAGAAATAATTGTATTAAGCCAACTAGAAGCCAGTCTATTGGCAGTACGGAAAACGATAGTAAATAAAGTGAGATTAAAACTAGCAACGGTGGTTTTCATTTTAAACGCGAATGATACTGCAAGGAGCTTACAGGAGCTTATTGTCTCCAACCATGACAATTGCTACTTCATCAATTGCCGGCGCGTTATATCGTTTGACATGTTGACTGGTTTATGTTTGTACGCATGAATAACAATTTTATGGCATTCTGATGTGTTGTGGTTCTCCTGGAAAGTCCTCGCTGTGGGCTCCTCCAAAGTCTACAGTCCGTCCGAATAAAAACACTATATCTCACTTTGGGGACTTTATTGTCTGGAGTACGTTTTCCACGTTCACTACTCACTACTCACTGATTACTACTGACTGACTTACGCCACTCCCTTCAACTAACTCATACCAGTCTTATTTATATTTCTGTATGAGGAAGTTAAATACGGAAACAACAATATGCTAACTGTAGCGGAAAAGACCTGCCTCAACACCTGAGCGCAAGAAAGTGGGTCACTAGTTCCACGGTCAGCGATGTTTAATGGATCGTTCGACGAATTGCTCTAGAAACGGCAATGCGGAATTAAACCAACAAGCACAACGTGCAAAAAATGCTCAGTGCGATGTCATAATTTAAGTATCGCCTGAAAGTATGCCTAGCGGAACCAGCGACTCACAACATCCCTCCACCCCTAGGGAAAGGAAAAATTAATATCGTGAAGCGATGTTAATTTTTCCTTTTATTACAATGTTTCTACTGGGTTGTGAACTGTTTGATATTATTCTTAATGCACTATACTACAAATTTTTTAAGTACATACTATAATCGCTTCTTGTCTGGCTCTCCTCGGACATGCTGATTATAGATGAAGATAATGATGGTTTTACCAAATTATGCTTTTGCCGCTACGAATGGTCGTCTCGTCTTGGTGATATCACGCGTTGCAGGGCACCCACATTTGAAAAAACGGTGTGTAATTATGTGACTGCACCGATTGGACATGCTCTTCGTAGTCTACCTTGAACGTAGTGATGTGGCCTTCGGTGTTTCTTTCTCGTTTTCTGGGGTTGTGTGCTACGTTGTTAACTGTCTGGTGGACCTCCCACCTTACTTGACGCCAGTTGATCGAAGAAGCTCTGACTGTGGCTTCACGATTCTCTTGTCTCACTTCGGGACGTTAGCTCTAATTCGCGACTATGATCTGTAGTCAGATGATTTGCGGGGATGGTCCAAAGAAAAATATTTTAGCACGTCCACCCTGTTGACTAATGCTAGCGAGAAAACATCGCCATGGCCGTCTTTGTCGAACAATGATGTCTCTTATTTCTGTGATGGTGCCGTACAACATGATGGTTCGGAGAGGCAACTTCGATGTACCGCTCGTATCTTGGAGTCCATAATTAAATTGAAGCTACCAGCTACGTGTTGATGCTGTTGGTGGCTTATCCTATTTATTTTCTAATACTTATACTACGAAGTAAATCAATGACATTTGTTATTTCATGAGTATCTTATGCTTGTTCTGTAATATTTATATACTTATGACCATGTACAACTTGCGTTCGTATTCGATTATCGAACTAAAATCAATATATTCATCAAGTGAAACCATTAAATTTTAGGTGAAATTTTTTACACTTTCCGTTATGTGTCCTTAAAAATATTTTCCTACTGCCTTATATCTAGTTTCTTTTCTTTTTTCATTCTCATTTTCTTTTCCTTTCATTTTAAAATTGTTGTTCTTTATTTATATACATTTTTCAGAATGTTTTTTCTTTCTTCTTTTTCCCCCTTTGTTTTCTTTCTTTTTTCTTCTTTGATATATTTTTTTGTTTTTTTTTCTCTTTTTTTTCTTCCTCTCTACTCTCTTTTTCTTTCTTTTTCCCTTTATCAAAAGTTTTGTCAGTTCGTTTTTTTTTATATGTACAACTTTTGCCTTATTGCTATACACAATTATTAACTCTACTTAAATTAACTTAACAATTACTTAATTCATTAAATTTAACAATTATTAACTTCATTGAATTTAATTCTTTAGCAAGCTAACTTTAAATTCTATTTTACTTGCTCCCTTTTCTTAAAATGTGATACCACACGCTTGTATAACAAACGTATTCATTACACGTAGCGGTAGAGTGATCCGCGATGCCACGTAACGTCATGGCGGCATGTGACAAAATCGTCTACGAACTCTCTACCCCAAAATTATTTCAACTTGGACTTCTGTTAAATAGAATTAGGTCCAAGCAGGAATTGAATTACAACTAAGTTTATATTGTTTCAACCATATACATGCACTTGGAAACAATGTAAACAACATAATAAAGCAATAAAACAAAATTAAAATAGCAAAATAAACAACATAAACTTAATATATTGCCTTGACCAAGCCTAGATATATGGTTTAAACAAATCCTATAATTAATTAATACACCTTGTTAGCAAGCTATGCTAGTATCCGGTTAGTTAAACGAAAATTCCTCTTAAAATTAGTATATATTCGAATCGTCTTCTGTTGATATATTATGTATAACTGAAACTTGGTTTCATACTGACATCCATAGTTCACATCTGCAACTGAGGAACTATAATTTATTTCGGAATGACAGAGTCGTATGCAGGGGTGGTGGTGTGGCCATTTACTGCAAAGCAAATTTGAATGCGAGGATTTTGAGTGTAAGCTGTGGTTCGGAAGTGGAATACTTAAATATTGAAGTCTATAATGACTCTGCAAAAGTCTTTCTCTCGTGTGTGTATAATCCCAACCGAATGTTCAGTCTGGATTCTTATTTCTCCTCATTATCCGAGTGTCTAATTGATTATGATCATTATATTGTATGTGGAGATTTCAATATCAACTTGCTAGTTAGGGATAGACAGTATGCTGAACTCACAGATAGTCTAGCGGAAGCTGGCTTAGCTTTAGTTAACAGCACGATACCTACTCGTTATGCTAAAAATGCCAGACCTAGTTTATTGGACTTTTTTGCTGTTTCCGATATTTCCTTAGTTTTACTTTTCGATCAGATATCTTTTTTGAGCGATCATGACTTAATACTTTGTACGTTCGATATACATCTTAAACCTGCAATAATAGCAACAACAGTCAATGCTTTCACGTATCGTGATTATAACTCGATTGATCGCAGCTCTTTGGCTGTTGCCCTGTCTATGATCGACTGGTCTGAATGCTGGTTTTTTTTTTTTTTTTTTTTTTTTTTTATGGCAGATAGAACCAAGCTCAGGGGATGCCCCCTATCCATGCAAAGCATTCGTTGGTTTAGAAGGGTAAAGGTTAGTGGAAAGGGGAAAAGTGGGAGTAGTGTCGATTTACACCTCGATTCTGCCTCAATTGAAGACAAAGTGAAAGTTTTTAATGATAAGATTTGTGAGCTATATAATTTGTATGTGCCATTACGCACTTTTACCACTAACAATAGTGCATGTCCATGGTTTACACGCTCAGTCAAACTTTCGCTTAAGAGACGGCAGAAGATGTACGCTTACTGGAAAAGGAACCCCATCGAAGAGAACTGGAAAGCATACAAAATTGCAAGGAATTATGCCACTATCGCTGTCAGGCTCTCCAAAAAATTTTACTACATGTCAAGGCTAAGCAGTTCATTACCCGCAAAGAAGCTGTGGAGTAATTTAAGGCAATTAGGGTTGTCCAATAAAAATTTTGAGTGCAATATTGATCCTGATGTTTTAAACAACTACTTCATAAGCTCCTCTGAAGTTACTAGCACTTCTGAGTGTACTCTAGCGCTGTCTAATCAGTTGCATAGATTTCATTTTGTGCCAGTTGAAGTTTCGGATATTGTTAGGTGTATCTTGAAAATTAAGTCGAATGCCTTGGGTGATGATGGAATTTCTCTAAAGTTTATTAAACTTGTGCTTCCCTCTGTAATTGGTCCTTTAACGCACATCTTAAACCATTGTATAACCTGTTCGACCTTCCCAAAAATATGGAAATCGGCCACAATTTTTCCAATAGCGAAACGGGCGAATGCAATTGACGTGTGCGATTTTCGACCTATCAGTGTGTTATCTTGCATCTCAAAGGTTTTGGAATCACTTTTAGCAGAACAGATCAGCAAGCATTTGAAAGATTTCCACCTTCTGTCACCCCTTCAGTCTGGATTCCGACAGAATCATAGCTGTAAAACAGCTATTATAAAAATTATGGATGATATCAGGAGTCGGTTTGACAGTGGTCACGTTACTGTTCTTGCCCTGCTAGACTTCTCCAAAGCCTTCGATAGTGTTCATCATTTATTACTATGTAATAAACTTGAGCACTTCTTTGGTTTTGATGATACATCTGTGAATTTAGTAAGAAGTTACTTAGTAGATAGGACGCAAAGGGTCAGAATTGGACAAACATACTCTGCTTATAAACCAATTTATAGTGGTGTTCCACAGGGATCAGTGCTTGGTCCACTGTTATTTGTTATGTTCATTAATGACATATTTACAGTGGTTAAACACGTGAGTATGCATGCCTATACGGATGATTTACAAATCTACCTTTCTAGACCCCCAGAAGTTCTTGATAACTTGATCGTCAAAGTTAATGATGACTTAAATGCTATTAGTAGTTGGGCAAGTGCACATAAATTATGCTTAAACCCTGCAAAATCGTTTGTGCTGCCAATAGCGAAAAATAGTAACTGCTTTTTGGGTCTAGGGTCTGTTGTTCTTAACGGCAAGGAACTAAAGTGCGTTAAGAAAATAAAAAACTTGGGATTTGTCATTAACTCTACATTAACATGTTGTGATCACATAAATTATGTTGTGAGTAAGGTATATTGCACGTTACGAAACCTAAGATTATCTGCTTTGTACGTTCCTGTGCAGACTAAAATAAAACTCGTTCTCCAACTTGTTGTGCCTTTCTACACGTATTTTGATGTTGTTTACTGTAGGTTTGATGCCAGATCTAAACTTAGGGTTGCCTTTAACAATGCTACCCGTTATGTTTATGGTCTAAAGAGGTCTGACCATATTTCGGCTTATAGCAATAGAATCCTTGGCTGTAATATATTTAATTATCTAAAAGCAAGGAATTGTCTTTTTTTGCATAGGCTCATTCATTCTGGTAGTCCTTTCTACTTATATGAGAAATTGCGGTTCACCAGGTCTGTAAGAGGTGTTAACTTTATTACTTCGCGGGTAATATATAGAGAAACTAGTGGTCTCTTCTTCGTCAGCACTATTCAAATGTGGAATTCATTACCACTCAGTATCAAACGAGAACGCCATAATGCAAACTTTAGGCGGCTAATTTTTCAATACTTTTCCTAATCATTCTTAACTAAATATCTTTTCTTTCTTCTTTTAATTTAATTTAATTTCTTTTTTTTTCCTCTTTCTTTCTTATTTCTTCTATCTTTCTTGTTACCCTTATTTTCTATAAATTATTGTTAAGTTATATAACTAAGATGTATTTATTGTTTATATATTTAATGGATATTTGTATAATCATTGAAATATGGTGCATTTAAAAGACATTGTTCTTACATGCCGATTAGTAAATAATAAATAAATAAATAAAATAAAAATAAAATAAATAAAATTATACTAGCCAAAACGGTTTTATATGGATGAGCAACTTCGGGCGTACTTACTTATCAATTTGCGGCGTCGCAGTTAATGGGATCCAGCCCTCTCTTTTCCGTCGTCCTGGTAAACATGGAATTTCCCCTTGCACCACTTACGACTGCTTTGAAATATACATATATTTCATATATATATATATTATTTACGTTCGTTTTTTTTCCCTATTTACTAAAATCTGAATTCTTTTTTTTGTTTTGTTGAACTGCGTCCGTGACTGTTTCTATTTTACTCGAATTGTTGTATTGTTTAAGCAAATTGTTATGGAATGGCTTATCCCTGTTCTTAATTTTTAGAACTGTAGTGACCGGACTCTTAGTGCCTACCACCTCATATGGGCCTAACCATATCGGTGAAAATTTGTTTCTTCTAGTTTGATTTTTCATTAAGACCTTGTCACCTACCTTAAAAACAACAGGATTTAACTTGCTATCATATTGCCTTTTAGACAACACCTTCGCCTTCTCCTGGTTTTGTCGAGCTATTTCATGCGCTTTTTGGATCTGATATTTCTGAATCTTCGAGGGATCGTCCGGATTATACACCGGACTGCACTTACGTCTCAAGTTGGTTGGCATTTCGGAATCAAAACCGTATAAAGTACGGAAAGGTGTTTGTCTAGTGCTAGTATGGGGCGTATGGTTATGCGCATGCATCGCTGCCGACAACCATTGGTCCCAATTGGAACCGTCCTCTTTAGCGAAGCTGCGCAAATATTCCGCTAGCGGTCTATGGCTGCGTTCGAGTGAACCATTGGCCTGGGGGTGGTACGGAGTGATATGCAACTTCCTAATGCCTAAGATCTTACAAGTGTCCGAGAATATTTTGGAAATAAAATCAGTACCATTGTCCGTTACTAAAACTTTTGGAACTCCGTAGCGAGTTACTATCTCGTCGAAAAATGCCTTGGCTACTGTGCTCGCATCCGCATCCGGAATTGCTACGCACGCCATTAGTTTTGAGAAGTCATCCTGAAAAGTGAGTATGTATTTATTTCCTGACATAGTCTCCGGCAAAATACCTACTATATCCATATACACCTTTTCAAAAGGGCGCTTCGGTGTATCAGTTAACACCATCGGCATTTTCGTAAGTCTCGAACTTTTATTCGCTTGGCACTTCGGACAATTCCTGACATAATCCTTAACTTGTCTTTGCATACCAGGCCACCTGAACTGTTTTCTAATGCGCAGAAATGTTTTCACCGCGCCTTGATGGCCCCCAAAGGTGAATTATGGAAATCTCTCAAAACCGTTCTTATTTCCTCCGGCCTTGTTAAAACTGCCGTCTTGTCAACCTCTAGACCGCTTTCACTGTCCATATCGCCTGTGGTTGTCTGAGTGTTTCTTGGCTCCACTTGGTCCTCAAGCTCCTCCGCTTTAGCCTTAGAGCGAGTCTGTATGGCAATAATACCCTTGTTTTCCTGTTTATGTACTACTACCACTGGAATATTGGTTTTAATTCCAATTGGAACTATTCTTATTGTCCGTGCTAATACTTTGGCTCTCTCTCTGTAAGAGTCTTCATCTATTGCTTCCTTTGACCTCATGATTAAAGTCCCAACACTCTCTTTGTCTCCTCTTAAGAATGCCACCTTTTTAGTAAGGGTATTTATAACGGATGTATTCCACAAGTTATCCCTTCCAACTATGCCACCCCCTGGCACTCCTTCCTCTGAAGATACCACATGTAACGCAAACTTAATGCGCTCATTGTCATTATGGTGAACGAATACCAAACCTCTTGTGGTCACGCATCCACCGAATGGCGCACTAAGGGTTTTAATTTCGCTAGTGTTCACTTCTAGCGAATGACTTGGCGCATTTTCCTTAACCAGGCTTGTGTCCGCCTCTGAGTCCACCAGTAAAATGAGTTTCCCATTTCGTGCACCCGTACACGGTACTTCAATGAACACATCATTTAAGGTGTCTGGGCGGCCCTTCTGCCTGTTGTACCCCGAGCTTATTCTTCCTGCATCCCCTACTGATTGTAGTCTTATATAATTTTTGGCATTTGAAATTTTCCTGCCGTCAACTTTCGAGTAAAAACCCTTCAACGTTTTCATTGCGCTTTTTTGCAACGTATATGAAAACGTCTTGCGATTATTCCATAACCTGCCACAACAATTAAAGACCAATATATTTAATTCCCCAATAATGTCTTTTATTATAGTCGCGAGCAACAAAACCAGAATGAAAATTTGTGTAATGCTTGCACTTAAACAAGAAGCAAAAACTCCAAACGTATCCACTGACTCAACGGTCGTCGGACTTACTGTTTTGTTGTCATTTACTTTTTGTTTCACTTCCGTCTCCAATATCTTGCTGCCCGCATCAACTTTCTCATCGTTCATTTCTGGGAAAAACTTGTTTAATATTTCTTTTTTAACTTCTTCTATATGTTTTATGCTCTTTTTTGGTCGAGAGTCCTCAACCTTCTTATAACAATTAGAGGAGGACGGTTCAACAATCGTTTCCGACGTCTGACTAGCTGTCCCCATGATGTGTGGCCTAATTTTCCTTTTCTTTTCGGGTTCCCAGCTTAGCGGCCTTGGCTGGGCCCCTGCCAGTTTCCCTGAAACGTATTCCAATTTCGCTTAGCTTGGTAGTCCCTCACAAAATGTCCTGCTCGGTTGCAAAAATGGCATCTCAAATGATTTGCAGACTCGTCTGTAGATTTCCCGCGCTGGTTAAACCTACCTGTGTTCCCGATATTCTCCGATAATTGTCGGTTTCCATTCATCTGATTTCCTTGCCTAAGTCTTGGTGATTGCATGAATTCCCGTGGTCCCGTCCGGTAATTCTTCCAGCCCGTATCGCACTTCACTTCTGACGAACTTGCACACCTTCGGCTTATCTCATGTCCATATATTTTACACTCCTGGCAGAAAGGCGTGTTCTTTCGCTTGATGCAGTCTTCTCTGGTGTGTCCCTTCTTATTGCAGAAACTGCAGGTCACGTTAGCCTCTAATGATTTCTTCCCAGTATCATTTTTGTTTCTGAACTGTGCCGGCGTGCTCGCAGTTTTCCGCTGCGCGAAAGAGTTAGCGTCACCGCGAAATGCTGCCTGTTGCAGTGTTGGGTCCACCCTGTTGTTACCTCGCAGGAGCGCTATATTACTCATCTCTTGCGCTTGCTCTCTAATCGCATATTGATGGTTTAGCTGCCTCAAGTTACACTGGTGGATTTCATGGCTAAACCTCACTGCTTCCTCTACCGAATCCTCCAAGCAATTTGCTTTTGACCCTAGCATGTGTAACCTTAGCGTCGGTTCATTGAGACCCATTTTGAAACACTGTACTGCCGATCTTTCCAAATCCTGCATTAAGCCCGTGCCAGCTTGGTCCTTGTACCTGATCCCTATAATTTCTTCCGCTTACGACTTTAACGCGTACAACCTCTCTGCATATTGCCTCACATTTTCCCCTGGCAATTGACAAACCTGTTGCAGTTCTAACCGCACTGTGTCTAACGAACTAATCTGCAAATAACTTTTTCGTATCGTCGTGCAAAATTCCTCAACTGTACTGAATTTCTTAGATCTGAGCAAACTATACGCGTTCCCATGCAATCTCTGCTTAATGCAAGGTATCAAATATTGTTTGTTTCCTTCCTCAATACATTGAACCGCCAATTCGCACCCGTCAATGAATCTATATACTTCATTGCGCAAATGTGGGGAGGGTGTTCCCGAGAACAAAGGTACTAATTGGTTCACTACTTTGGCCACTGCTTCTATACCCATATCTACGCCGGTTTTACCCCTCGGGATCTTAAAATCTGTTGAAACTACTGACGGGCGTCCCACTGGATTCTTGTGAGGGAGAGTTGTGTCTGCCAAAAAATTTTCCTGCTGAAGGAGTCTATTCTCTTCCTTCGACTCCTCTATTCTCCTGTGGGCTTCTTCTAGAGAGTCAAAATCTTCCCTGCTTCTTCGGTTTAGAAATTTCGCGAGAAAATTTTCAGAAATTCCATTTTCTTCCACCAACCTTCTCAATTTCTCGTTTTCCTCTTCAACTTCCCTTACCGAACCACTTTCTATTTCTCTCTCTACTAATAAGTTCTCGTATCTGTTTTTAATGGCTTGAAATTCGTTCCTCCAATTTTCCAATTCCTTTCGCGCACTATTATTCTTACTATCTATAAAGTTTAGTAACTCTTCTAGAATTGCATCTGCTTTTTCTACCTTAGAAAGCCTGCCTAAGCCACGAAGTTTTTCCTTTATCAGTTCTAAATTCTCTTTATTACCTACAGTACACGCAAGACTACCCCAAATTTTTTCTACAAATCTATCCAATCCTCCCACCAAGTCTTTATGATCTCTACTTAATTCCCTTAACTGAATTTCTATGTCATATGAGGTATCCATAAAACTTGCACTGTAACTGCTACTATTTCGTATGCTTGCCTTTTTTTTTAGTAGGTATTTTTAGGTACCAGCCTTCACTGAACTAAACACAACACTTCTTTGTTTGTTTTTTTCACTTCCTTTTGTGCACGCGACAAAATAAAAAGGAGAAAAAAAAAAGACTGAATGTTCGCGCACAGAAAAACTAACCCCAAGCAAGCGCCAGTAGCTGCACTTGAATTACGAAACTTGAAACAAACAGAAAAATTCGCGTACTTAATTGATTGCGCTCGCGTCTTAAACGTTTTGTATCTTCATAGCAAACACAATTAATTTTTTTTCACACTTTTTTATTTCATTTACCCCAATAATTTCAAAAAGAACAATGTTAGTAAAAATACTTATCCCCCCGTAGCCAGACTCAGCCACAGGATTACGGGTAAGGGAGTCTTGCCCAGGATTATTTATGCGTGCTAGTATTTATATATATTCGCTACAAATTCCTATCTTCATTTATCAACCTTTTAATTTTATGTTTTCACAAACTCACCTGTGCGAACTATTTTCGGTTCGTAAAAACCGGCTGCGCCAAATATGTTGTGGTTCTCCTAGAAAGTCCTCGCTGTGGGTCCACAGTCCACAGTCCGTCCGAATAAGAACACTATATCTCACTTTGGGCATTTTATTGTCTGGAGTACGTTTTCCACGTTCACTATTCACTACTCACTACTCACTGATTACTACTGACTGACTTCCGCCACTCCCTTCAACTAACTCATACCAGTCTTATTTATATTTCTGTATGAGGAAGCTTAAATACGGAAACAACAATATGCTAACTGTAGCGGAAAAGACCTGCCTCAACACCTGAGCGCAAGAAAGTGGGTCACTAGTTCCACGGTCAGCGATGTTTAATGGATCGTTCGACGAATTGCTCTAGAAACGGCAATGCGGAATTAAACCAACAAGCACAACGTGCAGAAAATGCTCAGTGTGATGTCATAATTTAAGTATCGCCTGAAAGTATGCCTAGCGGAACCAGCGACTCACAACATGACATGACATGAGATCAATCGCATTTTTGAATATCCGTATCAAATTATTGTTGCAATGTAACATTTTTTGCAACGACTCAACAATATGCCTTCTGATTCCAGTACAGATTTGGCAGCGTGCATTCAATTGGTCATTTTCATCTCTGATGAAGTAGATTTGGAGAAATTTATGGTTATTGCTGGGAAAAGAAAGAACCAGCTCTGTGGTAAATTTGTCCCTGAATGTTAAATGTCGGCATAAAATGCTCCTATATGACGTTAGCGCCGAATGAAGTCATCTGAAAACAGGAATTGTAATTTCTGATGTTATTAATGAAATGATTTGAATCATCAGTAAGTCAATTTAACGAACTTTTCAATGGTTCTTTTGGCTGATCACGTTCAGGTAGCTTCACTTTTCCGGTCGCGCAGCACATTCCCGGGGTTTCTCCTTTAAATTTCATTGCTGTGCAGTACGGACAAACTATGTCAATTTTTCCGATTTGAACGAATTTACATGAGCAATTCGGTGATATGAAGTTCGATCATTCAGATATTGCAACTGCATACGTCTTCGCTGTTGATATAATTGTTCCCTTCATTGTTGAAACTATTGTGCTGCTCTTCTTCTTCTCGATTCAACTCGTAAGACTTCACGTCTTCCTTCCCGGTGATGTGCCGATTCTTCTGCCTGCCTCTGAGAAGAACTGACTCTAACATGTTCATGATCGTCTAAAAGCTCTTGATCAGTGCGGTTAGATATCCGTTGATGTTCTGTGAATGTGTGTCGAGAACGACGGCCTATGTTCGAATGTGGGTGAGACATTACAGATGATTATTTAATGTCCTATGATATTCTTTCAAAAAATGTATTTGTGCACAATATTTTTCAATTCTCAAATTTTTTTGACACATGTATGACTTAAAAAAAATCAAAATATTTCATTTATTTATTGATTTATTTAATGCTTAAAACTAAGCCATATGGCTTTATAGTCTATGTTAAGTGCATAAGTATAAAAATTAATACGGCGTACAGTACTGAATACAATAAATAATATTAGTTTAAGAAGTTTTATTTTTAGCTGCATGGACGGGATCCATCAGGTGAATAGCTGGGTATACAAAGTTGAAATCCGCGTAGTCGTTTTTAAGTGGTTCATGTTGGAGATATGTTGATCTGCAACAGCTTAAGTTAAGAATTGGCATCTTCTCGAAGTACGACGAGGAGTGTTGATGTCAATATTACTTAGAAGATAGGCAGAGTCGATGACACCATATATCAATTTCAAAATAAAAACAGCATTAAGCATTGATCTTCGATTAACCAGTGAGGATAAATCTATCAGCTTAAGCCGAGACTCGTACGATGGCAAACGTGAAGTTGGATCCCAACGAAGATTTCGTAGACGGAAAAGTAAGACTGCTTCTGCACTGATTCAAGTTTGTCGATATAGCAGCTGAAGTGTGGACACCAAACTGGCGCTGCGTACTCCAAATTAGGACGAACAAGTGATGTATTGTATATAACAATTTAGTAATATATGAATCGTTGAATTCTTTGGGCCAACGCTTAACAAAGCCCAATACACTGCTGGCTCTATTAGTTATATGGTCAATACTGGTATGAAAACGAAGGTTATGAGAACCACGCCGAGGTTATTTACCACTTCCAAACGATCAAGTTTATAACTGCCAATAGTGTACCCAAATAATATTGGTTGTGAACGGTAAGAAGTCATCGTTTGCACTTGTTAAGATCTAATTTCCTGCAGTTTGACTATAATTTTTCAAATATAGAAATAATTTCACGTCGTCCGCAAACACCAATATATTTCCATTTTTCACAACAGTTGGAAAATCATTTATAAATACTAAAAATAAGAGTGGTCCTAAGTGGCTCCCTTGTGGAACTCCAGATGTGACCAGAAATTCATTAGATTTCGTACCTTTAAACAATTCCATTTGTCTACGGTGAGTAGGATAAAAAGCTATCCAATTTATATAAGAATTAGAAAATCCGAATAAATCAAACTTTAAATTGAGTAGCTTATGATTTAATTGAGTAGCTTAGGATTTTATGTCGCCAGTTACTAGCGACGAAAAATGGATTCATTACGAGAACCCAAAGCGCAACAAATCTTATGCGAAGCCCGGCCAACCAGCCAAGTCGTCACCGAAGAAGAATATTTACGCTTCCAAGATAATTATGGGGAATGTTGTAACTTCCGATTGACAATACCTTGAATAACAGTATTGTACACGATTTTCTTTAATAAACGCTTATATTTCCTAAAAAAAGTTTTTAAGTTATACACCCGATAGTAGTGGTAGATTCTCCAGCAGAAAATCTTAAATTGTAGAATTAACATTCCATGAGATAATTTTTTTCTTGGCAGATAGAACCAATCTTAGGGGGCATATCCACGCAAAGCATACGTTGGTTCAAAAGGGAAGAAAGGTTAGTGGGAAGGGTAAAAGTGGGAGTAGTGTCGATTTACACCTCTTTTAAAAGCTTCGACGTTAATAGTGGGTGGGAAAACATGCGCAGGGAGATTATTCCACAAATAACAGCACGACCGAAAAACGCATTCTCGCGGTAATGGGTAGTGCGTTGGAACGGGATCGCGACGTGAAAGGGGTGCACCACTCTGGAAAGCCGAGTAAATTTGTCGAATACCTGAACCGAAGGAATCAGGCTGGGTACTTCAGAAGAACATTTACCATTAAACTATCGGTAAAATAATGATACACACCCCCACATCCCAACGACATTCCAAGGTTCCAACAGAGCTGGATACACTACTGTTTCCTATAAGTTTTATCGCACGACCTTGGATACGGTCCAGAAGCTGGAGATATGATTTCGAAGCTTCCGACCATATACGCGAGTTCTACTCCATTTTCGGACGGATATATAGTAGGTTGCGTAGATAGAACGCTGCTTCTTTCGACACATCAAATATATTATCATTTCAACGAAGATAGCATTGGATTGACATGCCCAGAACATCAAGAGCCTCCGACTCATTAATATCCACACGACCCATATATAGAGGTGGAAAGTTGTCATCCGCCGGTACCCCTTGTTTAAGTGACACTATGTGTAGCGTTAAACAAAGGTGTTTCATACCGCTGGGTTTAGCTACTACTGAACCCTTCGTGGTTACACATCCACCAAAAGCTTTATTTAGGGGTATTATTTCATTGGTGTCCACCGTCAGTGATCCACTCAATCAAGCTCGTGTCCGCTTCAGAATCTACTAATATAACGAGTTTTCCACTTTTAGTATCTTCATGGTACCTCAATGAACACGTCATTTATCGTATCCGATTCCGAGCGTTCACTATGCCTGTTATATCCAGAATTGACTTAATTATCTCTTTCTTCTTCAAAGCTCTTACTTTTATTCAGCGTATCCACTGACTCAACGGCCATAGGACTTACTGTATTTCCTCCTTTTGCCACCCCGACTCCACTTCCGAACTTCTCATTACTTTCTTTGATGTCTTGTATGTCTGCTTCTTGGTATACTTTAACCTATAGACTTTAGTACTATCGGGTCGACTGTCCTTAAATCTTCTGGAGGATAGTTCAGCAATTATCTTTGATGTATGACACGTCGCACAAAAAGGGAATCTCGCTTGATCGTCAAATCCCTTAGTATAGTTTTTGGGTTGATTTAATCTACCTGCACCACTGTTATTCACCGGTTGCCGTTGATATCCGGTATTTGAGTTACCTTCACCTGCATTATCGTTTGTAATCGTCCCCGTTGCACCGGTGTATAATTATTCTCTTTGGCATTGCCGTTTCTACGTTCCTTTGGCGCTGAAATCGCACACCTTCTGCTGGCCTCATAGCCATCAATTCCGCATTCAATTCCGCATTCAATTCCGCAATTCTAGCCTCATAGCCATCATTCCGTATTTTGCGTGTAATTCAGTCCTCCCTAGTGTGGTCATTTCTTTTACAGAAACGTTTTACAGCAACGTTTGGCCCAACGTTATTTTTTCATCCTCACTGCGAGAACTTCAATCTCGCATGAAAACTCTCCTCGAATTTACCTGTCCCCTGAAGGAATGTGTATTATTACGTACGTGAGCTTGCTGCTGAAATTTTCTTGCATTATTATCACCTTGTTAAAACACTATTTTACTTAAACTATTTATTTGTGAATTAAATGCATTAGTCGTCTTAAACTGCCATGTTGGATCTCGCCATAAACTACGATTGCTTCCTCCACTGTATCCTCCAAGCATTTTGCCTTCGATCTCAAAATATGTGTTCTCAATGCAGGGCCCAAGAGCCCCATTCCTAAAATTTTAATGGCTGATTTTTCCAATTCCTGTCAGAGGCCACTGTCAGCATGTTCCTACTCTCTTCCGGGATTTTTCCAACCTGTTGCATCTCCATTTTCACAGTGTCTAATGACGTGATCAGTAAGTAGCTCTTTTTCCTCTAATGAAGCAAAATTTCTCGATCTCAGTAATCTATATGCATTGCCATGCAGCCTTAGTTTAATGCATGGGATTAGAAATGCCTTGTCTTTCTGCTCAATCCCCTGTGCCGCTACTGCACGACCTTCCAAAATATAGTATACCTCACTGCGTAGGCCTGGAAAAGGTGTGTCGGAGAATAAGAGCACCAATTTGTTCACTATTTGCAACTGCGTCCATGTCCATATTTGTGCTTCTTTAACACCTGGGAATTGTTAAAATCGCTGAAGCTAATTCCTGTGGGCATTCTACTGGATCTTTGTGAGGCAGTGTCGTGTCTGCCAGTGAGTCTTGACGGAGGAGTCTGTTCTCTTCCTTCAGCTCATCTCTTCTCCTGTGAGCCTCTACTAAAGAGTCAAAATCTTCCTTACTTTTCCTATTGAAAACATTCGAAAGAAAACCCTCCGAAATTCCCCTCTTCTCCAATAGCCTTCTGTTAAATATATTCGCATAACAAGTATCGTAGCGTTTTTAAGAGCACCAAACTCACTCTTCTACCGTTCTAATTCTATCAGGGCGTTTTTATTTTTACTGTCAACAAAGTCGAGCAATTCTTCTAGAACAGAAACCCCCTTCTTTTTTTTTCCGCGACTAAACTGAATTGAATATTTTAATACTTTACTTTATTCCATAACATATAGCGTCATTACTAAAATTTTTGCAAAAAAATGGGCATGCCACACCCACTCATAACAAAGTTAGCAATATCTCATGAACGGTATAAGATATGGAGACGTAATTTTATCACGATGTATCCAGAAGCATTGCCACTAATCTTGCCAAAAATTCAAAAGTTGCCAATATCTTATAAACAGTATAAGATATTAACATTTAATTTTATCATGATATATCTACAGGTATCGCCAATTTGTATACCAAAAATGGGCGTGGTCCGCATACTTATATTAAAGATGTCAATATCCCGTAAACGGTTCAAAAAATGAATATGTGATTCTGTCCGTGTCTAGAGACATTACAAAAATATTTGCCAAAAATTGGCGTGGTCCTATCACGAAAGTCTCATACGAAAGTTAAGTGAGAAAATTTTAATTTTTTTAGTTACTCGCGTGTAGGGTATTTAGATTTCGGCCAGGCCTAAGGCAACACTTTTACTTGTTTTTCTATTTAATTTCTCTTTCCCTGCCAAAGAACCCGTCTCACTCCAGACACTACTTAGCTTGCGTTTCTCTCCTATATTTTTCTTTATTTCTAGCCAACAGACTTCACGAAATAAAACACAGCACACTTTTTTCTTTTACCTCTGTCACGCAAAGGAGAAAAACAACTAAATTGTTTTTGCAATGAAAACTAAACCCAAGCAAGCGCCAATGCTGCGGCAGCACATGAGTTACAGCAATTGCAAGTCGTACCACGGAAACTCGAAACCGCGCAGAAAAATAAGAATTATTAGCGTAACATTCGCGTATTAATCGTTTAGTCACTTATTTTCTTAGAATATCTATCTCATATATTTTATTCCCCTATTATTTATTTTATTATTCCCCTATCTTATCTATATCTATCTTATATATATATATATATATATATATATATATATATATATATATATATATATATATATATATATATATATATATATATATATATATATATATATATATATATATATATATATATATATATATATATATATATATATATATATATATATATATATATATATATATATATATATATATATATATATATATATATATATATATATATATATATATATATATATATATATATATATATATATATATATATAATACTTATCCCCCCGTAGCCACAGGATTAAGGGTAAAGGAGTCTTGCCCAGGATATTATTAGTAAAATAATTAACCAAGTAAACTAACGTACGCATACACAAAGTACGAATATGCAGTGATGAACGCAAATAACGAGCACAATCTAGATCTCGGTAGCTGTGGAAATCAGTAGGAATACATTTTAAACATGTGGAGAACGAAAAAAACCGACGTTGGAACGGTTAAGCAAAAACAATTGCTCGTGTAAAGAGAAAATGAGAGTAAGAATTTTTGTGGGACCCAGGATAAAGAAAGCTTTGCGGACCAGAAAAAAAGATCTTTTAGCGGTCTATATGTTATGTGGTGAGTAGTATTAGTTATTCCTATTTGTTAAGATAATAAATTTTAAAATTTGTTAATTTGTTCATATATTATATTTCAAATAATGCATAATGGTGTAATAATAATTAATGTATACGATAAAATATAAAATATCTCATTTTATATTTCAAAAAAATATAAAATATGTGAGTATTTTCATAGCAGGATTGAAAGAGCAGAAATGTCAAAAACGGCAACCCTTGATTAGTCGTTAATATAGAATACGTGAAAAAATATCGTAAAGCGAATTCACGGCGCCAGCAAAGACCATATATACAAGAAAAGATTACATGAGGTTCCTACTCGCTACTTTGAAAAGAGATTCGACTACCAGATCATACAATGGTCAGACGGCGCAGGGTAAAGAAGGAAGAGCACATGTAGGGAAAAACGGCTGCATGCCTTCTGAGCAATTTTAGAGTGAATAAGCAATATACAATAAAAGCTGATTAAGCATGAGTGTAAAGCAGTTGGCATTATTCACATGACATTGTTTACTTTTTGAGGAAAACAACTGAATGTAAAAACTGCATAAAGCAGAAGAAATTTTGTTTACTATAGTATGTACATATTTTTTTTATCGAGTTTTGTTGTTGCTTGTATGGGATACATTTGTTTTGGTATTTTTCTGCTGCAAATTAGAAGCGGCTTGGTCAAATTGAAAACACTTAAAATTCTAAACTATTTGATAATTGGATATATATTTTAAAACTAGATTAAATTATACTTACTGTTTATTTATAACTATAAAATTATATAATTAGACGAAAATTATTAAAATATTTAAATTCTTCATTTTTATTTATATTTTTTCAAATATAAAACTTATACACTCATATGACAATATTATTAGTTACATAGCTTAGAATATAAAATGGAAATTTGTGAGGAACACACCAAAGGTGGGTTCCCACAAATCAATAAAAATTGATTAAACAACAGCGGGACATCGACAACCTTGTGGGAGGACCCACCACCGGTGGGTCCCCACTACTCAACACTTAGCGGCGCCACAACCTCGACGGTTGTAGCGCCATCTCCCGGCGGCAAGCGCCAGTCTAAGAAAGTAGAGCCTTCCAACACCACCAGCCAGGGACGGGACAAATCCCGCAACCAACAACGCGCTGAGTAAAAAGTTGACTCAGGAAGAGTGGCACGCGGATAACGGGATCCCCGTTATCCAACGTAGAGTTGCATAGAGTTTTTTTTTAAAACAAGTGACAAGTGCTAACGCGAGTGTATTCAGTGTGCACGGAGGACACCACCACCGTACCTTCACCTCTTTGCGGTACAGTACCGACGCCTTAGGAAGGACCTTTTTTGCAGCAGAGTGAGTGTAGTCGTACCATAAATTACAAGTAACCTTAAGGTGCGTAACCTCATCACCCACCCTGTCTCCCCGTGTGGTTTCTTAACCGACGGGCTCCCCTCCTAAATCCTCCACCATCCTGTCCACCCGTGTGGTTTCTTAACCGATGGGCCGCCATCCTTGACTCCCCACGTCCTATACGTCTAGGTTAGTTAAGCACTAATTTTAAGAAACACATGTTAAATAAAGTTAGTTATAGTAAAACGCTGGTGTTACGTGATTAGAGGGGTCAGGGAGGGATTTTACACAGGTTTCAGCAGGGCACTATTGTTGTCGCCAAAGTATTGTGACCCGAACCCTTGGACGCGCAGTAGCTACTCCACGCGGCCCATAGAAGGTTCGTCACAATTGGCGCCCGAACAGGGGCCCTTGGGGTCGAAATTCAGAGACGACAATAGCAGCAGAAATCCCACGCTTCGAGGACCGGAAGTTCTAGAAACAAGCAGAAGCGGCACCGGAAGTTCGAGTTACAAAAAAAAAACCCAAGCAGCGCACCCAGCGAGCAAGTAACCAAGACACACACCGCACAGAGGTCAGCGAAGAAACAGACCAAGCAGGTAAACATCTGAGAAACACACCAGCAAGATCGTTAGCACAGATCTCCCAGCGGAGAACCTCATCGCAAGCCAAGACACACAACGCACGCAAGCCAAGACACACACAGCACGCAAGCACCCACCACAGGAAAACTCACCACGACGAATTCAACAGAGCCGTAAACCAGAACGAAATAATAACGAAACAAATATTTAACTGAAATCTCAATAAATCAAAAAAACTCATAAAATAAATACTAAAAAAAAAAAAAAATTAATAGCTAAAATAATGAATGCCAGCACTGCCAAACCCATAAAAACGGGATGGGTGTACAACGTACAAAAGGAGGAGTTCCAGAAAATTATGGAGGAACTTGGGCTCGAAGCAACAGGCACGGTAGAGGAGTTACGTCGAAGATTTTGCGTTTACGCCACCAGAGCAGAGTTAAGCGACGCAGAGGAGTCACGCCTGAAGGAACTCGAGCAGAAATACAAACGCTCCCCCTCACCGGGGCCCAGTGGGCAGCAACGAGTCAGCCTTGCGACGACGACAACGACAACCAGCACGACGCCATTACCAACGCTATATAACGGTACACCTCTGGCAGCCCAAACGGACGCCCACACACCGCATGGGTCAGTTATTGACACGGTCCGGAGATGGGCGACGCGGTATGATGGCGGACAAGATCCACTCGCATTTTTGGAACGACTTGAGGAATTGGCAAAGGTGTACGGCGTTAACCTCGACACTCTGCCCCACACCATGCCGGAGCTACTGAAAGACCGGGCATTGGCATGGTATCGCAACAACAATCGTAACTGGAACAACTGGCAGGCTTTCCAACGCGACTTCCGGAAATTTTTCCTGCCCGCTCGGTACTTCGAGGACCTCGACGACAGCATACGCCGTCGCGTTCAACGCCCCCGGGAGACTTTCAAGGACTACGTGCTGGGGATACAAACCCTTATGAGGCAAGCCGACCTTCAAAGCGAACAGCAGTTGCAACGAATTTATCGGAATTGTCGCAGCAAATACCAGCTCTATATCCGACGCAAGGACTTCGTGAAGTTGGAAGAATTAATCGCTCTCGCCGAGGATTTCGAGAACATCGAGAGAGAAAAGGCAAAGGAACCGTCACCACGACCCCGTCCAGAGCAACACCGACAACTGACGCAGGCCTCAAAACCAGAATTTCCGCCCCGGCGACTTTCAGAGCAGCCTCGACGAGTTACGCAGGCATCAACACAAGAAACCATCAGGTATCCACGCGCTGCTTGCAGACGCTGCGGAGGGCAGGGGCACTTACAGCACGCATTTCAGCACCCCAGTAAAATATTCTGCTGGGAGTGCGGAAAAATCGGCGTACGCACCATCGAGTGCTGCAGAAGGCGAGCGGGAAACGCAGAGGAGGACCAACCGACAGGAGGGGTGTTGGAACCTCAAGAGCAGTAAATCCCCCCAACACAAGACCATGCATCCCCCCAACCCAATCAAACATGAGAAATACAAGGAACTACGACGTGACAGCAGGTGCGACAAGCTTCCTCTATGAGCCACACCAGTTGGCAACCACGACGACTGCACCAGCACCTTTGCTTTGCGATGGCAGGAAGATCCTGGCAAAGGTGAGAATCGGAGAAGTGAGCTTGGAGGCGACGTTGGACACTGGAGCCACGCGCAGTTTCGTCAGCGCCAGTCGGGTAGCGGAATTGGGTCTTCCCGAGACGTCCGACTGCACAGGAGTGAGGATCCAGCTGGCAGACGGTGGCGTGCGGGTGGTACACCGGTCTATTCGAGCAGAAGTTCAACTGGGCAATAGCAGTGGCGTGATAGACCTACAAGTCATGCCAGGAGTGATCGATCCGCTGGTGTTCGGAATGGACTTCCTGGCAAAAATTGGTACCATTCTACAGTGCGGAGGCCAACGGCTCCAACTCAGGGAACGAGCAGCTTGCCCAACAGAGCGATACACCCTTACACAGGCACCGGACACCTCGACCGGACAAGAACAAAACCCCAGCAGCAACCGAACAAGGCAGGCTTGCAACCCACAGGCAAGCAACCCAACAAGACAACAGGCTAACGTCACCAAAGACATCCCCGTCGAGGAACAGGTGGAGAAATTCCTAGACGAAGAACTACGTGGCTTCGATGAATTGGAGGGCACGTCCAACATAGCTACGCACCGCATTGTGATGAATTACGAACGACCCTTCAAGCAGCGATATTACCCGAGAAATCCCGCTATGCAGAAGGTAATTAACGACGAAGTGGATGAGCTACTACAGAAGGGATGCATCGAACCATCAAACAGCCCATTTAGCGCTCCTCTGGTATTGGTCAAGAAGAAGACCGAACAATGGCGCGTCTGCGTTGATTATCGCCAACTTAATGCCCGGTCTGTACCTGACGCGTACCCGCTGCCAAGGATACACCACATTCTGGATCGTTTACGGGAAGCGCGGTACATAAGTAGCCTCGACCTCAAAAATGGCTACTGGCAAATCCCGATGCACCCCGAGAGCAAAAAGTTTACGGCATTTACCGTACCTGGCCGTGGCCTTTTCCAGTGGCGGGTGATGCCATTCGGGTTGCACTCCGCGCCGGCCACATTTCAACGAGCGCTCGACCAGGTTATCGGGCCGGAACTGGAACCTTATGCTTTCGCATATTTAGACGATATCATCGTCACCGGAAAATCTTGGCAGGATCACATGGACAATCTGAGGGAAGTGTTACGCCGGTTGAAAGCTGCAAAATTAAAAATCAACAGCTGTATCAACAAGCCGACACCGAGAGGGCAGCCCAGATACGTGAGTACCTGTCACTGGTATTCCGAGGCCGCGAGCTACAGGTGGAGCCATCCCGGTTCACGGAGGGGAACCTCCCGCTGATCAACGCAAGAATACCACGACAGACAAACGGCGACGACTGTGGCGTGTTCATGCTCCACTACGTGGAACAAATCATCAAGGACCCAGCAGCCCTCAAGGCGAGAATGCTGTCACGTCAAGACACCCCGTTCAACCAACAGGAGAAGCGCGAGGCGATCGCGCAAGTGCTCAGACAACTCGCCATGGAGCAAGGAAGGGACGTAAGCGCCTTCCCCACGTTGAAGTTCGTCCCCAGACACCCGACGACACTGGCACGAAATAGGTGTGCAGCCAAAACCATTGACCTCCAACCCGTGCCGAAAGTTATGGAAGTGTGCTATAGTCTACGAGTGGAGCCCGAGGCTACGTCCGAACTCTCCGGAGACCTCGGTGAAGAAGCGCAGCCCACTCAGGAAGGCGACAAAATTAGTAACCGCCAAACCACTACCACAGCACAGCCGGCCAAGGAGCACAATGATGAGTTTCATCCCGTGCCGAAGTTCAACGAAGGTTACAGCTTATGGGTGGAGCCCGAGGCCACGTCCGAGCTCGCAGGAGACTTCAACGACGAGGCGCAGCCCACTCAGGCCCAGGAAGACATCACGAGAACTGATCAACCAGCCGTTATCACAGCCCAGCTGGCGCCACCGACCGAGAGACACAACGATGACACCGTGCAATGGGTCAGCGTCGGCCAAGATCTATACGAAGGCGGCCGATATGGCTTCAAGGTGGATGCCGCATTAAATAGGGCCATCGAGGCGAGTCCGTCCCCATCAAGAGCCTTTATGATTTCGACTTCCCCACCGCCACCACCAGGCCACGACATCATACCCCAGAGGGCGATCGAACACCCATGGAATCGTGTTAGCGAAGAGGATATGGCCCCAGAATGCCCAGTCAGTTTCGGGTACCTCTACGACCCGATCGAGGGCGGGTTCTACGACCAGCTCTATGCGGAGATCCATGCTGAGGACACACCCCCAGCAAACTTGACTGCGTCAACAACAACCGGGTCCGAGAAAAGCGTCTCCGACGTGGCGCATCAGATACCTGCGATGCCACCGCGAACCATGGTGCAGGATCGCGAGGTACCACCGCAAGTCCAGGGTGTGTCATTCGTAGATTTGGATGACTTCCACACCAGAGGGCACCAACTGTTGCCTCCTCATATCTGCGCCAACATCAGTTCCCGATGCGAGGAGCTGCAGCGACGCGCATCGGCCAACAAGGCCAAACGAAGGCTGCGATATCAATTCGGGGAGTACCGAGTAGTGATCGCCCTGGGCTCTCAAGGGACCACCATTTCCCTCCACCAATAAGTGGGAAGGGAGTGTGAGGAACACACCAAAGGTGGGTTCCCACAAATCAATAAAAATTGATTAAACAACAGCGGGACATCGACAACCTTGTGGGAGAACCCACCACCGGTGGGTCCCCACTACTCAACACTTAGCGGCGACCACAACCTCGACGGTTGTAGCGCCATCTCCCGGCGGCAAGCGCCAGTCTAAGAAAGTAGAGCTTTCCAACACCACCAGCCAGGGACGGGAAAAATCCCGCAACCAACAACGCGCTGAGTAAAAAGTTGACTCAGGAAGAGTGGCACGCGGATAACGGGATCCCCCGAGAGGGAAACAGCCGGACGCCGTGTGGCGAAGCCACTCACACTGCCGCCGTTGGAAGTCCAGCGGGCGGCTATTTAAGAGACCGACGCACAGGAATCGGTCTCTGTTATCCAGCCATCGCGCAACGTAGAGTTGCATAGAGTTTTTTTTTGAAACAAGTGACAAGTGCTAACGCGAGTGTATTCAGTGTGCACGGAGGACCCCACCACCGTACCTTCACCTCTTTGCGGTACAGTACCGACGCCTTAGGAAGGACCTTTTTTGCAGCAGAGTGAGTGTAGTCGTACCATAAATTACAAGTAACCTTTAGGTGCGTAACCTTATCACCCACCCTGTCTCCCCGTGTGGTTTCTTAACCGACGGGCTCCCCTCCTAAATCCTCCACCATCCTGTCCACCCGTGTGGTTTCTTAACCGACGGATCGCCATCCTTGACTCCCCACGTCCTATACGTCTAGGTTATTTAAGCACTAATTTTAAGAAACACATGTTAAATAAAGTTAGTTATAGTAAAACGCTGGTGTTACGTGATTAGAGGGGTCAGGGAGGGATTTTACACAGGTTTCAGCAGGTCACTATTGTCGTCGCCAAAGTATTGTGACCCGAACCCTTGGACGCGCAGTAGCTACTCCACGCGGCCCGTAGAAGGTTCGTCACAAATTAAAATATAAAATGGACAAAACAAACTGACAATTTTCAATTTTCCGTAAATTTTTGCATTTTTAAATTATACTTATCATTTAAACAACACTTTTTTTTATTTTTTTGCGTAATTCTTCCGCAATAAGTTTTTGTATTGTATTTTTTCTAATCAAAACAAGTATTAGATATTCTAGAATGCATTTTCTGTGTTCGTAACAAGTTCCTAATGGATCTAACCAATCAGGGAATGAAAGTTTAGTGCGCTGAAAACATTCTTCCATTGAAATAAAATATTAGAAGAGTAACTCAAGACAATGATGTATTTCTAAATCAAAATACAGAAAATTGGGAATGAAGTTGTGGAAATTGCCATCAGATTTCTAACATTGCGGATTTTTATAGAAAAAAATTAGTAGAAGAAGGAAAAAACATGCTGAGGAGAGAATTTTATTTGAGTCGCAAAATAATGACCTAGCCACGGAAATTAAAAAATTAAAACTGCAGATTGAAAATTTGGAAAAAAGTAAACTGGAATCTAATTCCGCAATTTGTACCACTGCTGCGGAGGAATTTTCTTCTGTAACCAATCAAAGAAAAAAAATTCGGGAATATACCGAAAACCAAAGAAATTTATTTCAAATTATAAATTTCTATTCTAATAAAGCCTACTCCTTAATGCCCGAGGAGTTAAAGTTTTATATGCCTTCGATTACATCCCTCTGGAGATGGCGACCTATTAAAGTAGTTAATCCAGGTACCAATCAAAATATAATTCAATATTTTACAAATTTGGCGTCTAACATGTCACCAGAAGAAAAAATATTTGCCCTTTTAATGGACGAGGTCTACCTTAGAGCCGAACTTAAGTACAATGGTGCACGCTACCTTATTGATGGCTTCGCGGACCTTGGAGAAGGGCAACAAAGCAAGGATCTAGCCCACAGATTATTAGTTTTTATGGTTAGAGGCATCACTGAAAACTGGAAATTTGTCCACAGTTTTTACTGCACTTCTAAAGGAATTGACAGTAAATCAAATGTAAGAAACAGTATTTTATTTGTTGTTTTAACATTTTTCAATTACAGGCAATATTCTAAGCAATCTTTTAAGGAAGGTGGTTTCTTCCGTCCTAGACTGCGGATTGGATTTGCGCGCCATAATCGCAGATCAAGGGCAAGTTAACATTTCATGCTTTAAACAAATGACCAACAATTTTAATAGTAATTTTTATATGCACAAGAACAAAAAAATTTACATTTTGTATGACTATTGTCACTTATTTAAAAGTATAAGAAACACTTTGATCAAGAGTGATATTAACACGGAGCGGGGGGTGGTGAGCTAGGAAGTAATTAAAGAATATATGAAATCGATAGACGTAACGCCATTCGTATGATGCCAAAAATTACTGATACTCACATCTACCCAAGATTGTTTTATAAGATGCGAGTCAACTTAGCCATACAGATTTTAGGCAATTCAGTAGCTGCGTGCATTCGCCATTGCTTAAACAAGAATCTCTTCACTAAAGAGGAGAATAAAAAAATGCCGAAGCTACTATTCCTTTCATTAAGAATTTCAATGAAGGCTTCGACTTTTGCGACAGCAAATTATTTAATGATAAAAATGTTAACAAACATTCTGTGACAAGGAGTAATCATAAAATTGAAAAAATTAAGAATTTCATAACATTTATAGATACATTGAAGCTTTCAGGGAATAAGCTTAACCCTTACATAACCGGTTTAATATATACTTTAAAATCTATGCTCGGATTGATTGATGATATGCTTGAAAATTCAAACATTTCCTTTCTTATGCTGGGAAGGTTTAATCAAGATTCGCTAGAAAATTTTTTCTCACTTTTAAAGTCCAAACTTGGCAGTAATGTAAATCTTTCTGTGAGAGAAGCTCGGTACATTGCTGCCAGAGTTTTATCAAAGAAATTTATTTCTTATCCGCTTCAAGGGCGCAATAAGAATTGCGTCAATGATGAGGACTTAATGTTAGAGTGGAATTTTGACATTTCCTAAACATTTGAGTTTCGATGATGGGATAGCCGACGGTCATGAAGTGATTGAAATCAATGAATCTTCACACACTTCTCTAACAACCGTTGAAACGGACGCGGAACGGTATTTTTCAGGATATGGATCGAAAGTAAAATTAGAAAAAATTCAATGCGAGAATTGCAAGATAAATCTTATTGATTTAGATCCTTTGGTTTGTGATATAGACTCTTGAAACAAAAAACACGTAAAAGTGTTGTCTTCGGCTTTGCCAAAATCTAAATACCCTACACCCGGGTAACTGAAAAACTTATAATTTCGCCCCTTAACAACTTTTTGTATAAGTAGGCGATCCAAGCCCATTTCGGGAAAATGTTTTTGTAATGTTTCTATATACTGCTATTGTAACGAACCTTCTTTGGGTGGCGTGGAGTAGCTGTCGCGCGCCCAGTGGTTCGGGTCACAATACCTGACGACGACAATAGTCCCACTGATGGTACCTATATGTAATCTCTCCCAGACCCCTCAGATTATGTAATACAAGGGTTTTCTTGTTAATATCTTTTATTGAACCAAAAATAGGTTGCACTTTGCTTAATCTAAAATACGGGTTTTCTAGTCAGAACTTATGGTAACCTATCCCGTTGACCTCGATTCCACCTGCGTTCTTCACGGGGAGAGGATATACCGTCAGTTAGCCAACTACACGGTTCCGTCGTAAGTCGGAATCAAGGGGAAGACGTATGGAGTGTAGGGAATCAAGGATGGGAACCCGTCGGTTTAGAAACCACACGGGACACGAGATTGTGGGGAAACCAGGATGGGAGCCGTCGGTTAATAAACAACACGGGATACGAGATTTTGGAGGATTCACGATGGGAGCCCGTCGGTTTAAAAACCACACGGGAATACGGGGGGAATGATATAATTTCCGATGCGGGATCCCGTTATCCGTGCTCTTCCATGCTATTCTTCCTGAGTTGGCGTGATGGCACGTCATGCCGGTTGTTACTAGCGCAGTCAAATTCGCTGGAGTTGTGTCCTCGGCGTGGACCTCTGCATAGAGCTGGTCGTAGAACCCTCCTTCGATCGGGTCGTAGAGGTATCCGAAACTGACTGGGCATTCTACGGCCAGATCCTCTTCGCTAACACGATGCCACGGGTGTTCGATCGCCCTCTGGAGTATGAGGTCGTGGCCTGGTGGTGGCGGTGTGGAAGTCGTAATCATAGAGGCCATTGGAGGGGGCGGACTTGTCTTGATGGCCCTGTTTAATGCGGCATCCACCTTGAAGCCGTATCGGCCTCCTTCATATGGCTCTTGACTGGCTTTGACCCATTGCACGGCCTCATCGTTGTCTCCCTCTCTCGTTGGTGCCAGTTGGGCTGTGATAGCGGCTGATTGATCACTTCTCGTGATGTCTTCCTGGGCCTGAGTGGGCTGCGTCTCGTCGTCGTAGTCTCCTGCGAGTTCGGCCGTGTCCTCGGGCTCCACTCGTTGTCTGTAACCTTCGTTGGACTTCAGCACGGGATGAAACTTATCATTGTGCTGTCTGGCCGGGTGCGCTGTGCTAGTGGTTGGGCGGTTACTCATTTTGAAGCCTTCCTGGGCCTGAGTGGGCTGCGCTTCCTCGTCGAGGTCTCCGTAGAGTTCGGACGAGGCCTCGGGCTCCACTCGTAGACTGTAGCACACTTAACCATAACCTTCACGGTTTGGAGGTCAGTGGCTTTGGCTGTGCTCCTGTTTCGTTCATGCGTCGTCGGGTGCCTGGGGGCGAACTTCAACTTGGGGAAGACGCTTACGTCCCTTCCTTGTTCCGTGGCGAGTTGTCATAGCACTTGCGCGATCGCTTCGCGCTTTTCCTGTGGGTTGAATGGGGTGTCTTGATGTGCCAACATTCTCACCTTGAAGGCTGCTGGGTCCTTGATGATCTGTTCCACGTAGTGGAGCATGAACACGCCACAGTCATCGCCGTTTGTCTGTCGTGGTATATTTGCGTTGATCAGCGGGAGATTCCCCTCCGTGAACCGGAATGGCTCCACCTGTAGCTCGCGGCTTCGGAATACCAGCGACAGGTATTCGCGTATCTGGGCTGCCCTCTCGGTGTTTGCTTGTCGATACAGCGAGTCCAGCTGTAGGATGCAACCGTACCCACGCTTGGTCCCGGCGCTTGGTAAGTAGGCAACCATTGCCTCCCAATGGTCCCCTGAGTTTATGGGCCACACGATGACCGTCATCGCAGTGAAGTCTATTTTCCTAGTCCAACGACGCACGGATTGGAATCGCTCCTCGGCGCTCCGACCCCTTGCCATCCGGTCGAAGAAGAACGGGCTAAATATGTGGGTGCGTTCCCTCAAGGTAGTTCCGGTGCTCTGTTGGACCCAGCGGAGGTATACCTCCACCAATACGTCGTTCAGCCACCTGCCACTGCTGAGCCTTTCGAAGTCTCGGACTCGCACCTGGATTCCTCCTGGGCCCGGAGGGTATTGGAGTAGCGAACCTTCCTCCGCTTCCGTTTCGTATGACATCTTCTGTTGTGGACGGGTTTGTCTGGTCCGAGTTGGTTAGCTATAATGAAAGAAGAAGACGTTAGTGTATTCTAGCGGTCCGGGTCGACCGCTCGTCGATCTGTCTATTCGTTCTGTCGTGTCTGTGGTCCGAGCGTCGGGCTACTCGGTCTGACGGGCGCTCTTTCTCGCCCTTCGGAGCCGCAAGGAGATGTGTGGGCGTCTCGATATAGCTTCACTTCGCTGATATGTACAGTGCGTATCCTATCCGAACCTTCCAGTTTAAGCTGTAGAATGACTGGAGAGCTGAATCCAATGACGCGGTACGGCCCGTCGAACTTCGGCGCCAGTTTCGCTATAAATTTCTCGGCTGCGTTGGACAAAATATGTGTTTTCGCCAAAACTCGCTGGCCAATCTGTGGTTTCCACGGTCGATGTCTTAAATTGTAGTGATGTCGTAAATCGAAGGTTGCTTCGTACAATTTCAAAGATGCCCTGTAATCGTTGAGCTCGTCGATGTGGACTCTGTTCTGGGTTGCCTGTGCCTAGTGTGTTTTCGTTGTACAATGCTCGAGGTAATCGCGGTTCTCTTCCCTGTGTGAGAAACGCTGGTGTGTACCCTGTGGACTCGGAGACTGTGGTGTTGATGGCTAGCATGATTTCTGGGAGTTGTTCGTCCCAGCGCTGTTGGATCCCTTTTGCTAATTGTGCAATGATAAGTTTAACGTTTCGATTTGCTCGCTCGGTTGGGTTTTCCTGCGGCATATATAGAGCGGTGAATTGCTGACGGATCCCCATCTTCTTTAAATATTCCTTGAAGAGGGCGCTGCTGAATTGTGGTCCGTTGTCACAAATGAGGACCTCTGATACTCCATAGCGGCAGACAATTCGCTCACGCAGGGCTCTCTGAAGGCTCTCACTTGTCGCCTTGCGCAGAGGAACTATCTCCGTCCACTTGGAGAACTTGTCGTACATGACCAGTGCCATGGTGTGACCCTGCGGCGTGCGCGGCAGCGGTCCTATGAAGTCCGCACCGATTGTCGACCATGATTCGTTGCTCAGATGTGTCAGCATATGTCCGGCTGGTTTTTCTTGCGAGGGTTTGTATCTCTGGCAGGATTCGCAGCTGTTGACATACCTCTTAATATCCCGCGCCATGCCGGGCCAGTAGTAACGTTTGCCAATTCTGATTGTTGTCTTGCGAATCCCGTGATGTCCAGCGGTGGGGTTGTCGTGGTTCTCAGCGAGAACCCGAGGTCGCAGATTCTTAGGGACGCACAACTTCCAAGGTGGCGAGTCATCGTCTAGATCGGACACTGGAAAGTGTCGGTAGAGTTGTCCATCGAGGATTGTGTAATCCGGGAATTTCTCAGGGCTTGTCTTTACGTCTTGAAGTTTCGTGGCGTGCCATCGGCAATCCGCGGAGTTGGTGTCCCGAACTAAAGGACGTCCGCTGGCTGCCTAGAGAGGGCATCTGCCACAACGTTCCACTTTCCTCGTCTGTATTTTATTTGCAACTGGTACTGCTGCAGCTCCAATGCCCACCGCGCGATCCTGCCGGAAGGAGTTGAGCCAGCGCAACGAGGTTAGTGAGGATGGTAAATTCGTACCCTTCCACGTAGGGTACGAATTCTCACTCGCTCTTCTCTTTCTTGTTCCTGCGTTAGCACCACGCCGAGGCCATACTCGCTAGCGTCTGTTTGTAGGACAAATTTTTGGCTGAAGTCCGGCTGCGCGAATACGGGCGCTTCGATTAGTTTACCCTTTATTGTTTCGAAAGCCTGCTGTTTCTCAGTGTCCCATCGGAAGCGTTTGCCTTTCTTGAGAAGTGTCGTCAATGGTGTCGTAATGTCAGATAAACCGGGTATGAATCTGCGATACCATGACGCGGTGTCTAGAAAACGTCAGACGCCTCGTATGTCGGTAGGGGTGGCAAACCTCGTATTGCCGTGACTTTGTCCGGGTCGATGTGGATACCGTTCGCACTCACTACGTGACCGAGGTACTTGATATCCTCTTGGAAGAACTTGTACTTTTCTCTGTCGATTTTTAATTTTGCAGCTTTCAACCGGCGTAATAATTCCCTCAGATTGTCCATGTGATCTTACCACGATTTTCCGGTGACGATGAGATCGTCCAAATATGCGAAGGCGTAGGGTTCCAGTTCCGGCCCGATGACCTAGTCGAGCGCTCGTTGAAATGTGGCCGGCGCGGAGTGCAACCCGAATGGCATCACACGCCACTGGTAAAGGCCACGGCCAGGATAGGGATCTGCCAGTAGCCATTTTGGAGATCGAGGCTACTTATGTACCGCGCTTCTCGTAAACTATCCAGAATGTGGTGTATCCTAGGCAGTGGGTACGCATTAGGTACAGACCGGGCATTGAGTTGGCGATAATCAACGCAGACGAACCATTGTCCGGTCTTCTTCTTGACCAGCACCAGGGGAGCACTAAATGGGCTGTGAAATAGCGCTGCTTCATGGGTCGTTCGTCCTTCATTACAATACGGTGTGTAGCTTTGTTTGACGTGCCCTCCAATTCATCGAAGCCACGTAGTTCTTTGTCTAGGAATTTCTCCACCTGTTCCTCGACGGGGTGACGATAGCCTTGGTGACGATAGCCTGCTGTCCTTTTGAGTTGCTACTGGGATTTTCTTCTTGTCCGGCCGAGGTGTCTGTTGCCTGTGTTAGGGTGCATCGCTCTGTTGGGCAAGCTGCTCGTTCCCTGAGTTGGAGCCATTGGCCTCCGCACTGTAGAGTGGTCCCAAGTTTTGACAGGAAGTCCATTCCTAGCACCAGCGGATCGATCACTCCCGGCATAACTAGTAGGTCTATCACTCCACTGCTATTGCCCAGTTGAACTTCTGCTCGAAGGGATCGGTGTACCACCCGCACTCCACCGTCTGCCAGCTGGACCTTTAGTCCTGTACTGTCGGACGTCTCGGAGAGTCCCAATTCCGCAACTCGACTGGCGCTGACGAAACTTCGCGTGGCTCCAGTGTCCAACGTCGCCTCCAGATTCACTTCTCCGATTCTCACTGTTGGGGTGGTCTCCGAGTGCGGGCGTAATCCGGCTCGAAGGACCAACCATGTGTGTTCACGCGGGAGTGCGTGATTTATAAATAATAAAGAAGGAGACTTACCGGATGAATTTTTCTCAGAATGTGAATGAGTAGAATGAAATGGTGGCGTTGTCTGCTGAGTGGTTGATGGACGGCGCCGTCTGGATGATGATGATGATGTGGATAAATAGTGATCTGGATGAGGATTGTGCAGATGAAGAGGAAGTGTCGAACTGCGTTTGGGTTTCTCTATTCACTATTCACGATTGCAAGACGGGTGCTTGCTTACGCTGCTCAAGATAGAATGTCGGTCCGCCGTTTCCAGAAACCAATGATGAGCTGCTTGCCCGTCTGCTGAGATGCAGAAGAGCCGCTTTCACTCCGAGAGTGAGAGGAAGCGGTGGAAGAACTCAAGCGGTGGCAGTTGCCGTTGCTAACTGCGGCGGACAGCAGTTTGGCGTAAACATACCGCCCGCCTTGCAGTACTGCAACCTTAGCACCGATTGAAGCTATACTAAGTAAAGGGGTTCGTACGAACCGGACTGGGCGTTGATCTGAGCGACGAGAGATGCGGATCAGATCAACGTAATTGCCGGGAGATCCAACGGGGAGGGGAGCGGCTGGGTGGACCGAAGATGGACTACGGACAAATAGAGAGCGTTGATTAGGGGACATCAACGCAAGTGCTGTCACATTTTAGGTGCATATATGGCCAGACAGCACCCATCCAAAGATGGAATTTTGGGCGAAAGGCTGCCCATGGACGTAAGGCAAAGATCCGGGAAGGAACAGCCTAGTGATAAAATCGGCCCCGAGTCGCAATCGAAGGGCGTGGGGCGTAGAATTCGGGGTCCGCCAACTTTGTGTTGACAAAGGAGTGTCGTATTCGGGCATCGATGCAGCGACTGGGGGTGACAACCTCCCAGTCCGTGAGGAGAGCGTGGAATTCGATGGGTTCTGACGATGGGTTTGGCGATGGAGAGAAGGAGGGTGTCCACGAGGAGTGGACCGCGGGGTCGAGTCCGAGTGCAATAGCGTGTGGTGCGGTCGATTGCACTGTCGACATTTTTCTTGACTTGGATACCGAACCTCGGTTTGCGAGAAGGCCAGACAATTAAAACAAAAACGCAAACGGCGCACTGTTTCGGAACGTTTCTGAGGCGATTGTCTCAGAAATCGTGCACAGCACCGCAATGCATGCCGTCCGGCACATAATTTGCACGTTAGTGCCTTTTCTCGCGTAACGAGTGCCCTCCGAGATGAAGGCCACGAACCTGAGATGGGCGCGTTCCGCCCGTTTGCCTTCGACAGTTGCGCGGCAAAGGAGGGGATGCACTCGTTGGCCGGGAAGGATTCCCATGCCAAAAGGAATGCATCCGTACGAATTCCTCCGCCATAGAGAGATGGAGCGAGGTAGATGGTTGTTCTTCCGCTGCCGGGAAGTCGACTGGAGAGTGTCCGGATGGGGTCTTCGGGTTGCGGTCTTCCGGGAAACAACCTTCTGACATCGGCTCGTCCTGGACTAGGGGTTGGTCATCAGCCGGGGTGGTCGAGGGAGCCGCAGCTTCCATCATTGGCTCAGACGCTGGGATGGAGGTGTCCGAAAGGGCTTTGGACACTTGATAGTCTTCTTCTTCAAACTTCCACTCCAGATGGGACATGTTGCGGAGGAAGAAGCTGCGATAAGACTCGTTGGGACCTCGTGCGCCCGAGGCGTCCTTAGCGTTTGGGGATGTGGTTTCGGAATTCATATCTAGAATGAGAAAATTAGTACATGCGGAAAACATAAAGGGGGAGGTTCCGATTTTGTGTCGAGTTACTGGGGCAACACGACTAATTTCGAGATCGGACAGGTCAGGGTTCCTTTTTCGGTTCGGACGTCGGCGACACGCGTTCTGCTATCAGAACCGAGATAGGTGTGGGTTATACGACCGAGTCTCCACTTCGTTGGTGGAAGGTTATCGTCTCGTAAGACTACGAGGTCATTGGGTTTTAAATTCAACTGAGGGTATTTCCGTTTAGTTCTTTTATGGAGTTCAGTTAAATATTAATTTTCCAGCGGCTGCAAAAGTGCTGATACATGGATTTAACTTTTTGCCATCGATTGACAATTTTGAGAGGGGAATTGAGTATTTCGGGTTCAGCAGGCGCTAAAATGGGACCACCGATGAGAAAGTGTCCTGGTGTAAGGGGTTGCAAATCAGAGGGGTCCTCGGACATGCTCTTCAGCGGTCGCGAATTGAGACATGCTTGAATTTTGTAGAGAATGGTCGTAAATTCCTCAAAGGTGAAATGCATGTTTCCGACAAATTTTCGGAAGTGAAGCTTAAAGCTTTTGACTCCGGCTTCCCAGAGTCCACCCATGTGAGACGCAGCGGCTGGTATGAAATGCCACTGCAAGTTTTGATAGGAGAATTGAGTGAGGACGGCGTCCTTACTTTGCTGGAGGAACGCTTTCCAATCGTTCAGCAGGGCTTTAGATGCTCCAAAGAAGTTTTTCCCATTGTCTGAGTATAGATCCTTGGGACATCCTCTGCGTGCGGTGAAACGGCTGAACGCAGCGAGAAAAGTGGGCGTCGATAGATCGCTGGTAGCTTCGAGATGAATAGCCTTGGTCGCGAAGCAGACGAATATGCAGACGTAACCTTTCGTGATGAGGCACGCCCTGCCGGTATAATTTTTAATATCAAACGGTCCCGCGAAGTCGAGACCGGTGGCAGCAAATGGTCGAGAGAAAGAGGTGCGTTCAGGCGGCAGTGCAGCCATCAGTTGTGTTTGGATTTGTTTCCGTTGTAGAGCACAACTTTTGCAATTGTGGATCGTGGTGCGAATGAGATTTTTTGCCTTCGGGATCCAATATTGAGTGCGAATCAAACGTAGCATGAGTTGGTTTCCTCCATGCAAACTGATCTCATGGATAAACCGGACTAAGATTCGAGTAAAAACACAATTGTAGGGAAATATAATCGGATGACGTTCGTCATAGGAGAGTGACGGACATGAGGTTAAACGTCCTCCTGCGCGGAGGACTCCATCTTGGGATAAGAATGGATTGAGTGACAGAATTGTACTCTTTCTATCGAGATTCGTCTTCATTTCCAGACAGTGATATTCATTGGCAAAATTAAACTTCTGCATGAGATTAGTTAGTCGGGTTTTAACATATTGAATCTCATCCGAGTCAATACTTGTATCGTTTCGGCTAAATGACGGGCGATATTGGGGGTGTGATTGATGGAAGAACCGGAAAATATTCGAAAGTACGCGGAGAGCTCGTGGTAAAGCAGAAAATCTTTCCAAGAGGACTTCATAGTGAGGAAAATATGCAAAATACGATTTGATGGGTTCTGCTTCCAGTTCGGTTTCAAAAATGTCTGGGTGAGGGGAGTGAGGCCAGTACTTTTTCTCTTGGCGCAAACAATCTGGGCCTTGCCACCATAATGAGGTTTGTTGCAACTCAAGCGGATACATGCCACGACTGGCTAAGTCCGCTGGATTGTGTTGAGATTGGACATGAGACCAGTGAGTGGGATCTACGATTTCCACGATTTTGGCCACACGGTTAGCAATGAACGTAGTCCAGGTGCAAGGCGGTCGTTTTACCCAAGCGAGCACGATGGTCGAATCAGTCCAGCAGTAGAGTTCATACTGAGGAAAATCAAGATGAGGGATAACCGCATTTAACATGTCGGCTAAGAGGGCTGCACCGCACAATTCAAGTCGAGGTACAGATATTGTTTTGATGGGGGCAACTTTGGTTTTTGCAAAAAGTAGAGAAGTACGTATTTCGTGAGAGTTACGAAGGCGTACATAGACCACGCCGGCGTATGCTTTTTCGGAAGCATCGCAAAACGCATGGATTTCAATGCCACTCGTTGGAGTGAAATGAATCCATCGAGGGATTTTTATGAGGTTAATTTGGTGATAATACTGGACGAATTTTATTGTAGTTGTACCAGAGTTGTAGGGTTGACGGGGTCAAGGGGTCATCCCTGCCGGTGGTATCCAGCTAAACTCGTTGCATGAGGGTTTTTGCGATAATAATGACCGGAGCCATCCAGCCTGCAGGATCAAATAATTTTGCAAGGAGTGACAGCATTTCTCGTTTGGTGTAAGAGGGGGCAATATCGAATGGTTTCGATTCAATGGTGAAGTAATCCGCTTTTGCATTCCATCGGATACCGAGTGTTTTTGCTGTGCTGGCGTCTTCCAATTCTAAAAAATCCTTATTCAGTAGGTCTTAAAGAGGTATTCCGGATAGAATTTCCTGATGGTTAGCTGTCCATTTTCGCAGGGTAAATCCAGCAGAGCGAAGGGCTGCTGTCAATTCCTGTCGCGCACGGATCGCTGTGTCGATAGTATGAGCACCACACAGCGCATCGTCGACATACATGGCTGTCCTCAAAATGGCAGCAGCCAGGGGAAACTCGGTTTCGACATCCTGGGCCAGCTGATGAAGCGTGCGAATTGCGAGATAGGGAGCACAGTTTACACCGAAAGTGACTGTTTGAAGTTAAAATTCGTGCACTTCGTCATCTGGTGAATTTCTGAAAAGTATTCGTTGATAGCGCGAATGCTTCGGATCCACCAGAATCTGGCGATACATTTTCTCGATGTCTCCCTTGAAGACATATTGGTACAGACGCCATTTACGAATGAGGAAAGTTAAATCTGATTGTAAAGCCGGAACGGGGTAGAGTTGAGTTGTCGTTGAGACTGAGACCGTTGGTTGTGGGGCAGGAAGCGTTAAAAACAACTCGTACCTTGGTGGAGCTGCTTTCTGGCTTGATGACTGCATGGTGAGGTAAGTAGTAAGTGTCAGAATGGAGCGAGGTTTGTTCGGGGTGAACAGAGATTATATTTTTTTTTTTTTTTTTTTTTTTTTATGACAGATGAAACCAAGCTCAGGGGATGCCCCCTATCCATGCACAGCATTTGTTGGTTCCGAAGGGATGACAGGTTAGTGGGAAAGGGGGAAAGAGGGAGTAGTGACGGTTTACACTTCGCTTAAATGTTTCGATGCTGTAAGTAGGCGGGAAGACATTCGCAGGGAGATTATTCCACAATCTAACGACGCGACCGAAAAACGAACTCTCACGGTAATTCGTGGTTCGTTGGAACGGAATCGCGACATAAAAGGGGTGCACCGCTCTGGAAAGCCGAGTAGTTCTGCTAAATACCTGAACCGGAGGAATCAGGCTGGCTACTTCAGAGGAACATTTACCGTGAAAGTAGCGGTAAAATAGTGCTACACACCCTACATCACGACGACGCTCCAAGGTTTCAATAGAGCTGGATACCCTACTGTCCCCTATAAGTTTTAACGCACGACATTGGACTCGGTCTAGGAGCTGAAGATATGTTCGCGAAGCTCCCGACCATATATGCGAATTGTACTCCATTTTCGGACGGATATAAGTGGTGTAGATACAACGAAGATCGGTTGGAGTGAAGTACTTCTTACACCGCTTAAGAAAGCCTAAGCACTTGGCTGCTTCTTTCGACACGTCAAAGATGTGATCATTCCAGCGAAGATCACATTGGATTGACGTGCCCAGAACATCAAGAGCCTCCGACTCATTAATATCCACACCACCCATATTTAGAGGTGGGAAGTTGTCACCCGCCAAACGCTTGTGGGTTAACAAACAGCATTGGGTCTTCCGCGCATTAAAATTGACCCGATTCGCTTGACCCCACTCCTGGATTTTGTTGAGGTCAGATTGGAGTGTGTCATTCATAATTCTGCGTTTTCTATTGATCTCCAGAATAGAAGGACGCCTGGAGAATGAATATGAATGACAAATGCTGCTGTCATCAGCAAACGAGTAGACGGGGTTTGATGTCAATGACAGAAGGTCATTGATGAAAATAAGAAAAAGTGTCGGAGACAGGACCGAACCCTGCGGAACTCCAGCATTAATGGAGTGCTCTTCGGAAGCAAAGCCGTCTATCACAACCCGAATAGAACGGCCGCTGAGGAAACTCGATATCCATCGAGTGAAAGTATTACCGACACCATAAGCAGCTAGTTTAGACACGAGTGCTTTATGCCACACCCGGTCAAATGCCTTGGAGATATCCAGAGCAACAACCACTCTACTGCTGGATTGATTCGACCATCGTGCTCGCTTGGGTAAAGCGACCGCCTTGCACCTGGACTACGTTCGTTGCTAACCGTGTGGCCAAAATCGTGGAAATCGTAGATCCCACTCACTGGTCTCATGTCCAATCCCAACACAATCCAGCGGACTTAGCCAGTCGTGGCATGTATCCGCTTGAGTTGCAACAAACCTCATTATGGTGGCAAGGCCCAGATTGTTTGCGCCAAGAGAAAAAGTACTGGGCTCACTCCCCTCACCCAGACATTTTTGAAACCGAACTGGAAGCAAAACCCATCAAATCGTATTTTGCATATTTTCCTCACTATGAAGACCTATTGGAAAGATTTTCTTCTTTACCACGAGCTCTCCGCGTACTTTCGTACATTTTCCGGTTCTTCCATCACTCACACCCCCAACATCGCCCCTCATTTAGACGACACGATAAAAGTATTGATTCGGATGAGATTCAATATGTTAAAACCCGACTAACTAATCTCATGCAGAAGGTTCATTTTGCCAATGAATATCACTGTCTGGAAATGAAGATGAATCTCGATAGAAAGAGTACAATTCTGTCACTCAATCCATTCTTATCCCAAGATGGAGTCCTCCGCGCAGGAGGACGTTTAACCTCATGTCCGTCACTCTCCTATGACGAACGTCATCCGATTATAATCCCCTACAATTGTGTTTTTACTCGACTCTTAGTCCGGTTTATCCATGAGATCAGTTTGCATGGAGGAAACCAACTCATGCTACGCTTAATTCGCATTCAATATTGGATCCCGAAGGCAAAAAATCTCATTCGCACCACGATCCACAATTGCAAAAGTTGTGCTCTACAACGGAAACAAATCCAAACACAACTGATAGCTGCACTGCCGCCTGAACGCACCTCTCCCTCTCGACCATTTGCTGCCACCGGTCTCGACTTCGCGGGTCCGTTTGATATTAAAAATTATACCGGCAGGGCGTGCCTCATCACGAAAGGTTACGTCTGCATATTCGTCTGCTTCGACCAAGGCTATTCATCTCGAAGCTACCAGCGATCTATCGACGCCCACTTTTCTCGCTGCGTTCAGCCGTTTCACCGCACGCAGAGGATGTCCCGTGGATCTATACTCAGACAATGGGAAAAACTTCGTTGGAGCATCTAAAGCCCTGCTGAACGATTGGAAAGCGTTCCTCCAGCAAAGTAAGGACCCCGTCCTCACTCAATTCTCCTATCAAAACTTGCAGTGACATTTCATACCAGCCGCTGCGCCTCACATGGGTGGACTCTGGGAAGCCGGAGTCAAAAGCTTTAAGCTTCATTTCCGAAAATTTGTCGAAAATATGCATTTCACCTTTGAGGAATTTACGACCATCCTCTACAAAATTGAAGCATGTCTCAATTCGCGACCGCTGAACAGCATGTCCATTTCTTTGGTAGAAATGGTTATCCGCCAAAAGAATATTAGGGAGGGATTCACAGAGGTTCCGGTCAAGGGAACTGACGGGAAGATTTTCGGTTAATTTCGGTAGGACGAGAGCCTTGGTTTCTATACGAGTTCCGGAATTGCGAGGGGAGCCAATGTTAAACATACAGAGTTTGCTAACAAGGGCTGTGATAGCTTGGTTGACACTTGCCACCCGCGCTTGAATAGTTTTCGTAGGTAGATGTAAGCGTTTTTGAATGCGCTCGGAGAGAAAGGTGGCTTCTTATCCGGGATCTATGAGCGCACGAGCGAGATATGTTTCCTCGCGGTAACAGATATGTACCATTGCAGTAGCGAGTAAAACTTGCTTTGATCGAGATGTGAAGCAAGTCAGCACATTGGGTGTTTGAGGGGCTTCAGTGGACTGTATTTGTCGTTGAGTTAAAGAGGTAGAGGGGGTCGCTGGGGAGTGCGAGAAATTTGTTGCGAATTCTGTTGTGCATTATTTGGCTCAGGGCCACGATGAACAGTGTTATGAGGGCGCAGGGCTGCGGCGGTAGAGTTCGAGCGGAGCTTTGAATTGGGAATTGGGGTCGCCTCGCGATGTAATAGCGAATGATGTCGTTTATTACATGACATACACGTGTAAATACTGTGACAATCGCGCATTTGGTGCGAATGCGCAAGACAATTCGAACAGAATTTGAGCCGTTGAATCGTTGACCAACGGGTTTCTGAGCTCATAGCTAGGCGATGAGGTACTCTCCGCAAGAGTTGTATGAAGACTTGATGTCTGACCAGACCGCTTTAAGTTCCTCGAGGTGAGTAGCGAGGGAGAATTCCGAATGGTCACGCACTGGGATGGCAAGATATTCCTCTTCGAATTCGACTATATTAGTGTCACTTAATAAATTTACAAGTAATTTAAATGAAACTAGTTCAACTAATTAAAATATAACCAGTTGAACCACTTTCACAAATGTGTTTTCCCAACCGGGCACTTGCTGCTTGTGCGCTGCTTGTACGACGTCGACGACGATGGCAGCGGATATAGCAGAAAGCAAACCCGAAAAAGCTTGCTTTTGCATGTAGAAAGGTGGTGGTTTTTTCTTGTTGATGATCCCACGCTGCTGCTAAAAGACTGTACTGCTGCTAAAATTCTAGTTGCTAAGCTCGAAACGATCAACGAATGTCTCAATTCGCGACCGCTGAACAGCATGTCCGAGGACCCCTCGGATTTGCAACCCCTTACTCCAGGACACTTTCTCATTGGTCCCTTTTAGCGCCTGCTGATCCCGAAATACTCAATTCACCTCTCAAAATTGTCAATCGATGGTAAAAGGTTAAATCCATGTATCAGCACTTTTGCAGCCGCTGGAAAAATGAATATTTAACTGAACTCCATAAAAGAACTAAATGGAAATACCCTCAGTTGAATTTAAAAGCCAATGACCTCGTAGTCTTAGGAGACGATAACCTTCCACCAACGAAGTGGAGACTCGGTCGTATAACCCACACCTATCTCGGTTCTGATAGCAGAACGCGTGTCGCCGACGTCCGAACCGAAAAAGGAACCCTTACCCGTCCGAACTCGATATTAGTCCTGTTGCCCCAGTGACTCGACACAAAATCGGAATCTACCCCCTTTATGCATGTACTAATTTTCTCATTCTAGATATGAATCCCGAAACCACATCCCCAAACGCCAAGGACGCCTCGGGCGCACGAGGTCCCAACGAGTCTTATCGCAGCTTCTTCCTCCGCAACATGTCCCATCTGGAGTGGGAGTTTGAAGAAGAAGACTATCAAATGTCCAAAGCCCTTTCGGACACCTCCATCCCAGCGTCTGAGCCAATGATGGAAGCTGCGGCTCCCTCGACAACCCCGGCTGATGACCGACCCCTAGTCCAGGACGAGCCGATGTCAAAAGATTGTTTCCCGGAAGACCGCAGCCCGAAGACCCCACCTGGACACTCTCCAGTCGCTTTCCCGGCAGCGGAAGAACAGCCATCTACCAGCTGCAATCTACCTCGCACCATCTCTCCATGGCGGACGCATTCTCGCGGCCGCATCCCATTGGCATGGGAATCCTTCCCGGCCAACCAATGCATTCCCTCCTTTGCCGCGCAACTGTCGAAGGCTAACGGGCGGAACGCGCCCATCTCAGGGTCGTGGCCTTCATCTCGGAGGGCACTCGTTACGCGATAAGAGGCACTAACGTGCAAATTATGTGCCGGACGGCATGCATTGCGGTGCTGTGCACGATTTCTGAGACAATCGCCTCAGAAACGTTCCGAAACAGTGCGCCGTTTGCGTTTTTGTTTTAATTGTCTGGCCTTCTCGCACACCGAGGTTCGGTGTCCAAGTAAAGCAAAATGTCGACAGTGCAATCGACCGCACCACACGCTATTGCACTCGGACTCGACCCCGCGGTCCACTCCTCGTGGACACCCTCCTTCTCGCCATCGCCAATCCACTACACTGGTACGGTCGACGACTCTTCCTCCAGCCGAAATTCCCTCTATGTCGGTATCCCGAGTCTCCTTGGCGCCTGCGATGCAGCGATCCGTAGTACTACGGCCCACTGCGAAAGTCAGAGTGCTCGGATACGATGGTTTGTGTACGAGCGCGCTCTACTGGATTCCGGCTGCGATATCTCTCAAATTTCTCGCAAGCTCGTACGCACCCTCGGCCTTACTCCGGTACAATTTGGCAAGGATTTGGTCGTGCTGCTGACACTCCGTTCTCGTGGAGACCAGTCAGAACCCATCGAATTCCACGCTCTCCACACGGACTGGGAGGTTGTCACCCGCAGTCGCTGCATCGATGCCCGAATACGACACTCGTTTGTCAACACAAAGTTGGCGGACCCCGAATTCTACTCGCCCCACACCCTTCGATTACGACTCGGGGCCGATGTTATCACTAGGCTGTTCCTACCCGGATCTTTGCCTTACGTCCATGGGCAGCCTTTCGCCCAAAATTCCATCTTTGGATGGGTGGTGTCTGGCCATATATGCACCTAAAGTCTGACAGCACTTGCGTTGATGTCCCCTAATCAACGCTCTCTATTTGTCCGTAGTCCATCTTCGGTCCACCCAGCCGCTCTCCACCCCGTTGGGGCTCCCGGCAATTACGTTGATCTGATCCGCATCTCTCGTCGCTCAGATCAACGCCCAGTCCGGTTCGTACGAACCCCTTTACTTAGTATAGCTTCAATCGGTGCTAAGGTTGCAGTACTGCAAGGCGGGCTGTATGTCTACGCCAAACTGCTGTCCGCCGCAGTTAGCAACGGCAACCCTCGCCTCTCCCAACCTCTTTGGCATGCGGTGAGATCTGCCGCCGCTTTCTCTCGCTTCTGAGCGAAAGCGGCTCTTCTGCATCTCAGCAGAAGGGAAAGCAGTTCACCATGCCATGCTCATTTGGTCTCTCTCTCCCACGGTTCGGTACCTGGTGAGTTCTGCCACCGCTTTCTCTCACTCTCGGAGAGAACGCGGCTCTTCTGCATCTCAGCAGAAGGGCAAGCAGCTCATCATTGGTTTAAGGAAACGGCGGACCGACATTCTATCTTGATCAGTGAACGCAAGCACCCGTCTTGCAATCGTGAATAAGTGAATAGTGAATAGAGAAACGACAAAAGCAGTTCCACACTTCCCTTTGATCTGCACAATCCTCAGCCGGATCACCGTTTATTTACACCATCATCATCATCCACGACGGCGCCGTCCATCATCCACTCAGCAGACCACGCCACCATTTCATCCAACTCATCCCCATTCTGAGAAGCATTCATCCGGTAAGTCTCCTTCTGTATTATTATAAATCACGCACTCCCGCGTGAACATTTAATGGTCCTTCGAGCCGGACCTCGCCCGCACTCAGAGACCATCCCAACATTTTTGGTCCTTCGAGCCGGATGAATGAGTAGGATGAAATGGTGGCATTGTCTGCTGAGTGGTTGATGGACGGCGCCGTCTGGATGATGATGATGATGTGGATAAATGGTGATCCGGATGAGGATTGTGCAGATGAAGAGGAAGTGTGGAACTAATTTTGGGTTTCTCTATTCACTATTCACGATTGCAAGACGGGTGCTTGCTTACGCTGCTCAAGATAGAATGTCGGTCCGCCGTTTCCAGAAACCAATGATGAGCTGCTTGCCCTTCTGCTGAGATTTAGAAGAGCCGCTTTCACTCCGAAAGTGAGAGAAAGCGGTGGCAGAACTCAACAGGTAATGAACCGTGGGAGAGAGAGACCAAATTAACATGGCATGGTGACCTGCTTGCCCTTCTGCTGAGATGCAGAAGAGCCGCTTTCGCTCGAAAGCGAGAGAAAGCGGCGGCAGATCTCACCGCATGCCATAGAGGTTGGGAGAGGCGAGGGTTGCCGTTGCTAACTGCGGCGGACAGCAGTTTGGCGTAAACACTCACCTTTGCCAGGATCTTCCTGCCATCGCTAAGCAAAGGTGCCGATGCAGTCGTGGCTGCCAACTGGTGTGCCTCACAGAAGGAGCTTGTCGCACCTGCTGTTACTTTGTAGTTCCTTGTAGTGCTCGAGTTTAATTTGGTTTGGGGTTGCGTGGTCGAGTTTAATTTGGTTGGGGGTTGGGGGGATTTACTGCTCTTGAGGTTCCAAAACCCCTTCTGTCGGTTGGTCCTCCTCGGCGTTTCCCGCTCGTCTTCTGCAGCACTCGATGGTGCGCATGCCGACTTTTCCGCACTCATAGCAGAATATTGTGACGAATTTACAATGAAACTTTCGCGAAAGTTCTGGAAACCATTCAAATCGCGCATAGATAGCTAGTTTCACAACCTTTCACATCTTTGTACAGCGACATCTAGCGCGAGATAGATCGACAATTTGCTAGAAAATTCCACGATCGGGTATGTCTCCAAAGTTGCAAACATCGTGGGAAGGTCCATACAAAGTCATAAAGCGACTGAACGATGTTGTGTATCGCATACAATCCCACACGCAGAGACGAGGTAAAATTAAAGTCGTTCACTTGGAGAGACTAGCCCCATATGGATCAAGGAATTTGGAGTCTGATCGGGACGATCAGACTTAAGTGGAGGGCAGTGTGACGAATTTACAATGAAACTTTCGCGAAAGTTCTGGAAACCATTCAAATCGCGCATAGATAGCTAGTTTCACAACCTTTCACATCTTTGTACGGCGACATCTAGCGCGAGATAGATCGACAATTTGCTAGAAAATTCCACGATCTTTCACAACGACATCTAGCGCGGGATAGATCAAATAGATAGATCGAGAATTTGCTACATAATTCTAGAACCTTCCGCAGCAGTATCAACTGCCATATAAATAGACGCAGGGCGTCTCAGAGAGTTAGTTCGAATTTGGTTATTGAACAGAACACATCGAAACCTTGTGAGCATAGCGTCAAGTAATAAGTGTTAATAAGTGCAATAATAGAAGAATAAAATCTGTGAAATTAAGAACAGAAAAACTTTTGTGTTTTATTAGATTATTCACAATCCAGAGATCGAACCTAAGAGAGTCGTACCCGTAAATCTAAATTTACGTAACAATATTTTACTGGGACGCTGACATGCGTACTGTAAGTGCCCCTGCCCTCCGCAGCGTCTGCAAGCAGCGCGTGGATTCCTGATGATTTCTTCTGTTCATGGCTGCGTAACTCGTCGAGGCTGCTCTGAAATTCGCCGGGGCGGCGATTCTGTTGTTGAGGTCTGCGTCAGTTGTCGGTGTTGCTCTGGACGGGGTCGTGGCGGTGGCGGTTCTTTTGCCTTTTCTCTCCCGTTGTCCTCGAAATCCTCAGCGAGAGCGATTAATTCTTCCAAATTCATGAAGTCCTTGCGTCGGATATAGAGCTGGTATGCGCTGCGACAATTCCGACAAATTCGTTGCAACTGCTGTTCGCTTTGTAGGTCGGCTTGCCTCATAAGGGTCTGTATCCCCAGCACGTAGTCCTTGAAAGTCTCCCGAGGGCGTTGAACGCGACGGCGTATACTGTCGTCGAGTACTGAGAAGTACCGAGCGGGCAGGAAAAACTTCCGAAAGTCGCGTTGGAAAGCCCGCCAGTTGTCCCAGTTGCGATTGTTGTTGCGATACCATGCCAACGCCCGCTCTTTCAGCAACTCCGGCATGGTGTGGGGCAGAGTGTCGAGGTTAATGCTGTACGCCTTTGCCAATTCCTCAAGCCGTTCCAAACCTTCTTTGCGCGGCGTGGAGTAGCTGTCACGCGCCCAGTGGTTCGGGTCACAATACAAGTCGTGTCCTGACGACGACAATTGTCCCACTGATGGTACCTATATGTAATCCCTCTCAGACCCCTTAGATTATATAATACAAGGGTTTTCTTGTTAATATCTTTTATTGAACTAAAAATAGGTTGCACTTTGCTTAATCTAAAATAAGGGTTTTCTGGTCAGAACTTATGGTAACCTATCCCGTCGAACTCGATTCCACCTGCGTTCCTCACGGAGAGCGGACGTACCATCAGTTAGCCAACTACACGGTTCCGCCGTAAGTCGGAATCAAGGGGAAGACGTATGGGGCGTGGGGAATCAAGGATGGGAACCCGTCGGTTTAGAAACCACACGCGATACGATATTGTGGAGGATTCTGGATGGGAGGCCGCCGGTTTAAAAACCACACGGTAATCCCGGTGGAATGATATAATTTCCGATGCTACTGGATAATATATATATATATATGCATATATTCAACTAAGACTCACTTTGTTGATTGTCTTTCGACTGGTGTCGGCACTGCGTCACACATTTCTTCGAGGAGTAACAGCGATGTTGTGAAGTGTCCTTTTAATGGTGTTCTTCGGAACGGTAGCACTTATTCACTTGTTTCTGGTTTTCACTGCTAAATTTATACACTGCTTCGTCGCGCGAGGACTAGAGAACAGAGAGCGATTTCTGCGCGTCGGTCTCTTAAATAGCCACCCGCTGAACTTCCAGCGGCGGTGGTGTGAGCGGCTTAGCCATACGGTGCCTGGCTGTCTCCCTCTCGTGGGATCCCGTTAGCCGTGCGCTTCCATGCTATTCTTCCTAAGTTGGCATCATGCACGTCATGGCGCTTGTGATGGCACGTCATGCCGCTTGTGATCCTCTCACAATTCAATGAGAGCGTTGTTGCTTGCGGGATTTTTCCCGTCCCTAGCTGTTGGTGTCGGTGGGCTCTACTTTCTAACGATGGCGCTTGCCGCCGAAAGATGGCGCTGCAACCGTCGTGGTTGTTGTCGCCGCTAAGAGTTGAGTAGTGGGGACCAACCGGTGGTGGGTCCCCCACAAGGTGACGATGTGCCGCTGTCGTTATCATTATCATGATGTTTGTGGTAACCCACTTTCGGTGAGTTCTTCACACTATATAGAATTACGTATTAATATTTTGAACCCTTTATGGGATATTGACAACTTTTGTATAAATGGGCGACCACATTTTTTGTATACAAATTGGTAATACGTGTGGATACCTAGTGGTAAAATTTCGTATTAATATCTTCTACCGTTTACAAGATATTGACAACTTTTGTACGAGTGGGCGTGACACGCTCATTTTTGGCAATGCTTTCTTGTATATCCTGAGAAAATTACACCTCAATATATTATACCGTTAATGAGATATTGCCAACTTTGCTATCAGTAGGCGTGGTACGCCCATTTTTTTTCGAACGTTTTAGTAATGGCGCTATATGTTCCGGAATAAAATTATACCTTAATATCTCACACGGTTTATGAAATATTGAGATTATAACATTTTTTGAAACGAGGTGCCTTTATATTCCGTATGTAAAGTAGGCGTGGATGTTTACCGATCTCGCCCATTTTCAATCCCAATTAGCCCTACCTAACAAAGAATATTTGTTCCAGCTTTCATCGCGATATCTCTTTTCGTTCTCTCGTAATCGTGATTTCAACAGACAGACAGACAGACAGGCCGACGGACGGACAGGGCTAAATAGATTCAGGAGGTGACGCTGAGAAAGAATATATATAATTTTCCATATCTATCTCGTCTCCTTCTCTGCGTTACAAACGGAAGAACAAAGTGAATATACCCTATTCCCTTTGGGTGTAGGGTATAATTATAGCCACCATATGCTTCTTTTGAAAAATCCATCAAATAAATTTTTCGATATATCCAAATAAATTTTCAATCATCCAAAGATATATTTAAAAATAGTTGTCAACTCAAGAATTTGAAGGCAAGAATAATGGAAGAATGTTTTCGGCGAACTAAACTTTCATTCCGTGATTGGTTTTGGAACATTAGGAACTTGTTACGAACACAGAAAATGCATTCCAGAATTTCTAATAGTTGTTTTGATTAGAAAAAATACAAGGTGGTTGAAACAAAAACTTATTGCGGAAGAATTACGACGACGAGAGATAACGGAAAATCGTTCGAAAAAACAATACATTTATAAGAAATTATTTATTAAATTTCCAAAAAAAGAATTTTATAAATTAACTACTTAAAGCAATTTCGTTCGAGTTTGTCCCGCCGAAATTCGCAGGTAGATTTATTAATTTTTTCTAAAATCATTAGAAAAAATATTTTTCGGTACACCGGGGGCATACGTCCTCTTGTGCACCTCTTCTTCAGGATCAGAAAAGTTTTCACCACTTTTGTTTACATGTAGAGTTGAAATTTTCAAAGAAGTTTAGTGTAAGCTCACACGACAATCATTTGACCAACGAAAATTAAACATTTTACTATCCTTATTTTTCCCCCTTGTGAAAATGACTGAAACTTTGTTACACGTGTTCGTTTGACTGAGCTTGGTCAAACAAAAATGTACTACTATTAATTTGGTACTTTTCCAGTACTTAATTTTTCTTCTTTCAACGTTTGACCAAATAAGTGCCTTGGATATGAACATATAAAGAAAACATTACGTTTGCGTAAATGTTTTTCATATATCTTTTTTATTTATAATAATGAAATTCCTTTAATGATATCTTCACTTCACTATGTTTTACTTTTCACTGTCGGTTGGAAATGCACTGAGTGTATACATCCGTACACCGTGTGTATAGAAAACAAAAAGGGTGAAAGCCAAATTATCAGTAAAACCATTTTGCGCATGAAGCGATGTCCACAGAAAAGTTTTTTGCACGCATATTTTACTACAAAACTACAATATTTCCGTACAATTTTGCTCCAATCTACAAAAAAGCACTGATAATGCAACCGTGGTTCAGTCTTGATCGTGTGATTCAGGTCTAGAGCTGCACTATAATTTGACCAAGTGATTGCGGTATATTGTGTACATTTTGGCTCTCACAAATTATTCATTTCTCTTTTACATTTTAAAGCAACAAATTTGATTATTGTTGGTCAAATTAACGTCGTGTGAGCTTACCCTCACTTTTTCACGATGCTCATTCCTTGGTTATCAATCAGATATTGAAGGCAAGCACCAAAATGTGCAACATCTCATGCCTTAAACACAATCAGGTACGCAAGACGCAGATTCAAGTTAGGGACGCAAGAAATAGCTCGGATTTAAACCAAATAGCAGAGAAGCATTTTCGGGAAGCAGAAGTATAAAATGTCAAAAATTTCACAGTAGAGATTCAATAAATACAATTCAATACAATACCAAATTCTCGAGGTTTATTCTGTCTTTAAATTCTCTTAGTTTAGCTGTTTACAGTAATTTAATAAAATATTAAATATTATTTAATTTTTTTATTTTTAATAATAATAAACAAATAATAATAATAATAAAAAAAAGCAACAGAAAAATACAAAAAGAATGAAATGTCAACAAACACAAACAACGAAAAAGAACGAGAACGCTTTTGCATCCCTCAAAATTAGAATTAGCTCGGATGCGGGATGCAAAGTGCGGCTGCAAAACAGGGAAGCAAAATGGAAACAAACTTTTTTCTCGATCTCCATAAGAGCCCGTGTAATTTTGACAGTTCAAAAATGAATCTGCGTCTTGCGTCCGTGATTGTGTTTAAGGCATCACGTATATTGTAAGAGAAATCAGCAGAGCATAAAAAATAGACGGCAAAGCGATTTTTATAGCTATAAAAGCAGAGCTTCGCATCTGGCTACATCTGCTATACAACTATATCGCTCATCTCTACCGACCACTAAAGCTGCGGTCAAACAGAACGCGAAATGCGCGTCGCGCTGCGAAGTGATTTTTTCGCTCTTCGCGTTGGTGGTAAGCAGAGCGCGATGCGACGTGAAATCGGACAAGTCAACTGTGTTGATTTATAGATAGCAGAATGCCATATTTGTACAAACAGGTTTTCTTTTTATGAGATCTCCCACTTTCCCTAGAGATTTTTATATACGGGTATGTTGTACAATTTTTGCCACAAAGTTCTTGTACTCCTTGGTGGAGGTATTATAGAGAGAAGGATTTCTACGAACAAATGCTATTATCGCCCCCAACATTTTGGTTTAACTTTTTATAACTTCATTGAGATTCAAAAACTTTCAACAAATTCAAATTTCAATGGACCAGCAGCACTACTTGTGTTTAGTTTTAGCCTCAACTTTCAACCAACCACAATTTTCCTGTCAATTCAAAAATTCATTGAACTGAGCATTTTTACACTTACACACTCACAAAACACGCACGCCAATACAGAATTTTGTAAACTTTTGAATCGGTTGGAGATGCGATAAAATCCATCGCCTCGAAAGTAAACAACGTATTTTATTTACAAATCAACGAAATATTCGCTTCGCGGCGCGACACGTATTTCGCGCTCTGCTTGACGTCGCCTTAAATCACCACGAATTTGTAAAATGGTTGGTCCGGAACAAGAGGCAATTGGTTTTGTGCCTGCGATTTACTTTGCTCCACGTGGAATTGGAAAAGAGAAACTTGAGAAGATAGCTTTGACGAAAACCGAGTTGGAAGAAATAATAAAAACTGCTAAAGAGGAATTGGAAGCCAATCGTCAAGAAGGAAGTAATTACTGGTTGGACCACCAAGTAGATGAATTAAATGATTCTGAGGGCGGAAAGGATAATTTGGTGGTGAACTTTGAAGGCTACGACAACGAACGTTGTACACATGTCAACGTTTCCAATATAGTTGATGTAAACAATCAATTGGATGATGACGACGATTCAGAGGCAGAGGATGAAATCATAAAAGCTACAGACAACGTGGTGCTTGTTGGTCATATACAAGATGAGGCCGCATCCTTAGAGTTTTGGGTTTTCAATGAGGATGAGGCTTCTCTTTATACGCATCATGATTTTTTATTGCCCAATTACCCACTTTGCATTGAATGGCTCAATCATGATCCGTGCAGTGATAAACCTGGAAACATGTGCGCCATCGGAAGCATGGACCCAGTTATCACTATTTGGGATTTAGATATACAGGACTTGGTTGTAGAGTCGTTTAGTCTTGGTTCCACAAGTAATCGGAGAAGTAATAGAGGGAAGATCGGTCACAGAGATGCTGTTCTAGATCTGTCTTGGAATAAGCATTATGAACATATTCTCGCTAGTGGTTCTGTTGACCAAACATTAATTTTGTGGGACTTGGATGAGGGTCTGCCGCACACAGCCATCACTTGCTTTGAGGATAAAGTGCAGACTGTTGAATTCCATCCGGAGGACGCTCAAATTATATTAGCTGGCAGTGCCGATAGTTTCGTGCGCTTGTTTGACTGCCGTGATTCCGGCTTCAGTTCTGTTAAATGGAGTATGACAGTAGAAGTGGAAAAAGTTCTATGGCATCCAGTGGATTGTAATTATTTTATTATCGGATCTAGTGAGGGACATCTCGCTTTAGCTGACAAGCGAAAATCCGAGGAATTTTTATGGTCCGCCAAGGCACATAGAAGAGAGATATCCGGAATATGCTTCAATTATATATTTAAACACTTGATCACATCAACTTCTATTGATGGGAAACTGAAAATTTGGAAGCTAAACCAAAGCGATTTTAAAGAGGTATATATGCACGATTTCGACATCGGACGTTTGCACTGCATGAAGCAATGTCCGGAGGATCCCTTCACGCTAGCATTTGGCGGCGAAAAGCAGCCGAGATTCAGAATCTTTAATATCAAGAACTTCCAAGCTGTGCGTAAGGCATTTGATATACCAGAACCAGATGATTATGAATAAAATTCTTGAGAAATCCTAATAGGTGTATCGGTTAATTCGGGGGGTTTTTTTCGAAAATTGAAGTTTTATTGTGAAAAAATGGTTACAAATTTAATATTCAAAGTACTGTCCATCGCTAGCTATAACTTTTTCCCATTTTTCTGGCAATTCACGAATACCCTTCCTGAAAAATTCGGCCGGCTACTCCGCTATCCACGAATCGATCCAATTTTACTTCTAAGCGGGTGGGTAGGACATCCCATTTGAGCGTTTCAAGGTAGGTTTTCACGACCTGTGCAACATGTGGCCGAGCATTGTCATGTTGCAAAATTACCTTGCCGTGCCTTTGTTCATATTACGGCCGTTTTTCGCGCAGTGCTCGGCTCAAACGCATCAATTGTCGTCGGTAGAATTCCCCTGTGATCGTTTTATTCGGTTGCAACAGCTCATAATAGATCACACCCACCTAGTACCACCAAATACAGAGATAATGGATATTTGATTTTGCAGACGATGTTGATGCATGGCCGGGGTATCCATACGTTGCTCGACGTTTTGGGTTATCGTAATGGACCCGCTTTTCATCGCCAGTGACAATTCGATGCAAAAAACTTTTTCTTTTGTGCCGTTGAAGCATTTGTTCACACGTGAAAAATCGGCGTTCGACGTCTCTTGGCTTCAATTCATACGGCACCCAATGGCCTACCTTCCGGTTCATTCCTATTGCTTTTAGACGATCGGAAATGGTTTGTATAGCGACGTCAAGTGATTTTGCAAGTTCTTCTTGCGTTTGGGATGGATCTTGGTCGAGCAATGTCTCCAATTCGTGATCTTCAACCTTTTCTGCTGTCCGGGCCACTTCAAACTTTTTTGTTCATCGTCCTCCAAGTCAAAATTGCCACTTTTAAAGCGTGCATACCACTTCTGGCACGTACGCTCAGCTAGAGCATGCACACCATACACTTCCACCAAAATACGATGACTTTCGGCAGCCTTTTTCTTCATGTTGAAGTAATGAAGAAGTACTCCCGCAAAAACACGTTATTCGGCACGAAATTCGACATTTTCAGAGTAAAAAAAGGATTATTGTTTACGCATCAGCTAAATGACACATACTGATTCTGAAACTATATGACAGTAGCTTTCCAACACATATTTGGAAAGGTGAATCACTGGAATAAAAGTCAAGTTACGCCATCTGTTAGAAAACCGCACGAATAACCGGTACACGCAATACATTAATTTAAAATTACTTCAATGACCCTCTGATTAACATCCAGATTCTGAAAAGTCACTTTCGCCTGGTTTCGTCTACTTTCGCCTTAAAATCAGCTGATTTTTGTCTTTTGGTATTCTGAGAGACGAACCAAACGTCTTTGCAAAGAGCCTACGTCGTTTTGCTCATTTTGTCGTAAGAAATGTGTCTTCCGGAAGATGAAAGCAGGCATTCGCAGCTGTCAATTGTGATGGTGAAGAGCGAGCTGCCGTCAGGAGTTTTTTGTGTTTTGAATGTGCAGTAACTGAAACGAAATTCATGTGTATCAACTGAAAAGAACCTGCGAAGCAGGCTTGGTCAAATTTTGACCAAGTGCTTGTAGTTTTTTCGGTTAATTTTCGCTCTCTCGAATCATTAATTAGCCTCACAAGCACCCTTTCCGTCTGCAACGAGTAAACACTGTAAACGACGAGTGAAAACTGCGTATCCTTTTAATTTATCGATTATTTTATTCGCTGCTCAGACGTGCTTAGAGATATTTTTTAAGTGCAATTCTTGGTTCGGCTGCAAGCCATAATTTACGTGCTTATTCTCAAGCTCACCATTACACAAAGACGTCGCTTAGAACAGACGTCTCTCACCTTTTCTTATTCATGAGCACGGCGCCGTCTGAAAACTGAAACGCGTCGTCTTTTATGTAGCTTGCTTGTGACTTTTACGATTCTAAAGTATAATAGTACACGGCGTTTGGTCTTATTTAAGTCGGCACCAACTGAAGTGCCGTCTCCTACTAGACATGCAATATTTCATTATGATTCTTGCGAATTTTTTATTAAATTTTTGGTAATGTTTTTAATATAAGAGGAAATTATGTTTTATATTATTATTAGCTTATTATTTACACTATGAAAATATAATAATGTCAATTACCTCCATGGCGTTTATACTATAATACCCTTTTCGGTTATAGTACAACGTGCTTATTCTGAAGCTCACCAGGTGACTCTAGACGTCGTCTTCTGAAAAGTCACTTTTTGGAAGACGTCGTATTCTAAAGTAGGGTGAGTCTACAGGTGACTCGGCCTTACGACGCGTTCACCTCAATTCGTAAGTGCTGACGCCAGCATTAGAAGGTTTGTGTACAGGATGATCTTTTTAGTGTAGCAAAGAAAATTTTGCTATGGTAGCTATGTTGAATTAATAAAAATGTTTGTAGAAATTTCACCACCTTATTTAATTAGGTTTTTTTGCGAAATCTGGAATATAAATGGAGCAAAAATAAAGAAAATACTCAGAAAATTATGCAAACAATAATTGTTTCGTTTTTTTTTATTATATATGTCGCTTATATTGTACCGAAAAATATTTATATTATTTATTCTGTTGAAAATTTTGCAACGCTGAAATTTGTAAACAATATACAAATTGTGATCGCGTTACAAGGTTATTTTGTGAAAAACAAGTTTTTGGCAGTGAATTATGTTCTCAATAGCTGGATTTATGGTTGAGGAAGACGAAGGCGAAGCACCGAACAACCGTGCTCGAAATCGCCAGCTACGCGACGCCTCGGATATATTTGCTTTGCCGGAATTTGAGTAAGTTTTTTTTAGTTTAATTATGAAGCATTTTTTACTATTTCTATAAAAATAGATTCTCCACAAACTTCCGCACGAGCAAAGAGTGCTTCCGCCAAATTTTGGATGAAATTGCTCCTAGGATGAAAGCAACGCATTATGTGACAGCCATACCACCACAGCAAAAGTTTGCAGCATTCTTACGATTTCTGGCTTGTGGCAGCTATCAGAAATCAATTGCGAACTCCTGTTTTGCTGTTATGTCGCAAACAATGACATCCAGAGTGATTTCCGAATGTTTGGATATATTATAAAATTACTTCTGCGAAAAGTGGATTACACTGAAAATGACGGATGAAGAGGAGCGTGTTTCGAAAACACATTTTTTTTCAAAATTTCAGTTTCCTGGAGTGATTGGGTGTGTAGATGGCACCCATATCAAAATATCTTCCCCCGTACAGCATCTAAAGCATTTGTACTATAACCGAAAAGGGTATTATAGTATAAACGCCATGGTGGTAATTTCCATATTTGCATTATAATTTATACCATATTATGTCTTCATACCAATTATTAATGAAATTTTAAATGTTGCAGGTATGTGATCAAAACTTGATCATACGCTACATTGACGCCACGCATCCTGGAGCCAACCATGATGCCTACGTTTGGAGGGTCAGTGGCGCTGCCGATTACTTCAAAGAAGCGTATAATGCTGGCAAAAGGAATACGTGGATATTAGGTAGTATACATTTTTATACAATCATTTACATTGAAATATTTTAAAATTTTCAAAAATTCCAGGTGATTCCGGTTATCAGTTGCTTCCGCACTTGATGACACCATTCAGAAGTCCATCAGAACAGCACCACTTAGTTTACAACGGAAAACATTGTAAAGCACGCAATGTTAACGAGAGATGTTTCGGCGTTCTTAAGAACAGATTCCGGTGCTTGCTTGAGGAGCTGATCTCCATTATGCACCTGAAAAGTGCACAAAAATTGTAAATGCGTGTTGCGCTTTGCACAACGCATGCATTTTTTATAAAAATAATTGGCCTTTTGAAGGTGTTGAAACGAGTTTCGAGGAAAGTGCAGATACTGTTCATCATGCAGTTGCTGCAGATCCATTGTCACAAGTGGCTGCAGGTATCCGTGAGCAAATCGCGCGAAACATGGTATAAAGACAAAAGGAAAGACATAACAATCGGTCCTTTTCAGGACCACAATTTTTTCTATATATATATATATATATATATATATATATATATATATATATATATATATATATATATATATATATATATATATATATATATATATATATATATATATTATATATATATATATATATATATATATATATATATATATATATATATATATATATATATATATATATATATATATATATATATATATATATATATATATATATATATATATATATATATATATATATATATATATATATATATATATATATATATATATATATATATATATATATATATATATATATATATATATATATATATATATATATATATATATATATATATATATATATATATATATATATATATATATATATATATATATATATATATATATATATATATATATATATATATATATATATATATATATATATATATTATATATAGGATGAAAGCAACTATTCTATATATATATATATATATATAGAAATTATTTATTTATTCTTATTTATTTAATTCTAGCAAGGCTTCCGCCGCTTCCTTGCGCTTTTGGGCTTCCTTCTGCTTCAGCGTTCTCAAAATTTCTGCGGCGATGCCAGCGAATTCCTTTTGCGAGGCAGACATACTGGCTATATGGCCTTCCATGGCCGAAAGAATGTCCAAAAGCTTCTCATGTTGAGAAGTCTGAAAATTAATTTCACAAAATTTTGCAATCCTTAAGATTATTGAAATGTTACCTGTGTACGCGGCAAGGCCAGTTGCTCATTGTGAAAACTTGGTTTCCGGGCGCGAGTTCTCAACGGAACATCGTCTTCGACTGCGCTTCCTTCGCCTTCGTCTTCTGCAGCTGCGATCCTTTCTGCTGGATCTGTCAGCAGAAAGGCCAACTGCCCCTCTTCCTCCTCTGTCTCCAGCTCTTGGGCTAATATAATAATAATAAATGTTATTATTTAACTTAGGATAAAAAGAAAGTTTTTTTACTTACTTTTTGCAGGTGACGCGCGCACTATCTTCACTGCTGGTTCATCAGGCGCTGCTTCCTGCGCGCGAGCACGTTTTGAGGCTGATGAGCTGGTTGAGCACACCTCAACAGGTGTGCTTGTTGGCACTTTGGTATTGCCAAAAGCAGCACCTGATGGAGCAGCTGCTTTGTCCAGATAGAGAATCCGCGCAACGGAATCCTCTAAGGGCGAAAGGTTGACTGCGAAGCTGGTGCCACCGCCTGTTGCTTTTAAATTGCTCTTCTCCTGCCCCAGCTTCTTTTTGGTGCGAACCTTTAAGTCCCTCCAAATCTACAATGCAATTTTGGAGCAGGTTAATTGGTGGCCGAACGCTACGATTGTATTGTTGTTTTTGGTGTTAAGAAAAAACTTGCTGGATACTTGTTAAGTAAAATTAAGTTTCAGATTTTTAGTGTAACTTGTTTGCATTTGTTTTCTAAGTGAAATGTAACAAATATTTATCTCAATACTTTATTTACTACAAATAACAAATGCAAACATATTACACTAAAAATCTGAAACTTAATTTTACTTAACAAGTATCCAGCAAGTTTTTTCTTAACACCAAAAACAACAAGAACAACAATACAAAGGTAGCGTTCGGTAACGATTTAACGTTACTTATGTTGCAACAATTAAAATCCTCAATGACTTACTTTTTTCCATTCCTGGGTGCTCCTAACGGGAGGGCCATAGGAATTTAAATTCTCCCGGATCCGCTCCCACTCAATTCCAAATTTGAGCCGGCTTCCTCCAAAAACTGGAGCACCTCTGGCGAGCTCCGGAATGGCCTCCATTTCGCGAACCAATAGCTCAAATTGTGTTGAAGTGGTGAACTGAATGCTGTGTTTTAAGAATACATTAGTTTTTAAATTTTTATTGTAAAATTTCATTCCCTTACCTTTTCCTGCTGGCAGTCATTAGATTTTTTTTTAATAATTTTACACAACATGTACAAGAATTTGCACATGAATATAACGGCACAAAGTACATATTTTCGAATTTCATTTCCGCTTTCACTTTTTTTAACACGTTTGCAAAATACGTATTGTATTTTTAAAAAGGAATGCTAAAATACCATACCATTTTTCATTAAAAACACAAATTTAAAAAATTGACATAAAAAATTAAAATAATATAAATAATAACTGATTTCTTTTTATATTAAAAATATCAGCAAAAATATATTAAAAAAAATTCACAAGAATAATAAAGTAAAATTTTGCATTTTGGAAAAGTAAGTCATTGAGGATTTTAATTGCTGCAACATAAGTAACGTTAAATCGTTACCGAACGCTACCATTGTATTGTTGTTCTTGTTGTTTTTGGTGTTAAGAATTTGGTGAAAATAAAACTTGCTGAATACTTGTTAAATAAAATTATGTTTCAGATTTTTTGTGTAATTTGTTTGCATTTGTTATTTGTAGTAAATAAAGTATTGAGATAAATATTTGTTTACATTTCACTTAGAAAACAAATGCAAACAAGTTACACTAAAAATCTGAAACTTAATTTTACTTAACAAGTATCCAGCAAGTTTTTTCTTAACACCAAAAAAAACAATACAATCGTAGCGTTCGGCCACCAATTAACCTGCTCCAAAATTGCATTGTAGATATAGAGGGACTTAAAGGTTCGCACCAAAAAGAAGCTGGGCCAGGAGAAGAGCAATTTAAAAGCAACAGGCGGTGGCACCAGCAGCGCAGTTAACCTTTCGCCCTTAGAGGATTCCTTTGCGCGGATCCTCTATCTGGACAAAGCAGCTGCTCCATCAGGTGCTGCTTTTGGCAATACCAAAGTGCCAACAAGCACACCTGTTGAGGTGTGCACAACCAGCTCATCAGCTTCAAAACGTGCTCGCGCGCAGGAAGCAGCGCCTGATGAACCAGCAGTGAAGATAGTGCGCGCGTCACCTGCAAAAAGTAAGTAAAAAACTTTCCTTTTATCCTAAGTTAAATAATAACATTTATTATTATTATATTAGCCCAAGAGCTGGAGACAGAGGAGGAAGATCCAGCAGAAAGGAGCGCAGCTGCAGAAGACGAAGGCGAAGGAAGCGCGGTCGAAGACGGTGTTCCGTTGAGAACTCGCGCCCGGAAACCAAGTTTTCACAATGAGCAACTGGCCTTGCTGCGTACACAGGTAACATTTCAATAATCTTAAGGATTGCAAAATTTTGTGAAATTAATTTTCAGACTTCTCAACATGAGAAGCTTTTGGACATTCTTTCGGCCATGGAAGGCCATATGGCCAGTATGTCTGCCTCGCAAAAGGAATTCGCTGGCATCGCCGCAGAAATTTTGAGAACGCTGAAGCAGAAGGAAGCCCAAAAGCGCAAGGAAGCGGCGGAAGCCTTGCTAGAATTAAATAAATAAGAATAAGAATAAATAAATAATTTATATATATATTATTTATATAGCTGGCGATTTCGAGCACGGTTGTTCGGTGCTTCGCCTTCGTCTTCCTCAACCATAAATCCAGCTATTGAGAACATAATTCACTGCCAAAAACTTGTTTTTCACAAAATAACCTTGTAACGCGATCACAATTTGTATATTGTTTACAAATTTCAGCGTTGCAAAATTTTCAATAGAATAAATAATATATTTTTCGGTACAATATAAGCGACATATATAATAAAAAAAAACGAAACAATTATTGTTTGCATAATTTTCTGAGTATTTTCTTTATTTTTGCTCCATTTATATTCCTGATTTCGCAAAAAAACCTAATTAAATAAGGTGGTGAAATTTCTACAAACATTTTTATTAATTCAACATAGCTACCATAGCAAAATTTTCTTTGCTACACTAAAAAGATCATCCTGTACACAAACCTTCTAATGCTGGCGTCAGCACTTACGAATTGAGGTGAACGCGTCGTAAGGCCGAGTCACCTGTAGACTCACCCTACTTTAGAATACGACGTCTTCCAAAAAGTGACTTTTCAGAAGACGACGTCTAGAGTCACCTGGTGAGCTTCAGAATAAGCACGTAAGAAAAGGTGACAGACGTCGGTTTTAAGCGACGTCTTTGTGCAAAGGTGAGCTTCAGAATAAGCACGCAAATGTTTGAGATGCTGCACTAGGGAAGATATGTTGATATGGGTGCTATCTACACCCAATCGTTTTCGAAACACGCCCCTCTTCATCCGTCATTTTTAGGCTATTCTACTTTCCACAGAAAAATTTTCAAATTTATCCAAACACTCGGAAATTACTCTGGATGTCATTGTTTGTGACATAACAGGAAAGCAGGAGTTTGCAATCGATTTCGGATAGCTGCCACAAGCCAGAAAGCGGAAAAATGCCGCAAACTTGCCGAAAGTTCGGAATCTGTCACGGGTATCCGGGTCTTTGACACGCGCGCACTTGGTTGTCAGCTTTAAAAAACACTCAAACCTCGTGCGTTTGGCTATGAAAGCCGAAAGACCGAAATCTGTCTCGAGTAATCAATTTACCAGAACACTGTGCAAGGAAAAATCCTGCTGATGAAGTCCACTTTTAACCTGAAATAAAAACACTTCCACTTACCTGTGTACTTTCAATCCTTTTTCTAAAATCGTGTCGTAAAAAATAAACACCGCAGGCTTTAATTCACACAATGCGTATATTATTCGGTTTTATAAATTCATAAAATTATATAAATTGAAACTAAGATTTGCAAGCCGTCGCTGCCAAGAATTGTTGCACAAGCCAGAACCACAGGAAAGAGAGCGAGTCTTCCCGTGCACGCTGCTTATACGTCGAAGTAACGGTTTACTTCCCATATTCAAACATCCATTCCCACTCCCAGGGTTGCAGAATTTTATGCAGCATTCGATTGCAGATTGAATTTTATGCAGCATTCGATTGCAGCATTCGATTGTTCGTCGGTTTCTTTGACCACAATCCCAACAGAATAGTAATGTAGGCCGGCGGTACGACCTCCAGAAGTGGCCGCTTTCTCCACATCGCCTATAGGCCGTCCGTACGTCCACCATTCCCTCCGGACGATCAGCCACCATGCGGTTTTGTTCGTAGCGCCCTCGTTGCGGTGCCTCTCGGTCTCTCTCTACGTGGATGCCTTCGAAATCTTCCGCTAGGGTTATCAATTCGGCCAAAGTGGAAAAATCGTTCCGGCGGATGTATAGCAGGTCATCGCTCCTACAGTTCCTATAGATGCGCTGCAGTTGTTGATCGACCCCAATTTGCCTGTCGCATTAGACTTTGCAAGGCAAGTACATAATCCTTGAAACTTTTGCGTTGCCGCTGCGTTCGGCGCCTGATGCTGTCTTCCAGCTCCTCGAAGTAGCGTGATGGTAAGAAGAATTCCCTGAATTCCGTCTTGAACGCCTGCCAATTTTCCCAGCTCCGCTGATTGTTTCGATTCCAGGCTAAGGCACGGTCCTTTAACAGTTCCGGCATAGTCCGGGGAAGCAAATTTAAGTCCAGGCTGTATGCTTGTGTCAGTTCCTCGATTCGCTTCAGGAAAACCAAGGGTTCTTTGCCTCCGTCATGTTTAACGGACAATTTTCGGACCTGGTCGATGACTGCCGCGTAGTTATTCGTTGGGTCCCTTTTCATCGGCGGAGTGAAATTGTCCGGTGCGCTCGGTGGAGTGGACACCCCAGGGTTTGGGACGGGTACGGTGAGCTGCCCCCCGGATACGACGGCTTTGTTCTTTTGGGCTATCCTTTGGGGACGCCGATGGCTGTAGTTTTCTTGAAGGAGAGGTGGAGGAGCCCCTAGAGGACCTAAGCTCAAGTTGACGGAGGCGTTCTGCTTGCTCGGTATCGCGGGTCGTGTGGTTGATGAATGTGGTAAATTGCTTCCGCAGCTCCTCCGTCGTACCGTCGTTGTTCAGCGTGAATTCCGACATCACGGACTTCAGCTGTTCTTTAGGCAGGATGTAGACCCAACCCGTCTTGACCATATTGATCTCCTGTGCGCTCTGTGATGTGTGCTGTGTGCTGTGTGCTTTGTGCTGTGTGATTTGTGCTGTGTGCTGTATACTTTGTGCTGTGTGCTGTGCACTATGCTCTTTGTTTAAGGGTAAATAAAAGAATGACTAAAAAAAATTCTTTGACTGCGTAAACGATGGGGTTACGTTTGTTGCTTCGCGTCGTTTCTAGAGATGTCTTCCTCCGTTGCGTTAAATTTTCTTGAGTCCCTGTTCGGGCGCCACTGTGACGAACTTTTTTTGCGGGGGGGGGAAAGCCGTCGGCATCCAGGGTTCGTACACAGAATTTTCTTTAGCACGGGCGTACGGTCGTCAGTCGTTACAATCCCGAGTAATCGGTTCCTTGCACGCGCAGCGTTAGCTTTAAAAAGACCTCAAATCAAGTGTGTTTGGCTATGGGAGCCGAAAGGTCGGAATCTGTCACGGGTAACCGGGTATTTGAACACACGGGCACGTGGTTGTCAGCTTTAAGAAGCACTCAAACCTCGTGCATTTGGCTATGAAAGCCGAAAGATCAAAATCTGTCTTGAGTAACCGGTTTTCTGATACGCGAACACGCGGTTGTAAGCTTTAAGAAGCACTCAAACCTCGTGCGTTTGGCTATGAAAGCCGAAAGACCGAAATCTCTCTCGAGTAATCAATTTACCAGAACACTGTGCAATTGCTATTTATTCCTTTTTGTTTTTTATTACAATAATATTATTCCTCATAGTGTCAGTGATAAAGTAAAGAAGTAAAAGTGTTGTCTTCGGCTTTGCCGAAATCTAACCCCTAAATCTACACCCGAGTAACTGAAAAAATTATAATTTCGCCACTTAACAACTTTTTGTATAAGTAGCCGGACCACGCCCATTTCGGGAAAATGTTTTTGTAATGTCTCTAGATACTGCTATATAGAATTACGTATTAATATTTTGAACCGTTTATGGGATATTGACAACTTTTGTATAAGTGGGCGGACCACGCCCATTTTTTGTATACAGATTGGTAATACGTGTAGATACCTCGTGATAGATACCTCGTGAATTTCGTATTAATATCTTATACCGTTTACAAGATATTGACAACTTTTGTACGATTGTTGTTGTTGATCAACGGGAAAAAGAGTTAACGAAGAGTACATGCAAAAAGTTCTCAAAGTAACGGGACAGCGACAAAACGGCTAACGTAGACAGGGAAAAAGTTCTCGGAATAACGAACAGTGGGGCGCAAAAACGCAAAGTACAAATGTTTAAGCTGAATAATTTGAAAGTACCGCAGTTAAATGCATTATTGATGATGCGCGAAACAATTGCGTCAGGCACCAAAGCGCACAAGGTAGCAACGCTGACAGAGATATTAGGAACGGATGAGGTTTTGGAAGAGGAATTGCGTTCTGCCGGAGCGAGGTAGGAGAACACTCGCCAGCAAATTGACGACTTAAGAAGAACCATTGAAAATTTAGCACAAGTAGTGGGAGAGCTCACGACGACTCGCCAAAGAGCATCCACGCCGGTAAGGCTAGAAACTAGAGAAGAGCATCAAAGAACTGAAACGCTCTCAGTTCAAAGCATGCACCAGCCACGTGACATAAATGTTGTCCTGCCAGAATTCAATCCACTAAAGAAGACCATGACATCAGAAAAATTCGTCGAGCGAGTGGAGTAGCTCAGACACGCATATGGTTGGGCTGAAGACATGATCGTATACGCGATGCACCATAAGTTGGTGGATGTTGCAAAGCACTGGATGGATGCTCAGCCGGTTTTCCACACTTGAAATGACTTTGTAACGGCGTTCACCAGAGACTTCCCAACAAGTTGCACGGCAGCCGAAATGCATCAAGAGATGGCAGGCCGTAAACGTCAAAAAACTGAAAGCTTGGTAAATAGAATATTATTACAACATGTTGACCATGGGAAGGCGAGGTGTAATGGACGATGAATCTATAAATTTTTATATAATAGTTGGCTTGAACGATGCGAATATGACACGAACATTGCTAGCGATGAATTTTCTATCATGCGCTGCTCTACTTAGATCAATAGAAAATTTAGAGATCATGCCGACAGTGCAGCCATCGCATCCGCCGCGAGTTATTCCCACAACGTCCACATGAAGTGATATCTCGGAAACCAGAGATGCACGAGGGCCGAAATGTTTTAATTGCAACGAACGTGGTCACATTTCAACGAAATGTCCACGTTCACAAAGAAAGCCACGGTGCACCAAGTGCAATAGAATAGGCCACGAAGCAAATGAGTGTCGGTCAATGGCAAACGTTGTGCAGATAACCAAAGAAACCTCCAGCGAGACGCCGCCACAAGTTATAAAGAGAATCACTTTGAGAGACAAAGAGGTAACAGCATTCGTAGTGGACCGTTACCGAACGCTATGATTGTATTGTTGTTCTTGTTGTTTTCGGTGTTAAGAAAAAACTTGTAGGATACTTGTTAAGTAAAATTAAATTTCAGATCTTTATTGTAATTTGTTTACATTTGTTATTTCTTGTAAGTAAAGTATTGAGATAAATATTTGTTACTAATACATTTCACTTAGAAAATAAATAACAATGCAAACAAATTACACTAAAAATCTAATATTTAATTTTATTTACAACTGCAATAGTGAAGACATAACATTCCGTCCGTTTAAGGATCACAATTTTTTTCTTATTTTATTTTATATACACACACCATATATATACATATATTGTGACGAATTTACAATGAATCTTTCGCGAAACCACTGGAAGCTAGTTTCACAACCTTCCAGAAATTTGTACGGCGACATCTAGAGCGAGATAGATCAAATAGATAGATCGACAATTTGCTACATAGTTCCAGAACCTTCCGCAGCAGTGTCAACTGCCATATAAATATTCGCAGGGCGTCTCAGAGAGTTAGTTCGAATTTGGTTCTTGAACAGAACACATCGACACCTTGTGAGCATAGCGTCAAGTAATAAGTGCTAATAAGTGCAATAAGAAAAGAATACAATTTGTGAAATTAAGAACAGCAAAACTTTTGAGTTTTATTAGATTATTTACAATCCTGAGATCGAACCTAAGAGAGAGTCGTACCCGTAAATCTAAATTTACGTAACAATTGGTGTCAGAAGTGGGATTGCTGAATAATCCTAAAATCATGGTGAAGTTTGCTGAACTGAGAATACCCCAGCTGAGGGAAGAGCTGGAGGCTAGAGGTTTGCCCGTGACAGGGCATAAGGCAGATCTACAAGCACGGTTGCGTAAAGCAATGGAGAGTGGGAGCATCGATGTTGAGGAACATGAGTTCTGTTATGATGTTTTAGAAACTCCATCTAAAGTCGAGGAGAAGTTGGTAGAGCCGCAGCTAGCTCCATTTGACATAAATGTGCTTTTAGCAGCAATGGCGCAGCAGTCCTCTCAATTGCAGGAGCAACTCTCCTCACGTATGGAGGGGCAGCTGGCACAAAACACTTCTCAATTGCAGGAGCAACTGGCACAAAACACTACACAATTGCAGGAACAACTATCGCGCATAGAAGGGAATTCTTCCCTATTGCAGGCGAGGCAGGATAAAATGTAGGATGAATTACACAGACTAGAATCAGAAATACAACGGCTGATGATCATGTGCGAGAAATACAGTCCAGTGGTCCAGTTACAGCTGTTAGCGCAACGAAATTGCAAGCACCAACGTTCGACGGAACTATACCGTTTAAAATTTTTAAACTACAGTTCGAGACCACAGCACAAGCCAATCACTGGACTACGGCGCATAAAGTGGCAGCTTTGGTAGTATCATTGAAAGGCTCCGCCGTCGAAGTTCTGCAAACAGTTCCTGAAATTGAGCGTGGTAATTATGACGCGTTAATGGCAGCGATTGAACGACGATATGGTAGCGACATAGAAAACAAGTGTTTCAAATGGAGCTGATGACGCGTTACCAAAAAGCAAATGAGTCATTACAAGAATATGCAACGGAGATAGAGCGGCTCGCGCATTTGGCCAACGCAGATGCACCATCGGAAGTAACTGAATTACTTAAAATTCAGGCGTTTATGAGTGGTATACGAGATGCGTATACCAAACGTGCAGTCTACTCCATGCCAAAGAAGACGTTTACCGAAACAGTGTCATTTGCCTTGACGCAGGAAACAGCATGCCTGTTAAGCAATAAAACACATAGAGTTCATCGGCTGGAAGTTGAGCCAAGTGAATCCCTAGAGAAAGCCATGAGGGAGCTCATCCAGACTATTTCTCAGAGGATGCCAACCTCACGTAAGGGCTCTGAACTAAAGTGTTACAGCTGTGGAACATCAGGACACCTAGCACGGAATTGTAATGCATCTGGTAAGAAAAACGTAAACGTAAATGCAAGGAAAAGAAGCAACGAAGATGCAGGTGGCGCTTCTGAAGAGAAACGATCGTTAAACTAAAACGGACCAGTTCAAAGGGGAATGAGCTGGTTCCCACAACTGATTGCCCCACTGTCTCCGTTTCACAAATACAGCGTAAAAACAATAATTTAACCATAAACGGGACTGTAAACGGACGATCGCTGGTCTTAACTCTGGACACGGGCGAAACACATTCCATCACTCGATCAGACCTAGCAGGGGATAACGTTGAGCCGTTGATTGGTTGCAAGCTACGAACAGCTACAGGGGAGGAAGCTGCGATTCGTGGAAAACTGGTGTGCAAGGTTCAGATTGGGAACGTTAGAAGTGGTTCAAACCTTCTTACTGGCTGGAACAATGGACGAGGTAATAATCGGCGTGGATTTTATGCTAGTCCATGGTCTTACTCTGGATCTGAAGAAAAGAATGCTGTCGTGCCAGAAAATGGAGATACCCCTAAGCATCTGGCCTCAGATCAGGAATGTAAGTGTAAGTCACCGTCAGCAGATTCCACCAAAGTCCGAAGCAGTACTGTGGGCTTGTATGGAGGGAGACTGTGGAGCAAGCAGGCTGTGGGTAGTAGAGGCATCAGGAAGGACTGCAAATATATTGGTTGGACGAACCTTGGTACAAACGGGAAATAATAAGCGGATCCCAATTCGAGTGATGAATGAGTTCAGGTCACCGATCACTTTGGAGAAAGGAGCGTTAGTGGGACAATGTCAAGCTGTGGAAGCCGTGGTTAATTGTGACAATCCTCCCCAGGAATGCAAAAACGAGGTTCTCAAAGATGGCACGAAAATTCCTAACATCGTTAGTACCTGCTTGAATGAGGTGAGCGGGCCAGAAAAGATGAAAGCGAAGCGGCTACTAGAGAACTATAGTTCCATATTTGCCAACGATGGCAATAAATTTGGAAGAACTGCCATTGTGCAAGATCGGATAGACACTGGCGATGCAAGACCGATTCGGCAAGCTCCACGCAGAGTCCCACTAGCAAAACGAAAAGAAGCGGGGCAGATAATAGACGAAATGCAAAAAGGTGGAGTTATTGAACCATCAACTAGCCCATGGTGTTCACCGGTCGTGTTAGTTAAAAATAAAGATGGAAACACTCGGTTTTGCGTTGACTATCGGAAGCTGAACGATGTCACTAAAAAGGACAGCTACCCACTGCCGCGAATAGACGACCCCTTGGACACGTTATCCGGTGCGAAATGGTTTTCAACGCTGGATTTACAAAGTGGTTATTGGCAAGTGGAGATCGAGGAATCCGATCATGGAAAAAACTGCTTTTAGCATCGGGGATAGATTGTGGCATTTCTCCGTGATGCCATTTGGATTATGCAACGCTCCGGCAACTTTTGAGCGTTTAATGGAACACGTACTCAAAGGGCTTCACTGGAAAACATGTTTGGTGTATCTTGATGACATTATCGTCATGGGCCAGAGTTTTGATGACCACCTCAAAAATTTAGAAGATGTCTTTCGACGAATTGCTTCTGCTGGATTACGGTTGAATCCAAAGAAATGCAATCTATTTAAAACCGAAGTAACTTATTTGGGCCACAAAATCACCACTAGAGGAATCCACACTGATGAAGGCAGAATAAAATTGATAAGAGATTGGCCTCGACCAACGAATGTTCATGAAGTGTGAAGCTTCCTTGGACTCTGTACATATTACCGACGCTTAGTACCCGGATTTGCCAACGTTGCGAGAAGTTTGCATAATTTGACGAAGAAAAACTGCAAATTTGTGTGGAAAGAGGAGGAAGAGAATGCCTTTCAGCAGTTGAAGGAATTGCTTTGTACAGCCCCAATGTTGGCTTATCCAGTTTCTGGCGGAAAGTTCATCCTAGATACAGATGCTAGTGCACATGGAATAGGAGGTGTACTCTCACAGGTTATCGATGGTCAGGAAAAAGTAATTGGGTACTATAGCAGAGTCCTTGGAAAACCGGAAAGGAACTATTGCGTTAGGAGGTGGGAACTGCTGGCAGTGGTTGAATGTGTGAAACATTTTCACAAATACCTGTATGGACAGCATTTCCATATAAGAACAGATCATGCAGCACTCAGATGGTTACTCCAGTTTAAAAGTCCGGAAAGACAGATTGCGCGATGGATAGAAAGGTTGCAGAATTACGACTGTGAAAGCGACAGCATCGGAAAGGTGGGCAACATGGAAACGCCGATGCACTATCTCGACGCCCATGTGCACTGGAGTGTAAGCATTGCTCCAAGGCTGAAAGAAGCGAAGGTATAGTCGACATCCGATTAACAAAGCAGCAACCTGATGATGAATGGGAATCCAGCGCTGTTTGGAAAAGCCAACTGAAGGATGCGGACTTGGTTAAGGTCATGAAAGCGAAAGAAACAGACCAACCAAGGAAGAAATGGCATCAGAAAGTCCGTTGGCCAAGGCGTATTGGGAGCAACGGAATAGCTTGAAGTTGATAAACGGAGTTCTGTATTAGAAGAGTTACACAATGGACCAAGTGGAGGGCATTTTGGCGTTACGAAAACTCTGGAAAAGATTAAACAACGGTTTTACTGGGTGAATTGCCAAGAATCAGTTGCTGAATGAATTAAAAACTGCCCGCAATGCACGGCAGCTAAGGGTCCGAAAGTTAGAAACAGAGGAAGATTGCAACAGTACAATGCGGGAGAGCCATTTGAACGCGTTGCTATGGATGTAGCTGGTCTATTTCCTACTAGCGACTCTGGGAACAAATATGTGTTGGTAGTCATGGACTATTTCAGTAAATGGCCAGAAGTATATGCTATACCAAATCAGGAGGTTAAAACTGTGGCCGAAGCTTTGTGCAGAATTGGGTCACGCGGTTTGGAATACCAATTGAGTTGCATTCAGATGAAGGGAGGAACTTTGAGTCTGCTATATTTCAAGAAATGTGCTCATTGTTGGGTATCAAGAAATCTTGATATATATCAAATAGATAGATCGACAATTTGCTACATAGTTCCAGAAACTTCCGCAGCAGTGTCAACTGCCATATAAATAAACGCAGGGCGTCTCAGAGAGTTAGTTCGAATTTGGTTCTTGAACAGAACACATCGACACCTTGTGAGCATAGCGTCAAGTAATAAGTGTTAATAAGTGCAATAATAGAAGAATAAAATCTCCGAAATTAAGAACAGCATATATATATATATATATATATATATATATATATATATATATATATATATATATATATATATGTTTTCGCAACGGTTGGGGTGGTCTCCGAGCACAATCCAGCTCGAGGGACACCAATGTTTTATTTAACGGTTGGGTGGTCTCCGAGCACAAATCCGGCTCAAAGGACCAATGTGTTATTGAAATGAAGCACAATGTTTATTTCACTTATTTATTATTTTATGCATTGCCGCGGGGAGAGCCTGCAGCCGACTTACTCTCACGAGAGAGGCGCACCTCATGACCGGCAGGCTATCAAGAGAGAGGCTGCAGTGCTCACTCCTGACATCCTACCTATCGATGAGGGAGCACCTCTGGTGAGCGGCAGTTGGCGTTAACATACCGCCCGCCTTGCAGGACTGCAAACCCCCAAACCCCGACAACTGGCGCTGCGCATCGGCTCGAGCTCAATGTAGGAGGGTGTGGTGCGCCTCTCCGCACGTTCGGCAGCGCATGGGGCTCTGGCAAGCGGGCAGCCGGTGCGAACGTGCCAGACAGTTTATACACACGTGCCGAGCTCACGCCGTCAGATTTCGCTGCACGATGGTCTGCTGCAGGAACCGACGGCAGCGACGGAGCACATGCTGCCTGCGCACAGAGGGCAACACAACTCTCGTTCCCGTCCATCAGCTGGAAGCCTTAGGGCAGGTGGACGCCAGTCGCGTCTCCGGGCGGGAACTACGGCATGAGCGCGTCTTGGGGCCCGCTCTAGTAGTGGAGGAGGCGCACGTCTTGGGGCCGGCTCTAGTAGTGGGGAAGACGCACGTCTTGGGGCCGGCTCTGATGGTGCGAGTGGCATCGACCGGGCACGAAGTCTGGTGGCTGCGCGTCCCATGTAGGTTGGCCTGGAAGTTGGGGCTTGATCGGGGAATGGTTCCTCGTGCTGCGTCAAAACATCTTACAATGCCCGGGCGGACGGAGTCGGGGAGCAGCGTCCCGTATCAATCGCCTGGGCTTCGTCGGCAGAGACGTCAAGGACGAGGACATCGGTCGGTGGGGATGGCTCACGAGAACAGTGGGCAGTGAGGAACTGCGCAGGGGGCACTGCCCCGGGTAGCGCCCGCAGACGTCCTCTCCGGGACCGCACATACTGTCGGCATATCAAATACATGTGGGATCTGTAATGAGAAAATATGTTAATAATGTTCGGGGTTCGTTGCTTCTTCCGATGTAGGATGCAGGGCTTGCAGGTATGAGTCGTCGTTTTGATAAGGTTTTAACCTTGGGGACCCAGAATTGGGTACGGACCAGACGAAGAACTAATTGGTTGCGCCCGTGTAGAGATATTTCGTGTATAAAACGAATGAGCAATCGCGAGAATTGGCAGCCATATGGCAGAATAATCGGGTGCCGTTCCTCGAAAGGCGAATTGGGACACGAGGAAAACCGCCCGCCAACGCGCATCGTGTTATCCGTGTGGAGAAAAGGGGTTCAACGAAAGTAAGCTGCTTTTAGATCGCAGCATCGTGTGGTTTTCGTGAGCGGGGTACTCGTCCGCAAAATGAGTCTTCTGGCAGGAGATCGCGAGGCAGCGTTTAGTTTCCTTTATTTCTCCCGGTGGGAGGTGCAGGTTGGGGTGCGAATGTAGGTGACGCTGAGCTGGATGAGCGTTGTGGAGGAATATATATACGTATGAGTATACGCGTAAGGCTCGTGGCAGCGACGAAAATCGTTCGAGAAGATCCTCATCGGGAGGGTTTTGACAGTATTCTGCTCTAGTGTGGTGACATATTCGTCTGAGGCGCAGAATTCGGGCCAGCGAATTGCGAGCCAAGCAGGTCCATTCCACCAGAGGGTGCTCTCAGCGAGATCTTGGGGCGTAGCACCGCGACTGGCTAAATCCGCGGAGTTGTCCTGAGATTCAACATGAAACCATTGCGAATGCGGTACTTTCTCGATGATTTTGGCAACTCGGTTTGCCACGAACGTCGCCCAAACGCATGGCGATTTCTTCAGCCAGGCCAAAATAATGGTGGAGTCACTCCAACAGTAGATCGTATAATGGGGCAGCTGCAGCGTAGGCACGAGAGTGTCGATCATCTCAGCTACTAAGTTGGCTCCACACAATTCTAACCTGGGGAGAGACGAAGTTTAAATCGGGGCTACACGACTTTTGGAGTACAAAAGGAAAACTTGGACTTCCTGAGCGACCTTGATGCGGGCATAGATGACTCCTGTATAGGCTCTTTGTGAGGCATCGCAAAAGGTATGAAATTGGACTTCGCTTATTGGGGTGTAACTCACCCATCGCGGGATGCGAATACAGCAGATGTGCTAGTAATTCTGTAGAAAATTTAACCAGTTAGCGTGAGTTACCTGAGGCACCATGCCATCCCAATCGATTTTGTCCAACCAGACTTGTTGAATCAGAATTTTCGCTGCAAAGATGATCGGAACCAGCCAACCGGCAGGATCGAACAGCTTGGCGACCAGAGACAACATTTCCCGTTTTGTGTACGCAGCTTTGATGACGATAGCTTGGACATCGAAGTCATCATGGGTCGCGTTCCAGCGAATTCCAAGCATTTTGGCGATGCTGGAGTCTTCTAGCGTCAGGAAATCGGTATGGAGTAGATGGGAAGCCGGCAAGTCTACCAGAATGCCTTTATGGTTCGCAGTCCATTTGCGAAGGGAAAAACCTGCTGAGTCGAGAGACGCTATGAGTTGGTCACGGGTCTGGGTAGCTGTCACCAGGTCATGCGTGCCTGCGAACACATCACCCACGTACATGGAATGCTGTAGAATGTGTGACGCAAGCGAAACTTGTGCTTCACCTCGTCTGCCAATTGAAGAAGGCTGCGTATAGTAAGAAAAGGGGCGCAATTAACTCCAAACGTTACCGTTTGAAGCTCGAAGTCGGTAAGTTCGGACTTGTACGGGTCTCGGAAGAGAATACGCTGAGTAGTAGGAATATGCGAGTTCTAATCCAAATGGCTCCATCCGTATATTTTGGCGGAGACTCTCCATCTAAGGGGCGCTGTGTGTGTATGAGTGAGAAAGAAGATTGAAGGCTAGCGGCAGGCGGACGGACAGACGATCATTTGGTTGATAGGGGAGATGATGTGGAAGAAGGGAGAGGGAGGGAGAGACGTGCTTTGTGGTATGTGAGTATTGGGAGAGCAGCAGTGGCAAGATGGTTGTCGAAGGGAGAGGGAGGGAGAGACGTGCGTTATAGTATGTGAGTATTGGGAGAGCAGCAGCGACAAAATGCTTGACGTAGGGAGAGGGAGGGGAGAGACGTGTGTTATGATATGTGAGTATTGGGGAGAGCAGCAGCGGCAAGATGCTTGCCTTTGGAATTGTTGTTGTAGGATATCATATTAAGATTTTTTTATTGCTGAAGTGTGAATGGATGAGGGTAGGATTTTTATGAGTCGAGCGACTGTGGAATGTGTGCTCGCGGGTGGCAGCTTGCTAAGCAGAGGCTGCCTAAGCAGAGGCTGCCTAAGCAGAAGTGTGTTGTAGTTGTTGTTGTTTATTTAATTGCTTCGCTTTTGACACGCCGCCTCAGAAGCGTAGTGAAATTTAATGTAAACATAAAGTGAACGGATCGAACTGTGGCTTCGCGTGCATATATGATCTGGAGCGTGGGGCTGCCTAAGCAGAGGCTGCCTAAGCAGAAGTAGTGTTGTAGTTGCTGTTGTTTATTTAATTGCTTAGGACCGAACTGCGGCTTGACTCGAATTTGCTGGAATTAAATTAATGTAAACATTTCCGAAGAATGCAATGAAAGTAAGCGGAACTGAACCGAACATGATTGAACATAGACAGATTTTTTTTATTTCTATTTCGTTGTTGTTGGCATGTTTCTTTTTTCTTTTTTTAATTTAGAAGGGTTCAGCCGGAGTATGAAAATGAATGTACACTCGTAAATTTTACATTTTATAGTTTTCTTAATTCTTGGAATTCGCTTAATTAATTCTTGGAAAATACGGTATACAACCGTAAGTATCGTACGAGTTTTTCACTTAATATAGAACAAATAGAAGTCAGTCAACAATCAACTATTAACTAAACAGGATGAACCACGTAAACATGGCAACATTTTTAACTCGATTTCATTAGTTTTTAGTAACTCACAGGGAAAATATACTGGAGGAGCATTTTGATTACATTTTAACAGGCTATACAAAACTAATCAAATACAAAGATGCCTTTGCAATTATCTCCAAACATGGATGTCATTATAGTACATGTTGCTGGGCTTCTAGTGAAGCTGTGGATGGACCAGACACCTGCATCTGCTGCACTATGAATTTAACTATTGCCAGAATAAATAAATTTATAACATTTTATACAAGAATCTATAAATAAAATACGACATATTTGTAAAATTAAATTATTTCTTTATTTTTTTATTAAATTTTTTTTGACAATTTGTATATGTTTCGAGCAGGGGTTGCGATTGTGGAAAGTCCTAAACCTCCAATCGAAAATCTTCTCCATCTTCCTCCATCAGTTTTATTATGTAATAATTTCCGTTGTTGAACTCTGCTATATAGTAGTCGCATCACTAATATCGTTGAATTTCTGCGGTAGAAAAATTACGCAAACTTCCAGCTCCATTAGGATTAGATCCCCATATTTGGTTTTTGTCCTGCGCAGACTTTTTATTGTATAAAATCTGCTGGGTTCCATGTCCTTGACATACAGAATATTTTTCTGATCAAAGTTTTTTCCATTAAAGTCCTTCACAGCAGTGAATGAGGCAGACATGCAATCATCTTGGTACAGTTGATTTATTTTTGTATTCTTATTATTTTTGTATTTACTTAAACAAGTAATTTAGTGAATTTTTCGAGTTGTCTACACCGGTTCAAAACTACACAGAGACTAAATGTTCAAAGCTAAAAATGCAGTATTTATATATCATAGCTATAACGATCATGTGTTAAAATAAGTATAAATAGTGGTGGAAATCCTCCTCCTAATCATCTTCACCTTCATCATCAACATCGAAATCCAACATAGAATATAAAAAATTTAAATAATGTTTATATTAAAAGTTGTTGTGTGCGCCTGTTTCGCTGTCACATAAGTGAAAAAAGTATAAATAATATTAATATATGTTAAACTTTAGTTTTGGCAACAACGCCTGTTTCGCTGTCACACAAGTGAAAAAAGTATAAATAATATTAATATATGTTAAGCTTTAGTTTTGGCAACATGCTTATTTGTTTTTTCTGCTTGCCTTGTTTGTGTCTATTTTCGTTGTTTTCGTCCACTGTAATCCGTTAATCAAGAAAGTTCTAGAAGTTAGAACTGACCTTGATTTCTGTGTGGTCACTGCTCTCAATTTTTAGCTTTGCAAAATTGATGTGTCTTATGTCTAGCTGTAAGTATGTACTTACCTGTCGTGCTCCCCATACCGAATTTTACTTTAACTTTCATTGCGTTTGTAACTAATCGTGCGTTTATTCGCTCACTCAATTTGCTGTCTTTTGATTTTACTCTTTGCCACGCCCTTGTAATTAATATTTTATCCGCTTCGTGACGCTTATTCAAGTCTCGTGTTTTATCATAAGCTATGTCGTGCTCTCTACATGCGGCGTCCAGGGGATTGATTCCTTTATCGCCTCTTGCCAAGCGTTGGTTTAGTTTAGTTCCTGGTTCACAAAACCGATAACCCGGTAAATAAAGTTCAATTGGTAGAGAATTTATTACACCATTTAATAAACCTCTTCCGGTTACTGACTGATTATTACTGATATGTTTCTTGTAAATTATAGCCATTTTATATCTTTTTTCTTTTACTGAATGAAAATTAATATAAAGGTGTGGTTATTGTATATTTATATTAATTGCTAAAATGCGTTTCGTTAAGCAAGACACAAATATTGTTGTAAAAAATCTGGATTCTGTTACTGACAACGTATCGAAATCCCGACACGGCTCCCTGCTGCCGAATTCAATAAGATGCCTTATTGTCGGGCCTTCAAATTGTGGAAAGACCAACGTCATGTTGAGTTTAATAGAAAGCCCTAATGGACTGAATTTTGCAAATATATACTTATATTCAAAGTCGTTGTATCAACCGAAATATGAATATTTAAAACAATTAATGAAACCCACTCAAAATATGAGACTATTTACATTTTCCGACAACGAACAAGTTCCCAAACCAGATGAAGCAAAAACCAACTCAATAATGATATTCGATGATGTTGCTTGTGAGAAGCAAGATAACATTAGAGAATACTTTTGTATGGGCAGACACAAATGCATCAATTGTTTTTATTTATGTCAAACATATACACGCATCCCCAAGCATTTAGTACGCGATAATGCCAACATGATTATTATGTTTAAGCAAGACGAGATGAACATGAAGCACATATACAATGATCATGTAGGAACAGACATGACTTTTGAAAAATTTCTAAATATATGTAGAGAGTGTTGGAAAGACAAGTATGGATTTCTGGTAATCAGCAAAGACGAACCGATTGGTGATGGGCGTTATAGAAAAGGTTTTGACATTTACATCCAATTATAAATAAAAGCATCCCCGATACTTTCATACTAGTATGAAAACAGCCTTTGAACTGATCTGATAGCTGATACACCTGATCTGATCTGTTAGCTCTTTAAGCAGATGCTAAGAATGAATGAAAAAATATTAAAAGACCCGGTAAGAACCAGACGTATTTTGAAACAGAAATTTCGCAACCTAAAACTGAGTAAAGCAGATGTAGAAAATCAAATAGAAGAGTCACTTAAGCCAATCACAAAACCTCTAAAGGAATTGGTTCGAAACACTACAATACCAACAACATCAACAAATAACAAGAATGTTCTCGATTTTACGCATAATGAGATGCCACTCAAACTAAAAACAAGTACACCACATAAAGCAAAGAAAGAGATCGATTTTACAGACGAAACTCTTGCCAATAGTAATGAAGACGGCGCCTTTTTCTCTCAAATAAATGATACAGAGGAAGATGTAAACAAATCAGCTAAAGTCATGGATTTATCTGAGCTGGAACAACAAAATGAGCTGGATACTGCATATGGACTGCATAGAGGAACAGATGGTGAATCGTGATTTGGAAACAGTGCTTTCAAAATACAAAACGGCGAAATATTAATATCCGACAAACCGTTTGACACTTCATCCCCCACCTCTTTCAACCTTACACCTGGTCTCTTTCAGTTATTGTTTCACAAGACACCATCAAATTATAACGAAGCAGATCTACAAGTTTACAAAACAATTTTAATTTTATATTTTTTTTAATTTTAATTTTAGCCTTTTTAATTTCTTTTATATTTACAGTAGCTATGGAGTACATTTTTGAGCGGAGGCCTATGAACTCCCTCATTATTTTCCCCTTACACTCATCCTTCATCATGCCGAGCACTTTGGCATTCCTAAGGGCAAATTATATACATTGTCCTCCGGATATTCGAATCTATCAAATTTTGATTCGATATCATCTCGAATATCCCTATAAAAATCTAGAGTCTTGATTGAATATATGAAGGAATCTGTATCCATATAGTTCAATGCAAGACTCTCTTGGAATTTCGGTAGCATGAAGTCATAGTGGAAGTTATACATCTTCCACTTTGATAATTCAAGCACCGAAAATCCTAAATAAATGGGCTTGTTGTAAACGGTGCTAATCCTACTCATTTGAATCGCAATCATGTCTTCTGTGAATTGTGAAGAGCAGTGAAAATTAGGTTTAGCAATTAGTGCGCGAACTCCCAATCGCTTTCCTCGACTTTCCCAGCTATTCACAATCTTGACATATTTCCGTTTATTAACATTTTCCATTGTTTTCCCTTACACTGCATTGTTTAGCAGTTTAAAGAAATTCTTTTCAAAAGTATTTCTAGCTAAACTGCGGTGATGGGTATTTAAGTCGATATATTGTTTTAACCAACAAGACTGCCTAAACTTCAATGCCTTGTGGAATATAATGAATTATATAATTTTTGGAATTTTTGGAATTATATAATTTTTGGAAATTATAATGAATTATATAATTAGTGTTGTTGGTTAAATCAACTATTAACTTTTTACACTTGGAGCTACCCACAGTTTTATTTTTCGCGCAAAATGGTAAATCATTATGCGCGTCATGTAAACTCTGAGGGTAGTCCAAGTCTACTTAAAAAATAAACCCAGTGGACGAATCCTCTGGCATTGAAAGAATGCTGCTGACGCTAAAATTATTAACGTCAGCAACCCATTCAAATCCCCCATACGGTAAATATTGCGACGTTGCCCAACCGTATAGGTTATTGGCACCCAAATACATTAAGTATTCTGACGGCTTACTTGGATCGTAATCCGTCATATACTTATTATTTGCATTTGAATGCCTCTTGCTACATTGATCAATGCCGCCCCGTATGCCATTCTGTACGAAAATATACATGTCAACGTCAGTAAGCAGCTCCAGTTCTATGTTGGTTGTTTTCAACATTGCATCCCAAGACAAACCTGGAGCCGTGTAATACTGACAGGGATCCAGATTGTAAATATTTTTGCACACGTTTCTGAAATTTTCAAAAACGTCTGCCAAAATAAGTACATCTGTTTTCAGATAGAGGATCATGTAATCATTCAGTGTTTGACAATTAAAAACTTGCCAAACTCTTTGAGCATGCTCATAATCCTCCACTGCACATTCTGTACCAGTCAATCGACTGAAGAAATCAGCCCGAGTAGGAAGACTAGTTTCTTGCAGGCGATCAACTGAATTGATGTATTTATATGGGAATACACCTTTCCTCCTGAGAAGATTAAATTCTTCATCGTTTGGATACATTTGGCGCACTGCATGAAAATCATTAGGTGTAAGATTTTGCGTCAATGTATCCAAACTGGAAGCCATAAAGCGAAAAGAATCCAAGAACCTGAGTTCAATGGTCTTTTCGCTTACGCGTATCCTCTTCGACAGGGATACGTACAACTCTTTATTTAGGGGGATAACATTTATATCCCCCTCAAATAAATTGAGTTCCTTAATAAATAAGTGGCAGTAATAGCCAGAAAAATTGTGAAAAAATATAGGGATAAAATGTGCAATTTGATATTTCAAATTGCACTCATTGTGTGCTGGACCCCTATACTTTCCCGTTAAATGGCAATGATCTGCCACTCTATCTGCACCCAATGTCTGTTCACAAATGTGACAGACATTGTACTCAGACTGATGTCTGAGTTCTCCCAAACCCAAGGGAGTCATAGGCCTCACGACACTCAAATAATTTTCATAAATATCTTTACAATCCCCCACCAAACTTTGAATAAATTTAGTGGTGGCATCCTCACCCGTATATACAACAAACTTATCTAAATTACTATTATACTTACAAACTATGTAGTAACTAAAAGCTATTGATATGTGCTTCTGCACATTACTACTATTTAAACTTACATCTACACTTCTATCTACATTTCTTAAAATACACTCGAAATCGCTATAAACTACAAACGGTACATCTAACTTACGTTCTAAATTCTTAAAACTAAGTGATGCCTCCTCCTGTTGGGGCATCACCGTCAACACCTTTTTGCATACTTCCTTGTTCTGCTCTGCAGTAGTCGCATTATGCGAGTACTGCAGGCAGCTGTTACAGAAATACGTTCTACCTTTATATGCCGTCTGCTGACTCATCAATAATCTGTAAAGAAAAAAGAATAAAAACACAAAATTAGTTATGAAAGTCATTAATCATTAGTTTTAATTTAAATTACCTCGACATGCTCTTTATCCACACGTAGTGGGACCGCTCATTATCATTCTCCAACACATATGTCTCGATGCTGCCATTAAAAGCAGACTTTATTACTTTTAGATGTTCGTTTATTGGGACCCAACAATTCTTTTTATGTTTATTGGTCCGAACATGATGGGCCCAATCTTTTTATAAGACGTTTTCGTTGCAGTTAGGGCAACGAATATGAGTTGGTAATGATGATGATGCTGTTGATGTTGAAGGCTGAAGGAGGATTGGTTGAATACGCTGCTGTTGCTACTGACGATGATGATGAATGAGGGTGAAATTTAGTATTATGCGTCTGAAGGGCATCGCGTCGAGAAAATTTTATCCCACATTTGCTGCAATCGAATGTCTGCTTCTCGTGCTTCGACACAACGTGGCGTTTAAGGTTGTGCTTTTCAGAAAACATCTGACCACACTCGCTACAAATAGAGCCTTTCATAGTATTGGAAATGGTGGTGTTGTTGATGCTGTTGTTGCTGTTGTCGTTGGCAGGCATGGTAGTAGTGGTGGAGTCGGTTTTGTTTCTGTTGTTTATGTTGTTGTTGTTGTAGTTGTTGTTATTCTGCTGCTATTGATGTTGTTGGTGCTGTTCTTGTATATTCTGTAAATTAAAGGAATAAATTAAACGTAAAAATCTATAGACTACAGAAAAAGAAAATATTAAATATATTCGTATTACAATATATTATTTTATATTTTAAAAAATTGTTGAATTATTAATATAATTGTAATTATACTTGTAAATACTTTCAACTATTAATTACTATTTTCTTTGTGACTATTTTTTATTATAGGTATTTATTTTTATATATATAAATTTACTTACCTCTTAAATAATGTGGTTTTCCTTCTCTGTAGTTGTTATTGGTGTTGTAGTAGTTGTTGTTGGTGTTGTTATTGTTGTTGTTAAAGACTTTTATTTAAAGTTTTAGAGTTTTATTTCGCTTTTTAAAATGTTTTTACCTTTTTAAAATTTTTTCCAAGTTTTTCACTTTCAAAATATCGTCTTGACTTTCAAAATGTTCTGTGCACTTTCCAAAAATCTTTTTATTTAAGTTTTTTCACTTTCAAAATATTGTCTTGACTTTCGAAATGTTCTGCGCACTTTCCAAAAATCTTTTTATTTCAGTTTTTTCACTTTCAAAATGTTGTCTTGACTTTTTAATTTTCAAAATTTTTTACTTTTTTAAAAATCTTTTTATTTGTTAACGCCAACTGCCGCTCGCCAGAGGTGCTCCCTCATCGATCGGTAGGGTGTCAGGAGTGAGCACTCCAGTCTCTCTCCTGTCAGCCTGCCGGTCGTGAGGGGCGCCTATCTCGAAAGCGTAAGCCCGGCTGCGGGCTCTCTCCGCGGCAACTGGCGCGGTTTGACCGCCTTCCAGCGATCGTCGCTGGACCCACACGAGTCACTTACTCTCCAACATCTGACGCGTGCAGAGTGGTAGTGTTCGAAACGCTTGCAATTATTCTGTGGTGCCATCAAGCAAATAGAAAAAGTGTAAAACTATATTTCCAATAAAAACAATTGTAAATTTTTGTGAATCTCAAATAAAAATTTTGGTCCTTCGAGCCGGATATATGCTCGGAGACCACCCAAGCCATTTTCAAAGAAACATTTGGTCCAGACGAGCCGGATTGCCGCCGCCCAGGAACCATCGTCAACGACGCCCAGGTCTGAACAATCGTCACCGACGCCCCAATCACCTAGCAGAGTGAAACGGTAAGTTCACCGTGTTTCATTTAATTTGGCCACCGCTTTTGTGCGAACTTGTACGCAAGTCTACTTGCGAGTTTAAAAGTGCGTCTCGTGCACTAGCTAGTGAGCACGGTGCACTTTGAATCCGTGCCCGTCACTCTAACCCCGTAGAGCCCTTCCGGCCATATACATACCTCCTTATATATATATATATATATATATATATATATATATATATATATATATATATATATATATATATATATATATATATATATATATATATATATATATATTTTTTTTTTTTTTTTTTAATATCAGTCAGATATATATATATATATCAGTCAGCCTTGGTGCTGCCGTTATTCTTGGCGCTATTCTTATATATATATATATACCCTTCATTTGACCGTCAAACCTTCGAGAATCGTCGATTCGTGGGTAACGGTCCCCAAGAATAACGGCAGCACCAAGGCTTGAGGTTTTTTGTTGCTGACCGTCTTCGCAAGCATTGCTTGCTGCGAAGCCCACATTAAAAATTTACCGCTTGATTTCTACTAAGCCCCGCGCTCTCACAAAGAAAGTGAAAGCATTTCACACTTTTGCTTTCTTGTTATGCGCTCGTCTAGCTTCTCGAAGAGCGAATTACTTGTGCGCTTAGTGCAAGTCGAAAAACCACCACCTTTTGCTGGCTGGTTTTTGCGGGTACTTTTTTCTGCTGCTCACGCTCTTCTGCTTGCGTTGATCAGTCATACAGAGTGCACACAGAACACAAAAACCTGTTTTTTCTGCCTGCACTCTCCCAAGTGATAGCAGTGTAAGATTCACTATTCAACGGTGACCCCACGCGAAATCGAAAGAGCGAGACACCCGGTAGGCAGAAGTGTTCGCAGCGACTAGTCTCTTTGTAACTAGTTGCCAATTTAAGAGACAACGCGTGGTTAATTTTCGGCAGCAAGCTTTTCGAGCCCCAACGCCATCGCATAGCGACCCGAAAACATTTTTGCGATTTTTTACCAATAAAATAAAAAGTTTTTCCGGAATCAGTTTTCGGAGCGTTTTATTTCGTTTTCATTTCGATTTTGCGACCTCCTTCACCGCCCCTATCCGTAAACCAGACACACAGTGGCGGCGCTCGCATCCTTCATTCGCCTGGCCGATGCGCTGATCGAGTTCGAGGTGTACTTCGACAAGACACCCACCACGGACCACACCGTTTACACCCTTGGGATTCAGCGGGAGGAAATACGATCGCAGTGGCTGCTGATTAAAAGCGCCTATGAAAAGGTGCTTGCGGAGCTGGACTCGACGAAGCACAGAGGCAAAGAATTCGAAGGCGTAAAGGAGAAGCGGCGCCAATGCTATGCGGTATATCTGCGCTGCGCGGGAAAAATTGATCAGCTGATCGAAGCCGCAGTGTCCCCTCCAGTTGCCGCGACCCCGTCGCCGATGCCAGCTGAGATGCCCCAGTCAGGCTACAATATTAGCCTGCCCCCCTGCGACACCCAAGCCTTCCATGGCGACTACCTTTCGTGGCCCTCTTTCAGGGATATGTTCACGGCCCTGTATATTCAGAATACCCGAATTGAGCCAGTGGAGAAGTTGTTCCACCTGAACCAAAAAGCTACGGGCGAAGCGAAAGAAATCGTGCAGAAATCCCCTCTCACGAATGAAGGTTTTGCCCAAGCGTGGAAAAATCTTTCCGACAGGTACAAGAACAGATGCGTCCTCACCAACGCCCATCTAAAGAAGCTCTTCGGCCTGTTCCCCATCACGAAGGAAACCGGTGGTGCTATTAAAGACCTGCAGCGCGAAATCAATAATATTCTCGCCGCACTCGCGCTACAAGGTGTCGATACCTCGCATTGGGACGCAATAATCGTCTTTTTGTGCTAGAGCAAGCTCCCAGAAGCAACGCTTTCCCTTTGGGAGCAATCTCTCACGAACAAAACGGAGATCCCAAAATGGACAGATCTGGATGCGTTTCTCACGCTTCCAGACCCTTGAAACGGTGCAAGATATTAAGTGCACACCCGCATCGAAGTCAACACAGCTCCCAGCTCCGACTCACTCAACTCCAGCCTCTAAACGCGTCAACACCTTCCAGTTGAAGGTGTCCCAAGATAGCTGCCCTCTTTGCCAGAAGAAGCACAAGTTGAGATCTTGCGCTCAGTTTCTCAACTTGCCCGTCCCACAGCGGCTGAATACCGTTCAGAAAAACCGCTTGTGCAGCAACTGCTTGGCCAGATCTCATTCCGTGAAAAACTGTCCAAGCAGATTCAATTGCGTCAAATGGCAGGCATCACACCCTCTTGCATCGTGAGCACGCTCCATCCTCATCGAATGCTGTATCAGATTCGACCCCACGTGCCTCACATCAAGAGCGGCGGTTTGAAAACGCTCCGCGTACTCAAGCCCCTGCCTATTCGAACTTCATTCCAAGTTCGACTCATCATGCTTTTCAGCAAGAAAGGCCGCATTCTTCGATGCGACCTCCCACGCATATACAGTCCACTCCTCCACCCACACAGGAACGAACTCAAGAGCAACGGTATGATAACGCTCCGAGTACTCAAGCCCCTGCCTATTCGAACTTCATTCCAGGTTCGACTCAACATGCTTCCCAGCAAGAAAGGCCGCATTCTTCGATGCGACCTCCCACGCATATACAGTCCACTTCTCCCCCCGCGCAACAGCGAAATGCACAGGACAAGCATCAGGTGTGCTTCGCGAAAGCACCAAAACAGGTTTTGTTAGGGACTGCCATGGTAACAATACGCCAACACGGTACATGTTACATCGCGCGCGCCTTAATTGATCCTGGGTCCGAAGTGTCGTTCATCTCGGAACGCATTCTTAAAGCTCTTAAAGCTCCCAGCGCGGCCAACTGCAGCCGTAGTTTCCGGTCTCAACGAGACCGTGTCAGCAAAAATATCAAGATCGTGCGATTTTCTCCTGAATTCGCCGCTTGATCCCAAATTCCAAATTCAGGTGACGGCGCTTGTGCTCTCACAAATCACAGGGCGGTTGCCCTCCCACTCGTTAGACAGGTCACTTCTCAGTGGCCTCCCGCAAGACATCGAGCTCGCAGATGTCAACTTCTCCAGAAGCGAGCAGGTCGACGTCCTCATCGGAGCCGATTTATACCCAGCAATCCTGCAGGACGGCATCCGCCGCCAAGTACTGGGCTCTCTCATGGCTCAGCAAACCGTGTTCGGTTGGATCCTAACCGGGCCGGTTCCCAATATACAATCTGACACGGCATCCATAAAAGTGGCTTACTTCAATGAAGTCTCCTTCGAACAACAGTTCGAACGTTTTTGGGAGGTGGAGGAACTTCCCAAAACTAGATGGCTATCCCCCTCCGACAAGTTTTGCGAAGAAAATTTCGTGAAAACAACGCGAAGACGCGATGACGGCCGCTATATCGTATCACTGCCCTTTAAAATCGGCTTTACAGACATGCTCCGCCTAGGGACCTCGAGACACATTGCGCTCAAACAATACACGCGTCTGGAAGCACGGTTAGGGAAAGACGAAGGCCTCAAGCACCAGTACGACACGGTGTTAAATGAGTATGTCGATTTAGGCCACATGAGAGTAGTCAATCCCCCAGAGCCGCAAGCGCCTAGAAATCACTACTATTTGACCCACCATGCCGTCATAAAGCCCGAAAGCACCTCGACGAAGGTCAGAGTCGTCTTTAACGCGTCCAGTCCAACCACCAGCGGACTAAGCCTCAATGATGTCATTCACACAGGCCTCGTGCTACAGACCGATTTGACTTTTCTAATTCTTCGTTGGCGCTTCTTCCGCTATGTCTTCAACGGAGACATTCAAAAAATGTATCGCCAAATATTGGTTGACCCAAAGCACACCCCTTATCAGCGCATTCTCTTCCGAGACCCGTACAAGTCCGAACTTACCGACTTCGAACTTCAAACCGTAACGTTTGGAGTTAATTGCGCCCCGTTCCTGGCAATACGCACCCTTCTTCAATTGGCAGACGACGTGAAGCACCTGTTCCCGCTTGCAGCACACATTCTACAGCATTCCATGTACGTGGATGATGTGTTAGCAGGCACGCATGACCTGGTGACAGCTACCCAGACCCGCGACCAACTCATAGCGGCTCTCGACTCGGCAGGGTTTGCCCTTCGAAAATGGACTGCCAACCATAAAGGCATTCTGGCAGACTTACCGGCATACCATCTGCTCCATTCCGATTTTCTGACGCTAGAAGATTCCAGCACCGCCAAAATGCTTGGAATTCGCTGGAACGCGACCCATAATGAGTTCTACTTCGATGTCCAAGCCATCGCCATCAAAACTGCGTACACGAAACGAGAAATGTTGTCTCTGGTCGCCAAGCTGTTCGACCCAGCCGGTTAGCTGGCTCCGATCATCGTTGCAGCAAAGATTTTGATTCAGCAAGTCTGGTTGCACAAAATCGACTGCGATGACACTCTGCCTCAGGTAACTCATGCTAACTGGTTGAGTTTTCTCCAGAATCATCAGCACATCCGCGCCATCCGCATCTCCGCATCCCGCGATGGGTGAGTTACACCCCAGAAAGCGAAGTCGAACTCCATGCGTTTTGCGATGCCTCACAGAAAGCCTACGCAGGAGTCATCTATGCCCGCATCAAGGTCGCTCAGGAAGTCCAAGTTTTCCTTTTGTACTCCAAAACCCGGGTTGCCCCAATTAAAACTTTGTCTCTCCCCAGGTTAGAATTGTGCTCAGCTGAGATGGTCGACACTCTCGTGCCCACGCTGCAGCTGCCCCATTACACGATCTACTGTTGGAGCGACTCCACCATTGTCTTGGACTGGCTGAAGAAATCCCCCTGCGTTGGGGCGACGTTCGTGGCAAACCGAGTTGCCAAAATCATCGAGAAGGTACCACAGTCGCAATGGTTCCATGTGGATTCCCTGGATAACCCCGCGGATTTAGCCAGTCGCGGTGCCACGCCCCAAGACCTCGCTGAGAGCACCCTCTGGTGGAATGGCCCTGCTTGGCTCGCCCACGATAAGGATCGCTGGCCCGAATTCCGCGCCTCAGACGAATACGTCACCACACTGGAGCAGAAGACTGTCAGAACGGTGCACACCCATTGCGCTCCCGAGGAGGATCCGCTCGAACGATTTTCGTCGCTGCCACGAGCCCTACGCGTATACTCATACGTATATCGATTTCTTCACAACGCTCATCCTGCTAAGCGGGACCGTCGCTCGCACCCCAACCTGTACCTCCCACCGGGAGAAATAAAGGAAACGAAACGCTGCCTCGCGATATCCTGCCAGAAGATTCACTTCGCCGACGAGTACGCCGCGCTAGAAAACCACGCGATGCTGCGATCCAAAAGCAGCCTACTCTCGTTGAACCCGTTCCTACACACGGACAACACGATGCGCGTTGGCGGGTGGTTGTCCTCGTGTCCCAATCTGCCTTTCGACGAACGGCACCCAATTATTCAGCCATACGGCTGTCAATTTTCGCGATTGCTCATTCGTTTTATACACGAAATATCTCTACACGGGGGCAACCAATTAGTTCTTCGTCTGGTCCGTAGCCAATTGTGGATTCCCAAGGTGAAAAACCTCATCAAAACGACGACCCATACTTGCAAGCCGTGCATCCTACATCGGAAGAAGCAACGGACCCAACTCATGGCCGCCTTGCCACCAGAACGCATCACGTTCTCCCGCCCATTTGCCAATACCGGAGCCGATTTCGCCGGCCCGTTCGATATCAAAAATTACACGGGACGAGCGTGCTTAATCACCAAGAGCTATGTTTGTGTCTTTGTCTGTTTCGCAACGAAGGCCATTCATTTGGAACCCACTAGCGACCTCTCAACCGCTACCTTCCTTGCCGCCTTTTCCCCGTTCGCCGCCCGCAGAGGCTGCCCTGCCAACCTATACTCGGATAACGGCACCAATTTTGTAGGCGCCTCCAAGGAGCTCCGGCGCGACTTCCAGGACTTCATGTCGCGTACAAAGGAACTGATAGAAACCCGGTATTCACACCAAGACGTCTCCTGGCATTTTCTGCCGCCAGGAGCCCCGCACATGGGCGGCCTATGGGAAGCGGGGGTCAAGAGCCTCAAAACCCATCTCCGGAAGGTGGCCCCAGCCATAAAATTCACCTTCGAAGAATTCTCCACTCTTCTGAGTAAGATCGAGTCGTGCCTTAATTCACGCCCCTCACTGCTTCCTCCGAAGACCCAACCGTGATGGAAGCCATCACCCCCGGCCATTTTCTAATTCTAAGCGGCATAACAACCCGCTCTACATTCTCAATCGGTGGCGACGCGTGCAAGCGCTCGCTCAGCATCTCTGTCTGAGATGGAAGACAGAATACCTGCGCGAACTTTCCCACCGTACAAAGTGGAAGATTCCACAGCGAGATTTCCAACTCAACGATCTCGTGGTCATTCGCGACGATAACTTGCCGTCGAACTCATGGCGCTTAGGCCGGGTTACAGCTGTCCACCGCGGACAAGACAACCGCGTACGCGTGGCTGACCTCTTAACCGAAAGGGGTCACGTCACGCGTCCCATTACGAAACTAGTGCCCTTACCCTGTGCATGACAGCCTGTTAGTAACCCCGTCTTTTCTCATTACAGCATCATCATGTATCTGATCCGCCGGCAATATGCGCGGACCCGCAGAGGGCGGCTGCTAGCACCACCCGGGGCTGTGCCCATCTGTGCCGCCTCCACCGCCGCGCCACCCATTGCTGCCCACCGGGAGCCGTCCCCAAGCGCCGACGCCCTGGTGCTCGACGTCTCGGCCGAGGAGGCACAGGCGATCGCCACGGCACGACACTCGCCCACCCCGCCGACCCGAGCTGCCCGAAGCTTCTTCGTCCGGTTCGAGGAAGCCTCCTCCGATCCGGCCCCATCACCGAGGCCTCTCTACTGTGACGACCTCCGTATACGCGGAAGTCTCCGAGTTCGCGCGATGTCGGTGCGACATCCGCCGCGCCACTTGCCGCATGCCCCACCAGAGCCGGCCCAGAGACGTGCGGCCTCACCACCCTCGCCGGCCCCGAGACGTCTGCGGCCCGCTACGCCAGAACCGGTGCCGCGACGTGCACCACCAGCACCGCCGGCTCCATCAGCACCATCGGCCCCAAGACACGCGCCCCCAGGTCGTCCGGCCCCACGACGCGCGCCAGTGATGCCGGCCAGGCGGCACGCCTGGTGCCCGCCAGCCCAGCGGCTTCCTACGGAGGGCCGCGAGCGCGAGCTGTGCTGTCCCCTGTGTACGGGGCGGCATGTGCTGAGCCGTTGTCAGCTGTTTCGGCAACAGACACCAGCGCAGCGGAATTTAACGGCATCCGCAAGACACATGTGCCGCAACTGTTTGGCGCGGTCGCACCGTTTGGTTGAATGTCGGAGCCCCATGCGCTGCCGCAAGTGCGGGGAGGCGCACCACACGCTCCTCCACTAGGCCGGAGACGAGGCACGGCGCCTGTTGGCGGGGTTTGGGGGTTTGCAGTCCTGCAAGGCGGGCGGTATGTTAACGCCAACTGCCGCTCGCCAGAGGTGCTCCCTCATCGATCGGTAGGGTGTCAGGAGTGAGCACTCCAGTCTCTCTCCTGTCAGCCTGCCGGTCGTGAGGGGCGCCTCTCTCGGGAGCGTAAGCCCGGCTGCGGGCTCTCTCCGCGGCAACTGGCGCGGTTTGACCGCCTTCCAGCGATCGTCGCTGGACCCACACGAGTCACTTACTCTCCAACATCTGACGCGTGCAGAGTGGTAGTGTTCGAAACGCTTGCAATTATTCTGTGGTGCCATCAAGCAAATAGAAAAAGTGTAAAACTATATTTCCAATAAAAACAATTGTAAATTTTTGTGAATCTCAAATAAAAATTTTGGTCCTTCGAGCCGGATATATGCTCGGAGACCACCCAAGCCATTTTCAAAGAAACATTTGGTCCAGACGAGCCGGATTGCCGCCGCCCAGGAACCATCGTCAACGACGCCCAGGTCTGAACAATCGTCACCGACGCCCCAATCACCTAGCCGAGTGAAACGGTAAGTTCACCGTGTTTCATTTAATTTGGCCACCGCTTTTGTGCGAACTTGTACGCAAGTCTACTTGCGAGTTTAAAAGTGCGTCTCGTGCACTAGCTAGTGAGCACGGTGCACTTTGAATCCGTGCCCGTCACTCTAGCCCCGTAGAGCCCTTCAGGCCATATACATTTTATATATATATATATATATATATATACCCTTCATTTGACCGTCAAACCTTCGAGAATCGTCGATTCGTGGGTAACGGTCCCCAAGAATAACGGCAGCACCAAGGCTTGAGGTTTTTTGTTGCTGACCGTCTTCGCAAGCATTGCTTGCTGCGAAGCCCACATTAAAAATTTAAAAATTTACCGCTTGATTTCTACTAAGCCCCGCGCTCTCACAAAGAAAGTGAAAGCATTTCACACTTTTGCTTTCTTGTTCTGCGCTCGTCTAGCTTCTCGAAGAGCGAATTACTTGTGCGCTTAGTGCAAGTCGAAAAACCACCACCTTTTGCTGGCTGGTTTTTGCGGGTACTTTTTTCTGCTGCTCACGCTCTTCTGCTTGCGTTGATCAGTCATACAGAGTGCACACAGAACACAAAAACCTGTTTTTTCTGCCTGCACTCTCCCAAGTGATAGCAGTGTAAGATTCACTATTCAACGGTGACCCCACGCGAAATCGAAAGAGCGAGACACCCGGTAGGCAGAAGTGTTCGCAGCGACTAGTCTCTTTGTAACTAGTTGCCAATTTAAGAGACAACGCGTGGTTAATTTTCGGCAGCAAGCTTTTCGAGCCCCAACGCCATCGCATAGCGACCCGAAAACATTTTTGCGATTTTTTACCAATAAAATAAAAAGTTTTTCCGGAATCAGTTTTCGGAGCGTTTTATTTCGTTTTCATTTCGATTTTGCGACCTCCTTCACCGCCCCTATCCGTAAACCAGACACACAGTGGCGGCGCTCGCATCCTTCATTCGCCTGGCCGATGCGCTGATCGAGTTCGAGGTGTACTTCGACAAGACACCCACCACGGACCACACCGTTTACACCCTTGGGATTCAGCGGGAGGAAATACGATCGCAGTGGCTGCTGATTAAAAGCGCCTATGAAAAGGTGCTTGCGGAGCTGGACTCGACGAAGCACAGAGGCAAAGAATTCGAAGGCGTAAAGGAGAAGCGGCGCCAATGCTATGCGGTATATCTGCGCTGCGCGGGAAAAATTGATCAGCTGATCGAAGCCGCAGTGTCCCCTCCAGTTGCCGCGACCCCGTCGCCGATGCCAGCTGAGATGCCCCAGTCAGGCTACAATATTAGCCTGCCCCCCTGCGACACCCAAGCCTTCCATGGCGACTACCTTTCGTGGCCCTCTTTCAGGGATATGTTCACGGCCCTGTATATTCAGAATACCCGAATTGAGCCAGTGGAGAAGTTGTTCCACCTGAACCAAAAAGCTACGGGCGAAGCGAAAGAAATCGTGCAGAAATCCCCTCTCACGAATGAAGGTTTTGCCCAAGCGTGGAAAAATCTTTCCGACAGGTACAAGAACAGATGCGTCCTCACCAACGCCCATCTAAAGAAGCTCTTCGGCCTGTTCCCCATCACGAAGGAAACCGTGGTGCTATTAAAGACCTGCAGCGCGAAATCAATAATATTCTCGCCGCACTCGCGCTACAAGGTGTCGATACCTCGCATTGGGACGCAATAATCGTCTTTTTGTGCTAGAGCAAGCTCCCAGAAGCAACGCTTTCCCTTTGGGAGCAATCTCTCACGAACAAAACGGAGATCCCAAAATGGACAGATTTGGATGCGTTTCTCACGCTTCCAGACCCTTGAAACGGTGCAAGATATTAAGTGCACACCCGCATCGAAGTCAACACAGCTCCCAGCTCCGACTCACTCAACTCCAGCCTCTAAACGCGTCAACACCTTCCAGTTGAAGGTGCCCCAAGATAGCTGCCCTCTTTGCCAGAAGCAGCACAAGTTGAGATCTTGCGCTCAGTTTCTCAACTTGCCCGTCCCACAGCGGCTGAATACCGTTCAGAAAAACCGCTTGTGCAGCAACTGCTTGGCCAGATCTCATTCCGTGAAAAACTGTCCAAGCAGATTCAATTGCGTCAAATGGCAGGCATCACACCCTCTTGCATCGTGAGCACGCTCCATCCTCATCGAATGCTGTATCAGATTCGACCCCACGTGCCTCACATCAAGAGCGGCGGTTTGAAAACGCTCCGCGTACTCAAGCCCCTGCCTATTCGAACTTCATTCCAAGTTCGACTCATCATGCTTTTCAGCAAGAAAGGCCGCATTCTTCGATGCGACCTCCCACGCATATACAGTCCACTCCTCCACCCACACAGGAACGAACTCAAGAGCAACGGTATGATAACGCTCCGAGTACTCAAGCCCCTGCCTATTCGAACTTCATTCCAGGTTCGACTCAACATGCTTCCCAGCAAGAAAGGCCGCATTCTTCGATGCGACCTCCCACGCATATACAGTCCACTTCTCCCCCCGCGCAACAGCGAAATGCACAGGACAAGCATCAGGTGTGCTTCGCGAAAGCACCAAAACAGGTTTTGTTAGGGACTGCCATGGTAACAATACGCCAACACGGTACATGTTACATCGCGCGCGCCTTAATTGATCCTGGGTCCGAAGTGTCGTTCATCTCGGAACGCATTCTTAAAGCTCTTAAAGCTCCCAGCGCGGCCAACTGCAGCCGTAGTTTCCGGTCTCAACGAGACCGTGTCAGCAAAAATATCAAGATCGTGCGATTTTCTCCTGAATTCGCCGCTTGATCCCAAATTCCAAATTCAGGTGACGGCGCTTGTGCTCTCACAAATCACAGGGCGGTTGCCCTCCCACTCGTTAGACAGGTCACTTCTCAGTGGCCTCCCGCAAGACATCGAGCTCGCAGATGTCAACTTCTCCAGAAGCGAGCAGGTCGACGTCCTCATCGGAGCCGATTTATACCCAGCAATCCTGCTGGACGGCATCCGCCGCCAAGTACTGGGCTCTCTCATGGCTCAGCAAACCGTGTTCGGTTGGATCCTAACCGGGCCGGTTCCCAATACACAATCTGCCACGGCATCCATAAAAGTGGCTTACTTCAATGAAGTCTCCTTCGAACAACAGTTCGAACGTTTTTGGGAGGTGGAGGAACTTCCCAAAACTAGATGGCTATCCCCCTCCGACAAGTTTTGCGAAGAAAATTTCGTGAAAACAACGCGAAGACGCGATGACGGCCGCTATATCGTATCACTGCCCTTTAAAATCGGCTTTACAGACACGCTCCGCCTAGGGACCTCGAGACACATTGCGCTCAAACAATACACGCGTCTGGAAGCACGGTTAGGGAAAGACGAAGGCCTCAAGCACCAGTACGACACGGTGTTAAATGAGTATGTCGATTTAGGCCCCATGAGAGTAGTCAATCCCCCAGAGCCGCAAGCGCCTATAAATCACTACTATTTGCCCCACCATGCCGTCATAAAGCCCGAAAGCACCTCAACGAAGGTCAAAGTCGTCGAAAATGGACTGCCAACCATAAAGGCATTCTGGCAGACTTACCGGCATCCTATCTGCTCCATTCCGATTTTCTGACGCTAGAAGATTCCAGCACCGCCAAAATGCTTGGAATTCATCGAATGATGAGTTCTACTTCGATGTCCAAGCCATCGCCATCAAAGCTGCGTACACGAAACGAGAAATGTTGTCTCTGGTCGCCAAGCTGTTCGACCCAGCCGGTTAGCTGGCTCCGATCATCGTTGCAGCAAAGATTTTGATTCAGCAAGTCTGGTTGGACAAAATCGACTGCGATGACACTCTGCCTCAGGTAACTCATGCTAACTGGTTGAGTTTTCTCCAGAATCATCAGCACACCCGCCATCCGCATCTCCGCATCCCGCGATGGGTGAGTTACACCCCAGAAAGCGAAGTCGAACTCCATGCGTTTTGCGATGCCTCACAGAAAGCCTACGCAGGAGTCATCTATGCCCGCATCAAGGTCGCTCAGGAAGTCCAAGTTTTCCTTTTGTACTCCAAAACCCGGGTTGCCCCAATTAAAACTTTGTCTCTCCCCAGGTTAGAATTGTGCTCAGCTGAGATGGTCGACACTCTCGTGCCCACGCTGCAGCTGCCCCATTACACGATCTACTGTTGGAGCAACTCCACCATTGTCTTGGACTGGCTGAAGAAATCCCCCTGCGTTGGGGCGACGTTCGTGGCAAACCGAGTTGCCAAAATCATCGAGAAGGTACCACAGTCGCAATTGTTCCATGTGGATTCCCTGGATAACCCCGCGGATTTAGCCAGTCGCGGTGCCACGCCCCAAGACCTCGCTGAGAGCACCCTCTGGTGGAATGGCCCTGCTTGGCTCGCCCACGATAAGGATCGCTGGCCCGAATTCCGCGCCTCAGACGAATACGTCACCACACTGTAGCAGAAGACTGTCAGAACGGTGCACACCCATTGCGCTCCCGAGGAGGATCCGCTCGAACGATTTTCGTCGCTGCCACGAGCCCTACGCGTATACTCATACGTATATCGATTTCTTCGCCGGCCCGTTCGATATCAAAAATTACACGGGACGAGCGTGCTTAATCACCAAGAGCTATGTTTGTGTCTTTGTCTGTTTCGCAACGAAGGCCATTCATTTGGAACCCACTAGCGACCTCTCAACCGCTACCTTGCCGCCTTTTCCCCGTTCGCCGCCCGCAGAGGCTGCCCTGCCAACCTATACTCGGATAACGGCACCAATTTTGTAGGCGCCTCCAAGGAGCTCCGGCGCGACTTCCAGGACTTCATGTCGCGTACAAAGGAACTGATAGAAACCCGGTATTCACACCAAGACGTCTCCTGGCATTTTCTGCCGCCAGGAGCCCCGCACATGGGCGGCCTATGGGAAGCGGGGGTCAAGAGCCTCAAAACCCATCTCCGGAAGGTGGCCCCAGCCATAAAATTCACCTTCGAAGAATTCTCCACTCTTCTGAGTAAGATCGAGTCGTGCCTTAATTCACGCCCCTCACTGCTTCCTCCGAAGACCCAACCGTGATGGAAGCCATCACCCCCGGCCATTTTCTAATTCTAAGCGGCATAACAACCCGCTCTACATTCTCAATCGGTGGCGACGCGTGCAAGCGCTCGCTCAGCATCTCTGTCTGAGATGGAAGACAGAATACCTGCGCGAACTTTCCCACCGTACAAAGTGGAAGATTCCACAGCGAGATTTCCAACTCAACGATCTCGTGGTCATTCGCGACGATAACTTGCCGTCGAACTCATGGCGCTTAGGCCGGGTTACAGCTGTCCACCGCGGACAAGACAACCGCGTACGCGTGGCTGACCTCTTAACCGAAAGGGGTCACGTCACGCGTCCCATTACGAAACTAGTGCCCTTACCCTGTGCATGACAGCCTGTTAGTAACCCCGTCTTTTCTCATTACAGCATCATCATGTATCTGATCCGCCGGCAATATGCGCGGACCCGCAGAGGGCGGCTGCTAGCACCACCCGGGGCTGTGCCCATCTGTGCCGCCTCCACCGCCGCGCCACCCATTGCTGCCCACCGGGAGCCGTCCCCAAGCGCCGACGCCCTGGTGCTCGACGTCTCGGCCGAGGAGGCACAGGCAATCGCCACGGCACGGCACTCGCCCACCCCGCCGACCCGAGCTGCCCGAAGCTTCTTCGTCCGGTTCGAGGAAGCCTCCTCCGATCCGGCCCCATCACCGAGGCCTCTCTACTGTGACGACCTCCGTATACGCGGAAGTCTCCGAGTTCACGCGATGTCGGTGCGACATCCGCCGCGCCACTTGCCGCATGCCCCACCAGAGCCGGCCCAGAGACGTGCGGCCTCACCACCCTCGCCGGCCCCGAGACGTCTGCGGCCCGCTACGCCAGAACCGGTGCCGCGACGTGCACCACCAGCACCGCCGGCTCCATCAGCACCATCGGCCCCAAGACACGCGCCCCCAGGTCGTCCGGCCCCACGACGCGCGCCAGTGATGCCGGCCAGGCGGCACGCCTGGTGCCCGCCAGCCCAGCGGCACGCCTGGTGCCCGCCATCCCAGCGGCACGCCTGGTGCCCGCCATCCCAGCGGCACGCCTGGTGCCCGCCAGCCCAGCGGCTTCCTACGGAGGGCCGCGAGCGCGAGCTGTGCTGTCCCCTGTGTACGGGGCGGCATGTGCTGAGCCGTTGTCAGCTGTTTCGGCAACAGACACCAGCGCAGCGGAATTTAACGGCATCCGCAAGACACATGTGCCGCAACTGTTTGGCGCGGTCGCACCGTTTGGTTGAGTGTCGGAGCCCCATGCGCTGCCGCAAGTGCGGGGAGGCGCACCACACGCTCCTCCACTAGGCCGGAGACGAGGCACGGCGCCTGTTGGCGGGGATTGGGGGTTTGCAGTCCTGCAAGGCGGGCGGTATGTTAACGCCAACTGCCGCTCGCCAGAGGTGCTCCCTCATCGATCGGTAGGGTGTCAGGAGTGAGCACTCCAGTCTCTCTCCTGTCAGCCTGCCGGTCGTGAGGGGCGCCTCTCTCGGGAGCGTAAGCCCGGCTGCGGGCTCTCTCCGCGGCAACTGGCGCGGTTTGACCGCCTTCCAGCGATCGTCGCTGGACCAACACGAGTCACTTACTCTCCAACATCTGACGCGTGCAGAGTGGTAGTGTTCGAAACGCTTGCAATTATTCTGTGGTGCCATCAAGCAAATAGAAAAAGTCTAAAACTACATTTCCAATAAAAACAATTGTAAATTTTTGTGAATCTCAAATAAAAATTTTGGTCCTTCGAGCCGGATATATGCTCGGAGACCACCCAAGCCATTTTCAAAGAAACATTTGGTCCAGACGAGCCGGATTGCCGCCGCCCAGGAACCATCGTCAACGACGCCCAGGTCTGAACAATCGTCACCGACGCCCCAATCACCTAGCCGAGTGAAACGGTAAGTTCACCGTGTTTCATTTAATTTGGCCACCGCTTTTGTGCGAACTTGTACGCAAGTCTACTTGCGAGTTTAAAAGTGCGTCTCGTGCACTAGCTAGTGAGCACGGTGCACTTTGAATCCGTGCCCGTCACTCTAGCCCCGTAGAGCCCTTCCGGCCATATAAATTTTATATATATATATATATATATATATATATATATATATATATATATATATATATATATATATATATATATATATACCCTTCATTTGACCGTCAAACCTTCGAGAATCGTCGATTCGTGGGTAGCGGTCCCCAAGAATAACGGCAGCACCAAGGCTTGAGGTTTTTTGTTGCTTACCGTCTTCGCAAGCATTGCTTGCTGCGAAGCCCACATTAAAAATTTAAAAATTTACCGCTTGATTTCTACTAAGCCCCGCGCTCTCACAAAGAAAGTGAAAGCATTTCACACTTTTGCTTTCTTGTTCTGCGCTCGTCTAGCTTCTCGAAGAGCGAATTACTTGTGCGCTTAGTGCAAGTCGAAAAACCACCACCTTTTGCTGGCTGGTTTTTGCGGGTACTTTTTTCTGCTGCTCACGCTCTTCTGCTTGCGTTGATCAGTCATACAGAGTGCACACAGAACACTGTTTTTTCTGCCTGCACTCTCCCAAGTGATAGCAGTGTAAGATTCACTATTCAACGGTGACCCAACGCGAAATCGAAAGAGCGAGACACCCGGTAGGCAGAAGTGTTCGCAGCGACTAGTCTCTTTGTAACTAGTTGCCAATTTAAGAGACAACGCGTGGTTAATTTTCGGCAGCAAGCTTTTCGAGCCCCAACGCCATCGCATAGCGACCCGAAAACATTTTTGCGATTTTTTACCAATAAAATAAAAAGTTTTTCCGGAATCAGTTTTCGGAGCGTTTTATTTCGTTTTCATTTCGATTTTGCGACCTCCTTCACCGCCCCTATCCGTAAACCAGACACACAGTGGCGGCGCTCGCATCCTTCATTCGCCTGGCCGATGCGCTGATCGAGTTCGAGGTGTACTTCGACAAGACACCCACCACGGACCACACCGTTTACACCCTTGGGATTCAGCGGGAGGAAATACGATCGCAGTGGCTGCTGATTAAAAGCGCCTATGAAAAGGTGCTTGCGGAGCTGGACTCGACGAAGCACAGAGGCAAAGAATTCGAAGGCGTAAAGGAGAAGCGGCGCCAATGCTATGCGGTATATCTGCGCTGCGCGGGAAAAATTGATCAGCTGATCGAAGCCGCAGTGTCCCCTCCAGTTGCCGCGACCCCGTCGCCGATGCCAGCTGAGATGCCCCAGTCAGGCTACAATATTAGCCTGCCCCCCTGCGACACCCAAGCCTTCCATGGCGACTACCTTTCGTGGCCCTCTTTCAGGGATATGTTCACGGCCCTGTATATTCAGAATACCCGAATTGAGCCAGTGGAGAAGTTGTTCCACCTGAACCAAAAAGCTACGGGCGAAGCGAAAGAAATCGTGCAGAAATCCCCTCTCACGAATGAAGGTTTTGCCCAAGCGTGGAAAAATCTTTCCGACAGGTACAAGAACAGACGCGTCCTCACCAACGCCCATCTAAAGAAGCTCTTCGGCCTGTTCCCCATCACGAAGGAAACCGGTGGTGCTATTAAAGACCTGCAGCGCGAAATCAATAATATTCTCGCCGCACTCGCGCTACAAGGTGTCGATACCTCGCATTGGGACGCAATAATCGTCTTTTTGTGCTCCAGCAAGCTCCCAGAAGCAACGCTTTCCCTTTGGGAGCAATCTCTCACGAACAAAACGGAGATCCCAAAATGGACAGATCTGGATGCGTTTCTCACGCTTCCAGACCCTTGAAACGGTGCAAGATATTAAGTGCACACCCGCATCGAAGTCAACACAGCTCCCAGCTCCGACTCACTCAACTCCAGCCTCTAAACGCGTCAACACCTTCCAGTTGAAGGTGCCCCAAGATAGCTGCCCTCTTTGCCAGAAGCAGCACAAGTTGAGATCTTGCGCTCAGTTTCTCAACTTGCCCGTCCCACAGCGGCTGAATACCGTTCAGAAAAACCGCTTGTGCAGCAACTGCTTGGCCAGATCTCATTCCGTGAAAAACTGTCCAAGCAGATTCAATTGCGTCAAATGGCAGGCATCACACCCTCTTGCATCGTGAGCACGCTCCATCCTCATCGAATGCTGTATCAGATTCGACCCCACGTGCCTCACATCAAGAGCGGCAGTTTGAAAACGCTCCGCGTACTCAAGCCCCTGCCTATTCGAACTTCATTCCAAGTTCGACTCATCATGCTTTTCAGCAAGAAAGGCCGCATTCTTCGATGCGACCTCCCACGCATATACAGTCCACTCCTCCACCCACACAGGAACGAACTCAAGAGCAACGGTATGATAACGCTCCGAGTACTCAAGCCCCTGCCTATTCGAACTTCATTCCAGGTTCGACTCAACATGCTTCCCAGCAAGAAAGGCCGCATTCTTCGATGCGACCTCCCACGCATATACAGTCCACTTCTCCCCCCGCGCAACAGCGAAATGCACAGGACAAGCATCAGGTGTGCTTCGCGAAAGCACCAAAACAGGTTTTGTTAGGAACTGCCATGGTAACAATACGCCAACACGGTACATGTTACATTGCGCGCGCCTTAATTGATCCTGGGTCCGAAGTGTCGTTCATCTCGGAACGCATTCTTAAAGCTCTTAAAGCTCCCAGCGCGGCCAACTGCAGCCGTAGTTTCCGGTCTCAACGAGACCGTGTCAGCAAAAATATCAAGATCGTGCGATTTTCTCCTGAATTCGCCGCTTGATCCCAAATTCCAAATTCAGGTGACGGCGCTTGTGCTCTCACAAATCACAGGGCGGTTGCCCTCCCACTCGTTAGACAGGTCACTTCTCAGTGGCCTCCCGCAAGACATCGAGCTCGCAGATGTCAACTTCTCCAGAAGCGAGCAGGTCGACGTCCTCATCGGAGCCGATTTATACCCAGCAATCCTGCTGGACGGCATCCGCCGCCAAGTACTGGGCTCTCTCATGGCTCAGCAAACCGTGTTCGGTTGGATCCTAACCGGGCCGGTTCCCAATACACAATCTGCCACGGCATCCATAAAAGTGGCTTACTTCAATGAAGTCTCCTTCGAACAACAGTTCGAACGTTTTTGGGAGGTGGAGGAACTTCCCAAAACTAGATGGCTATCCCCCTCCGACAAGTTTTGCGAAGAAAATTTCGTGAAAACAACGCGAAGACGCGATGACGGCCGCTATATCGTATCACTGCCCTTTAAAATCGGCTTTACAGACACGCTCCGCCTAGGGACCTCGAGACACATTGCGCTCAAACAATACACGCGTCTGGAAGCACGGTTAGGGAAAGACGAAGGCCTCAAGCACCAGTACGACACGGTGTTAAATGAGTATGTCGATTTAGGCCACATGAGAGTAGTTAGTAGTTAGTAGCCGGTTAGCTGGCTCCGATCATCGTTGCAGCAAAGATTTTGATTCAGCAAGTCTGGTTGGACAAAATCGACTGCGATGACACTCTGCCTCAGGTAACTCATGCTAACTGGTTGAGTTTTCTCCAGAATCATCAGCACACCCGCCATCCGCATCTCCGCATCCCGCGATGGGTGAGTTACACCCCAATAAGCGAAGTCGAACTCCATGCGTTTTGCGATGCCTCACAGAAAGCCTACGCAGGAGTCATCTATGCCCGCATCAAGGTCGCTCAGGAAGTCCAAGTTTTCCTTTTGTACTCCAAAACCCGGGTTGCCCCAATTAAAACTTTGTCTCTCCCCAGGTTAGAATTGTGCTCAGCTGAGATGGTCGACACTCTCGTGCCCACGCTGCAGCTGCCCCATTACACGATCTACTGTTGGAGCAACTCCACCATTGTCTTGGACTGGCTGAAGAAATCCCCCTGCGTTGGGGCGACGTTCGTGGCAAACCGAGTTGCCAAAATCATCGAGAAGGTACCACAGTCGCAATTGTTCCATGTGGATTCCCTGGATAACCCCGCGGATTTAGCCAGTCGCGGTGCCACGCCCCAAGACCTCGCTGAGAGCACCCTCTGGTGGAATGGCCCTGCTTGGCTCGCCCACGATAAGGATCGCTGGCCCGAATTCCGCGCCTCAGACGAATACGTCACCACACTGGAGCAGAAAACTGTCAGAACGGTGCACACCCATTGCGCTCCCGAGGAGGATCCGCTCGAACGATTTTCGTCGCTGCCACGAGCCCTACGCGTATACTCATACGTATATCGATTTCTTCACAACGCTCATCCTGCTAAGCGGGACCGTCGCTCGCACCCCAACCTGCACCTCCCACCGGGAGAAATAAAGGAAACGAAACGCTGCCTCGCGATATCCTGCCAGAAGATTCACTTCGCCGACGAGTACGCCGCGCTAGAAAACCACGCGATGCTGCGATCCAAAAGCAGCCTACTCTCGTTGAACCCGTTCCTACACACGGACAACACGATGCGCGTTGGCGGGCGGTTGTCCTCGTGTCCCAATCTGCCTTTCGACGAACGGCACCCAATTATTCAGCCATACGGCTGTCAATTTTCGCGATTGCTCATTCGTTTTATACACGAAATATCTCTACACGGGGGCAACCAATTAGTTCTTCGTCTGGTCCGTACCCAATTCTGGATTCCCAAGGTGAAAAACCTCATCAAAACGACGACTCATACTTGCAAGCCGTGCATCCTACATCGGAAGAAGCAACGGACCCAACTCATGGCCGCCTTGCCACCAGAACGCATCACGTTCTCCCGCCCATTTGCCAATACCGGAGCCGATTTCGCCGGCCCGTTCGATATCAAAAATTACACGGGACGAGCGTGCTTAATCACCAAGAGCTATGTTTGTGTCTTTGTCTGTTTCGCAACGAAGGCCATTCATTTGGAACCCACTAGCGACCTCTCAACCGCTACCTTGCCGCCTTTTCCCCGTTCGCCGCCCGCAGAGGCTGCCCTGCCAACCTATACTCGGATAACGGCACCAATTTTGTAGGCGCCTCCAAGGAGCTCCGGCGCGACTTCCAGGACTTCATGTCGCGTACAAAGGAACTGATAGAAACCCGGTATTCACACCAAGACGTCTCCTGGCATTTTCTGCCGCCAGGAGCCCCGCACATGGGCGGCCTATGGGAAGCGGGGGTCAAGAGCCTCAAAACCCATCTCCGGAAGGTGGCCCCAGCCATAAAATTCACCTTCGAAGAATTCTCCACTCTTCTGAGTAAGATCGAGTCGTGCCTTAATTCACGCCCCTCACTGCTTCCTCCGAAGACCCAACCGTGATGGAAGCCATCACCCCCGGCCATTTTCTAATTCTAAGCGGCATAACAACCCGCTCTACATTCTCAATCGGTGGCGACGCGTGCAAGCGCTCGCTCAGCATCTCTGTCTGAGATGGAAGACAGAATACCTGCGCGAACTTTCCCACCGTACAAAGTGGAAGATTCCACAGCGAGATTTCCAACTCAACGATCTCGTGGTCATTCGCGACGATAACTTGCCGTCGAACTCATGGCGCTTAGGCCGGGTTACAGCTGTCCACCGCGGACAAGACAACCGCGTACGCGTGGCTGACCTCTTAACCGAAAGGGGTCACGTCACGCGTCCCATTACGAAACTAGTGCCCTTACCCTGTGCATGACAGCCTGTTAGTAACCCCGTCTTTTCTCATTACAGCATCATCATGTATCTGATCCGCCGGCAATATGCGCGGACCCGCAGAGGGCGGCTGCTAGCACCACCCGGGGCTGTGCCCATCTGTGCCGCCTCCACCGCCGCGCCACCCATTGCTGCCCACCGGGAGCCGTCCCCAAGCGCCGACGCCCTGGTGCTCGACGTCTCGGCCGAGGAGGCACAGGCAATCGCCACGGCACGGCACTCGCCCACCCCGCCGACCCGAGCTGCCCGAAGCTTCTTCGTCCGGTTCGAGGAAGCCTCCTCCGATCCGGCCCCATCACCGAGGCCTCTCTACTGTGACGACCTCAGTATACGCGGAAGTCTCCGAGTTCACGCGATGTCGGTGCGACATCCGCCGCGCCACTTGCCGCATGCCCCACCAGAGCCGGCCCAGAGACGTGCGGCCTCACCACCCTCGCCGGCCCCGAGACGTCTGCGGCCCGCTACGCCAGAACCGGTGCCGCGACGTGCACCACCAGCACCGCCGGCTCCATCAGCACCATCGGCCCCAAGACACGCGCCCCCAGGTCGTCCGGCCCCACGACGCGCGCCAGTGATGCCGGCCAGGCGGCACGCCTGGTGCCCGCCAGCCCAGCGGCACGCCTGGTGCCCGCCAGCCCAGCGGCTTCCTACGGAGGGCCGCGAGCGCGAGCTGTGCTGTCCCCTGTGTACGGGGCGGCATGTGCTGAGCCGTTGTCAGCTGTTTCGGCAACAGACACCAGCGCAGCGGAATTTAACGGCATCCGCAAGACACATGTGCCGCAACTGTTTGGCGCGGTCGCACCGTTTGGTTGAGTGTCGGAGCCCCATGCGCTGCCGCAAGTGCGGGGAGGCGCACCACACGCTCCTCCACTAGGCCGGAGACGAGGCACGGCGCCTGTTGGCGGGGATTGGGGGTTTGCAGTCCTGCAAGGCGGGCGGTATGTTAACGCCAACTGCCGCTCGCCAGAGGTGCTCCCTCATCGATCGGTAGGGTGTCAGGAGTGAGCACTCCAGTCTCTCTCCTGTCAGCCTGCCGGTCGTGAGGGGCGCCTCTCTCGGGAGCGTAAGCCCGGCTGCGGGCTCTCTCCGCGGCAACTGGCGCGGTTTGACCGCCTTCCAGCGATCGTCGCTGGACCCACACGAGTCACTTACTCTCCAACATCTGACGCGTGCAGAGTGGTAGTGTTCGAAACGCTTGCAATTATTCTGTGGTGCCATCAAGCAAATAGAAAAAGTGTAAAACTATATTTCCAATAAAAACAATTGTAAATTTTTGTGAATCTCAAATAAAAATTTTGGTCCTTCGAGCCGGATATATGCTCGGAGACCACCCAAGCCATTTTCAAAGAAACATTTGGTCCAGACGAGCCGGATTGCCGCCGCCCAGGAACCATCGTCAACGACGCCCAGGTCTGAACAATCGTCACCGACGCCCCAATCACCTAGCCGAGTGAAACGGTAAGTTCACCGTGTTTCATTTAATTTGGCCACCGCTTTTGTGCGAACTTGTACGCAAGTCTACTTGCGAGTTTAAAAGTGCGTCTCGTGCACTAGCTAGTGAGCACGGTGCACTTTGAATCCGTGCCCGTCACTCTAGCCCCGTAGAGCCCTTCCGGCCATATACATTTTATATATATATATATATATATATATATATATATATATATATATATATATATATATATATATATATATATATATATATATATATATATATATATATATATATATATATATATATACCCTTCATTTGACCGTCAAACCTTCGAGAATCGTCGATTCGTGGGTAACGGTCCCCAAGAATAACGGCAGCACCAAGGCTTGAGGTTTTTTGTTGCTTATCGTCTTCGCAAGCATTGCTTGCTGCGAAGCCCACATTAAAAATTTAAAAATTTACCGCTTGATTTCTACTAAGCCCCGCGCTCTCACAAAGAAAGTGAAAGCATTTCACACTTTTGCTTTCTTGTTCTGCGCTCGTCTAGCTTCTCGAAGAGCGAATTACTTGTGCGCTTAGTGCAAGTCGAAAAACCACCACCTTTTGCTGGCTGGTTTTTGCGGGTACTTTTTTCTGCTGCTCACGCTCTTCTGCTTGCGTTGATCAGTCATACAGAGTGCACACAGAACACTGTTTTTTCTGCCTGCACTCTCCCAAGTGATAGCAGTGTAAGATTCACTATTCAACGGTGACCCAACGCGAAATCGAAAGAGCGAGACACCCGGTAGGCAGAAGTGTTCGCAGCGACTAGTCTCTTTGTAACTAGTTGCCAATTTAAGAGACAACGCGTGGTTAATTTTCGGCAGCAAGCTTTTCGAGCCCCAACGCCATCGCATAGCGACCCGAAAACATTTTTGCGATTTTTTACCAATAAAATAAAAAGTTTTTCCGGAATCAGTTTTCGGAGCGTTTTATTTCGTTTTCATTTCGATTTTGCGACCTCCTTCACCGCCCCTATCCGTAAACCAGACACACAGTGGCGGCGCTCGCATCCTTCATTCGCCTGGCCGATGCGCTGATCGAGTTCGAGGTGTACTTCGACAAGACACCCACCACGGACCACACCGTTTACACCCTTGGGATTCAGCGGGAGGAAATACGATCGCAGTGGCTGCTGATTAAAAGCGCCTATGAAAAGGTGCTTGCGGAGCTGGACTCGACGAAGCACAGAGGCAAAGAATTCGAAGGCGTAAAGGAGAAGCGGCGCCAATGCTATGCGGTATATCTGCGCTGCGCGGGAAAAATTGATCAGCTGATCGAAGCCGCAGTGTCCCCTCCAGTTGCCGCGACCCCGTCGCCGATGCCAGCTGAGATGCCCCAGTCAGGCTACAATATTAGCCTGCCCCCCTGCGACACCCAAGCCTTCCATGGCGACTACCTTTCGTGGCCCTCTTTCAGGGATATGTTCACGGCCCTGTATATTCAGAATACCCGAATTGAGCCAGTGGAGAAGTTGTTCCACCTGAACCAAAAAGCTACGGGCGAAGCGAAAGAAATCGTGCAGAAATCCCCTCTCACGAATGAAGGTTTTGCCCAAGCGTGGAAAAATCTTTCCGACAGGTACAAGAACAGACGCGTCCTCACCAACGCCCATCTAAAGAAGCTCTTCGGCCTGTTCCCCATCACGAAGGAAACCGGTGGTGCTATTAAAGACCTGCAGCGCGAAATCAATAATATTCTCGCCGCACTCGCGCTACAAGGTGTCGATACCTCGCATTGGGACGCAATAATCGTCTTTTTGTGCTCCAGCAAGCTCCCAGAAGCAACGCTTTCCCTTTGGGAGCAATCTCTCACGAACAAAACGGAGATCCCAAAATGGACAGATCTGGATGCGTTTCTCACGCTTCCAGACCCTTGAAACGGTGCAAGATATTAAGTGCACACCCGCATCGAAGTCAACACAGCTCCCAGCTCCGACTCACTCAACTCCAGCCTCTAAACGCGTCAACACCTTCCAGTTGAAGGTGTCCCAAGATAGCTGCCCTCTTTGCCAGAAGCAGCACAAGTTGAGATCTTGCGCTCAGTTTCTCAACTTGCCCGTCCCACAGCGGCTGAATACCGTTCAGAAAAACCGCTTGTGCAGCAACTGCTTGGCCAGATCTCATTCCGTGAAAAACTGTCCAAGCAGATTCAATTGCGTCAAATGGCAGGCATCACACCCTCTTGCATCGTGAGCACGCTCCATCCTCATCGAATGCTGTATCAGATTCGACCCCACGTGCCTCACATCAAGAGCGGCGGTTTGAAAACGCTCCGCGTACTCAAGCCCCTGCCTATTCGAACTTCATTCCAAGTTCGACTCATCATGCTTTTCAGCAAGAAAGGCCGCATTCTTCGATGCGACCTCCCACGCATATACAGTCCACTCCTCTACCCACACAGGAACGAACTCAAGAGCAACGGTATGATAACGCTCCGAGTACTCAAGCCCCTGCCTATTCGAACTTCATTCCAGGTTCGACTCAACATGCTTCCCAGCAAGAAAGGCCGCATTCTTCGATGCGACCTCCCACGCATATACAGTCCACTTCTCCCCCCGCGCAACAGCGAAATGCACAGGACAAGCATCAGGTGTGCTTCGCGAAAGCACCAAAACAGGTTTTGTTAGGGACTGCCATGGTAACAATACGCCAGCCAACACGGTACATGTTACATCGCGCGCGCCTTAATTGATCCTGGGTCCGAAGTGTCGTTCATCTCGGAACGCATTCTTAAAGCTCTTAAAGCTCCCAGCGCGGCCAACTGCAGCCGTAGTTTCCGGTCTCAACGAGACCGTGTCAGCAAAAATATCAAGATCGTGCGATTTTCTCCTGAATTCGCCGCTTGATCCCAAATTCCAAATTCAGGTGACGGCGCTTGTGCTCTCACAAATCACAGGGCGGTTGCCCTCCCACTCGTTAGACAGGTCACTTCTCAGTGGCCTCCCGCAAGACATCGAGCTCGCAGATGTCAACTTCTCCAGAAGCGAGCAGGTCGACGTCCTCATCGGAGCCGATTTATACCCAGCAATCCTGCTGGACGGCATCCGCCGCCAAGTACTGGGCTCTCTCATGGCTCAGCAAACCGTGTTCGGTTGGATCCTAACCGGGCCGGTTCCCAATACACAATCTGCCACGGCATCCATAAAAGTGGCTTACTTCAATGAAGTCTCCTTCGAACAACAGTTCGAACGTTTTTGGGAGGTGGAGGAACTTCCCAAAACTAGATGGCTATCCCCCTCCGACAAGTTTTGCGAAGAAAATTTCGTGAAAACAACGCGAAGACGCGATGACGGCCGCTATATCGTATCACTGCCCTTTAAAATCGGCTTTACAGACACGCTCCGCCTAGGGACCTCGAGACACATTGCGCTCAAACAATACACGCGTCTGGAAGCACGGTTAGGGAAAGACGAAGGCCTCAAGCACCAGTACGACACGGTGTTAAATGAGTATGTCGATTTAGGCCACATGAGAGTAGTCAATCCCCCAGAGCCGCAAGCGCCTAGAAATCACTACTATTTGCCCCACCATGCCGTCATAAAGCCCGAAAGCACCTCAACGAAGGTCAAAGTCGTCGAAAATGGACTGCCAACCATAAAGGCATTCTGGCAGACTTACCGGCATCCTATCTGCTCCATTCCGATTTTCTGACGCTAGAAGATTCCAGCACCGCCAAAATGCTTGGAATTCGCTGGAACGCGACCCATGATGAGTTCTACTTCGATGTCCAAGCCATCGCCATCAAAGCTGCGTACACGAAACGATAAATGTTGTCTCTGGTCGCCAAGCTGTTCGACCCAGCCGGTTAGCTGGCTCCGATCATCGTTGCAGCAAAGATTTTGATTCAGCAAGTCTGGTTGGACAAAATCGACTGCGATGACACTCTGCCTCATGCTAACTGGTTGAGTTTTCTCCAGAATCATCAGCACACCCGCCATCCGCATCTCCGCATCCCGCGATGGGTGAGTTACACCCCAGAAAGCGAAGTCGAACTCCATGCGTTTTGCGATGCCTCACAGAAAGCCTACGCAGGAGTCATCTATGCCCGCATCAAGGTCGCTCAGGAAGTCCAAGTTTTCCTTTTGTACTCCAAAACCCGGGTTGCCCCAATTAAAACTTTGTCTCTCCCCAGGTTAGAATTGTGCTCAGCTGAGATGGTCGACACTCTCGTGCCCACGCTGCAGCTGCCCCATTACACGATCTACTTTTGGAGCAACTCCACCATTGTCTTGGACTGGCTGAAGAAATCCCCCTGCGTTGGGGCGACGTTCGTGGCAAACCGAGTTGCCAAAATCATCGAGAAGGTACCACAGTCGCAATTGTTCCATGTGGATTCCCTGGATAACCCCGCGGATTTAGCCAGTCGCGGTGCCACGCCCCAAGACCTCGCTGAGAGCATCCTCTGGTGGAATGGCCCTGCTTGGCTCGCCCACGATAAGGATCGCTGGCCCGAATTCCGCGCCTCAGACGAATACGTCACCACACTGGAGCAGAAGACTGTCAGAACGGTGCACACCCATTGCGCTCCCGAGGAGGATCCGCTCGAACGATTTTCGTCGCTGCCACGAGCCCTACGCGTATACTCATACGTATATCGATTTCTTCACAACGCTCATCCTGCTAAGCGGGACCGTCGCTCGCACCCCAACCTGCACCTCCCACCGGGAGAAATAAAGGAAACGAAACGCTGCCTCGCGATATCCTGCCAGAAGATTCACTTCGCCGACGAGTACGCCGCGCTAGAAAACCACGCGATGCTGCGATCCAAAAGCAGCCTACTCTCGTTGAACCCGTTCCTACACACGGACAACACGATGCGCGTTGGCGGGCGGTTGTCCTCGTGTCCCAATCTGCCTTTCGACGAACGGCACCCAATTATTCAGCCATACGGCTGTCAATTTTCGCGATTGCTCATTCGTTTTATACACGAAATATCTCTACACGGGGGCAACCAATTAGTTCTTCGTCTGGTCCGTACCCAATTCTGGATTCCCAAGGTGAAAAACCTCATCAAAACGACGACTCATACTTGCAAGCCGTGCATCCTACATCGGAAGAAGCAACGGACCCAACTCATGGCCGCCTTGCCACCAGAACGCATCACGTTCTCCCGCCCATTTGCCAATACCGGAGCCGATTTCGCCGGCCCGTTCGATATCAAAAATTACACGGGACGAGCGTGCTTAATCACCAAGAGCTATGTTTGTGTCTTTGTCTGTTTCGCAACGAAGGCCATTCATTTGGAACCCACTAGCGACCTCTCAACCGCTACCTTGCCGCCTTTTCCCCGTTCGCCGCCCGCAGAGGCTGCCCTGCCAACCTATACTCGGATAACGGCACCAATTTTGTAGGCGCCTCCAAGGAGCTCCGGCGCGACTTCCAGGACTTCATGTCGCGTACAAAGGAACTGATAGAAACCCGGTATTCACACCAAGACGTCTCCTGGCATTTTCTGCCGCCAGGAGCCCCGCACATGGGCGGCCTATGGGAAGCGGGGGTCAAGAGCCTCAAAACCCATCTCCGGAAGGTGGCCCCAGCCATAAAATTCACCTTCGAAGAATTCTCCACTCTTCTGAGTAAGATCGAGTCGTGCCTTAATTCACGCCCCTCACTGCTTCCTCCGAAGACCCAACCGTGATGGAAGCCATCACCCCCGGCCATTTTCTAATTCTAAGCGGCATAACAACCCGCTCTACATTCTCAATCGGTGGCGACGCGTGCAAGCGCTCGCTCAGCATCTCTGTCTGAGATGGAAGACAGAATACCTGCGCGAACTTTCCCACCGTACAAAGTGGAAGATTCCACAGCGAGATTTCCAACTCAACGATCTCGTGGTCATTCGCGACGATAACTTGCCGTCGAACTCATGGCGCTTAGGCCGGGTTACAGCTGTCCACCGCGGACAAGACAACCGCGTACGCGTGGCTGACCTCTTAACCGAAAGGGGTCACGTCACGCGTCCCATTACGAAACTAGTGCCCTTACCCTGTGCATGACAGCCTGTTAGTAACCCCGTCTTTTCTCATTACAGCATCATCATGTATCTGATCCGCCGGCAATATGCGCGGACCCGCAGAGGGCGGCTGCTAGACCCACCCGGGGCTGTGCCCATCTGTGCCACCTCCACCGCCGCGCCACCCATTGCTGCCCACCGGGAGCCGTCCCCAAGCGCCGACGCCCTGGTGCTCGACGTCTCGGCCGAGGAGGCACAGGCAATCGCCACGGCACGGCACTCGCCCACCCCGCCGACCCGAGCTGCCCGAAGCTTCTTCGTCCGGTTCGAGGAAGCCTCCTCCGATCCGGCCCCATCACCGAGGCCTCTCTACTGTGACGACCTCCGTATACGCGGAAGTCTCCGAGTTCACGCGATGTCGGTGCGACATCCGCCGCGCCACTTGCCGCATGCCCCACCAGAGCCGGCCCAGAGACGTGCGGCCTCACCACCCTCGCCGGCCCCGAGACGTCTGCGGCCCGCTACGCCAGAACCGGTGCCGCGACGTGCACCACCAGCACCGCCGGCTCCATCAGCACCATCGGCCCCAAGACACGCGCCCCCAGGTCGTCCGGCCCCACGACGCGCGCCAGTGATGCCGGCCAGGCGGCACGCCTGGTGCCCGCCAGCCCAGCGGCACGCCTGGTGCCCGCCAGCCCAGCGGCTTCCTACGGAGGGCCGCGAGCGCGAGCTGTGCTGTCCCCTGTGTACGGGGCGGCATGTGCTGAGCCGTTGTCAGCTGTTTCGGCAACAGACACCAGCGCAGCGGAATTTAACGGCATCCGCAAGACACATGTGCCGCAACTGTTTGGCGCGGTCGCACCGTTTGGTTGAGTGTCGGAGCCCCATGCGCTGCCGCAAGTGCGGGGAGGCGCACCACACGCTCCTCCACTAGGCCGGAGACGAGGCACGGCGCCTGTTGGCGGGGATTGGGGGTTTGCAGTCCTGCAAGGCGGGCGGTATGTTAACGCCAACTGCCGCTCGCCAGAGGTGCTCCCTCATCGATCGGTAGGGTGTCAGGAGTGAGCACTCCAGTCTCTCTCCTGTCAGCCTGCCGGTCGTGAGGGGCGCCTCTCTCGGGAACGTAAGCCCGGCTGCGGGCTCTCTCCGAGGCAACTGGCGCGGTTTGACCGCCTTCCAGCGATCGTCGCTGGACCCACACGAGTCACTTACTCTCCAACATCTGACGCGTGCAGAGTGGTAGTGTTCGAAACGCTTGCAATTATTCTGTGGTGCCATCAAGCAAATAGAAAAAGTGTAAAACTATATTTCCAATAAAAACAATTGTAAATTTTTGTGAATCTCAAATAAAAATTTTGGTCCTTCGAGCCGGATATATGCTCGGAGACCACCCAAGCCATTTTCAAAGAAACATTTGGTCCAGACGAGCCGGATTGCCGCCGCCCAGGAACCATCGTCAACGACGCCCAGGTCTGAACAATCGTCACCGACGCCCCAATCACCTAGCCGAGTGAAACGGTAAGTTCACCGTGTTTCATTTAATTTGGCCACCGCTTTTGTGCGAACTTGTACGCAAGTCTACTTGCGAGTTTAAAAGTGCGTCTCGTGCACTAGCTAGTGAGCACGGTGCACTTTGAATCCGTGCCCGTCACTCTAGCCCCGTAGAGCCCTTCCGGCCATATACATTTTATATATATATATATATATATATATATATATATATATATATATATATATATATATATATATATATATATATATATATATATATATATATATATATATATATATATATATATATATATATATATATATATATATATATATATATATATATATATATATATATATATACCCTTCATTTGACCGTCAAACCTTCGAGAATCGTCGATTCGTGGGTAACGGTCCCCAAGAATAACGGCAGCACCAAGGCTTGAGGTTTTTTGTTGCTTACCGTCTTCGCAAGCATTGCTTGCTGCGAAGCCCACATTAAAAATTTAAAAATTTACCGCTTGATTTCTACTAAGCCCCGCGCTCTCACAAAGAAAGTGAAAGCATTTCACACTTTTGCTTTCTTGTTCTGCGCTCGTCTAGCTTCTCGAAGAGCGAATTACTTGTGCGCTTAGTGCAAGTCGAAAAACCACCACCTTTTGCTGGCTGGTTTTTGCGGGTACTTTTTTCTGCTGCTCACGCTCTTCTGCTTGCGTTGATCAGTCATACAGAGTGCACACAGAACACTGTTTTTTCTGCCTGCACTCTCCCAAGTGATAGCAGTGTAAGATTCACTATTCAACGGTGACCCAACGCGAAATCGAAAGAGCGAGACACCCGGTAGGCAGAAGTGTTCGCAGCGACTAGTCTCTTTGTAACTAGTTGCCAATTTAAGAGACAACGCGTGGTTAATTTTCGGCAGCAAGCTTTTCGAGCCCCAACGCCATCGCATAGCGACCCGAAAACATTTTTGCGATTTTTTACCAATAAAATAAAAAGTTTTTCCGGAATCAGTTTTCGGAGCGTTTTATTTCGTTTTCATTTCGATTTTGCGACCTCCTTCACCGCCCCTATCCGTAAACCAGACACACAGTGGCGGCGCTCGCATCCTTCATCCGCCTGGCCGATGCGCCGATCGAGTTCGAGGTGGACTTCGACAAGACACCCACCACGGACCACACCGTTTACACCCTTGGGATTCAGCGGCAGGAAATACGATCGCAGTGGCTGCTGATTAAAAGCGCCTATGAAAAGGTGCTTGCGGAGCTGGACTCGACGAAGCACAGAGGCAAAGAATTCGAAGGCGTAAAGGAGAAGCGGCGCCAATGCTATGCGGTATATCTGCGCTGCGCGGGAAAAATTGATCAGCTGATCGAAGCCGCAGTGTCCCCTCCAGTTGCCGCGACCCCGTCGCCGATGCCAGCTGAGATGCCCCAGTCAGGCTACAATATTAGCCTGCCCCCCTGCGACACCCAAGCCTTCCATGGCGACTACCTTTCGTGGCCCTCTTTTAGGGATATGTTCACGGCCCTGTATTTTCAGAATACCCGAATTGAGCCAGTGGAGAAGTTGTTCCACCTGAACCAAAAAGCTACGGGCGAAGCGAAAGAAATCGTGCAGAAATCCCCTCTCACGAATGAAGGTTTTGCCCAAGCGTGGAAAAATCTTTCCGACAGGTACAAGAACAGACGCGTCCTCACCAACGCCCATCTAAAGAAGCTCTTCGGCCTGTTCCCCATCACGAAGGAAACCGGTGGTGCTATTAAAGACCTGCAGCGCGAAATCAATAATATTCTCGCCGCACTCGCGCTACAAGGTGTCGATACCTCGCATTGGGACGCAATAATCGTCTTTTTGTGCTCCAGCAAGCTCCCAGAAGCAACGCTTTCCCTTTGGGAGCAATCTCTCACGAACAAAACGGAGATCCCAAAATGGACAGATCTGGATGCGTTTCTCACGCTTCCAGACCCTTGAAACGGTGCAAGATATTAAGTGCACACCCGCATCGAAGTCAACACAGCTCCCAGCTCCGACTCACTCAACTCCAGCCTCTAAACGCGTCAACACCTTCCAGTTGAAGGTGTCCCAAGATAGCTGCCCTCTTTGCCAGAAGCAGCACAAGTTGAGATCTTGCGCTCAGTTTCTCAACTTGCCCGTCCCACAGCGGCTGAATACCGTTCAGAAAAACCGCTTGTGCAGCAACTGCTTGGCCAGATCTCATTCCGTGAAAAACTGTCCAAGCAGATTCAATTGCGTCAAATGGCAGGCATCACACCCTCTTGCATCGTGAGCACGCTCCATCCTCATCGAATGCTGTATCAGATTCGACCCCACGTGCCTCACATCAAGAGCGGCGGTTTGAAAACGCTCCGCGTACTCAAGCCCCTGCCTATTCGAACTTCATTCCAAGTTCGACTCATCATGCTTTTCAGCAAGAAAGGCCGCATTCTTCGATGCGACCTCCCACGCATATACAGTCCACTCCTCCACCCACACAGGAACGAACTCAAGAGCAACGGTATGATAACGCTCCGAGTACTCAAGCCCCTGCCTATTCGAACTTCATTCCAGGTTCGACTCAACATGCTTCCCAGCAAGAAAGGCCGCATTCTTCGATGCGACCTCCCACGCATATACAGTCCACTTCTCCCCCCGCGCAACAGCGAAATGCACAGGACAAGCATCAGGTGTGCTTCGCGAAAGCACCAAAACAGGTTTTGTTAGGGACTGCCATGGTAACAATACGCCAACACGGTACATGTTACATCGCGCGCGCCTTAATTGATCCTGGGTCCGAAGTGTCGTTCATCTCGGAACGCATTCAAAAGCTCTTAAAGCTCCCAGCGCGGCCAACTGCAGCCGTAGTTTCCGGTCTCAACGAGACCGTGTCAGCAAAAATATCAAGATCGTGCGATTTTCTCCTGAATTCGCCGCTTGATCCCAAATTCCAAATTCAGGTGACGGCGCTTGTGCTCTCACAAATCACAGGGCGGTTGCCCTCCCACTCGTTAGACAGGTCACTTCTCAGTGGCCTCCCGCAAGACATCGAGCTCGCAGATGTCAACTTCTCCAGAAGCGAGCAGGTCGACGTCCTCATCGGAGCCGATTTATACCCAGCAATCCTGCTGGACGGCATCCGCCGCCAAGTACTGGGCTCTCATGGCTCAGCAAACCGTGTTCGGTTGGATCCTAACCGGGCCGGTTCCCAATACACAATCTGCCACGGCATCCATAAAAGTGGCTTACTTCAATGAAGTCTCCTTCGAACAACAGTTCGAACGTTTTTGGGAGGTGGAGGAACTTCCCAAAACTAGATGGCTATCCCCCTCCGACAAGTTTTGCGAAGAAAATTTCGTGAAAACAACGCGAAGACGCGATGACGGCCGCTATATCGTATCACTGCCCTTTAAAATCGGCTTTACAGACACGCTCCGCCTAGGGACCTCGAGACACATTGCGCTCAAACAATACACGCGTCTGGAAGCACGGTTAGGGAAAGACGAAGGCCTCAAGCACCAGTACGACACGGTGTTAAATGAGTATGTCGATTTAGGCCACATGAGAGTAGTCAATCCCCCAGAGCCGCAAGCGCCTAGAAATCACTACTATTTGCCCCACCATGCCGTCATAAAGCCCGAAAGCACCTCGACGAAGGTCAGAGTCGTCTTTAACGCGTCCAGTCCAACCACCAGCGGACTAAGCCTCAATGATGTCATTCACACAGGCCTCGTGCTACAGACCGATTTTACTTTTCTAATTCTTCATTGGCACTTCTTCCGCTATGTCTTCAACGGAGACATTCAAAAAATGTATCGCCAAATATTGGTTGACCCAAAGCACACCCCTTATCAGCGCATTCTCTTCCGAGACCCGTACAAGTCCGAACTTACCGACTTCGAACTTCAAACCGTAACGTTTGGAGTTAATTGCGCCCCGTTCCTGGCAATACGCACCCTTCTTCAATTGGCAGACGACGTGAAGCACCTGTTCCCGCTTGCAGCACACATTCTACAGCATTCCATGTACGTGGATGATGTGTTAGCAGGCACGCATGACCTGGTGACAGCTACCCAGACCCGCGACCAACTCATAGCGGCTCTCCACTCGGCAGGGTTTGCCCTTCGAAAATGGACTGCCAACCATAAAAGCGCTCTGGCAGACTTACCGGCATCCCATCTGCTCCATTCCGATTTTCTGACGCTAGAAGATTCCAGCACCGCCAAAATGCTTGGAATTCGCTGGAACGCGACCCATGATGAGTTCTACTTCGATGTCCAAGCCATCGCCATCAAAGCTGCGTACACGAAACGAGAAATGTTGTCTCTGGTCGCCAAGCTGTTCGACCCAGCCGGTTAGCTGGCTCCGATCATCGTTGCAGCAAAGATTGTGATTCAGCAAGTCTGGTTGGACAAAATCGACTGCGATGACACTCTGCCTCAGGTAACTAATGCTAACTGGTTGAGTTTTCTCCAGAATCATCAGCACATCCGCGCCATCCGCATCTCCGCATCCCGCGATGGGTGAGTTACACCCCAGAAAGCGAAGTCGAACTCCATGCGTTTTGCGATGCCTCACAGAAAGCCTACGCAGGAGTCATCTATGCCCGCATCAAGGTCGCTCAGGAAGTCCAAGTTTTCCTTTTGTACTCCAAAACCCGGGTAGCCCCAATTAAAACTTTGTCTCTCCCCGAGCGAGCGCTTGCACGCGTCGCCACCGATTGAGAATGTAGAGCGGGTTGTTATGCCGCTTAGAATTAGAAAATGGCCGGGGGTGATGGCTTCCATCACGGTTGGGTCTTCGGAGGAAGCAGTGAGGGGGCGTGAATTAAGGCACGACTCGATCTTACTCAGAAGAGTGGAGAATTCTTCGAAGGTGAATTTTATGGCTGGGGCCACCTTCCGGAGATGGGTTTTGAGGCTCTTGACCCCCGCTTCCCATAGGCCGCCCATGTGCGGGGCTCCTGGCGGCAGAAAATGCCAGGAGACGTCTTGGTGTGAATACCGGGTTTCTATCAGTTCCTTTGTACGCGACATGAAGTCCTGGAAGTCGCGCCGGAGCTCCTTGGAGGCGCCTACAAAATTGGTGCCGTTATCCGAGTATAGGTTGGCAGGGCAGCCTCTGCGGGCGGCGAACGGGGAAAAGGCGGCAAGGTAGCGGTTGAGAGGTCGCTAGTGGGTTCCAAATGAATGGCCTTCGTTGCGAAACAGACAAAGACACAAACATAGCTCTTGGTGATTAAGCACGCTCGTCCCGTGTAATTTTTGATATCGAACGGGCCGGCGAAATCGGCTCCGGTATTGGCAAATGGGCGGGAGAACGTGATGCGTTCTGGTGGCAAGGCGGCCATGAGTTGGGTCCGTTGCTTCTTCCGATGTAGGATGCACGGCTTGCAAGTATGAGTCGTCGTTTTGATGAGGTTTTTCACCTTGGGAATCCAGAATTGGGTACGGACCAGACGAAGAACTAATTGGTTGCCCCCGTGTAGAGATATTTCGTGTATAAAACGAATGAGCAATCGCGAAAATTGACAGCCGTATGGCTGAATAATTGGGTGCCGTTCGTCGAAAGGCAGATTGGGACACGAGGACAACCGCCCGCCAACGCGCATCGTGTTGTCCGTGTGTAGGAACGGGTTCAACGAGAGTAGGCTGCTTTTGGATCGCAGCATCGCGTGGTTTTCTAGCGCGGCGTACTCGTCCGCGAAGTGAATCTTCTGGCAGGATATCGCGAGGCAGCGTTTCGTTTCCTTTATTTCTCCCGGTGGGAGGTGCAGGTTGGGGTGCGAGCGACGGTCCCGCTTAGCAGGATGAGCGTTGTGAAGAAATCGATATACGTATGAGTATACGCGTAGGGCTCGTGGCAGCGACGAAAATCGTTCGAGCGGATCCTCCTCGGGAGCGCAATGGGTGTGCACCGTTCTGACAGTCTTCTGCTCCAGTGTGGTGACGTATTCGTCTGAGGCGCGGAATTCGGGCCAGCGATCCTTATCGTGGACGAGTCAAGCAGGGCCATTCCACCAGAGGGTGCTCTCAGCGAGATCTTGGGGCGTGGCACCGCGACTGGCTAAATCCGCGGGGTTATCCAGGGAATCCACATGGAACCATTGCGACTGTGGTACCTTCTCGATGATTTTGGCAACTCGGTTTGCCACGAACGTCGCCCAAACGCAGGGGGATTTCTTCAGCCAGTCCAAGACAATGGTGGAGTCGCTCCAACAGTAGATCGTGTAATGGGGCAGCTGCAGCGTGGGCACGAGAGTGTCGACCATCTCAGCTGAGCACAATTCTAACCTGGGGAGAGACAAAGTTTTAATTGGGGCAACCCGGGTTTTGGAGTACAAAAGGAAAACTTGGACTTCCTGAGCGACCTTGATGCGGGCATAGATGACTCCTGCGTAGGCTTTCTGTGAGGCATCGCAAAACGCATGGAGTTCGACTTCGCTTTCTGGGGTGTAACTCACCCATCGCGGGATGCGGAGATGCGGATGGCGCGGATGTGCTGATGATTCTGGAGAAAACTCAACCAGTTAGCATGAGTTACCTGAGGCAGAGTGTCATCGCATTTCCCTGGTGAGATGTAGGAAGTCTCCCGGGCGGGATGGAATAACCTGAGAAATGGTCAAAGCCATTTGGAGGGCCATTCCGGATTATTTGAAGGCGATCTTCTCAAAATGCATACGTCAGGGCTACTTTCCAAATGAATGGAAAGTTGCTAAAGTGAGTACTGCTGAAGTCGCCAGATAAGATAAGGTCTGACCCTCGCTCTTATCGTGGTATCTGCCTCCTCCCAGTATTTGGAAAAATACTGGCAAGGATTATGGTAGAGAGACTCCATGATTGTATGAGTGAGGGTCTTTCCGTTCCGAATTTCAGTATGGCTTCAGGAAAGGTATGTGTGCTGAGGATGCGTGGATGTACGTAAAAAGGTGCGTCTGCGAGTCCTCGGCCAAATATGTCCTGGGGATCTTTATTGACTTCAAAGGTTTGATCACCTTAGTTGGGATGCTGTCATCGCAAGGATTGAGTCCTTGGGTTGTCAAGAATCTGCCCTCTGGCTCAGCTATTTTTATGGCAGAAAGGCCTGTATGGTAGGAAAGTTTGATGTGGCCTGGAGGGAGTTCACTCGTGGCTGCCCGCAGGGGTCCATATGTGGTCCATTCATATGGAATCTCATGATGGACTCACTGTTGCGGCGGCTCAGTGACAGAACAAAGTGCTGTGCTTACGCTGATGACCTACTATTTTTGGTAGAGGGGCGCTCGCGTGCACATCTGGAAACTTCTGGCTCTGAGCTCCTCTCTGTTGTTTGTCAGTGGGGAGCTGAAGTAGGAGTTAGTGTGGCCTTTGAGAAAACGGTTCACATGCTCCTTAAGGGCAGGCTCGACAGGTCACCTATTATTAGGTGTCAAGGTGGCAGAATTGGTTACACAAAGTTTGTTAAATACCTTTGAATTACTGTTGGAGAAAGAATGTGCTTCTCCCAACATATTGTGGTCTTGCGGGACAAGCTTGCACCATGGTAAGCGTACTGCACCGTGTTTTGAGGTCTTAATGGGGCCTGAGTAAGCGTGCAATGCGCTTAATATACAGGGGCATATTTGTTGCATGCGCAACATATGGTGCTCCTGTATGGTGCGACTCTCTGAACAGTGTGGGTGCCGTGAAGAGGTCGCTGAGTTACCAGCGAATCTTCCTTCTGAGCGCCCTGCAGGTTTGCCGTACGGTTTCTACCGATGCTCTGCAGGTGCTGCTTGGTGCGCCTCCACTGGATTTGATTGTGAGGCGTCATGAAATTGCCTACAAGATTAGGAGGCGTTTTCCGTTGTCCTCAGAGGATTGGCTTGCGGAATCCGATATTTCTGGCCTGTATTCTCGTGAAATCGGCCGGAGGTTGGATGAGCAAGTACTGCTGGAATGGCAAAACAGGTGGTCGAGTAGCGAGTTGGGTAGAATGACTTTTCGTTTTATCCCTGACGTGACTTTTGCGGTTGGGAGACCAGATTTTGGCTTTGGCCTTAGTCTGGGTTTCCTGATCACTGTGCACGACTCGCTGAATGAATTCCTGTTTAAAAAAGGTCTCAGTGAGACCTCTGAGTGCGACTGTGGAGCGGATCCTGAGGATTGGATGCATGTTCTTTGTGTGTGTCCATTCTACAGTGATCTCAGGGATTTGACAGCCCTTGGAATAAGGGTTTCGGGAGAGGGACCTGACTTCAGTCAGGTTCTTTTCAATAATGATTCTCTCAGAGCTCTGGACTCTTTTTCTAGAGAGGTTTTTTCGAGGCGAAGAAGAAGGCATACGGCTCCGATTTGGTGTCTGCGGACCCGGTGCCTCCCTTGTCTCTGGATAGGGCTAATGCCGATTTGGCTCCGGCCTCGGCTTCTATCGTTTTTGCTTCGGCTGCGACACACTGTTTTTGCTTCGGCTGCGACACACACAATGCACTAGCCGCTACTTCGTCATCCAGTTAAGTATTTTAACTGGCTGGCAATAGGCCACCTGTCCTGAGTTTTAAGGGACTCAACTAGTAGTATTCTCGGTTACGAAGCCTGACCAGAGGCTTTATTCTGCTACCACGGGTGATCAGGAGCCCCTGAGTGTGTTCGCTCACACTCAGACTGATCAATGAGGTAGGTCCCTTGTGGGAGTATCGTGGTGGCTGTTGGTTGACGCCCAAATCGCGGGCAGAGCGCAAGCTCGGTGTGGAGTTGCACTGCAACCGGGTGCCATGACCCATAGATTGGCAGAGGTGTTTGAAAGGCCTCGCCCTCCACCGGAAGGGGAAGCCTATGGCCTTAACCACAGCTTCAATTCGGTACTCATTATGAGGACGCTTAATCAGCGAATAAAATGATCCCGAGCATGATGGCATGCCGTGGGGTAAGGTCTTATAGGCAGGTAACCACGTATACAAAGAGACACATCTGTCACCCATTCCACCAGTAGCCAATCATGAAAAAAGAGATTGACCTCTTAAGGGCTACTGCTAGAATCTGATATAAAACAAAAAAGGTGGCGGAGGGCCGAAAGCCCCGCGGCAGAGGTAAATACAGTGTCGGAGGAGCTGAGTGCTCCGCGGCAGAGGGTCGCTCACAATGCGGGTGTAAGCTCCGAAGAACTGATTCTGGCCGAGGCCTTGTAATTCCCGAAAGAATGATTCCGGCTAATCCTGAATACTGGTAACTCCCGAAGGAGTGATTCCGGCTAATCCTGAATACGCCCAAAGATACTTCAAAATACGTCTATGATACGCCGGCAACTACTTCTACTCTACTTCAATGTATAGTGGGTTGGGGAACCCGTCCAAAAATGTGAGCCACTCGTTATGCGATATTGGGGCTGTCGAACCATGTGGTCAACTGCTCCATGCAAAAGGAGTTTCTGTAAGAGCAAGCAAGAATTGAGTCTTTGCTTACCGGCAGAAGGCTGACTTGAGCTTGCACAAACTAATCGTTAAAAGCGCATGCTGATCAAAACTAAATGAGAATCGTATGCAGCGTGTGCGCGGCGAAAGAAAATATGAGTGAGCTGAATGCTTGATTCTATTTTTAGACCAGCAGCGAAAGCGCAACGAAAAAGTAAAAGTGAAACTAAGCTGGTCGCATGATTCTATTTTTAGAATTGGCGCTGCTTTGCTTGTGCGTATGTATAGTATGTCTTATTCTTTGAGCGTATGTATATATTATCGTGCGTTGCGGGGCTTAATTTGTTTTTACAATTTTTCGGGTTCAATTCTGGTTTGGGTTGTTTAGTTAATGCTGGTTTGTTGTTGTTTTATTCTTTCTCGTGTTTTCTTATTTCAACGCTATTTTATAAATTAATAAATTATAAATATTAATTAAACCTAATAATTATTCTTAATTCATCTATGTTTTAGTTTAAAAAAAATAAAATATATTTGATATTTGTAGCAACATGTTGGTTCGCTACATGTTTCATGATTCAAGGGCAATATATGGAGCGCACGCTGTCGCTGATAAAGCGCATTTTCGTTAGCGCTTTCGTGAAGTGCTTTTTCGTTTCCTGAATGTAGTTGTTGAGGCAGGCTTTTTCTCTATTCTTTGTTGAGGCAGACTTCTTGCTTCCATTCTAAAAACATTTAATAATTAATTAACTGAAATCAACATTTGCGGTCCTCGGTGACGTAGTGTGTGACACTACGCTGACGTGTGTTCGAATCCCGCCTGCGCATGGTTGTCAACTTCATATGATTGTGTTCTTTCGTTCTAGCGTACTTAAGGCCTCGCCTAGCGTTAATATTGAAATATAAGAATCAATCGTTGACTCCGGCAGTGTTTGCAATTAAGAAATAAGCTTCTCTAAAGCTGGTGTAGCAACACTTGCTAGAGTGGATTGGTAAATTAAAAAATTCTCTTTCCTTCCCGTCCTTCTGTCAACCAGCAGAACAGTAGCTCAAGCAAGCATAAATTACACGGAAAAGAGCATCGCTCTTAAAAGCACACTGTAAATCTGAAGTAAAAAAAAAATATTAACAAAATTAGTAAAAACTGGCACGGAAATTATATGTTTTAAATATATGTTGTGATTAGAAACGTAAATATACCACTTTATGAAGAACAAGAGTCGTTTCACATAAGAGCCTGTTATTTTGACAATTGACGTGGTACAGCCGTCTGTTGTGAGTCACTAGTGCCGCTATGCATACTTTAGGCTGGCCGTGAAACTTCGTCATTTTCAACTGTAAATGAGAATAGGTCAAGTGTAAATGAGATTTTCATATAAAAATGAGAATACGTCAATTGAAAATGAGATTTTCCATTTAAGAATGAGAATAGAACATATGAAAATGAGTTTAGAAAAAATATCAATGAGAAAAGATCAAATGAAAATGGGAAATAAATATTGCTATTTATTCCTTTTTGTTTTTTATTACAATAATATTATTCTTCGTAGTTTCAGTGATAAAGTAAAAAATAAGGATAGTTTAAAAGAAAAATAAGAGGAATATATTTGGCTCTGGAATATACTCACTTTCGTTTAACTTTATGAAACGTAAAATTTTATGGCGGTACAGGCTTTTCATTCCTTAAAACGTAACATAAAATCTTAAATCTTAAAAGTGCAATGCAACACTCCACCAGATTCCACCAATTAGCAGTCTGGTCCTTGATCTCCTCGAACAAGAACGTATAGACCAGGAGTTCCCAAAGTGTGAGCCGCGGCGCCCTGGTGAGTCAATCCTCTATCATTATCCGAAACCACAAATATTCGCGGGTACCTATAAAGCAACAATTTCAATTTTGAAGTTTTGTTTGTCGAAAATTTTTTTGGACTAACCAAAGCGTATTTTTTAATTTTCTTTTAAGCACTCATTATTATTTTTACATTTCACTTTCTTTTTAAATCTAATAATAAAGCTTTGCAGTGTTCTCAACGTTCATGTGACAGCGCCATAGTCGAAAGGATTTGTTTCAGTGCAAAGCTTTGGCTTCCTTCAACACACTCTCAAAATGTAATTGCGTGCGTGTATCCACCACTGGTTTACTTACAAGTCAGTGTCAAGCAGAGTTAACGAGATGCGAAACTCTCCACTACTACATGCACTTTTCTTCAGATTCATTTGATGATGTTAGTGAAATCAGGCAAATTTAGTCGGAATTCTGTACTCGATTCTCGGAATTCTGTACTTTGCTTTTGCGCATGGCAGCAGTCAATTTCGGATTTAGGAGGGTTGTTAATTCAAAACGTCAAACATAAACATCCTACATTATTGTAATGACAATTAAAAGAAATTAAAAAACGAAGGACGGAAATAGACACGGTAAATGACACAACGCCGAAATTGGTTTGTCTACAAACCAAATTTGTAGACAAACAAATTACAGACAAATTTGTAGACTAACAATTACAAGAAATTATTTATTAAATTTCCAAAAAAAGGAATTTATAAGTTAACTACTTAAAGAATTGTCGTTCAAGTTTATACCGCCGAAATGCGAAGATAGATTTAAAAATTGTTTCTAAAATCATTTGAAAATAGTGTTTTTAGGTACACCGGGGGGAATAAATTCTCTTCTGCACCTCTTGTTTTAGACCAGAAAAGTTTTCACCACATTTGTTTACATGTGGTGAAATTTAAAAACTCATATTGTGATTGTAAGGAAATGCGTTGGAATTTTTAAATAAATCTGCTGAAATGTTAATTAATATTTGTATTTATTTGCTCTGGGAGTGGTTTCTCCACAGGATATGAAACTGAGGTGAAATATTCACTGAAGTTTAGGGCAAGCTCACATGACGGTCTTTTGACCAACGAAAATCAAACATTTTACTCTTTTTTTCGCCCATCGTGAAAATGACTGAAACATTGTTGCGGTAAATTGTGTTCATTTTGCCTCTCGCAAATTGTTATTTCTTTTTTTTACATGTCAAAGTATCAAATTTGATTCTTGTTGGTCAAATGGCCGTCAGGTGAGCTTGCTCTTACTTTTTCACCATGCTTTTTCACGTGCAGTGTACGTGAATTCAACAGTGCATAAAAAACAGATGTCAGAGCGATTTTTACCAGCTGTTAAACCAGAGTTTCGCATCTCGTTATCTCTGGTATCAAGCTAACCGCGCGAAGGGACGAACGTATTGTCGTGTTGTGTTTCGCTTTATTTGCCATTAAAAATTTCATGCAAAATGGACAGATTTTTATTAAATAAACAAGTCGGTAGTTCAAATGATAGTGATAAAGCATCTACCATTGGCGGCGGGGAACCAAAGAAGCGAAAATATCGCAAATATGATGAGAGCTATTTGGGTGTTCCGCAGTGTGTTCTTTGTTTGAAAATACTATCATCCGAATGTATGCTTCCAAGTAAATTAAAGCGACATCTCGAGACAATTCATCCAACTATGGCTGAAAAATCACGTGCATTTTTTCACCGGAAATTACAAAATTTAATAAAAACAAAAAACGTGTTCAGTCAGCAAGCCACAGTACCTAACAACGCACTTTTAGCATCATTCAAGGTGGCATACAGGGTGGCAAAATGCAAAAAACCTTACACTATTGCAGAAGAGCTTATTCTACCGGCTGCTCTCGATATGGTGAATATTATGGTGGCAGAATCGGCTGGAAAATTAATTTCCAAGGTGCACATAATGATGCACATCTTATTTGCTACGTACGCTTTCTGGCTGATAATATTATTGTCGAAGACCTATTATTCTGCAAAAGCATTACCGAGAGTGCGAAGGCCCAAGACTTGTTTAAAATTCTTGAGAAGTTTATTGCAGAAAATTGTTTGGATTGGAAAAAGTGTATCAGTGTACGTACTTATGATGCTCGATCCATGTCTGGCCGGTATGGAGGTATACAAGCGCGAAATTATTCGTGAAATGCACCGAATGCTATGCGGATCCATTGCACCATCCATAGGGAAGTTCTTGCATCAAAGTCAATGAGCTCTAAACTGAACGAGGCACTAGAATGTGTCATTGCTGCAGTAAACTACATAAAAACTAGGCCTCTAAAAGTCAGACTTTTTGAAAAACTGTGCATAGATATGGGAGCTGAACATACTGTATTACTGCAAATCACGATGGCTTTCACGTGGAAATGTGTTACTTCGTGTGTTCGAATTACACGAAGAAATTCGTACTTTTTTACAGGAAGAACGTTAAGAAAACGCCAAATATTTTACTGAACCAGATTTTTTGCTAAAACTAGCGTATTTGTGCGATATATTTGAAAAACTAAATAATTTGAATCTTTCTTTTCAAGGCAAAAACACGCACATTCTGAAACTATCGGAGATAATTGCGGCGTTTAGGAAGAAACTGCTGTTGTGGATTAAAAAAAATTAGTGAAGGCAGCGGTCAAGATTGCTTCCCGCAATTGTATAAATATGCGGCATCTATGAACTGGCTCAAAACTAGATTCATCAGTTCCGATTTGGTGGAGTTTTGGTTATCGATTCAAAATTAGTATCCAAATTTATTTCAGCTGTAGCTGTAATCAAGAACAAATATCGCTCAAAGATCAACGAGGAGCAAGAAATGAGAGTAGCAGTCTCAAGTCTTATTCCCCGCTTTGAAAAACTGTGCGGAAATCATCAATATGTGCAGGCGGCTGTGAGTGCACCGTGGGCTGAAGCGTGGCAAGATAAAGGCATAACACTTGTCTTGTCGCGTTTTGCTTTGCCTGCGGTGTAGGCTTGACCGCTTGTGCAGCTGACTTTATACCTCTTTACAGTGGGTGGCGATGACAAAATTTCGTATAGACTCCACAAATGTGCGTGGCTTGAGGGCGAATTTCTTCGCGGTCTATGCGTATGTTTGTACACACCAACCGCATATAATGGCACTGGGTGAGACCCAGGTGTCTGAGGGTGCAGATCCACTGGATTTTCACTTGCCTGGGTACCACTTACTGCCATTATTTTCATCAGACAGAGGTCTCGCCTTATATATTCGCAGTGATGTTGCGTACCAGTGTCAGCAACACCTTTGCACGACGGATGCCGAATTTAGCTCCATGTGGGTTAAGTATAAAATCTAGTCGCACATCCTGCACTTCTGCTTCGTTTATAGAAGCCCGGGTCTGGAGAGGCTGCCTACTTTTGATAAACTGGCAGTCTCTCTGATTCGATTTCTAAAATCCTGGAATCGTATCCGAACAGTGAAATTGTTGTTGCTGGTGATTTCAATGTTCATAATTCCAATTGGCTACGTCATTTGAGTCACACGACACCCGAGGGTTTGTATGTTGAGTTATTTGCTGAGTCCAATAATTTGACTCAATTAGTGAAGGAACCAACGCACTTTCCCTGCGTTGATGGGCAAAACCCAAACCCAATATTCTGGACCTTTTTCTAACTTCACATCACAACAAGTATGATGTGAACGTTCTTGCACCTCTTGGTAATTCGGACCACGCTACAATTTCTGCTACCTTCCCATATTCTAGTCTTCAATCCGCTCAACAGCCAGCTACGAAGCGGACAGTGTGGCTTTATGAGAAGGCTAATTGGGATGCGCTGAACTTCTTTTTCAGCCGTTTCAAGTGGCAATTGTGTTTCAGGGATAGAAACATAAATGCTGCAGCAAAATTGGTAGAAAATATAATTTTATTTGGTATGAGGTCTTTCATACCACATAAAAGAATTTCCATTAAACCAAAAGACCATTCCTGGTTTAATGCGACTTGCAGACAAGCAGTCAGGTCCAAAGAGGAAGCATTTAGGAATTGGCGTTTAAACAAAACTGCTGATACTAAACTGCTGCGCAATCAGGCCAGAAATAGGTGCAATGCCACTCTAAAGCGCGAAAAAGCTCTCTACGAGCAGCGCCTTAGACGTAGAGTTCTTCAATACCATAAGGGTAGTAAGAACTTTTGGTCGTTCGTGGGGAGGGTGAAGAATCATACGCGATGGTCTATTCCAACTCTCCTCAAGGATGATCAGATCTTCACTCACTCGGTTGATAAGGCAAACTTATTAGCCAAAATGTTTGCTGAAAACTGCTCTCTTCCTGAGAGTAGCCAACCACTACCCGTGATCGATGGTGCGTCTCATATTATGCCTGAGATGCACTTTCGAACGCGAGCTCTTAAAAGAGTGATTGCAGACCTCAATGTCAGCAGATCCTCGGGACCGGATGGCATTTCAGCCCACGTGTTGAGAAAGTGCGCCTCAACACTGGCTCGCCCATTGCGCAATCTCTTTAATTTATCGTTTACTTCAGGAGTTTTCCCTTATTCCTGGAAGATTGCCAATGTGCAGACTGTTCCCAAAAAAGGTGAGGCTACGAATCCTGCTAATTACCGGCCCATAGCAATCTGTTCAATGCTCTCCAAACTTATGGAGAGCGTTGTAAATTTTAACTTTATGAGGTATCTAGAGGGCAACCAATTGGTCAGCGATCGCCAGTACGGTTTCCGTGCTCACCGCTCCACAGGCGATTTGATGGCGTTCCTCACCGAGCGGTGGAACAGTTGTGTTCACCAATTCGGTGAGAGTAAGGTTGTTGCTTTGGATATCTCCAAGGCGTTTGACCGAGTGTGGCATAAAGCACTTGTGTCTAAACTGGCTGCTTATGGTGTCGGTAATACATTCACTCGATGGATCGAGTTTCCTCAGCGGCCGTTCTATTCCGGTTGTGATCGACTACCTTGCTTCCGAAGAGCACTCCATTAATGCTGGAGTTCCGCAGGGTTCGGTCCTGTCTCCTACACTTTTTCTCATTTTTATCAATGACCTTCTGTCATTGACATCAAACCCCGTCTACTCGTTTGCTGATGACAGCAGCATTTGTCATTCATATTCATTCTCCAGGCGTCCCTCTATTCTGGAGATTAATAGAAAACGCACTATTATGAATGACACACTCCAATCTGACCTCAACAAAATCCAGGAGTGGGGTCAAGCGAATCGGGTTGATTTTAATGCGCGGAAGACCCAATGCTGTTTGTTGACCCACAAGCGTCTGGCGGGCGACAACTTCCCACCTCTAAATATGGGTGGTGTGGATATTAATGAGTCGGAGGCTCTTGACGTTCTGGGCATGTCAATACAATGCGAATTTCGTTGGAACGATCACATTTTTGATGTGTCGAAAGAAGCAGCCAAGTGCTTAGGCTTTTTAAAGCGGTGCAAGAAATACTTCACTCCAACCGACCTTCGTTGTATCTACACCACAACGTATCCGACCTTCGTTGTATCTACAAAAATGGAGTACAACTCGCATATTTGGTCTGGAGCTTCGAAAACATATCTTCAGTTTCTGGACCGTATACAAGGTCGTGCGATAAAACTTATAGGGGACAGTAGGGTATCCAGCTCTATTGAAACCTTGGGATGTCGTCGGGATGTGGGGTGTGTAACCTTATTCTACCGATTCTTTAATGGTAATTGTTCCTCGGAAGTAGCCAGCCTGATCCCTTCGGTTCAGGTATTCAACAGATCTACTCGGCTTTCCAGAGCGGTGCACCGCTTTTTCGTCTCGATCCCGTTCCAACGCACTACCCACTACCGCGAGAATTCGTTTTTCGGTCGCGCAGTTAACCTTCCCACTAACCTTTTCCCTTCTAAACCAACGAATGCTTTCCATGGATAGGGGGCATCCCCTGAGTTTGGTTCTATCTGCCATACAAAAAAAAAATATCACCCGTCAGATTAATTTGACTGAGTAACTATCGTATTTTATTTTTTTCTTAAGTATATTTTGTTGTTCTCTGTTTCAATTCTGAATTCTTATAAATATAAAACAAACTCAATTTCATATTGTGGGTGTTTTAATTTTTGTGCCTATCTACCTATTATTATTGTAGGTACCTATTTCTTTCGACTATAAAATATATATAGTCACTATATCTTTTCCAAATAGTTTACTAAAGTATGGCGCCGTGACAAAATCCTAAACTTGTATGTGCGCCGCGAGCTGAAAAAATTGGGAACCCCTGGTGTAGACGATATACAACACGTTTAATAGGCTTTTGTCTGTTTACAGCACGTAGTTTTAAATGAGCGTGCGCACAACAGCGCGGTCGCGGTGTCATTAGCAACCGCCGCTTTGACAACAAACTGCGTGAAAATCGGATATGTATTTACATATACGGCTGTATGTAGTATACTCCTAAAAATGAGAAGGCCGAGTTTGTAAATATTTTGAGTTAATGTAGTTATTTTTATAATTAAACAATAATACTTTATAAGCATTAGAGGAAAATAATGCAGTTTCTACGCAATTCGATATTCGTTTGTCATTTATCAGTTTACCATGTACTTGCAAGTCGTGCCAGACATTTTAAGGTTACAGTGACTTGTTTACTCGTAAATAATTAACGCGTTTATTCTGAAGCTCACCTTTACACAAATATTTCGCTTAAAACAGACGTCTGTCACCTTTTCTTATTCAAAAGCATGGCGCCGTCTCAAAACTGAAAATGGCGCCGTCTTTTACGTAGCTTACTGGTGACTTTCGCGATTCTAAAGTACAATAGTACACGGCGTTTTGTCTTATTTAAAATATTGCATGTCTTATTTAGACATGCAATATTTCACTCTATGATTCTTGTGAATTTTTTATTATATTTTTGGTTATGTTTTTAACATAAAAAAAATTTATTATTTATATTATTATTAATTTATTATTATTTATACTATTCAAATATAAAAAATATAATAATAATGTCAATTTTTAAATTTGTTTTTTAAGGAAAAATAGTATGGTATTTTCGCAAGGAAAAATTTATTTTCTGCATTACTCCATTCCTTTTTCGAAAATAGGTATTTTCCAACCCTGCTAAAAAAAGTAAAAGTGGAAAAAAGCGTCGAAACATTCAAGCGAAGTGTAAACCGTCACTACTCCCTCTTTCCCCCTTCCCAATAACCTGTCATCCCTTCGGAACCAACAAATGCTGTGCATGGATAGGGGGCATCCCTTGAGCTTGGTTTCATCTGTCATAAAAAAAAAAAAAAAAAAAAAAATTAAATTCCAAAATATGTACGAGTACTTTGTGTCGTTATTTTCTGTGGAAATTTTTAAACGTGTTGGAGTTAAATTTTGCGTCCATTTTTTTAAAAAAGAAAATCTAAAAATTTTAGATGGCTGCCAGCAGGAAAAGGTAAGGAAATGAAAATTTACAATAAGAATAAATTTTTTTTTTCGGTAGGAGCACCCAGGAATGGAAAAAAGTAAGTCATTAAAAATTTTAATTGTTGCAACAGCAGTAACGTTAAAAAATAAAAAATAATGGACCGTTACCGAACGCTATGATTGTATTGTTGTTCTTGTTGTTTTCGGTATTAAGAAAAAACGTGTAGGATACTTGTTAAGTAAAATTAAATTTCAGATCTTTATTGTAATTTGTTTGCATTTGTTATTTCTTGTAAGTAAAGTATTGAGATAAATAATTGTTACTAACACATTTCACTTAGAAAATAAATAAGAATGCAAAGAAATTACACTAAAAATCTAATATTTAATTTTACTTAAAACTGCAATATTGAATACATAACATTTCGTCCTTCTCAGGATCACAATTTTTTCTTATTTTATTTTTAAGTTTTAAGCGAAGTTTTTTAGAGTTAGCGAAACTCTCCACTACTACATGCACATTTCTACAGATTTCTTTGATGATGTTAGTGAAATCAGGCAAAATTAGTCGGAATTCTGTACTCGATTCTCGGAATTCTGTACTTTCCTTTGCGCATGGTAGCAGTCAATTTCGGATTTAGGAGGCTTGTTAATGCTAAATATCAAACGAATACATCCTACATTATTCTAATGATATTTAAAAAAAATTAAAAAACTAAGAACGGAAATAGACACTGAAGATGGCACAACGTCGAAATTGGTTTTTCTACAAACCAAATTTGTAGACAAACAAATTTCGGACTAGTTTGTAGACGAACAATTACAAGATATTATTTGTTAAATTTCCAAAAAAGGAATTTATAAGTTAACTACTTAAAGAATTGTCGTTCAAGTTTATACCGCCGAAATGCGAAGGTACATTTATAAATTTTTTCTAAAATCATTTGAAAATAATGTTGTTAGGTACACCGGGGGGAATAAATTCTCTTCCGCACCTCTTGCTTTAGACCAGAAAAGTTTTCACCACCTTTGTTTACATGTGGTGAAATTTAAAAATTCATAAAGTGATCGCGGTTTTTGTTAATCAGATTAGTACGTGAACAATTTATTAATAAAAATATATTTGCAGATAGCAAAATGGGGAGAAAATGTGCAAAGAAATGCGTTGGACCTTTGGCTAAGCATGCCTTTCCAAAACAAGCCACTGACAAAGGTAAAATGTTTGTGCATGTTATAAGCGTTTGTGCTATTATTTATCTTTATATTATTATATCCGTATATTATAATGAGGTATGATTGCTCAAAATTTGAAGTGCTCACTAAGAAATAAATTAAATTACCAGCTATGTGGTTGCGCTTATCTCCAAAACTAATGGAGATCTTTAGAAGTAAAGATATAAATTTCCAAGATTGATTCTTATTTACTGGTTTTGTTAGCTATCATACTTTGAGTGGTTATATTTCCTAAAACTTTGGTGCTCCATAACTGTAGAACTAGCGTGAAGATTTCCTTAGCTTGGTTTGTGCCCGTTATAGGAGTTGTGGACCGATCACCAAAAGAAGTGTTTGCTTGCTCGAATCATTTTTCTAGCGAAATGAGTAGTGGTTCCGGACTGCGTAGGGATGCTGTTCCGGATATAAATATAGTCATCCAACCAATGTATAATATTGGAGAGGAGCCAAGTGTAAAAGAAAATAATAAGCCAGTTTTTCAGTTATGTAGTCCAGACAGGCAGTCCTTCCGTAAATGTCTTCTGCCGTTATTTCCCACCAATAACTCTTCCGTGTCCGTTCATCCATTCTCACAGAATTCAGATCAATGCAGAAATTTAGGCAAAGATTTATGTGCTGATCTGAGAGAGAGCAGTACCATGGAAATCTGTAGCCGCCAGGTTCAGACAGAATCTCACATTAGCAACCGAACTCAAAGAAAACTCAAGCTTTTATCAGATATTGAAATTTTGAAAAGAAAATGACTAATTACAACTAGAAAAATAAAATTGAAAAATAGTAATTAAAGTCATAGTAATTAAAGATAAAAAATTAAAGTCATAGTAATTAAAGATAAAAAAATTAAAAACCTTAAAGAAATAAATGCAGAGTTAATTAAAAAAATTGAAAATCTCGAGTTTTCACAGAAATCGACTGAATCTCAAAGCACTGAAGACATCTGTAAGAAACTTCCCACGCAATTACAGATTTGTGTTAGACAAAGGTTTAAGAATAGCTTACATCATCCGAAAGGGCGTAGATATGACGACCACTTTAAAACAATCGCATTAGGTGTCCTCTTCCTTTCAACCATAACTTATAGATATATTAAAAATTTTCTGAGTTTTCCATCTGAAAGAACCCTTCAACAATTTGTTTGTAAATGGCCAAAATTCCCAGGCTGCACTAAAAGTAGTATTAAATCTTTGCAGTTGCGTAGCCGTGGCTTCAGAGCAGAAATATGTGTCAATTTGTTGCGCAGAAATTTGTGTCAATTTGTTGCGACGAAATGTCGCTGAAATTTAATCTACAGTACAATAGGCATGAAGACAAGATTGTCGGTTTAGAAGACTTTGGTGATGAAAACCGTACTTCTAGACTGGCCAATAGTGTTATGACACTAATGGCTCAAGGCATTTGTGGGATGCCTTGGAAACAGCCACTAGCATATTTTTTTATAAATGGACCATGTAAGGGAGATATAATGAAAAAATATATCTTTGAAATAATAACGCAGCTGCAGTCAATTGGCCTACATCCGTGCCACTTTGTATGTGACCAAGGGTCAAATTTTGTAACTTTGCTAGGATTGTAGGCATAACTGAGGATCTTTCTTGTAAATAATGAGCAAATAATGTTTTTCTATGACTCTCCGCACTTATTAAAAAGTACCCGCAATTGCTTAGAAAATTCAAACAATAAAATCTTGTTTAATAAATCTTTAGTTTCCTGGCACGATATTGTGCACTTTTATAATGTGGATTCTTCATTAGAAATTCGCTGTGCCCCCAAGCTTACCCCTTCCCATATCAAGCCAAACAATTTTGAAAAAATGAAGGTCAGCTTAGCAACACAGGTTCTTAGTAATACGGTAGCTTCTGGCATGAACGCCTTATACAGTTCTAGTAGTTTTGACGCTTCCAAGGCACCAACAATGCCCAATACATCTGCATTCATTTTATTCTTCGACCAACTCTTTAATGTCTTCAATAGCAGAAGTTTAAGCGTTTTAACAATATCCAAGCAAGTTTTTTCCAATTCTATGGAACAGGTAGATTTTCTTAGAAAAGCAAAATCTCTTTTGGCCTCAATGAGAATTACAGATTATGAAAATTCTGATATAATCAATTCATTTTCTTTTGTCAAAGTTTCGTGGATGATAAATATAGCTAGCTTAGGGCATTTATGGAAACTTTTATCTAGCAGGGGTTTCTCCTATCTGCAGACTAGGAGGCTTTGCCAAGACGAACTTGAGCATTTCTTCGGTGAAATAAGACGAGGCGGTGGAAATTCGTGCCGAGTTACACCTCAGATGTTCACCAATCTTTTTCAGAAAGGTTGGGGTTTGCATTACGTCGATATTATATCTGAAGGTAATTGCGAACCCACGAAGGATTTAGGCCCAACAAATGGCTCGAATTAAGTTTTTGAAAGGGTGTGCAACGATGCACTAATATTGGACCAGTCTTGGCAAGATTTTCAAAGCTTGCCGAGGCCAGAGTTCTCTTTAGCGCACAATACCCCTATTAATATAAATATAGACAAAGCCAATTTTTTAAAGAGGAATGCTTTCGCTTATGTTTGTGGTTGGCTTTTATTAAAGTTTCATAGACTACGTAATTGCGAAAAACCCTTACAGTACTTCGGAGATGAAGTGGTTTCGGACGAGTTTCTCTTCTCCCTCGAAAAGCAGTGCGAAGGCTGCAACCTCGGTAAACCTCCCCCAGAATTTACCGCCTACATAAGTAAATTAGATAATAGGTTTTGCTCATTATTTAACGCTGCTTGCCACAAAGTTGGTGTTAGTATGTTAGTTAGTTAGTATGGAGTATCTTTTTAGCCAGATGTTAGGCATAGAACCATACTCCTATTGCTGTAATTGCAACTCAGAAAGCCTTTTGATACTTTTTATTCGGATCAGAATATATTTTCTTTTAAAATTTCTTAACAGAGAGGCAAAGGAACCCCATTTTAAACACAAAGTTTTGTGTGTTACACATTTATAATTTGCAGATTGTTATGGCTGATTTTCTTTTGTTCCTGATACTACTATATGCTGGTTTATACTCTATTAGTCCCCTTATTAAAATGAGTTCTTCTAATATTCTTTATATCCTCTGCTATATTAAACATTGGTTGGCACTACACTAAATTAAGTTTATCTTATATCATCTGTATATACTTCATAATTTAGTTTTGCGTTTTCATAATTTATTTTTTCATATTTATTTTAAACTTGTATAATGTTTTGCGTCTGTAGTTATCCATTTTATATATCCATACATATACTTGATTCTTATATATTTTTTAGTTTTATGTAATATATTCCATAAAACTGTAAATAGGTAGAAGTAATTTTCATAGTTAATCGCCATTTTAGATTCACCATCGCCATTTCATTAGAAGTATTTTTACCTTTGATTATACATGTATATTCATTTGAGTCATATACATATATTTCATTATTCAAACCTGTAACTAATTCATCTGTTAATTACTTTACATTGCTGACTACATATTTACATTCATATCTGTAACACTTATCTATATGGGTGCAATAGGCCTACTGGGGAACCGAACACCCGAAAAAATCGGTAACGCGCTGAAATGCATACCTCTTGGGTGGCGTGGAAATGCAAAATAACACAATTATTTGTTAGCATCTAATAATACAAGTATTTTTCTACCATATTAAGTTTTTGTTTTAATTGGTTTAGAAACCAGAAATTATTTATTTTATATGCGTAGAGAATGCTCTTCAATATTCACTAATTTTTAAATAAATCTGCTGAAATGTTAATATTTGTATTTATTTTCTCTGGCAGTGGTTTCACCTCAGGGTATGAACGTGAGGTGAAATATTGACTGAAGTTTAGGGCAAGCTCACCTGACGTTCAATTGACCAACGAAAATCAAACATTTTACTCTTTTTTTCGCCCATCGTGAAAATGACTGAAACATTGTTGCGATAAATTGTGTTAATTTTGCCACTCGCAAATTGTTACTTTTTTTTTACATGTCAAAGTAACAAATTTGATTCTTGATGGTCAAATGACCGTGATGTCAGCTTGTCCTTACTTTTCACCATGATTTTTCACGTACAGTGTACGTGAATTGTATAAGTGCATAAAAAATAGACGTCAGAGCGATTTTTATCAGCTGTGAAAACAGAGTTTCGCATCTCGTTATCTCTGCTGGCCGGTATGGAGGTATACAAGCGCGAAATTATTCGTAAAAAAGCACCGAATGCTATTGCACCATCCATAGGGAAGTTCTTGCATCAAAGTCAATGATCTCTAGCCATTGTAAATATTTCGAGTTAATGTAGTTATTTTTATAATTAAACAATAATACTTTATAAGTATTAGAGGAAAATAATGCCGTTTCTACGCAATTCGATATTCGTTTGTCATTTATCAGTTTACTATGTACTTCAAAGTCGTGCCAGACATTTTAAGGTAACAGTGACTTGATTACTCGTAAATAATGAACGCGCTTATTTTGAAGCTCACCTTTACACAAAGACGTCGCTTAAAACAGACGTCTGTCACCTTTTCTTATTCAAAAGCACGGCGCCGTTTCAAAACTGAAAATGGCGCCGTCTTTTACGTAGCTTACTGGTGACTTTCGCGATTCTAAAGTACAATAGTACACGGCGTTTTGTCTTATTTAAAATATTGCATGTCTTATTTAGACATGCAATATTTCACTTTATGATTCTTGTGAATTTTTTATTATATTTTTGGTTATGTTTTTAACATAAAAAAATTATTTATTATTTATATTATTAATAATTTATTATTATTTATACTATTTAAAAATAAAAAATATAATAATAATGTCAATTTTTAAATTTGTTTATTAAGGAAAAATGGTATGGTATTTTCGCAAGGAAAAATTTATTTTCTGCATTACTCCATTCCTTTTTCGAAAATAGGTATTTTCCAACCCTGCTAAAAAAAGTAAAAGTGGAAATAAAATTCCAAAATATGTGTCGTTATTTTCTGTGGAAATTTTTAAACGTGTTGGAGTTAAATTTTGCGTCCATTTTTTAAAAAAAGAAAATCTAAAAATTTTAGATGGCTGCCGGAAAAGGTAAGGAAATGAAAATTTACAATAAGAATTAAATTTTTTTTTCGTTAGGAGCACCCAGGAATGGAAAAAAGTAAGTCATTAAAAATTTTAATTGTTGCAACAGCAGTAACGTTAAAAAATAAAAAATAATGGACCGTTATCGAACGCTATGATTGTATTGTTGTTCTTGTTGTTTTCGGTATTAAGAAAAAACGTGTAGGATACTTGTTAAGTAAAATTAAATTTCAGATCTTTATTGTAATTTGTTTGCATTTGTTATTTCTTGTAAGTAAAGTATTGAGATAAATAATTGTTACTAACACATTTCACTTAGAAAATAAATAAGAATGCAAAGAAATTACACTAAAAATCTAATATTTAATTTTACTTAAAACTGCAATATTGAATACATAACATTTCGTCCTTCTCAGGATCACAATTTTTTTCTTATTTTATTTTTAAGTTTTAAGCGAAGTTTTTTAGAGTTAGCGAAACTCTCCACTACTACATGCACATTTCTTCAGATTCCTTTGATGATGTTAGTGAAATCAGGCAAAATTAGTCGGAATTCTGTACTCGATTCTCGGAATTCTGTACTTTTCTTTTGCGCATGGTAGCAGTCAATTTCGGATTTAGGAGGCCTGTTAATGCTAAATATCAAACGTATACATCCTACATTATTCTAATGATAATTAAAAAAAATTAAAAAACTAAGAACGGAAATAGACACTGAAGATGGCACAACGTCGAAATTGGTTTTTCTACAAACCAAATTTGTAGACAAACAAATTTCGGACTAGTTTGTAGACGAACAATTACAAGATATTATTTATTAAATTTCCAAAAAAAGGAATTTATAAGATAACTACTTAAAGAATTGTCGTTCAAGTTTATACCGCCGAAATGCGAAGGTACATTTATAAATTTTTTCTAAAATCATTTGAAAATAATGTTTTTAGGTACACGGGGGGGAATAAATTCTCTTCCGCACCTCTTGCTTTAGACCAGAAAAGTTTTCACCACCTTTGTTTACATGTGGTGAAATTTAAAAATTCATAAAGTGATCGCGGTTTTTGTTAATCAGATTAGTTCGTGAACAATTTATTAATGAAAATATATTTGCAGATAGCAAAATGGGGAGAAAATGTGCAAAGAAATGCGTTGGACCTTTGGCTAAGCATGCCTTTCCAAAACAAGCCACTGACAAAGGTAAAATGTTTGTGCATGTTATACGCGTTTGTGCTATTATTTATCTTTATATTATTATATCCGTATATTATAATGAGGTATGATTGCTCAAAATTTGAAGTGCTCACTAAGAAATAAATTAAATTACCAGCTATGTGGTTGCGCTTATCTCCAAAACTAATGGAGATCTTTAGAAGTAAAGATATAAATTTCCAAGATTGATTCTTATTTACTGGTTTTGTTAGCTATCATACTTTGAGTGGTTATATTTCCTAAAACTTTGGTGCTCCATAACTGTAGAACTAGCGTGAAGATTTCTTTAGCTTTGTTTGTGCCCGTTATCCTTGTGGTTTGTGTAATCCTATGTGTAACATTTCTGCTTACTATGTGTAACATATTTCTGCTTACCTGCAATTCCTTTGTATTTTTCTCTCTTGTATTTGCATATATAGGAGAACACAGTGGTGCCGGCTTTTAGGAGTTGTGGACCGATCACCAAAAGAAGTGTTTGCTTGCTCGAATCATTTTTCTAGCGAAATGAGTAGTGGTTCCGGACTGCGTAGGGATGCTGTTCCGGATATAAATATAGTCATCCAACCAATGTATAATATTGGAGAGGAGCCAAGTGTAAAAGAAAATAATAAGCCAGTTTTTCAGTTATGTAGTCCAGACAGGCAGTCCTTCCGTAAATGTCTTCTGCCGTTATTTCCCACCAATAACTCTTCCGTGTCCGTTCATCCATTCTCACAGAATTCAGATCAATGCAGAAATTTAGGCAAAGATTTATGTGCTGATCTGAGAGAGAGCAGTACCATGGAAATCTGTAGCCGCCAGGTTCAGACAGAATCTCACATTAGCAACCGAACTCAAAGAAAACTCAAGCTTTTATCAGATATTGAAATTTTGAAAAGAAAATGACTAATTACAACTAGAAAAATAAAAATGAAAAATAGTAATTAAAGTCATAGTAATTAAAGATAAAAAATTAAAGTCATAGTAATTAAAGATAAAAAAATTAAAAACCTTAAAGAAATAAATGCAGAGTTAATTAAAAAAATTGAAAATCTCGAGTTTTCACAGAATTCGACTGAATCTCAAAGCACTGAAGACATCTGTAAGAAACTTCCCACGCAATTACAGATTTGTGTTAGACAAAGGTTTAAGAATAGCTTACATCATCCGAAAGGGCGTAGATATGACGACCACTTTAAAACAATCGCATTAGGTGTCCTCTTCCTTTCAACCATAACTTATAGATATATTAAAAATTTTCTGAGTTTTCCATCTGAAAGAACCCTTCAACAATTTGTTTGTAAATGGCCAAAATTCCCAGGCTGCACTAAAAGTAGTATTAAATCTTTGCAGTTGCGTAGCCGTGGCTTCAGAGCAGAAATATGTGTCAATTTGTTGCGCAGAAATTTGTGTCAATTTGTTGCGACGAAATGTCGCTGAAATTTAATCTACAGTACAATAGGCATGAAGACAAGATTGTCGGTTTAGAAGACTTTGGTGATGAAAACCGTACTTCTAGACTGGCCAATAGTGTTATGACACTAATGGCTCAAGGCATTTGTGGGATGCCTTGGAAACAGCCACTAGCATATTTTTTTATAAATGGACCATGTAAGGGAGATATAATGAAAAAATATATCTTTGAAATAATAACGCAACTGCAGTCAATTGGCCTACATCCGTGCCACTTTGTATGTGACCAAGGGTCAAATTTTGTAACTTTGCTAGGATTGTAGGCATAACTGAGGATCTTTCTTGTAAATAATGAGCAAATAATGTTTTTCTATGACTCTCCGCACTTATTAAAAAGTACCCGCAATTGCTTAGAAAATTCAAACAATAAAATCTTGTTTAATAAATCTTTAGTTTCCTGGCACGATATTGTGCACTTTTATAATGTGGATTCTTCATTAGAAATTCGCTGTGCCCCCAAGCTTACCCCTTCCCATATCAAGCCAAACAATTTTGAAAAAATGAAGGTCAGCTTAGCAACACAGGTTCTTAGTAATACGGTAGCTTCTGGCATGAACGCCTTATACAGTTCTAGTAGTTTTGACGCTTCCAAGGCACCAACAATGCCCAATACATCTGCATTCATTTTATTCTTCGACCAACTCTTTAATGTCTTCAATAGCAGAAGTTTAAGCGTTTTAACAATATCCAAGCAAGTTTTTTCCAATTCTATGGAACAGGTAGATTTTCTTAGAAAAGCAAAATCTCTTTTGGCCTCAATGAGAATTACAGATTATGAAAATTCTGATATAATCAATTCATTTTCTTTTGTCAAAGGGTGGATGATAAATATAGCTAGCTTAGGGCATTTATGGAAACTTTTATCTAGCAGGGGTTTCTCCTATCTGCAGACTAGGAGGCTTTGCCAAGACGAACTTGAGCATTTCTTCGATGAAATAAGACGAGGCGGTGGAAATTCGTGCCGAGTTACACCTCAGATGTTCACCAATCTTTTTCAGAAAGGTTGGGGTTTGCATTACGTCGATATTATATCTGAAGGTAATTGCGAACCCACGAAGGATTTAGGCCCAACAAATGGCTCGAATTAAGTTTTTGAAAGGGTGTGCAACGATGCACTAATATTGGACCAGTCTTGGCAAGATTTTCAAAGCTTGCCGAGGCCAGAGTTCTCTTTAGCGCACAATACCCCTATTAATATAAATATAGACAAAGCCAATTTTTTAAAGAGGAATGCTTTCGCTTATGTTTGTGGTTGGCTTTTATTAAAGTTTCATAGACTACGTAATTGCGAAAAACCCTTACAGTACTTCGGAGATGAAGTGGTTTCGGACGAGTTTCTCTTCTCCCTCGAAAAGCAGTGCGAAGGCTGCAACCTCGGTAAACCTCCCCCAGAATTTACCGCCTACATAAGTAAATTAGATAATAGGTTTTGCTCATTATTTAACGTTGCTTGCCACAAAGTTGGTGTTAGTATGTTAGTTAGTTAGTATGGAGTATCTTTTTAGCCAGATGTTAGGCATAGAACCATACTCCTGTTGCTGTAATTGCAACTCAGAAAGCCTTTTGATACTTTTTATTCGGATCAGAATATATTTTCTTTTAAAATTTCTTAACAGAGAGGCAAAGGAACCCCATTTTAAACACAAAGTTTTGTGTGTTACACATTTATAATTTGCAGATTGTTATGGCTGATTTTCTTTTGTTCCTGATACTACTATATGCTGGTTTATACTCTATTAGTCCCCTTATTAAAATGAGTTCTTCTAATATTCTTTATATCCTCTGCTATATTAAACATTGGTTGGCACTACACTAAATTAGGTTTATCTTATATCATCTGTATATACTTCATAATTTAGTTTTGCGTTTTCATAATTTATTTTTTCATATTTATTTTAAACTTGTATAATATTTTGCGTCTGTAGTTATCCATTTTATATATCCATACATATACTTGATTCTTATATATTTTTTAGTTTTATGTAATATATTCCATAAAACTGTAAATAGGTAGAAGTAATTTTCATAGTTAATCGCCATTTTAGATTCACCATCGCCATTTCATTAGAAGTATTTTTACCTTTGATTATACATGTATATTCATTTGAGTCATATACATATATTTCATTACTCAAACCTGTAACTAATTCATCTGTTAATTACTTTACATTGCTGACTACATATTTACATTCATATCTGTAACACTTATCTATATGGGTGCAATAGGCCTACTGGGGAACCGAACACCCGAAAAAATCGGTAACGCGCTGAAATGCATACCTCTTGGGTGGCGTGGAAATGCAAAATAACACAATTATTTGTTAGCATCTAATAATACAAGTATTTTTCTACCATATTAAGTTTTTGTTTTAATTGGTTTAGAAACCAGAAATTATTTATTTTATATGCGTAGAGAATGCTCTTCAATATTCACTAATTTTTAAATAAATCTGCTGAAATGTTAATATTTGTATTTATTTTCTCTGGCAGTGGTTTCACCTCAGGATATGAACGTGAGGTGAAATATTGACTGAAGTTTAGGGCAAGCTCACCTGACGTTCAATTGACCAACGAAAATCAAACATTTTACTCTTTTTTTCGCCCATCGTGAAAATGACTGAAACATTGTTGCGATAAATTGTGTTAATTTTGCCACTCGCAAATTGTTACTTTTTTTTTACATGTCAAAGTAACAAATTTGATTCTTGATGGTCAAATGACCGTGATGTCAGCTTGTCCTTACTTTTCACCATGATTTTTCACGTACAGTGTACGTGAATTGTATAAGTGTATAAAAAATAGACGTCAGAGCGATTTTTATCAGCTGTGAAAACAGAGTTTCGCATCTCGTTATCTCTGCTGGCCGGTATGGAGGTATACAAGCGCGAAATTATTCGTAAAAAAGCACCGAATGCTATTGCACCATCCATAGGGAAGTTCTTGCATCAAAGTCAATGATCTCTAGCCATTGTAAATATTTCGAGTTAATGTAGTTATTTTTATAATTAAACAATAATACTTTATAAGTATTAGAGGAAAATAATGCCGTTTCTACGCAATTCGATATTCGTTTGTCATTTATCAGTTTACTATGTACTTCAAAGTCGTGCCAGACATTTTAAGGTAACAGTGACTTGATTACTCGTAAATAATGAACGCGCTTATTTTGAAGCTCACCTTTACACAAAGACGTCGCTTAAAACAGACGTCTGTCACCTTTTCTTATTCAAAAGCACGGCGCCGTTTCAAAACTGAAAATGGCGCCGTCTTTTACGTAGCTTACTGGTGACTTTCGCGATTCTAAAGTACAATAGTACACGGCGTTTTGTCTTATTTAAAATATTGCATGTCTTATTTAGACATGCAATATTTCACTTTATGATTCTTGTGAATTTTTTATTATATTTTTGGTTATGTTTTTAACATAAAAAAATTATTTATTATTTATATTATTAATAATTTATTATTATTTATACTATTTAAAAATAAAAAATATAATAATAATGTCAATTTTTAAATTTGTTTATTAAGGAAAAATGGTATGGTATTTTCGCAAGGAAAAATTTATTTTCTGCATTACTCCATTCCTTTTTCGAAAATAGGTATTTTCCAACCCTGCTAAAAAAAGTAAAAGTGGAAATAAAATTCCAAAATATGTGTCGTTATTTTCTGTGGAAATTTTTAAACGTGTTGGAGTTAAATTTTGCGTCCATTTTTTAAAAAAAGAAAATCTAAAAATTTTAGATGGCTGCCGGAAAAGGTAAGGAAATGAAAATTTACAATAAGAATTAAATTTTTTTTTCGTTAGGAGCACCCAGGAATGGAAAAAAGTAAGTCATTAAAAATTTTAATTGTTGCAACAGCAGTAACGTTAAAAAATAAAAAATAATGGACCGTTATCGAACGCTATGATTGTATTGTTGTTCTTGTTGTTTTCGGTATTAAGAAAAAACGTGTAAGATACTTGTTAAGTAAAATTAAATTTCAGATCTTTATTGTAATTTGTTTGCATTTGTTATTTCTTGTAAGTAAAGTATTGAGATAAATAATTGTTACTAACACATTTCACTTAGAAAATAAATAAGAATGCAAAGAAATTACACTAAAAATCTAATATTTAATTTTACTTAAAACTGCAATATTGAATACATAACATTTCGTCCTTCTCAGGATCACAATTTTTTTCTTATTTTATTTTTAAGTTTTAAGCGAAGTTTTTTAGAGTTAGCGAAACTCTCCACTACTACATGCACATTTCTTCAGATTCCTTTGATGATGTTAGTGAAATCAGGCAAAATTAGTCGGAATTCTGTACTCGATTCTCGGAATTCTGTACTTTTCTTTTGCGCATGGTAGCAGTCAATTTCGGATTTAGGAGGCCTGTTAATGCTAAATATCAAACGTATACATCCTACATTATTCTAATGATAATTAAAAAAAATTAAAAAACTAAGAACGGAAATAGACACTGAAGATGGCACAACGTCGAAATTGGTTTTTCTACAAACCAAATTTGTAGACAAACAAATTTCGGACTAGTTTGTAGACGAACAATTACAAGATATTATTTATTAAATTTCCAAAAAAAGGAATTTATAAGATAACTACTTAAAGAATTGTCGTTCAAGTTTATACCGCCGAAATGCGAAGGTACAATTATAAATTTTTTCTAAAATCATTTGAAAATAATGTTTTTAGGTACACGGGGGGGAATAAATTCTCTTCCGCACCTCTTGCTTTAGACCAGAAAAGTTTTCACCACCTTTGTTTACATGTGGTGAAATTTAAAAATTCATAAAGTGATCGCGGTTTTTGTTAATCAGATTAGTTCGTGAACAATTTATTAATGAAAATATATTTGCAGATAGCAAAATGGGGAGAAAATGTGCAAAGAAATGCGTTGGACCTTTGGCTAAGCATGCCTTTCCAAAACAAGCCACTGACAAAGGTAAAATGTTTGTGCATGTTATAAGCGTTTGTGCTATTATTTATCTTTATATTATTATATCCGTATATTATAATGAGGTATGATTGCTCAAAATTTGAAGTGCTCACTAAGAAATAAATTAAATTACCAGCTATGTGGTTGCGCTTATCTCCAAAACTAATGGAGATCTTTAGAAGTAAAGATATAAATTTCCAAGATTGATTCTTATTTACTGGTTTTGTTAGCTATCATACTTTGAGTGGTTATATTTCCTAAAACTTTGGTGCTCCATAACTGTAGAACTAGCGTGAAGATTTCTTTAGCTTTGTTTGTGCCCGTTATCCTTGTGGTTTGTGTAATCCTATGTGTAACATTTCTGCTTACTATGTGTAACATATTTCTGCTTACCTGCAATTCCTTTGTATTTTTCTCTCTTGTATTTGCATATATAGGAGAACACAGTGGTGCCGGCTTTTAGGAGTTGTGGACCGATCACCAAAAGAAGTGTTTGCTTGCTCGAATCATTTTTCTAGCGAAATGAGTAGTGGTTCCGGACTGCGTAGGGATGCTGTTCCGGATATAAATATAGTCATCCAACCAATGTATAATATTGGAGAGGAGCCAAGTGTAAAAGAAAATAATAAGCCAGTTTTTCAGTTATGTAGTCCAGACAGGCAGTCCTTCCGTAAATGTCTTCTGCCGTTATTTCCCACCAATAACTCTTCCGTGTCCGTTCATCCATTCTCACAGAATTCAGATCAATGCAGAAATTTAGGCAAAGATTTATGTGCTGATCTGAGAGAGATCAGTACCATGGAAATCTGTAGCCGCCAGGTTCAGACAGAATCTCACATTAGCAACCGAACTCAAAGAAAACTCAAGCTTTTATCAGATATTGAAATTTTGAAAAGAAAATGACTAATTACAACTAGAAAAATAAAAATGAAAAATAGTAATTAAAGTCATAGTAATTAAAGATAAAAAATTAAAGTCATAGTAATTAAAGATAAAAAAATTAAAAACCTTAAAGAAATAAATGCAGAGTTAATTAAAAAAATTGAAAATCTCGAGTTTTCACAGAATTCGACTGAATCTCAAAGCACTGAAGACATCTGTAAGAAACTTCCCACGCAATTACAGATTTGTGTTAGACAAAGGTTTAAGAATAGCTTACATCATCCGAAAGGGCGTAGATATGACGACCACTTTAAAACAATCGCATTAGGTGTCCTCTTCCTTTCAACCATAACTTATAGATATATTAAAAATTTTCTGAGTTTTCCATCTGAAAGAACCCTTCAACAATTTGTTTGTAAATGGCCAAAATTCCCAGGCTGCACTAAAAGTAGTATTAAATCTTTGCAGTTGCGTAGCCGTGGCTTCAGAGCAGAAATATGTGTCAATTTGTTGCGCAGAAATTTGTGTCAATTTGTTGCGACGAAATGTCGCTGAAATTTAATCTACAGTACAATAGGCATGAAGACAAGATTGTCGGTTTAGAAGACTTTGGTGATGAAAACCGTACTTCTAGACTGGCCAATAGTGTTATGACACTAATGGCTCAAGGCATTTGTGGGATGCCTTGGAAACAGCCACTAGCATATTTTTTTATAAATGGACCATGTAAGGGAGATATAATGAAAAAATATATCTTTGAAATAATAACGCAACTGCAGTCCTACATCCGTGCCACTTTGTATGTGACCAAGGGTCAAATTTTGTAACTTTGCTAGGATTGTAGGCATAACTGAGGATCTTTCTTGTAAATAATGAGCAAATAATGTTTTTCTATGACTCTCCGCACTTATTAAAAGGTACCCGCAATTGCTTAGAAAATTCAAACAATAAAATCTTGTTTAATAAATCTTTAGTTTCCTGGCACGATATTGTGCACTTTTATAATGTGGATTCTTCATTAGAAATTCGCTGTGCCCCCAAGCTTACCCCTTCCCATATCAAGCCAAACAATTTTGAAAAAATGAAGGTCAGCTTAGCAACACAGGTTCTTAGTAATACGGTAGCTTCTGGCATGAACGCCTTATACAGTTCTAGTAGTTTTGACGCTTCCAAGGCACCAACAATGCCCAATACATCTGCATTCATTTTATTCTTCGACCAACTCTTTAATGTCTTCAATAGCAGAAGTTTAAGCGTTTTAACAATATCCAAGCAAGTTTTTTCCAATTCTATGGAACAGGTAGATTTTCTTAGAAAAGCAAAATCTCTTTTGGCCTCAATGAGAATTACAGATTATAAAAATTCTGATATAATCAATTCATTTTCTTTTGTCAAAGGGTGGATGATAAATATAGCTAGCTTAGGGCATTTATGGAAACTTTTATCTAGCAGGGGTTTCTCCTATCTGCAGACTAGGAGGCTTTGCCAAGACGAACTTGAGCATTTCTTCGGTGAAATAAGACGAGGCGGTGGAAATTCGTGCCGAGTTACACCTCAGATGTTCACCAATCTTTTTCAGAAAGGTTGGGGTTTGCATTACGTCGATATTATATCTGAAGGTAATTGCGAACCCACGAAGGATTTAGGCCCAACAAATTGCTCGAATTAAGTTTTTGAAAGGGTGTGCAACGATGCACTAATATTGGACCAGTCTTGGCAAGATTTTCAAAGCTTGCCGAGGCCAGAGTTCTCTTTAGCGCACAATACCCCTATTAATATAAATATAGACGAAGCCAATTTTTTAAAGAGGAATGCTTTCGCTTATGTTTGTGGTTGGCTTTTATTAAAGTTTCATAGACTACATAATTGCGAAAAACCCTTACAGTACTTCGGAGATGAAGTGGTTTCGGACGAGTTTCTCTTCTCCCTCGAAAAGCAGTGCGAAGGCTGCAACCTCGGTAAACCTCCCCCAGAATTTACCGCCTACATAAGTAAATTAGATAATAGGTTTTGCTCATTATTTAACGCTGCTTGCCACAAAGTTGGTGTTAGTATGTTAGTTAGTTAGTATGGAGTATCTTTTTAGCCAGATGTTAGGCATAGAACCATACTCCTGTTGCTGTAATTGCAACTCAGAAAGCCTTTTGATACTTTTTATTCGGATCAGAATATATTTTCTTTTAAAATTTCTTAACAGAGAGGCAAAGGAACCCCATTTTAAACACAAAGTTTTGTGTGTTACACATTTATAATTTGCAGGTTGTTATGGCTGATTTTCTTTTGTTCCTGATACTACTATATGCTGGTTTATACTCTATTAGTCCCCTTATTAAAATGAGTTCTTCTAATATTCTTTATATCCTCTGCTATATTAAACATTGGTTGGCACTACACTAAATTAAGTTTATCTTATATCATCTGTATATACTTCATAATTTAGTTTTGCGTTTTCATAATTTATTTTTTCATATTTATTTTAAACTTGTATAATGTTTTGCGTCTGTAGTTATCCATTTTATATATCCATACATATACTTGATTCTTATATATTTTTTAGTTTTATGTAATATATTCCATAAAACTGTAAATAGGTAGAAGTAATTTTCATAGTTAATCGCCATTTTAGATTCACCATCGCCATTTCATTAGAAGTATTTTTACCTTTGATTATACATGTATATTCATTTGAGTCATATACATATATTTCATTATTCAAACCTGTAACTAATTCATCTGTTAATTACTTTACATTGCTGACTACATATTTACATTCATATCTGTAACACTTATCTATATGGGTGCAATAGGCCTACTGGGGAACCGAACACCCGAAAAAATCGGTAACGCGCTGAAATGCATACCTCTTGGGTGGCGTGGAAATGCAAAATAACACAATTATTTGTTAACAATGTTAATAATACAATTATTTTTCTACCATATTAAGTTTTTCTTTTAATTGGTTTAGAAACCAGAAATTATTTATTTTATATGCGTAGAGAATGCTCTTCAATATTCACTAATTTTTAAATAAATCTGCTGAAATGTTAATATTTGTATTTATTTTCTCTGGCAGTGGTTTCACCTCAGGATATGAACGTGAGGTGAAATATTGACTGAAGTTTAGGGCAAGCTCACCTGACGTTCAATTGACCAACGAAAATCAAACATTTTACTCTTTTTTTCGCCCATCGTGAAAATGACTGAAACATTGTTGCGATAAATTGTGTTAATTTTGCCACTCGCAAATTGTTACTTTTTTTTACATGTCAAAGTAACAAATTTGATTCTTGATGGTCAAATGACCGTGATGTCAGCTTGTCCTTACTTTTCACCATGATTTTTCACGTACAGTGTACGTGAATTGTATAAGTGTATAAAAAATAGACGTCAGAGCGATTTTTATCAGCTGTGAAAACAGAGTTTCGCATCTCGTTATCTCTGCTGGCCGGTATGGAGGTATACAAGCGCGAAATTATTCGTAAAAAAGCACCGAATGCTATTGCACCATCCATAGGGAAGTTCTTGCATCAAAGTCAATGATCTCTAGCCATTGTAAATATTTCGAGTTAATGTAGTTATTTTTATAATTAAACAATAATACTTTATAAGTATTAGAGGAAAATAATGCCGTTTCTACGCAATTCGATATTCGTTTGTCATTTATCAGTTTACTATGTACTTCAAAGTCGTGCCAGACATTTTAAGGTAACAGTGACTTGATTACTCGTAAATAATGAACGCGCTTATTTTGAAGCTCACCTTTACACAAAGACGTCGCTTAAAACAGACGTCTGTCACCTTTTCTTATTCAAAAGCACGGCGCCGTTTCAAAACTGAAAATGGCGCCGTCTTTTACGTAGCTTACTGGTGACTTTCGCGATTCTAAAGTACAATAGTACACGGCGTTTTGTCTTATTTAAAATATTGCATGTCTTATTTAGACATGCAATATTTCACTTTATGATTCTTGTGAATTTTTTATTATATTTTTGGTTATGTTTTTAACATAAAAAAATTATTTATTATTTATATTATTAATAATTTATTATTATTTATACTATTTAAAAATAAAAAATATAATAATAATGTCAATTTTTAAATTTGTTTATTAAGGAAAAATGGTATGGTATTTTCGCAAGGAAAAATTTATTTTCTGCATTACTCCATTCCTTTTTCGAAAATAGGTATTTTCCAACCCTGCTAAAAAAAGTAAAAGTGGAAATAAAATTCCAAAATATGTGTCGTTATTTTCTGTGGAAATTTTTAAACGTGTTGGAGTTAAATTTTGCGTCCATTTTTTAAAAAAAGAAAATCTAAAAATTTTAGATGGCTGCCGGAAAAGGTAAGGAAATGAAAATTTACAATAAGAATTAAATTTTTTTTTCGTTAGGAGCACCCAGGAATGGAAAAAAGTAAGTCATTAAAAATTTTAATTGTTGCAACAGCAGTAACGTTAAAAAATAAAAAATAATGGACCGTTATCGAACGCTATGATTGTATTGTTGTTCTTGTGGTTTTCGGTATTAAGAAAAAACGTGTAGGATACTTGTTAAGTAAAATTAAATTTCAGATCTTTATTGTAATTTGTTTGCATTTGTTATTTCTTGTAAGTAAAGTATTGAGATAAATAATTGTTACTAACACATTTCACTTAGAAAATAAATAAGAATGCAAAGAAATTACACTAAAAATCTAATATTTAATTTTACTTAAAACTGCAATATTGAATACATAACATTTCGTCCTTCTCAGGATCACAATTTTTTTCTTATTTTATTTTTAAGTTTTAAGCGAAGTTTTTTAGAGTTAGCGAAACTCTCCACTACTACATGCACATTTCTTCAGATTTCTTTGATGATGTTAGTGAAATCAGGCAAAATTAGTCGGAATTCTGTACTCGATTCTCGGAATTCTGTACTTTTCTTTTGCGCATGGTAGCAGTCAATTTCGGATTTAGGAGGCCTGTTAATGCTAAATATCAAACGTATACATCCTACATTATTCTAATGATAATTAAAAAAAATTAAAAAACTAAGAACGGAAATAGACACTGAAGATGGCACAACGTCGAAATTGGTTTTTCTACAAACCAAATTTGTAGACAAACAAATTTCGGACTAGTTTGTAGACGAACAATTACAAGATATTATTTGTTAAATTTCCAAAAAAAGGAATTTATAAGATAACTACTTAAAGAATTGTCGTTCAAGTTTATACCGCCGAAATGCGAAGGTACATTTATAAATTTTTTCTAAAATCATTTGAAAATAATGTTTTTAGGTACACGGGGGGGAATAAATTCTCTTCCGCACCTCTTGCTTTAGACCAGAAAAGTTTTCACCACCTTTGTTTACATGTGGTGAAATTTAAAAATTCATAAAGTGATCGCGGTTTTTGTTAATCAGATTAGTTCGTGAACAATTTATTAATAAAAATATATTTGCAGATAGCAAAATGGGGAGAAAATGTGCAAAGAAATGCGTTGGACCTTTGGCTAAGCATGCCTCTCCAAAACAAGCCACTGACAAAGGTAAAATGTTTGTGCATGTTATAAGCGTTTGTGCTATTATTTATCTTTATATTATTATATCCGTATATTATAATGAGGTATGATTGCTCAAAATTTGAAGTGCTCACTAAGAAATAAATTAAATTACCAGCTATGTGGTTGCGCTTATCTCCAAAACTAATGGAGATCTTTAGAAGTAAAGATATAAATTTCCAAGATTGATTCTTATTTACTGGTTTTGTTAGCTATCATACTTTGAGTGGTTATATTTCCTAAAACTTTGGTGCTCCATAACTGTAGAACTAGCGTGAAGATTTCCTTAGCTTTGTTTGTGCCCGTTATCCTTGTGGTTTGTGTAATCCTATGTGTAACATTTCTGCTTACTATGTGTAACATATTTCTGCTTACCTGCAATTCCTTTGTATTTTTCTCTCTTGTATTTGCATATATAGGAGAACACAGTGGTGCCGGCTTTTAGGAGTTGTGGACCGATCACCAAAAGAAGTGTTTGCTTGCTCGAATCATTTTTCTAGCGAAATGAGTAGTGGTTCCGGACTGCGTAGGGATGCTGTTCCGGATATAAATATAGTCATCCAACCAATGTATAATATTGGAGAGGAGCCAAGTGTAAAAGAAAATAATAAGCCAGTTTTTCAGTTATGTAGTCCAGACAGGCAGTCCTTCCGTAAATGTCTTCTGCCGTTATTTCCCACCAATAACTCTTCCGTGTCCGTTCATCCATTCTCACAGAATTCAGATCAATGCAGAAATTTAGGCAAAGATTTATGTGCTGATCTGAGAGAGAGCAGTACCATGGAAATCTGTAGCCGCCAGGTTCAGACAGAATCTCACATTAGCAACCGAACTCCAAGAAAACTCAAGCTTTTATCAGATATTGAAATTTTGAAAAGAAAATGACTAAATACAACTAGAAAAATAAAAATGAAAAATAGTAATTAAAGTCATAGTAATTAAAGATAAAAAATTAAAGTCATGCAATTACAGATTTGTGTTAGACAAATGTTTAAGAATAGCTTACATCATCCGAAACGGCGTAGATATGACGACCACTTTAAAACAATCGCATTAGGTGTCCTCTTCCTTTCAACCATAACTTAGAGATATATTAAAAATTTTCTGAGTTTTCCATCTGAAAGAACCCTTCAACAATTTGTTTGTAAATGGCCAAAATCCCCAAGCTGCACTAAAAGTAGTATTAAATCTTTGCAGTTGCGTAGCCGTGGCTTCAGAGCAGAAATATGTGTCAATTTGTTGCGCAGAAATTTGTGTCAATTTGTTGCGACGAAATGTCGCTGAAATTTAATCTACAGTACAATAGGCATGAAGACAAGATTGTCGGTTTAGAAGACTTTGGTGATGAAAACCGTACTTCTAGACTGGCCAATAGTGTTATGACACTAATGGCTCAAGGCATTGGTGGGATGCCTTGGAAACAGCCACTAGCATATTTTTTTATAAATGGACCATGTAAGGGAGATATAATGAAAAAATATATCTTTGAAATAATAACGCAACTGCAGTCCTACATCCGTGCCACTTTGTATGTGACCAAGGGTCAAATTTTGTAACTTTGCTAGGATTGTAGGCATAACTGAGGATCTTTCTTGTAAATAATGAGCAAATAATGTTTTTCTATGACTCTCCGCACTTATTAAAAAGTACCCGCAATTGCTTAGAAAATTCAAACAATAAAATCTTGTTTAATAAATCTTTATTTTCCTGGCACGATATTGTGCACTTTTATAATGTGGATTCTTCATTAGAAATTCGCTGTGCCCCCAAGCTTACCCCTTCCCATATCAAGCCAAACAATTTTGAAAAAATGAAGGTCAGCTTAGCAACACAGGTTCTTAGTAATACGGTAGCTTCTGGCATGAACGCCTTATACAGTTCTAGTAGTTTTGACGCTTCCAAGGCACCAACAATGCCCAATACATCTGCATTCATTTTATTCTTCGACCAACTCTTTAATGTCTTCAATAGCAGAAGTTTAAGCGTTTTAACAATATCCAAGCAAGTTTTTTCCAATTCTATGGAACAGGTAGATTTTCTTAGAAAAGCAAAATCTCTTTTGGCCTCAATGAGAATTACAGATTATAAAAATTCTGATATAATCAATTCATTTTCTTTTGTCAAAGGGTGGATGATAAATATAGCTAGCTTAGGGCATTTATGGAAACTTTTATCTAGCAGGGGTTTCTCGTATCTGCAGACTAGGAGGCTTTGCCAAGACGAACTTGAGCATTTCTTCGGTGAAATAAGACGAGGCGGTGGAAATTCGTGCCGAGTTACACCTCAGATGTTCACCAATCTTTTTCAGAAAGGTTGGGGTTTGCATTACGTCGATATTATATCTGAAGGTAATTGCGAACCCACGAAGGATTTAGGCCCAACAAATGGCTCGAATTAAGTTTTTGAAAGGGTGTGCAACGATGCACTAATATTGGACCAGTCTTGGCAAGATTTTCAAAGCTTGCCGAGGCCAGAGTTCTCTTTAGCGCACAATACCCCTATTAATATAAATATAGACGAAGCCAATTTTTTAAAGAGGAATGCTTTCGCTTATGTTTGTGGTTGGCTTTTATTAAAGTTTCATAGACTACATAATTGCGAAAAACCCTTACAGTACTTCGGAGATGAAGTGGTTTCGGACGAGTTTCTCTTCTCCCTCGAAAAGCAGTGCGAAGGCTGCAACCTCGGTAAACCTCCCCCAGAATTTACCGCCTACATAAGTAAATTAGATAATAGGTTTTGCTCATTATTTAACGCTGCTTGCCACAAAGTTGGTGTTAGTATGTTAGTTAGTTAGTATGGAGTATCTTTTTAGCCAGATGTTAGGCATAGAACCATACTCCTGTTGCTGTAATTGCAACTCAGAAAGCCTTTTGATACTTTTTATTCGGATCAGAATATATTTTCTTTTAAAATTTCTTAACAGAGAGGCAAAGGAACCCCATTTTAAACACAAAGTTTTGTGTGTTACACATTTATAATTTGCAGATTGTTATGGCTGATTTTCTTTTGTTCCTGATACTACTATATGCTGGTTTATACTCTATTAGTCCCCTTATTAAAATGAGTTCTTCTAATATTCTTTATATCCTCTGCTATATTAAACATTGGTTGGCACTACACTAAATTAAGTTTATCTTATATCATCTGTATATACTTCATAATTTAGTTTTGCGTTTTCATAATTTATTTTTTCATATTTATTTTAAACTTGTATAATGTTTTGCGTCTGTAGTTATCCATTTTATATATCCATACATATACTTGATTCTTATATATTTTTTAGTTTTATGTAATATATTCCATAAAACTGTAAATAGGTAGAAGTAATTTTCATAGTTAATCGCCATTTTAGATTCACCATCGCCATTTCATTAGAAGTATTTTTACCTTTGATTATACATGTATATTCATTTGAGTCATATACATATATTTCATTATTCAAACCTGTAACTAATTCATCTGTTAATTACTTTACATTGCTGACTACATATTTACATTCATATCTGTAACACTTATCTATATGGGTGCAATAGGCCTACTGGGGAACCGAACACCCGAAAAAATCGGTAACGCGCTGAAATGCATACCTCTTGGGTGGCGTGGAAATGCAAAATAACACAATTATTTGTTAACAACGTTAATAATACAATTATTTTTCTACCATATTAAGTTTTTCTTTTAATTGGTTTAGAAACCAGAAATTATTTATTTTATATGCGTAGAGAATGCTCTTCAATATTCACTAATTTTTAAATAAATCTGCTGAAATGTTAATATTTGTATTTATTTTCTCTGGCAGTGGTTTCACCTCAGGATATGAACGTGAGGTGAAATATTGACTGAAGTTTAGGGCAAGCTCACCTGACGTTCAATTGACCAACGAAAATCAAACATTTTACTCTTTTTTTCGCCCATCGTAAAAATGACTGAAACATTGTTGCGATAAATTGTGTTAATTTTGCCACTCGCAAATTGTTACTTTTTTTTACATGTCAAAGTAACAAATTTGATTCTTGATGGTCAAATGACCGTGATGTCAGCTTGTCCTTACTTTTCACCATGATTTTTCACGTACAGTGTACGTGAATTGTATAAGTGTATAAAAAATAGACGTCAGAGCGATTTTTATCAGCTGTGAAAACAGAGTTTCGCATCTCGTTATCTCTGCTGGCCGGTATGGAGGTATACAAGCGCGAAATTATTCGTAAAAAAGCACCGAATGCTATTGCACCATCCATAGGGAAGTTCTTGCATCAAAGTCAATGATCTCTAGCCATTGTAAATATTTCGAGTTAATGTAGTTATTTTTATAATTAAACAATAATACTTTATAAGTATTAGAGGAAAATAATGCCGTTTCTACGCAATTCGATATTCGTTTGTCATTTATCAGTTTACTATGTACTTCAAAGTCGTGCCAGACATTTTAAGGTAACAGTGACTTGATTACTCGTAAATAATGAACGCGCTTATTTTGAAGCTCACCTTTACACAAAGACGTCGCTTAAAACAGACGTCTGTCACCTTTTCTTATTCAAAAGCACGGCGCCGTTTCAAAACTGAAAATGGCGCCGTCTTTTACGTAGCTTACTGGTGACTTTCGCGATTCTAAAGTACAACAGTACACGGCGTTTTGTCTTATTTAAAATATTGCACGTCTTATTTAGACATGCAATATTTCACTTTATGATTCTTGTGAATTTTTTATTATATTTTTGGTTATGTTTTTAACATAAAAAAATTATTTATTATTTATATTATTAATAATTTATTATTATTTATACTATTTAAAAATAAAAAATATAATAATAATGTCAATTTTTAAATTTGTTTATTAAGGAAAAATGGTATGGTATTTTCGCAAGGAAAAATTTATTTTCTGCATTACTCCATTCCTTTTTCGAAAATAGGTATTTTCCAACCCTGCTAAAAAAAGTAAAAGTGGAAATAAAATTCCAAAATATGTGTCGTTATTTTCTGTGGAAATTTTTAAACGTGTTGGAGTTAAATTTTGCGTCCATTTTTTAAAAAAAGAAAATCTAAAAATTTTAGATGGCTGCCGGAAAAGGTAAGGAAATGAAAATTTACAATAAGAATTAAATTTTTTTTTCGTTAGGAGCACCCAGGAATGGAAAAAAGTAAGTCATTAAAAATTTTAATTGTTGCAACAGCAGTAACGTTAAAAAATAAAAAATAATGGACCGTTATCAAACGCTATGATTGTATTGTTGTTCTTGTTGTTTTCGGTATTAAGAAAAAACGTGTAGGATACTTGTTAAGTAAAATTAAATTTCAGATCTTTATTGTAATTTGTTTGCATTTGTTATTTCTTGTAAGTAAAGTATTGAGATAAATAATTGTTACTAACACATTTCACTTAGAAAATAAATAAGAATGCAAAGAAATTACACTAAAAATCTAATATTTAATTTTACTTAAAACTGCAATATTGAATACATAACATTTCGTCCTTCTCAGGATCACAATTTTTTTCTTATTTTATTTTTAAGTTTTAAGCGAAGTTTTTTAGAGTTAGCGAAACTCTCCACTACTACATGCACATTTCTTCAGATTTCTTTGATGATGTTAGTGAAATCAGGCAAAATTAGTCGGAATTCTGTACTCGATTCTCGGAATTCTGTACTTTTCTTTTGCGCATGGTAGCAGTCAATTTCGGATTTAGGAGGCCTGTTAATGCTAAATATCAAACGTATACATCCTACATTATTCTAATGATAATTAAAAAAAATTAAAAAACTAAGAACGGAAATAGACACTGAAGATGGCACAACGTCGAAATTGGTTTTTCTACAAACCAAATTTGTAGACAAACAAATTTCGGACTAGTTTGTAGACGAACAATTACAAGATATTATTTATTAAATTTCCAAAAAAAGGAATTTATAAGATAACTACTTAAAGAATTGTCGTTCAAGTTTATACCGCCGAAATGCGAAGGTACATTTATAAATTTTTTCTAAAATCATTTGAAAATAATGTTTTTAGGTACACGGGGGGGAATAAATTCTCTTCCGCACCTCTTGCTTTAGACCAGAAAAGTTTTCACCACCTTTGTTTACATGTGGTGAAATTTAAAAATTCATAAAGTGATCGCGGTTTTTGTTAATCAGATTAGTTCGTGAACAATTTATTAATAAAAATATATTTGCAGATAGCAAAATGGGGAGAAAATGTGCAAAGAAATGCGTTGGACCTTTGGCTAAGCATGCCTTTCCAAAACAAGCCACTGACAAAGGTAAAATGTTTGTGCATGTTATAAGCGTTTGTGCTATTATTTATCTTTATATTATTATATCCGTATATTATAATGAGGTATGATTGCTCAAAATTTGAAGTGCTCACTAAGAAATAAATTAAATTACCAGCTATGTGGTTGCGCTTATCTCCAAAACTAATGGAGATCTTTAGAAGTAAAGATATAAATTTCCAAGATTGATTCTTATTTACTGGTTTTGTTAGCTATCATACTTTGAGTGGTTATATTTCCTAAAACTTTGGTGCTCCATAACTGTAGAACTAGCGTGAAGATTTCCTTAGCTTTGTTTGTGCCCGTTATCCTTGTGGTTTGTGTAATCCTATGTGTAACATTTCTGCTTACTATGTGTAACATATTTCTGCTTACCTGCAATTCCTTTGTATTTTTCTCTCTTGTATTTGCGTATATAGGAGAGCACAGTGGTGCCGGCTTTTAGGAGTTGTGGACCGATCACCAAAAGAAGTGTTTGCTTGCTCGAATCATTTTTCTAGCGAAATGAGTAGTGGTTCCGGACTGCGTAGGGATGCTGTTCCGGATATAAATATAGTCATCCAACCAATGTATAATATTGGAGAGGAGCCAAGTGTAAAAGAAAATAATAAGCCAGTTTTTCAGTTATGTAGTCCAGACAGGCAGTCCTTCCGTAAATGTCTTCTGCCGTTATTTCCCACCAATAACTCTTCCGTGTCCGTTCATCCATTCTCACAGAATTCAGATCAATGCAGAAATTTAGGCAAAGATTTATGTGCTGATCTGAGAGAGAGCAGTACCATGGAAATCTGTAGCCGCCAGGTTCAGACAGAATCTCACATTAGCAACCGAACTCCAAGAAAACTCAAGCTTTTATCAGATATTGAAATTTTGAAAAGAAAATGACTAGTTGTAATTAACTAGAAAAATAAAAATGAAAAATAGTAATTAAAGTCATAGTAATTAAAGATAAAAAATTAAAGTCATAGTAATTAAAGATAAAAAAATTAAAAACCTTAAAGAAATAAATGCAGAGTTAATTAAAAAAATTGAAAATCTCGAGTTTTCACAGAATTCGACTGAATCTCAAAGCACTGAAGACATCTGTAAGAAACTTCCCACGCAATTACAGATTTGTGTTAGACAAATGTTTAAGAATAGCTTACATCATCCGAAACGGCGTAGATATGACGACCACTTTAAAACAATCGCATTAGGTGTCCTCTTCCTTTCAACCATAACTTATAGATATATTAAAAATTTTCTGAGTTTTCCATCTGAAAGAACCCTTCAACAATTTGTTTGTAAATGGCCAAAATCCCCAGGCTGCACTAAAAGTAGTATTAAATCTTTGCAGTTGCGTAGCCGTGGCTTCAGAGCAGAAATATGTGTCAATTTGTTGCGCAGAAATTTGTGTCAATTTGTTGCGACGAAATGTCGCTGAAATTTAATCTACAGTACAATAGGCATGAAGACAAGATTGTCGGTTTAGAAGACTTTGGTGATGAAAACCGTACTTCTAGACTGGCCAATAGTGTTATGACACTAATGGCTCAAGGCATTGGTGGGATGCCTTGGAAACAGCCACTAGCATATTTTTTTATAAATGGACCATGTAAGGGAGATATAATGAAAAAATATATCTTTGAAATAATAACGCAACTGCAGTCCTACATCCGTGCCACTTTGTATGTGACCAAGGGTCAAATTTTGTAACTTTGCTAGGATTGTAGGCATAACTGAGGATCTTTCTTGTAAATAATGAGCAAATAATGTTTTTCTATGACTCTCCGCACTTATTAAAAAGTACCCGCAATTGCTTAGAAAATTCAAACAATAAAATCTTGTTTAATAAATCTTTATTTTCCTGGCACGATATTGTGCACTTTTATAATGTGGATTCTTCATTAGAAATTCGCTGTGCCCCCAAGCTTACCCCTTCCCATATCAAGCCAAACAATTTTGAAAAAATGAAGGTCAGCTTAGCAACACAGGTTCTTAGTAATACGGTAGCTTCTGGCATGAACGCCTTATACAGTTCTAGTAGTTTTGACGCTTCCAAGGCACCAACAATGCCCAATACATCTGCATTCATTTTATTCTTCGACCAACTCTTTAATGTCTTCAATAGCAGAAGTTTAAGCGTTTTAACAATATCCAAGCAAGTTTTTTCCAATTCTATGGAACAGGTAGATTTTCTTAGAAAAGCAAAATCTCTTTTGGCCTCAATGAGAATTACAGATTATAAAAATTCTGATATAATCAATTCATTTTCTTTTGTCAAAGGGTGGATGATAAATATAGCTAGCTTAGGGCATTTATGGAAACTTTTATCTAGCAGGGGTTTCTCGTATCTGCAGACTAGGAGGCTTTGCCAAGACGAACTTGAGCATTTCTTCGGTGAAATAAGACGAGGCGGTGGAAATTCGTGCCGAGTTACACCTCAGATGTTCACCAATCTTTTTCAGAAAGGTTGGGGTTTGCATTACGTCGATATTATATCTGAAGGTAATTGCGAACCCACGAAGGATTTAGGCCCAATAAATGGCTCGAATTAAGTTTTTGAAAGGGTGTGCAACGATGCACTAATATTGGACCAGTCTTGGCAAGATTTTCAAAGCTTGCCGAGGCCAGAGTTCTCTTTAGCGCACAATACCCCTATTAATATAAATATAGACGAAGCCAATTTTTTAAAGAGGAATGCTTTCGCTTATGTTTGTGGTTGGCTTTTATTAAAGTTTCATAGACTACATAATTGCGAAAAACCCTTACAGTACTTCGGAGATGAAGTGGTTTCGGACGAGTTTCTCTTCTCCCTCGAAAAGCAGTGCGAAGGCTGCAACCTCGGTAAACCTCCCCCAGAATTTACCGCCTACATAAGTAAATTAGATAATAGGTTTTGCTCATTATTTAACGCTGCTTGCCACAAAGTTGGTGTTAGTATGTTAGTTAGTTAGTATGGAGTATCTTTTTAGCCAGATGTTAGGCATAGAACCATACTCCTGTTGCTGTAATTGCAACTCAGAAAGCCTTTTGATACTTTTTATTCGGATCAGAATATATTTTCTTTTAAAATTTCTTAACAGAGAGGCAAAGGAACCCCATTTTAAACACAAAGTTTTGTGTGTTACACATTTATAATTTGCAGATTGTTATGGCTGATTTTCTTTTGTTCCTGATACTACTATATGCTGGTTTATACTCTATTAGTCCCCTTATTAAAATGAGTTCTTCTAATATTCTTTATATCCTCTGCTATATTAAACATTGGTTGGCACTACACTAAATTAAGTTTATCTTATATCATCTGTATATACTTCATAATTTAGTTTTGCGTTTTCATAATTTATTTTTTCATATTTATTTTAAACTTGTATAATGTTTTGCGTCTGTAGTTATCCATTTTATATATCCATACATATACTTGATTCTTATATATTTTTTAGTTTTATGTAATATATTCCATAAAACTGTAAATAGGTAGAAGTAATTTTCATAGTTAATCGCCATTTTAGATTCACCATCGCCATTTCATTAGAAGTATTTTTACCTTTGATTATACATGTATATTCATTTGAGTCATATACATATATTTCATTATTCAAACCTGTAACTAATTCATCTGTTAATTACTTTACATTGCTGACTACATATTTACATTCATATCTGTAACACTTATCTATATGGGTGCAATAGGCCTACTGGGGAACCGAACACCCGAAAAAATCGGTAACGCGCTGAAATGCATACCTCTTGGGTGGCGTGGAAATGCAAAATAACACAATTATTTGTTAACAATGTTAATAATACAATTATTTTTCTACCATATTAAGTTTTTCTTTTAATTGGTTTAGAAACCAGAAATTATTTATTTTATATGCGTAGAGAATGCTCTTCAATATTCACTAATTTTTAAATAAATCTGCTGAAATGTTAATATTTGTATTTATTTTCTCTGGCAGTGGTTTCACCTCAGGATATGAACGTGAGGTGAAATATTGACTGAAGTTTAGGGCAAGCTCACCTGACGTTCAATTGACCAACGAAAATCAAACATTTTACTCTTTTTTTCGCCCATCGTAAAAATTACTGAAACATTGTTGCGATAAATTGTGTTAATTTTGCCACTCGCAAATTGTTACTTTTTTTTTACATGTCAAAGTAACAAATTTGATTCTTGATGGTCAAATGACCGTGATGTCAGCTTGTCCTTACTTTTCACCATGATTTTTCACGTACAGTGTACGTGAATTGTATAAGTGTATAAAAAATAGACGTCAGAGCGATTTTTATCAGCTGTGAAAACAGAGTTTCGCATCTCGTTATCTCTGCTGGCCGGTATGGAGGTATACAAGCGCGAAATTATTCGTAAAAAAGCACCGAATGCTATTGCACCATCCATAGGGAAGTTCTTGCATCAAAGTCAATGATCTCTAGCCATTGTAAATATTTCGAGTTAATGTAGTTATTTTTATAATTAAACAATAATACTTTATAAGTATTAGAGGAAAATAATGCCGTTTCTACGCAATTCGATATTCGTTTGTCATTTATCAGTTTACTATGCACTTCAAAGTCGTGCCAGACATTTTAAGGTAACAGTGACTTGATTACTCGTAAATAATGAACGCGCTTATTTTGAAGCTCACCTTTACACAAAGACGTCGCTTAAAACAGACGTCTGTCACCTTTTCTTATTCAAAAGCACGGCGCCGTTTCAAAACTGAAAATGGCGCCGTCTTTTACGTAGCTTACTGGTGACTTTCGCGATTCTAAAGTACAATAGTACACGGCGTTTTGTCTTATTTAAAATATTGCATGTCTTATTTAGACATGCAATATTTCACTTTATGATTCTTGTGAATTTTTTATTATATTTTTGGTTATGTTTTTAACATAAAAAAATTATTTATTATTTATATTATTAATAATTTATTATTATTTATACTATTTAAAAATAAAAATATAATAATAATGTCAATTTTTAAATTTGTTTATTAAGGAAAAATGGTATGGTATTTTCGCAAGGAAAAATTTATTTTCTGCATTACTCCATTCCTTTTTCGAAAATAGGTATTTTCCAACCCTGCTAAAAAAAGTAAAAGTGGAAATAAAATTCCAAAATATGTGTCGTTATTTTCTGTGGAAATTTTTAAACGTGTTGGAGTTAAATTTTGCGTCCATTTTTTAAAAAAAGAAAATCTAAAAATTTTAGATGGCTGCCGGAAAAGGTAAGGAAATGAAAATTTACAATAAGAATTAAATTTTTTTTTCGTTAGGAGCACCCAGGAATGGAAAAAAGTAAGTCATTAAAAATTTTAATTGTTGCAACAGCAGTAACGTTAAAAAATAAAAAATAATGGACCGTTATCGAACGCTATGATTGTATTGTTGTTCTTGTTGTTTTCGGTATTAAGAAAAAACGTGTAGGATACTTGTTAAGTAAAATTAAATTTCAGATCTTTATTGTAATTTGTTTGCATTTGTTATTTCTTGTAAGTAAAGTATTGAGATAAATAATTGTTACTAACACATTTCACTTAGAAAATAAATAAGAATGCAAAGAAATTACACTAAAAATCTAATATTTAATTTTACTTAAAACTGCAATATTGAATACATAACATTTCGTCCTTCTCAGGATCACAATTTTTTTCTTATTTTATTTTTAAGTTTTAAGCGAAGTTTTTTAGAGTTAGCGAAACTCTCCACTACTACATGCACATTTCTTCAGATTTCTTTGATGATGTTAGTGAAATCAGGCAAAATTAGTCGGAATTCTGTACTCGATTCTCGGAATTCTGTACTTTTCTTTTGCGCATGGTAGCAGTCAATTTCGGATTTAGGAGGCCTGTTAATGCTAAATATCAAACGTATACATCCTACATTATTCTAATGATAATTAAAAAAAATTAAAAAACTAAGAACGGAAATAGACACTGAAGATGGCACAACGTCGAAATTGGTTTTTCTACAAACCAAATTTGTAGACAAACAAATTTCGGACTAGTTTGTAGACGAACAATTACAAGATATTATTTATTAAATTTCCAAAAAAAGGAATTTATAAGATAACTACTTAAAGAATTGTCGTTCAAGTTTATACCGCCGAAATGCGAAGGTACATTTATAAATTTTTTCTAAAATCATTTGAAAATAATGTTTTTAGGTACACGGGGGGGAATAAATTCTCTTCCGCACCTCTTGCTTTAGACCAGAAAAGTTTTCACCACCTTTGTTTACATGTGGTGAAATTTAAAAATTCATAAAGTGATCGCGGTTTTTGTTAATCAGATTAGTTCGTGAACAATTTATTAATAAAAATATATTTGCAGATAGCAAAATGGGGAGAAAATGTGCAAAGAAATGCGTTGGACCTTTGGCTAAGCATGCCTTTCCAAAACAAGCCACTGACAAAGGTAAAATGTTTGTGCATGTTATAAGCGTTTGTGCTATTATTTATCTTTATATTATTATATCCGTATATTATAATGAGGTATGATTGCTCAAAATTTGAAGTGCTCACTAAGAAATAAATTAAATTACCAGCTATGTGGTTGCGCTTATCTCCAAAACTAATGGAGATCTTTAGAAGTAAAGATATAAATTTCCAAGATTGATTCTTATTTACTGGTTTTGTTAGCTATCATACTTTGAGTGGTTATATTTCCTAAAACTTTGGTGCTCCATAACTGTAGAACTAGCGTGAAGATTTCCTTAGCTTTGTTTGTGCCCGTTATCCTTGTGGTTTGTGTAATCCTATGTGTAACATTTCTGCTTACTATGTGTAACATATTTCTGCTTACCTGCAATTCCTTTGTATTTTTCTCTCTTGTATTTGCATATATAGGAGAGCACAGTGGTGCCGGCTTTTAGGAGTTGTGGACCGATCACCAAAAGAAGTGTTTGCTTGCTCGAATCATTTTTCTAGCGAAATGAGTAGTGGTTCCGGACTGCGTAGGGATGCTGTTCCGGATATAAATATAGTCATCCAACCAATGTATAATATTGGAGAGGAGCCAAGTGTAAAAGAAAATAATAAGCCAGTTTTTCAGTTATGTAGTCCAGACAGGCAGTCCTTCCGTAAATGTCTTCTGCCGTTATTTCCCACCAATAACTCTTCCGTGTCCGTTCATCCATTCTCACAGAATTCAGATCAATGCAGAAATTTAAGCAAAGATTTATGTGCTGATCTGAGAGAGAGCAGTACCATGGAAATCTGTAGCCGCCAGGTTCAGACAGAATCTCACATTAGCAACCGAACTCAAAGAAAACTCAAGCTTTTATCAGATATTGAAATTTTGAAAAGAAAATGACTAATTACAACTAGAAAAATAAAAATGAAAAATAGTAATTAAAGTCATAGTAATTAAAGATAAAAAATTAAAGTCATAGTAATTAAAGATAAAAAAATTAAAAACCTTAAAGAAATAAATGCAGAGTTAATTAAAAAAATTGAAAATCTCGAGTTTTCACAGAATTCGACTGAATCTCAAAGCACTGAAGACATCTGTAAGAAACTTCCCACGCAATTACAGATTTGTGTTAGACAAATGTTTAAGAATAGCTTACATCATCCGAAAGGGCGTAGATATGACGACCACTTTAAAGCAATCGCATTAGGTGTCCTCTTCCTTTCAACCATAACTTATAGATATATTAAAAATTTTCTGAGTTTTCCATCTGAAAGAACCCTTCAACAATTTGTTTGTAAATGGCCAAAATCCCCAGGCTGCACTAAAAGTAGTATTAAATCTTTGCAGTTGCGTAGCCGTGGCTTCAGAGCAGAAATATGTGTCAATTTGTTGCGCAGAAATTTGTGTCAATTTGTTGCGACGAAATGTCGCTGAAATTTAATCTACAGTACAATAGGCATGAAGACAAGATTGTCGGTTTAGAAGACTTTGGTGATGAAAACCGTACTTCTAGACTGGCCAATAGTGTTATGACACTAATGGCTCAAGGCATTGGTGGGATGCCTTGGAAACAGCCACTAGCATATTTTTTTATAAATGGACCATGTAAGGGAGATATAATGAAAAAATATATCTTTGAAATAATAACGCAACTGCAGTCCTACATCCGTGCCACTTTGTATGTGACCAAGGGTCAAATTTTGTAACTTTGCTAGGATTGTAGGCATAACTGAGGATCTTTCTTGTAAATAATGAGCAAATAATGTTTTTCTATGACTCTCCGCACTTATTAAAAAGTACCCGCAATTGCTTAGAAAATTCAAACAATAAAATCTTGTTTAATAAATCTTTATTTTCCTGGCACGATATTGTGCACTTTTATAATGTGGATTCTTCATTAGAAATTCGCTGTGCCCCCAAGCTTACCCCTTCCCATATCAAGCCAAACAATTTTGAAAAAATGAAGGTCAGCTTAGCAACACAGGTTCTTAGTAATACGGTAGCTTCTGGCATGAACGCCTTATACAGTTCTAGTAGTTTTGACGCTTCCAAGGCACCAACAATGCCCAATACATCTGCATTCATTTTATTCTTCGACCAACTCTTTAATGTCTTCAATAGCAGAAGTTTAAGCGTTTTAACAATATCCAAGCAAGTTTTTTCCAATTCTATGGAACAGGTAGATTTTCTTAGAAAAGCAAAATCTCTTTTGGCCTCAATGAGAATTACAGATTATAAAAATTCTGATATAATCAATTCATTTTCTTTTGTCAAAGGGTGGATGATAAATATAGCTAGCTTAGGGCATTTATGGAAACTTTTATCTAGCAGGGGTTTCTCGTATCTGCAGACTAGGAGGCTTTGCCAAGACGAACTTGAGCATTTCTTCGGTGAAATAAGACGAGGCGGTGGAAATTCGTGCCGAGTTACACCTCAGATGTTCACCAATCTTTTTCAGAAAGGTTGGGGTTTGCATTACGTCGATATTATATCTGAAGGTAATTGCGAACCCACGAAGGATTTAGGCCCAACAAATGGCTCGAATTAAGTTTTTGAAAGGGTGTGCAACGATGCACTAATATTGGACCAGTCTTGGCAAGATTTTCAAAGCTTGCCGAGGCCAGAGTTCTCTTTAGCGCACAATACCCCTATTAATATAAATATAGACGAAGCCAATTTTTTAAAGAGGAATGCTTTCGCTTATGTTTGTGGTTGGCTTTTATTAAAGTTTCATAGACTACATAATTGCGAAAAACCCTTACAGTACTTCGGAGATGAAGTGGTTTCGGACGAGTTTCTCTTCTCCCTCGAAAAGCAGTGCGAAGGCTGCAACTTCGGTAAACCTCCCCCAGAATTTACCGCCTACATAAGTAAATTAGATAATAGGTTTTGCTCATTATTTAACGCTGCTTGCCACAAAGTTGGTGTTAGTATGTTAGTTAGTTAGTATGGAGTATCTTTTTAGCCAGATGTTAGGCATAGAACCATACTCCTGTTGCTGTAATTGCAACTCAGAAAGCCTTTTGATACTTTTTATTCGGATCAGAATATATTTTCTTTTAAAATTTCTTAACAGAGAGGCAAAGGAACCCCATTTTAAACACAAAGTTTTGTGTGTTACACATTTATAATTTGCAGATTGTTATGGCTGATTTTCTTTTGTTCCTGATACTACTATATGCTGGTTTATACTCTATTAGTCCCCTTATTAAAATGAGTTCTTCTAATATTCTTTATATCCTCTGCTATATTAAACATTGGTTGGCACTACACTAAATTAAGTTTATCTTATATCATCTGTATATACTTCATAATTTAGTTTTGCGTTTTCATAATTTATTTTTTCATATTTATTTTAAACTTGTATAATGTTTTGCGTCTGTAGTTATCCATTTTATATATCCATACATATACTTGATTCTTATATATTTTTTAGTTTTATGTAATATATTCCATAAAACTGTAAATAGGTAGAAGTAATTTTCATAGTTAATCGCCATTTTAGATTCACCATCGCCATTTCATTAGAAGTATTTTTACCTTTGATTATACATGTATATTCATTTGAGTCATATACATATATTTCATTATTCAAACCTGTAACTAATTCATCTGTTAATTACTTTACATTGCTGACTACATATTTACATTCATATCTGTAACACTTATCTATATGGGTGCAATAGGCCTACTGGGGAACCGAACACCCGAAAAAATCGGTAACGCGCTGAAATGCATACCTCTTGGGTGGCGTGGAAATGCAAAATAACACAATTATTTGTTAACAATGTTAATAATACAATTATTTTTCTACCATATTAAGTTTTTCTTTTAATTGGTTTAGAAACCAGAAATTATTTATTTTATATGCGTAGAGAATGCTCTTCAATATTCACTAATTTTTAAATAAATCTGCTGAAATGTTAATATTTGTATTTATTTTCTCTGGCAGTGGTTTCACCTCAGGATATGAACGTGAGGTGAAATATTGACTGAAGTTTAGGGCAAGCTCACCTGACGTTCAATTGACCAACGAAAATCAAACATTTTACTCTTTTTTTCGCCCATCGTAAAAATGACTGAAACATTGTTGCGATAAATTGTGTTAATTTTGCCACTCGCAAATTGTTACTTTTTTTTTACATGTCAAAGTAACAAATTTGATTCTTGATGGTCAAATGACCGTGATGTCAGCTTGTCCTTACTTTTCACCATGATTTTTCACGTACAGTGTACGTGAATTGTATAAGTGTATAAAAAATAGACGTCAGAGCGATTTTTATCAGCTGTGAAAACAGAGTTTCGCATCTCGTTATCTCTGCTGGCCGGTATGGAGGTATACAAGCGCGAAATTATTCGTAAAAAAGCACCGAATGCTATTGCACCATCCATAGGGAAGTTCTTGCATCAAAGTCAATGATCTCTAGCCATTGTAAATATTTCGAGTTAATGTAGTTATTTTTATAATTAAACAATAATACTTTATAAGTATTAGAGGAAAATAATGCCGTTTCTACGCAATTCGATATTCGTTTGTCATTTATCAGTTTACTATGCACTTCAAAGTCGTGCCAGACATTTTAAGGTAACAGTGACTTGATTACTCGTAAATAATGAACGCGCTTATTTTGAAGCTCACCTTTACACAAAGACGTCGCTTAAAACAGACGTCTGTCACCTTTTCTTATTCAAAAGCACGGCGCCGTTTCAAAACTGAAAATGGCGCCGTCTTTTACGTAGCTTACTGGTGACTTTCGCGATTCTAAAGTACAATAGTACACGGCGTTTTGTCTTATTTAAAATATTGCATGTCTTATTTAGACATGCAATATTTCACTTTATGATTCTTGTGAATTTTTTATTATATTTTTGGTTATGTTTTTAACATAAAAAAATTATTTATTATTTATATTATTAATAATTTATTATTATTTATACTATTTAAAAATAAAAATATAATAATAATGTCAATTTTTAAATTTGTTTATTAAGGAAAAATGGTATGGTATTTTCGCAAGGAAAAATTTATTTTCTGCATTACTCCATTCCTTTTTCGAAAATAGGTATTTTCCAACCCTGCTAAAAAAAGTAAAAGTGGAAATAAAATTCCAAAATATGTGTCGTTATTTTCTGTGGAAATTTTTAAACGTGTTGGAGTTAAATTTTGCGTCCATTTTTTAAAAAAAGAAAATCTAAAAATTTTAGATGGCTGCCGGAAAAGGTAAGGAAATGAAAATTTACAATAAGAATTAAATTTTTTTTTCGTTAGGAGCACCCAGGAATGGAAAAAAGTAAGTCATTAAAAATTTTAATTGTTGCAACAGCAGTAACGTTAAAAAATAAAAAATAATGGACCGTTACCGAACGCTATGATTGTATTGTTGTTCTTGTTGTTTTCGGTATTAAGAAAAAACGTGTAGGATACTTGTTAAGTAAAATTAAATTTCAGATCTTTATTGTAATTTGTTTGCATTTGTTATTTCTTGAAAGTAAAGTATTGAGATAAATAATTGTTACTAAATCATTTCACTTAGAAAATAAATAAGAATGCAAACAAATTATACTAAAAATCTAATATTTAATTTTACCGCTTCGGTGCTGGCTGGTGAGCGGATTGAAGACTAGAACATGGGAAAGTAGCAGAAATTGTAGCGTGGTCCGAATTACCAAGAGGTGCAAGAACATTCACATCATACTTGCTGTGATGTGAAGTTAGAAAAAGGTCCAGAATATTTTGGTTTCGCCCATCAACGCAGGGAAAGTGCGTTGGTTCCTTCACTAATTGAGTACAATTATTAGACTCAGCAAATAACTCAACATACAAACCCTCAGGTGTTCGTGTGACTCGAATGACGTAGCCAGTTGGAATTATGAACATTGAAATCACCAGCAACAACAATTTCACTGTTCGGATACGATTCCAGAATTTTAGAAATCGAATCAGAGAGACTGCCAGTTTATCAAAAGTAGGCAGCCTCTCCAGACCCGGGCTTCTATAAACGAAGCAGAAGTGCAGGATGTGCGACTAGATTTTATACTTAACCCACATGGAGTTAAATTCGGCATCCGTCGTGCAAAGGTGTTGCTGACACTGGTACGCAACATCACTGCGAATATATAAGGCGAGGCCTCTGTGTGATGAAAACAATGGCAGTAAGTGGTACCCAGGCATGTGATAGTCCAGTGGATCTGCACCCTCAGACACCTGGGTCTCACTTAGTGCCATTACATGCGGTTGGTGGGTACAAATATGCTCATGGACCGCGAAAAAATTCTCCCTCAAGCCACGTACATTAGCGGAATCCATGCGGAATTCTGTCATCGCCACCCACTGTAAGGAAGTGTAACGTTAGCCGTACAAGCGGCCACTTTAAATTGTTTTCTGACACGTTAAATTGTTAGGCATTAAAATATTACATATTACGCTTTATCATCCTAAACCCAATGGCTCGTTAGAACGTAGCCATAGATGTCTGGTCGAATATTTACGCAGTTTGCTTAGGAAGACGCTTCTAATTGAGACCAGTGGGCACCGGCTGCGATGTGTGTATAACAACGCTCGTGTATAACAACGCTCCGCATAACACTAGTAAACAAACCCCGTTTCGTATTCTGTATGGATTCGACGCGGATATGCCAACAAATTTGAAAGGAAAATGCAATCCACTCTATAATCCAGATGATCCAGTTAAAATTGAAATTGTAAAAAGTTGTTTTATGCAACAGATAAATTTTAGGACATTAGTTATATGTCATGTTTCAGCATGTGTCATTAGACCAGTGATGTCCAAGAGCAGCCATTTGGGCACTCAATTTTTGAGTGGCATAATATGTATACATTGAGTGTATTTGCCGAAATTACGTCAGTACCCATCAACAACGAGCATAAATAGAAAAGAGATATTATCACTCAAAATTTTCGACTAACGGCAGATTTTCATGTGCCATTATTACAATGCAGTCGAGAGCGCAGCAACTGAGATACTAGCAGAGAAATTCGTGGTGAATTTGGTTTTACTTCATAAATGAAGACGAGAAGAGAAGAGGGAACGATGCAATTCCACTTGTTTGAATTTGGCAAAATTTGCTTTTTTTCGTTTTTGGACTTTTTGCTTTGTGGTTTGTGGGTTTTTTAGATTTATATTTTAAATGAGGATATTTTAGTTATGGGAAGTACTTCAAAATATTTTCAGTATACAAACAAATAAATAAAAAATTAAAATAAATATTTTTATTAAATTAAACAGCAGTTTAATTTTTAAATATATATTATATTAAATTTTAAGTTTTTTATTCATTTTATAAAATATAATTCATTTAAATTTACTTATATATTACATAATAAAAATATATTTTATATTTATGTTTAGTGAAAAAAAATTTAGCGGACAAGAAGTTTTTTTATTCTAATATTGCTACCACCGTCAGTCCTCAGGCCCGTTCGTCTTAAATCAGATCTTAATTCTATTTCTTCTGCTACATGTTTTTCCTTTAACCACCTTGAATTTTTTCTAATGAGAACGGTTATGAGTTGCTCTAAAATTGAATACCTATGGCTATAGCAACTTCCGGTTTCGCTGAACCAATCTGGAGAAAATATTTTGGTTTTTGTTATACATTTTTCAATTATTCTTTTTCTCGGTTCATGACAGGAACAGTGAAAAATACTTTTATAAATTTCAAAATGTTGCTGACAAATTTCGAAAAATCTATCAGATGAATGTTGTAGTTTTTGAATGCTGTAGTTTTTTTCCAAAATAAAACTCTCCGAATTAAGTATAAAATTTTCTAATTTCAAAAGGTCTTCTTCGCAGTTGACTCATTGAAATTTTTTGCCAAGTTTTAGATTTAATTCATAGCCTACAAAGTATCGACCCATACTGTTTTCTAACGGGGTTAGAGCGGTACATGCTATGGATTCTTCATTTTGAATGTGACTGGCTGAAGAATTTGGATATTCGGGTTCAAAATTCCATTCCAGCATTAAGTCATCGTCTTTTTCGCAGCTTTTATTTTCACTGTTGTGCGTTACAAATTTCATGGATAGATATTATTTCGAAATTTTGATCGCATAACAGAAAGAAAGTTTTAAAAAAATTTTTGGTTAAACCTCCCCGAGATAATAAATTCAATTTTGGGGTCCTGAAATAAGTCGTCAATTATTAAAAGCATCGAATATAGTGTGAAAATGAAGAGCATCAATTTTCTTTTCGTAAATAAAGTCATTATGTTTAATTTTCCTCTGTAACTCAATGTTATGTTTTTGGTAATAAGTTGCTGGTTTATGGCAGTTATCACAATTTTGGTTCACTTTTCTGTGAAATCATTATCAATATCGACATTTTCATCGAAATCCGTTAATAAATATCATCAAATAGGAGTACACAATTTCTAGACTGAGGATTCATACTTTGTGCTAAGTTCTTAAAATGAGATATAATGGCTTCATTAACACCAGGAAGAATAATTTTAATTGGCCGCCATATATATATTTTTTATAATTATTGAAAATTAATATGTATTCTTTGATGTTACGATTGTGTAGATTAGTCAGATTTATATGTATGGTGATGTGCCGGCGATGTCTCCCACTAATTTTTTGTTTTTTTACGAGGAAGGAAGTGTATAAGGGGAATAGGAGAAATCTGCTGCACCCAGCATATTGGTCGATTCTTTACGTTAGTTTCTCTCAGGCAGTAAGTATTACTCCATAAAGAAGTCATAATTTAATGTTCTTTATTAAAACTTCAACCATTTTTACCTTTATCAGAATAGATTACATTTCTTAATTAAAGTGAATGTCTGATATATGCACGCAAATTAACGAAGATCAAAAATAAATTTAAAAGTGTATTTTGTGAAAAAAACACATTGTTGTAGAAAAGCTGAATTTCTTTGAAAAATTTCAAATAGCGATCATAAAAAATGTGCAATTGTTCGACATTGTGTAACATTTCTTTTTCAAAAACTATACACTATAAAAAAATATAAAAACTATACTGCATAAGAAATTTTTTTAACGAATTTCCGCCATTCAAGTCATTAGAAACACACCGGTCTTCGATGCATTAATTTTTACAACTTCTTCAACCGAATAAATTTTTACAACTTATTCAACTAATTGCCTATAATTTTATAAATTTATATATGTGCGTGAAAAATTCACAAGTGAATTGACAGTCAACAAGTCACGCTGAGATCCTCACGCCATAGAGCAACCGCAGACAAAAATATTGGGCAACATACTCCAATAAATTATATTATTCATAACATAATTACGATGCCAATTACTATATGTACAACGAAAAAGCTCTTTTAAGGGATTGTTTCTTCATAAAATACGATATGTAGGAGCATATCTAGGGGTATAGCTACTAATTGTAGCATATAACACTTCCAAAAAATACATATTTTTCTCAAGAATTGATTAAACTGCATAGTTTTTAATCAGAGTTTAAACCCCCAAAAACATTGGCCATATACGAGCGTGGATTAGTTCTTCCGAATTCGTTTATTTGTATAACAACCGAAATAAATATAAAGAAAGGTCAACAAATGCACGGTCAATTATAATAAATCAAAATAAATCAATTCGGAAATCTTGAAAAGCACAACAAAGAAAACAAAAGGAAGGAAAGCATACACACAGCCATACACAGGCGTACAAAGCGATCGAACACGAGAACCGGTCACTCGAATGGAGTGTCAAAGGCTGGAAACGAATAATGTGAAATACAGGCATCCATCGAACAGTGCTTCGGTACTTTAATTGCACGAAGTCCACGCATATTGCTATTATAATATATATATATATATTCTTCTGTGTTCTTATTTCCAAATTTTTCTTAATTAATCTATGAAACCAGATTTACAAATTTGTACAAATCTCGAGTTTCGAATTGCATGGTTTCGAATAGCACGGAACCAATTCACGTGTTTTTCGAGGGATGTCTGTACAAATGAAAAATAAAGTTGTGGGCAATGGAGGAAGAAAGAAATAGAAGAATTGTTTATTCTATGTTGAAACTTCAAATATTACACCACATTCACCTCGCAGCGCTGCCTTGAGAGAAGCAGAGCATTGAGTGATTTTAGTTGATAATGGCGCGGGATATGTTGTTGTTGTTTGAGTCATAGTATCTGTTTTCTATTTATGCTCGTTGCCATCAAACCATCAATGAGCTAGGACCGTATGCTGCCCTCATTTGATTTTGCTACACCCAAAAAATTATATTATTTAATAAAAAATAAAATAATTGATTTAAAATACCAACTCGAATTTTTACGTATTTGTAATGCTTTCAATGAAGCACAATGCATTGTTTTTTACTTCACTTATCAAAACAAATAGATATTCTTTGAAAAGATACTATTATAGTATGCGTTCTGACTATATTTTGTATTCCGGGAAAGAACGGGAAAAAATCTTTTCTGATTTATCTGTTGCAAAATCCAAAAATGTAGTGTGCAAACAAACATAAATCCAAAAAAAAAAGTTTTGTGTTTCAGCGCATCTATTTTTTTCAGTGCTGAGTGACAAAAATTTCCAACACGGGATCAATTGTGATAGTATGTGTTTGGACACCACTGCATTAGACCCACAGCCCTCTCTTTCGACTATATCAATTTAGTGGCAACAATGGGGAAATCTGCAAAAGAGATTAGGCTAGTATATCAACATCTAAATAAACATGAATAACTAGGACACTTCAAAACAGTATGTCACGCATACTGAACGCGAGATGAAAGTACTGCCGTTTTTAAAATTGAAATTTGATGTTTGGAATTACGGGTACCTCGGGGAATCCACATTAGTTTTAACGGCAGTCGACCTATAAACTCCTTTACCGTCACTACCGGATGAACCGCGGGACAGAGAGAACTACGTATAAGGCAGAGATAACGAGATGCGAAACTCTGCTTTCACAGCTGATAAAAATCGCTCTGACGTCTATTTTTTATGCACTGTTGAATTCACGTACACTGTACGTGAAAAATCATGGTGAAAAAGTAAGGGCAAGCTCACATCACGGTCATTTGACCATCAAGAATCAAATTTGTTACTTTGACATGTAAAAAGAAAAATTAACGATTTGCGAGAGGCAAAATGAACACAATTTATCGCAATTTATTTTCAGTCATTTTTACGATGGGCGAAAAAAAGAGTAAAATTTCTGATTTTCGTTGGTCAATTGACCGTCAGGTGAGCTTGCCCTAAACTTCAGTGAACATTTCACCTCAGTATCATATTCTGAGGTGAAACCACTCCCATAGCAAAAGAATACAAATATTAATTAACATATCAGCCAATTTATTTAAAAATTCCAACGCATTTCCTTACATATTTTGTCCTCATTTTGCTATCTGCAAATATAATTTTATTAATAAATTGTTCAAGAACCAATCTGAGTAACAAAAATCGCCATCACAACATGAATTTTTGAATTTCACCACATGTAAACAAAGGTGGTGAAAACTTTTCTGGTCTAAAACAAGAGGTGCAGAAGAGAATTTATTCCCCCCGGTGTACCTAAAAACATTATTTTCAATGATTTTAGAGAAAATTTATAAATCTACCTTCGCATTTCGGCGGTATAAACTTGAACGACAATTCTTTAAGTAGTTAATTTATAAATTCCTTCTTTTGAAAATTTAATAAATGATTTCTTGTAATTGTTCGTCTACAAATTTGTCCGAAATTGGTTTGTCTTCAAATTTGGTTTGCAGACAATCCAATTTCGGCGTTGTGCCATCTTCAGTGTCTATTTCCGTTCTTAGTTTTTTAGTTTTTTTTAATTATCATAGAATAATGTACGATATATACGTTTGACATTTAGAATTAAAAACCCTCCTAAATCCGAAATTGACTGCTACCATGCGCAAAAGAAAAGTACAGAATTCCCAGAATTGAGTACACAAGTCCGACTAATTTTGCCTGATTTCACTAACATCATCAAAGAAATCTGAAGAAATGTGCATGTAGTAGTTGAGAGTTTCGCATCTCGTTATCTCTGGTATAAGGTTACGAAAAGGGATTAAATTCCTTGATTAGCATTATGTCAGTGATCTCGTGTACTGAGGATATGTAATGTAATTAGGAAGATATGATTATACTTCGTATATAAATCATAACATAAATATCAAATATAACAAAATAACATTTAATAAGTGCGACAGAAAGTTATGAATAATGTTGATAGATAAATCATGACCTCATTGGAACATGTTGGAGGGTTAGAATTTATTTGGACTCTTATTATAACTGTAAATAACATATGTAGATTCGCGCAATTAAAAGGCAAAATTTGTGTAACTAACTGAACACTTACTAACTGTAAATTGAAACCATATATCTCGGTTTTGTTAAAACAAAAATATTAAGTTTATATTCAAATAATATACACTTAATTTTACTTCAACTTTATTCTTACTTGGACATAATAACTTTATTCTTACTTGGACATAATTTTACTTGGGCAGAAGTCTAAGTTGCAATTTTTTAGTACTCGTGAAGTGATTGTAAAAGTTGTGGGATAGATACTTCGTGGACGGTTCACATATAGTAGTATCAGGACGCCATGCCATGACATTGTGTGGCAGCGCAATCAGTCAACCGTTGCGTGCATTGAATAAGTTAAATGCATATGAAAGCGTGTTCCATAAAATGTATTAGAAGGGGGAGAATATAAACTATATATAGTAACACGTTTGTGGAAAAAAGAAAGCAAGTAGAACAGAATTTAAATTTTATATATAAAATCAACTTGCTAAGGAAACACAGGCTTTCCATTTTAACACATTCCCTCTCAGGGGTTCGAAAAGCTCTTAAGATCAAAACAATGGACGCGATGAAAAAATCAAATACAAAATCCTCTCCGAAAACAAAAAAGAGAGAAAATGTTCGCCTTTTAATTTTGCCACTTTTACTGAAACTAATTTCAGTTGGGTATTTTTAAGTCGTGTGGGGTTTTTAAATAATGCCTTTAATTTTGTAATTTGACGTCAAGTTGTACGTATACTTTGCAAATTTGCTGAACAAGGTTTGCGTTTCTTTAATTTATAAATTATTTAATTTAATAATTTCTGCTGATTTATATTGGAATTCAGCTAAGTTGACAGTTGTTAAAACAATAGTCCACAACACAAGGGCGAAAATTATTATCTGGAAAAATTGTGGCAGCTTATAGGAAATCTTTCTTATTTCATAGTTTTGCCTTTTGAAACACTAAGTAATGGATGAAGATTTAGATCTCGAGTTTTTAAATATATTGTAATAAGATTGTGCGCCTAATGTATCCGCTCCCGGCGCGAAAGACGCTGGAGTGTTCGTTCAGTGAATAAAAACCGGATAACGCATGGATATTTTAGGACTGACTGTGAGAAATATTCATTGTTTTTGTGTTGTTCCTAATTAGATTATAGTACGTTTACATCGACCTCGAATGACTCATTCGCGTCAGATTTCACGAATGAGAAGCCGAATGAGAATAATTTCCATACGATTTGACAAATGAGAATCCATCTCATTCGTTTTGAATGAGAATCGAATGAGAATAAAATAAAGATTTTGAAACACCCTATAGCTGGGATCAAAAAATCCCAAAACAAAAACAGCGGAAATTGTACGCAAATAATTGCAATCAGCTGTTTTACACGTTTTACAAGTGTGGGGACAAACCACATTAACATAAAGGAAACGTTATCTATAATGAATAGTGAATTCCAATTTAAATGTATACAAAGGTATAAAATCGGCGTTACAAATTGTTGCAAGATTTTCTGTTTGCATACTTGAAATTAATAATGCTGTTTTTGATAATTCTTCCATTTTTCGCAATCAATAAATTATTTAACTATGTTGTAAATTATTTTCAATCGATTTTTCAGAACAGCTGATAGTTTTGCCAAAACGAATGAGAAAGGCGATGTAAACGGTTCAATATTCTCATTGAAGGTCGATGTAAACCTACTATTAATAAACATTATGTTTTTTATTGCATGAAAATTAATTCTTGCATTGCTCAAAAATTCCATGCAATTTCCCGCATACAGGGCAAAAGAAAATAATTGAGTGGAAAAATAATTGAGTGGAAAATTGAGGTGGCAACGTTTGCTCTCTCTCACTTTGGCTCGACTTGGTAAAATATTAAAATGGATCTGATATTTTTGCCAAGTCAATTCGCCGTTTCGCTATTATGATCGCATACACACGATTCCATAAGGTGAAAGTCGAATTTCTCTCTCAAGTCAATTAGCTTTATTAAGTCAAGTTAGCATAATTACCCTTTAGCCCTCTCATGACGTTAATGAAATCAGGCAAAATTAGCCGGAATTCTGTACTCGATTCTCGGAATTCTGTACTTTTCTTTTGCGCAGTAGTCAATTTCGGTTTTACGAGGGTTGTTAATTCAAAACGTCAAACATATACATCTTACATTATTGTAATGATAATTAAAAGAAATTAAAACTAAGAACGGAAAAAGACACTGAAGATGGTACAACGCCGAAATTGGTTTGTCTACAAACCAAATTTGTAGACAAACAAATTTCGGACAAATTTGTAGACTAACAATTACAAGAAATTAGTTATTAAATTTCCAAAAAAAGGAATTTACAAGTTAACTACTTAAAGGATTGTCGTTCTCGTGAAATTTAAAAATTCATAATGTGATCGCTATTTTTGTTACTCTGATTGGTTCTTGAACAATTTATTAATAAAATTATATTTGCAGATAGAAAAATTAGGAGAAAAGGTTTAAGGAAATGCGTTGGAATTTCACGTTCTCGTGAAATTTAAAAATTCATAATGTGATCGCTATTTTTGTTACTCTGATTGGTTCTTGAACAATTTATTAATAAAATTATATTTGCAGATAGAAAAATTAGGAGAAAAGGTTTAAGGAAATGCGTTGGAATCTTTAAATAAAGCTGCTGAAATGTTAATTAATATTTATATTTATTTGCTCTGGGAGTGGTTTCACCTCAGGTTATGAAACTGAGGTGAAATATTCACTGAAGTTAAGGGCAAGCTCACATGACGGTCACATGACCAACGAAAATCAAACATTGTACTCTTTATTTCGCCAATCGTGAAAATGACTGAAATATGGTTGCGGTAAATTGTGTTCATTTTGCCTGTCGCAAATTGTTATTTTTTTTTTTTTACATTTCAAAGTAACAAATTTGATTCTGTTGGTTGGTCAAATAACCGTCGTCAGGTGAGCTTGCCCTTACTTTTTCACCATGATTTTTACGTACAGTGTACGTGAATTCAACAGTGCATAAAAAATAGACGTCAGAGCGATTTTTATCAGCTGTGAAAGCAGAGTTTCGCATCTCGTTATCTCTGATTCCTGATCAACGAAACTTTAATGAAATCTACATTCGCTACTAATCATTACTCTTCTTAAATGTACATTTTTAATCTGCAAAGCTTCTTTACGATGCGTTTCGGTTGATAAACAGCTTTACGTTATTTTCGCTGAATTGTCAAAGCAATATTTACTTTTGCTTCAGGTACATACACTTTACACTAGGATTTCTCTTTTCTTCTCATGATCTATGGCTTCTAGAAAATTGTTATGTTTTTATACCAGTGCTGGTATAGAAATTATTGACAATTTGTGAAATTTCGAGGTCTATGAAAAATAAAGTTCTTTGAAAAAAATTATTTTTATATTTTTTACTTTTTTAAAAAATTTCCCTATTTTTTTATTTTAAATTTGTTATTCGTCCATAATACAATATAGTTGAAAGAAATGTTTGCGGCTGAATTTTTTCACAATGAAACTACGCAACAAAGAATTAAGAAATTCTTCAAATATTTTAGAGATGCGGGAGAGGGTAAAGTTATTATTGTATAAATATCACTGCGATTACTAGTATTTTGTGTGCAATAAACTTTTGGTGCAAATTTTATATTACACCCATATTCTTTGACTCGAAAGTAATCTATTATAATTTCGGATTTATTTTTAACATTCGGAAGAGCAAAGACTGCTTCACGCAACTTTTGGGCGAAGTAGGTCACAGAATGACAGAGACTTCAAGAACCTCCGCCATTCCGTTTTGCGTTTTCTTGCAGCTGGTAGCTACAAAAAGCTTGGGGAAACGAAAATGTGGCAATTCATTTTTATTTCTCTTTTATTTAAATATTTTTTAGAAAATAAAAAATTTTTATAGTTTAATCTATTATACGTTGTTTTAAATAAATTTTTCACTTTTTTACGTCGCTGAAAACACACAACCTTGCCACTCAAATGTATGGAAGAGGATGATTTAACCCTTTCGCTTGGTATGACAGTTCTAACGCTTCGTTTTCGTTCGTTGCGTGTGTAAGAAATTCACTTTTCCAACGAAAAATACGTATAAAGCGTTGAAAGTTATTGATCGGTAGAAAATGTAATAGTTGTCGATCAGAAATATGGAAATGTCAGAAAAGCGAAAATAACAAAGCAGAATCTACGATAAGCGTTTCGTTCGTTGATCAGGAATTTGGCTGTAAAATTATAAAGGCTTACTGGCTACGGCGATTGTTGTCAGGACACATATCAATTTTGATTATTGATATCACTAAAGCCTTGATTAGCGTATTCGGCCGAGCATGGCCGAAAATGTCAAAATCATTATCTACCTCATAGGGATTGCGTGTATTCGATTAGCGAACTAATTTTCCAACACGAAGATAATAAATATCTGCCGAAATAAACGAACACGAATACAAATATCTGCCGAGATTAGGGGCCAGATTCTGAAAAGTCACTTTCGTCTGATTTCGTCCACTTTCGTGCTAAAATCAGCTGGTTTTCGTCTTTTGGTATTATAAAAGACGAGCCTAACGTATCTGCAAAGAGCTTACGTCGTTTTACTCATTTTGTCGTAAGAAATGTGTTTTCCGAAAGACGAAAGCTGGCGTTCCCAGCTGATAAATGAGACTGTAAAGAAAAGGCGGCCGTCAGGAGGTTTTTTGTTTTGAATGTGCGTTAAGTGAAACGAAATTCATGTGTGGTAACTGAAAAGAAATTCATGTGAGGAATATTTATCGCAGATCTCCAGCTTCGTCAAAATTTGACCACGTGATAGGGGTATTTTCGGTTCAAGTTCATTCTCTTGAATCGTTCTATTTTCTTACCTGTAAGCTGCAGGTAAGGAAAACATGCAGAGATCCCCCTTCATATGGATATGTAATTAGAAGAAGGGCCATTGTGTCGCCATTCATTATTTCGCGTTTCCACCTTCATTTCAGCTGTGTGCACGGAAGATTTTTCGTGAGAAGTGAAAAATATATATTTTTTTAAATTGTTATAAAAATATAGAGCTCCCGCAGAAAAATAAGTATTATGGAAAATTAAACTATTATATTTTAGTTTGCTAATCTATTATTCTACAGCTTAAAATTAACCACGCCGACACTGTTTGCCATATTAGTGGAGGAAATGGAAAAGCTTCCTGATTTGGCGAGAGGGACACCTGTATTTGGTATCAACCGAATCCGAATAAATGCGCGAAGCAATCCTTGCTCATTCTGAAGTTTTTAAAAAATCTGCGAACGAGATATGTAACTAAAATATACCCAAAATCGTATAAAGAAAACCATACTCATATTCCGGCAGCTCAAATATGTTTGCTGCATCCCTCAATTGGCGATTGATCATTCGCTCATAATTACCGCCTTCCGCCTCAATTAAAAATTCAGTTAAAGCGTCCATTTCACATAGCTTTCTGATTTCACGCTTCTAATGTAAGAAACTTTTCAGAAAATAAAAAATAAACGTTATTTTAACCAAACTCTTCTGTTTCAACGAAACCATAAACAGGCAGCAAAAACAGCTGTTATTGATGTTTTCACGGTGTTGGAGAAGGTAGAATATAAAAATGTAGTGTCAGGATCAAATTAAGCACAACTTAAGTTCTTCCCCACATAATTCTGTTACTTGCATTTTCTACTTATATATATATATATATATATACATATATATATATATATATATATTACAATGAAATGAAAAATATATTCTGGGTATATATATAAGTAGAATATATATATATATATATATATATATATATATATATATATATATATATATATATATATATATATATATGTAACTAAAATATACCCAAAATCGTATAAAGAAAACCATACTCATATTCCGGCAGCTCAAATATGTTTGCTGCATCCCTCAATTGGCGATTGATCATTCGCTCATAATTACCGCCTTCCGCCTCAATTAAAAATTCAGTTAAAGCGTCCATTTCACATAGCTTTCTGATTTCACGCTTCTAATGTAAGAAACTTTTCAGAAAATAAAAAATAAACGTTATTTTAACCAAACTCTTCTGTTTCAACGAAACCATAAACAGGCAGCAAAAACAGCTGTTATTGATGTTTTCACGGTGTTGGAGAAGGTAGAATATAAAAATGTAGTGTCAGGATCAAATTAAGCACAACTTAAGTTCTTCCCCACATAATTCTGTTACTTGCATTTTCTACTTATATATATATATATATATATACATATATATATATATATATATATATTACAATGAAATGAAAAATATATTCTGGGTATATATATAAGTAGAATATATATATATATATATATATATATATATATATATATATATATATATATATATATATATATATATATATATATATATGTATATATATATATATATATATATATATATATATATATATATATATATATATATATATATATATATATATATATACATATATATATATATATATATATATATATATATATATATATATATATATATATATATATATATATATATATATATATATAACGGCAAAGTAGAAAAGAGATTTGACAAAAATTGAGAGCTATTAAAAAGTAGGACCATCGCCTGAGTGGATCGAGAGAGCCCGACCACAGATACGACCACGCAGGCAAGAAAGAGACAATAAGCGTCTTACAATAAGCGCGTAGGAATACCATCGCCACTATAAAAGGCGCTTCACCACGAGGAATCGAGACTTTTTGGACGTGAACTCCCGGCCTGGACAGTAGCCTTCTGGAATTCCATCTTCGGTAAGTCATTTCAACGTCGACGACAGCAGAGCCTCGATTTCGGCAGAGCTACAACGCCGACGCCAGCAGAGCCTCGATTTCGGCAGAGCTACAACGCCGACGCCAGCAGTGCCTCGATTTCGGCAGAGCTACAACGCCGACGCCAGCAGAGCCTCGACTTCGGCAGAGCCACAACGTTGACGCCAGCAGAGCCTCGACGCCGGTAGAGCTACAACGTCGCGGCCAACAGTTCGCATCACAGCGTCGCCTGTGAAGTTGTACTCCCGCGGCCCAACGATTCTCATCAGCACGTCGCCTTGTGGAGTTGCACTCCCGCGGCCAACACTCACATTAGAACGTCGCCTGTAGAGTTGTACTCCCGCGGCCAACAGTTCGCATCAGAGCGTCGCCTGTGGAGTTATACTCCCGCGGCCCAACGATTCTCATCGGCACGTCGCCTTGTGGAGTTGCACTCCCGCGGCCAACAACCACATTAGAATGTCGCCTGTGGAGTTGTTCTCCCGCGGCCAACAGTTCGCATCAGAGTGACCCCACTGGAGCGGGGACAGGTTCTTTCACGACAGCGTCCACCTGTGAAGGCTATCAGTGGCCATACATCTATTTTGTACCCATTTATACATTTTAAAACCATTTCCAAATATTTTATATAAGCTTAATTGTTGAATTAGAATTACGAATTATTGAACTAATCTAGAAATTAATAAAAGAGAGAATTCATTGAAGGAAGCCTTGTGTCTCAATAAAATAAATAACTGGACAGATCCTGGACTCGGCTGAGTCACATACCCTGGCCAGTGAGGGAAAAGTTTCGTTACAGTAGATAAGTCAACCTGAGCGAAATAAAATACGATAACGGGTATATTTATATCTTGAAATTTTTGTTTCGATAATTTTTCAGTTTAGCTTTGTTCCTACATCAGATATTTGCACAAAAAAACAATTTTATTGAGTGATAAAAAATTTCCACTTAAATATTCTTAATTCACGACAGTTGCATTGGCGACGTAAAGCCCTGACGAGACGAAATGTTCCTCTCTCAGAATGCCGTGACTATGACGTAGTGACTTTTGACGAAAGTTTCGTTTCACTCACCGTGACTTTTCAGAATCTGGCCCTAGATATTTTGTCGCACACAACTCAATGACAGCCTAATGTGGTTGCCAACTCTTCCTCTGATTCATCTGGATAGCCAATTATTTGGTTTTTGGAAATTACATGGGATTTTAAAAGAATTCAATAATTTATTCCAAGCTAATTTCTTCAATAGATAACAAGGTTAGAAGGCATTTACATTTTGGTACGGTTGGATAGCTTGATAGAAACGAAAATGATTTTTTAAGTTTAAAATATTACTTAGGAAAAAAATGTGTGAAATGCGGAATATTAAATTTTTTCGTTATATTTCTTGAAAACAAAAATGTTATATTTACAATTAAACTGGAAACTTACAAAAACACAAAACAACTATTTTATCTAGTTGATTTGTTTCAAGCAAGCTTAAAAAGAAAAACTATTAAATAATTAGTAATTAAATAAATAATAGAAATATATCCATGCAAGAAGAATAAAAATCCGATTTGCTTCGTGCATTTGAAAATTACCACAATAAATTACTTCCTTATGTAACTGGCAACTTTAACAGCAAATTTTCTTGTATTTTCGAATTGCTTCTCTTTTACTCTGCCTTCGAAACCGATAATTGTCCATTATGGGTTATGTGTCCATTATTATGGATTGGGTATTTTTTTATTGAATTTTTTAATTTCGTTTATGGTTAATCTGGTCTTTATGAGGATTGCGTGTATCCGTTTAGTGAAATAATGTTGGAAACCATTGCGAAGAATTATCTACCGATATCAGTTATTTTGGCGAACACTACTCCGATGACAGCCAATTGAGGTTGCCAAATATTCCTCTGATTCATCTGGGTTACCAACTCAAGCTCTTTTGAGCTCCTATAATGGTTTTTTGGATATTTCACGGGCTTGTTTAAGAATTTAATAATTTATTTAAAGTGAACAATTACCATAAAAATTTTGTTTTTTATGTTAAATTCTTCAATAACTAACATGTGTAGAAAACATTTACATTTTGCTACGGTTGAAAAGTTATTTAATGGATCATTGATTTATTGATATTAAGTTTTGTTGAACCCTACGTCTTACAGCTGCTTTTATTTTGCGCAATAAAATGCAACTTAGGGATTGAAATTCGCACTGCGAATTCCAAAAATTTGGATTTTTTAAGGAAAAAATACTTATAAATAATGCTGTATATTCTATCTTTTTCCACAGATAGTTGACAAGAATTAAAAATATTTGTATAACACTAATAATAACTTTAATATCTGCCTTTAGAGTATAAAACTCTTCTAGTTTTCTGAAAACTTCTTGAGTTCAGACGCTGTTGTTATTTATATCTATTTTTAATTTTTCGAAAAAAAATTGCACACCTATAATTTCTTATCACCATAACTTTTTAGAAACGAAAATATTTTTTTAAGTTTAAATAATTATTTGAGAAAAAATGTATGTAATGTGGAAAAACAAATTTTATTTTATTAAATTTCTTGAAAACAAACATGTTATATTTACATTTATATTAGATACAAGTGTCAAACTGGAATTAAAACTAAAAGATACCTTTTTTTTGCGTTTCTGCCATTTAAAGAAATTATAATAATTACTTAGTAATTAACTTAATGAATAGAAATAAATCCATGCAAGAAGAATAAAAAAAACTAATTTGCCGAGTGAATTTCAAAATCCCCACATTAAAATTACTTCCTCATGTAACTGGCATCTTTAGCAGCTGATTTTTGTGTATTTTCTTTTTGCCTCCATCTTAATCAATCAGTCAATCTTAATCAATCAATCAAATACAGTTTAATTTTGTACTGTATTTTTATAAAGTGAAAAAAAATGTTCTTCGAGTTAGCTCAGACGAGGAAAATGACTGCACAAATATTTCAGCCAGGGTACGCAACCCACCATTGAGAAGCAGTGCATGCATTTTAGATATCACTTCGAAACAAATTGCAATTACCGCATCTTCGAAATTTTCACTATATTATTTTATAATAATTATTAAATTCAATTCAATATTTAATTTTTTTTTTATTTAAAAAAATACGTGAAATAAAAATGAGATGAAAAATGAAAAATGAAAAAAAATCACTGAATAAAAAACTCCCGCACTCGTCCAGCTCTACGCACAAACTGTGCCAACGGTAGCATTTTAGCTTTCGCTTCTCAACAAGGCCCACCGCTACCGCTTCTGTTGTTACAAAATACCATTTTCTAACGTCAGCACGTAAGAAGTATGCAATTGTTGTTTTAAACCCAGCGGTACAGTAGCGTAACAGTAGCGCCAGCGGTGTGTATTCTGTGCACGCATTTTGATCACCTGTTTTACGAATATAACAAAGAGTAACGTAGAAGAGTGTACCGTACCGCAGATACAAAATACGGCCCTTTGTTACGAGTTTTAAAATACAGGCGATTTGTAGGTGGTCTGAGAAACGCGTTGGTATATATTGTTCTTATTTTTTCGAACTCTCAAACTAAGCATATTTAGTCAAAATACTACAAAATTTTTGTGGTGGAAAATGGCACCAGGTTTGTAAGGTGTTTAATAAACAAAAAGCAAGCAACTGCGTTTTGCAGAAGAAATGCAACAATTTTTAACCAGCTTGTGACCGTGTCTGTGAAGTTGGCACCTAATTTTTTTAAAAAGTCAACTTTTTCTTGGAGTTCTGAGTGCACCCCAAAGAGTTCTGGAGCTCTCTAGCAGTTTTGGAAATAGTTCTGGCGAATTAAGCAAAAGAAACCACTATCAAAGTTTGGGGTGCAAACTTCACGAATTGGATTTTGAATTTTGGCCATAAATCTTAAAGTATTGGAGATAGATATATCGTGTAGTACACTTTTCTGTAGAACTATTGGGGGCTATATGAACGATACTTCAGATCCAGGATCAATTAAGGCGCGAGCGATGTAACATGCACCGTGGTGGCGTATTGTTACCATAGCAGTCCCTAACAGTAGCTGTTTTCGCGAATCACACTTGATGAGTGTCCTGCTGATTTCGCGGTTGAAAGGGGAGAAGGCGTGGACTGTATGTTCATGGGAGGTCGCATTGAAGAATGCGGCCTTTCTTGCTGAGAAGCATGATGCGCCGAACTTGGTATGAAATTCGAATAGGCAGGGGCCTGAGCACGCGGAGCGTTTTCAAAACGCCGCTCTTGATGTGAGGCACGTGGAGTCGAATCTGATGAAGTATGCTCACGATGCAAGAGGGTATGATGCCTGCCGTTGCATTTAAGGCAACTGAACCTGCTCGTACAGTTTTTCACGGAGTGAGATCTGGCCAAGCAGTTGCTACACAACAGGGGTTTTTGAACGGTATTCACCCGCTGTGGAACTGACATGCTCAGAAACTGTGAGCAGGATCTCAATTTGTGCTGCTTCTGACCAAGAAGGCAGTTATCTTGGGTACTTTGAATTGAAAAGTGTTGGCACGTTTGGAGGCAGTAGACGAGTGAGTTGGGGTTGGGACTTGCTTGGACTTCGAGGCGGGTGTGCATTTAATAACTTGCACAGTTTCAAGGGTGTGGAAGCGATGAGTGAGAAACGCATCCAGATCTGCCCATCTTGGAATTTCTGTTTTATTACTGAGAGATTGCTCCCAAAGTGAAAGCGTTGCTTCCGGTAGCTTGCTGGAAGACAAAAAGGCTATTATCGCATCCCAATGTGATGTATTAATTAAATAGGCCTTTGTAGGTACGCGCCTGTTTTCACATCTGTCGGACTGATTTTTCCATGCTTGGTCGCAACCTTCATTCGTGAGGGGGACTTTTGGACGATTTCTTTCGCCTCTTCTTTCATGTTCTGGTTGAGATGAAAGTTTCTCAACCGGCGCAATTCTAGAATTTTGGATGTAGTGTTTAGTGTTTTGTTTTTTTGATCCCGAAAGGAGGGCCACGAGATATAATCGCCATGGAATACCTGGAGTGTCGCAGAGGGGCGGGCTAATATTGTAGCCAGATGCTGGCATTTCAGCTTGCACAGAAGAAAGGGCCGGTGAAACCAGAGGAGTCGCCGCGGTTTGAGCCATTTCTTCAATTTTTCCCCCGCAACGCAAATATACGGCATAATATTGGCGTCGCTTTTCCTTTACGCCTTCTAATTCCTTGTCTTTGTCCTTGGTCAAGTACAACTCTCCGAGAACCCTCTCAAAGGCACTTTTAATTAGCAGCCAGTGTGATCTGATATCTTCCCGTTGAAGATCAAGTGTGTACACCGTGTGGTTCGTGGTAGGTGTTTTGTCGAAGTCCACTTCAAACTCAATCAGAGGATCGGCTATTCTGATGAAAGATGTGACCGCGGCCATTGTATTTTTTGGGTTCGCTTATGGGGAACGAAGGGTACAAACGCACTACGAGAAAATAAGCAGTGCAAGGTAAAGCATGAAAACTATTTCGGGAAAATTCTGTATTGTACTTTATTATTTGTTTATTTACAAAAAACCCACCAAATATTTTCGCGTCGCTGCACTTTTGCTTCTGTATCGAGGGGCTCGCTGCCGAATTTCAACCACTCGTTTGTCTCTATAGTATCGGAAACTAGTTAAAAATATACTAGTTGCTGCAAACATTTTGCCTACTGGGTGGCTTACTTTTGCTATTTCCCCTTGGGTCACTGTTGAATTCCTAAACCCAAGCAGCGAGAATAACACAAACACCGGCTACGTTGGTACCGATGCGTAAGCCAGAGAGCGAAGACAACAAGACTGGAAAATCATCTCATTTCGTGAGCGAGCTAAAAAAATTTTCGTCCGCGCACTCACGTACAGCGTATTTATTTATTTATTGTTAATCATAAATGTGGAGCACAATAAGACATAAGTCTTTTATAGTACATTGATTGGTAACTTATACTAATAATCAAGAAATAGAGACGAGATAGGATCAAATACATAACTAAATACTAAAATTAATATACGAAAGAGTAGAAAGCAAAGACAGAGGAAGAAATGAGAGTGTAGTAACCATCAAGAATCGAATTAACTGAAGTATGTAGCAATAGCCCGTCTGAAACTAGCCAACAATTTCACTGTTCGGATACGATTCCAGAATTTTAGAAATCGAATCAGAGAGACTGTTCAGTTTATCAAAAGTTGGCAGCCTCTCTAGACCAGCGCTTCTATGAATGAACAGAAGTGCAGGATATGCGACTGGATTTTGAACTTAACCCAAATGGAGCTAAATCGGCATCCGTCGTGCAAAGGAGTTGCTGACACTGGTACGCACGAAGGCCAAAAACATATCTGGTAGCATGATTAAAAGCAACCGACAATTTTAGAGAAGATTGTGAATCAAGCTTACTATAGACCACGGAAAAAAATTATATATTGGGAAGAATTAATTGGATCACAAGTTTCCTCCTTGTAATTGGGGGGGGGGGGGGGGGGAAAGGCAGCACAAAACCGCAACCTACGTAAAGTAAGGTACATTTTACGAACCACATTATTGATATGATCAGTACAGCTAAGCTTGCTGTTAATGCAATAACCGAGGTTAGTGACTGACGTAGACGTGCTTAGTTTTCGATTTCCTGTAAACACATCGGGAAGGCCACAAAATGAATGTATACCCTTAAAAACGGGTAAAATTTTCGTTGTAGAAACATTAATAATGAGCCCGTTGCAGTCAGTCCAATCTTTGATCCTCTCAAATCATAATTGAGGCGATATACTAGATCTTTTAGATTAGTCTCACCAGAAATATAAACTTGTATGTCATCGGCATACCCATGCATTGAGGCCCAGACACAAACCTGAAAAATGTCATTTATGAATAATGAAAATAATAAGGGCCCAAACTGATAATTGCGGAAATCCACTAGAAATCTGCCTATATTCCGAATAAATATATTGACTCTTAACTACCTTGTAAGGAAAAAATATTTTTTTCCTCAAAACTCCGGGTGTAGAACTTGGCCTGCATCCCAACCGATCCCGTTTTTAGTAAACGTAAACTGAAAACGCGGTGACCTGGGTTGTGCGGACCCAACTTCAGGTGGAATAAATTCTATCAACAACAATAAAAAGAAAAAAGGCAACGTAGCAAAGGCGAAAATATGCAAAGCTAACAATAACAACAACAACCACATTAACTCGCTTGCTAACAAAGGGATAAAAAAACCACAGTCACACAGAATACATGAACTACATACTTTTTACAACAATTGCAACACAGACCGAGACGCCAAATCAGCAAGCAAAAATTAAAGCAGAGCCTTGGGAAATTACTAATAAAATCAGGTGGAATACTGTTTACAACAACTACAACACAGACTGAGACGCGAAACAAGCAAGCAAAAATTAAATTAGAGCGTGGGAAGCTACCAACAAAATCACAAGTTTTTATTTCTAGAAATAACCACAACAACAACAAGTACGTTGTGTGCCGCTATGCACATTAGAAAATTCCAGAATGTGCACAAGAACAACGACTGCAGCGGAGTTGTTTTGATTGGTGTATAAAAGGGCCCACCGCGCTGAATTCGATCTCTTTTGGAATCTCGTGCTCCAAGTGGTAAGTCGTCGAACCTTGAACCTCTAGTACCTCGTAGTGGCTGAGTGCTCTTAAGCGGACGCCAATCCCAATTCCCAGTAAATTTTAGTACCTCGTCCTGGCTGAGTGCTCTTAAGCGGACGCCAATCCCAATTCCCAGTAAATTTTAGTACCTCGTCCTGGCTGAGTGCTCTTAAGCGGACGCCAATCCCAATTCCCAGTAAATTTTAGTACCTCGTCCTGGCTGAGTGCTCTTAAGCGGACGCCAATCCCAATTCCAAGTAAATTTTAGTACCTCGTCCTGGCTGAGTGCTCTTAAGCGGACGCCAATCCCAATTCCAAGTAAATTTTAGTACCTCGTCCTGGCAGAGTGCTTTTAAGCGGACGCCAATCCCGAATCCAAGTAAATTTTAGTACCTCGTCGTGGCCGAGTGCTTTTAAGCGGACGCCAATCCTGAATCAAAGTAAATTCTAGTACCTCGTAGTGGCTGACGCCGACAATCATAAAACCTCGTATTCTAGAACTCTGTGTGTATATAGACTTTGTATTTTTACGGACTGAGTGCTATTCAGCGGACATTAGAATTAAAGGAACTAGTTTTAAGAAATACTGTTAGCAATAAAATACCGAAAAATAAAACTTTGAATTACGGTAAATAAATAGTCGAAAAACTGTGAATAGAATACCGAAAGCTTTTTATTTAAGTGTTCGGTACTGGACTCAGGCGAGACTGAGTATACCCCGGCAAGAAACTTCGTTACAAACAGGGACCCGAACAGGCGCCCGAACAGGGACAATAGTTTCCGAGAAAAATCAAAACCTATAGTGCTGAATCGCGGAAAAAAACGAAACTTTAGAAAAAAAAACGGTATTATAAACAGTTTCGCGAAGCGAACGATAAATCGAACAAATAATTGAACGCTAAACTGTGCTAACGGCGAATTCAAATAAAAAAACATTGTGCAAAAAAAAATAACGCGGTATTTCAAAGGAACAGTTACACGAAATAAACGGAACAAAATAGAAAAACATCGTGCAAAGAAATAACGCGGAAACTGTTACACGAAATAAACGGAAAATCGAAATGGGTAAACGGTGGATTTATAATGTTCCAAAAGAGAATCTGCAGGAGATTCTACGCGAATTCGGTATGGAATCAAAAGGCACGATCGACGAACTTCGTAAAGTGCTCTCCGGGTTTATGATGTCGCCTGATCTGACCGACGAGGTGATCGACAGGTTACGCGAACTTGAAGTACAGTGGAATCGCGGTGTTTCTCCAAGTGCGCGACCGGCGACGCCATCATTGCAAGGTGCGGTTCCGAATCACAGCGAACAGAGGGCAAATCCAACAGAAGTGCTTAACATGAACCCCGGCAATCAAGTTTCCATGCCAACAGGTGGTTGCATAGCAGCGAGGTGCGAGCCAGAGAATGTGGCCCATAGTAGGATGTGCTACTCTGAGGTAATGGACAAGGTACGTAAATGGTCTTGTAGGTACGACGGTGGTAGGGACCCAATAGGCTTCATCGAGAGAGTCGAGGAGCTCACAGAGGCATATGAATTGCCTAAGCATATGCTGCCACGAACCATGCCGGAGTTGCTGAAGGACAAAGCTCTTTGTTGGTACAGGAATAACAATAGGAGCTGGTCAAGATGGGAATTTTTTAAAACCGATTTCCTGAAATTTTTCTTGCCATCGAGATATTTCGAAGAACTGGAGGACAACATTAGGAAAAGGATCCAAGGGCCTCGCGAGAAGTTCAAGGACTATGTGCTAGCCATGCAGACATTAATGCGACATGTGAACTATACAGAGGAGCAAAAACTACAGAGGATTTACAAGAATTGCCATAGGGATTATCTTCTTTACATAAGGAGGTCTGATTTCTCTGCGTTGGGGATCTCATTGAATTGGCTGAAGATTTTGAAGGCATACGAAGGGAACCCGAACCTCCACGAGAAATTCATACTCAGCACCGACAATTACCAGGGACGCACAGGATGATGACCATAGAAAACACAGGAAAACAGCGAGACCTTCGAACAGCCTGTAGAAGATGTGGCGAAAGCGGACATTTTCAACGAGAATGCCGGAACTCAAGGAAACTTTTCTGTTGGACTTGTGGAAAGGAGGGGGTCCGGACGATTGAATGCTGCAAGAAACCTTCGGGAAACGCGCAGGGTGTCCAGCAGGGACGAGGGCTGCTGGAACCGAACAAGATAGACTCTCCTCGTACCCCACGAAGTGCTTAAACTACAATCGAGACCGGATTTACGCCAAGGTAGCCTTGGGAAGGAAACTCGTCACAGCAACTCTAGACACAGGAGCCTCGCGGAGCTTCATTAGCAACGCGGCGGCTGTGATGACAGACGGAAAGCTGATGGAGGTGGACGTACGGGTCAAAATGACCGACGGCACCGTGCGTGCCGTGAAGGAAGCCGTCGAAGTCTGCGTGCGTTTGGGGACTGCAGAGTGTAAGCTCCCACTTCTGATTCTACAGGATGTGACAGACCATGTGATCCTGGGTTTGGACTTCCTGACAAGCATAGGAGCTTCTATTAGCTGTGGTGGTGAGACGATTACGCTGGGAGGCTCGAAAGCCGAACGAGCGACTTGCTCGACAGTTCACACGGATTACGCCCAAGTTCCTGAGGCAAAACCATTGGAGAAGACTGATGTGGAGAACGAACAACACTCTGAACCAGGCGTAGAAAGCAACAACTCGCGAAAAGAAGACCAACACATCATCAAGGAATTCCTAAAAACTGAGCATGAGAAATTCGAGATGCTGGAAGGACCTTCCAACATAACGACCCATAAAATCGTCATGAGAGATGACAGGCCAATAAAGCAGAGGTATTACCCTAAGAACCCTGCTATGCAAGCGATAATTAACAAGGAGATAGACGAGCTGCTGGAAAAGGCTGTATCGAGCCCTCTCATAGCCCTTACAGTGCACCAATTGTTCTTGTTAAAAAGAAGAATGGGCAATGGAGACTTTGCGTGGATTATCGTCAGCTAAATGCAAGATCAGTGCCTGACGCATACCCACTTCCGAGGATACAACATATTCTAGATCGACTCCGCGACGCGCAATACATTAGTACACTTGATCTCAAGAACGGTTACTGGCAAATACCCATGAGTCCAGAAAGCAAGCAATACACCGCGTTCACAGTACCAGGAAGGGGACTCTTTCAATGGAAAGTTATGCCCTTCGGTCTACATTCGGCACCCGCGACATTCCAAAGGGCATTGGACCAAGTCATTGGACCGGAGATGGAACCACACGCGTTTGAACAACACATGAACGCTGGAACAACACATGAACAATTTACAGGAAGTATTTCGACGTTTAAGAGCGCCTAATTTAAAAATCAACAAGGAGAAGTGCGAGTTTTTCCAGCAAGATTTGAAATATTTAGGTCACGTCGTGAGCCGCAGAGGAATTCACACAGATCCAGACAAGGTAGCGGCTATTCAGGAACTGGCGGCCCCAACAAATGTCAGAGGCGTTAGGCGATTCCTCGGGATAGCATCCTGGTACCGGCGGTTCGTACCGGACTTCGCCAAATTGGTAGTCCCACTCACCAGCCTTCTTAAGAAGGGCAAACGCTGGCAATGGACCGACGAGCAACAGCAGGCGTTCGAGAACCTCAAGGAAAAGCTCACGAAGGCACCAGTACTGGCGTGCCCAGATTTTTCCAAACCATTTACGCTGCAGACTGACGCGAGCAACCACGGGTTAGGAGCGGTTCTCACGCAAGAAACCGATGAGGGAGAGAAGGTCATCGCCTACGCCAGCCGGCATTTAAATAAGGCCGAAATCAACTACTCAGCGACAGAGAAGGAGTGCCTCGCGATCGTTTGGGGAATCCGGAAAATGCGACCGTATTTAGAAGGCTACAGGTTCTGCGTCGTCACAGACCACCTCTCACTGAAGTGGTTGAACTCTTTGGAAAATCCTTCAGGGCGTATAGCAAGATGGGCGCTTGAGTTACAACAGTACATGTTCGACGTGAAATACCGCAAGGGCAATTGGAACGTGGTCGCAGACGCACTTTCCAGACAGCCAGTAGAAAAACTGAGCACGGTTACGACTAACGGGGAAAAGTGCAACTGGATAGAAACCAAGATAGCAGAAATTAAGAGGAATCCAGAGAAGTTTGCCGATTATACTATGGAAAACGGTCAACTGTATCGACATATCCCAGGGCAGGTAAACGACGAGGATTGTGCCGCATGGAAGCTCTGTGTTCCGAGGTATCTTCGTGCCCGAGTTCTTAAAGAAAACCACGATGACCCCAGCGCCGGACATCCAGGCATTAGAAAAACCGTCACCAGGATAGCCAACAGGTACTACTGGCCAGGCATGTTCAGGGATATAAGGAAACACGTGCGCTGCTGTGAATCATGTCAGCGATATAAACCTTTGCAGAGCAAAGCCGCCGGAAAAATGCTGACACAGTTACCAGAGGAGCCTTGGTCAGTCGTCTGTGCCGACTTCGTTGGACCATTACCCCGAAGCAAGCACGGCAACACGATGATTCTAGTTTTCTTTGACAAATTCTCCAAGTGGACCGAAATCGTACCACTGAGACAAGCAACCGCAGACAGTGTGAAGAAGGCGTTTCGAGAAAGGATTCTAGCGAGGTATGGAGTTCCAAAAGTTCTCGTCACGGACAACGGAGTTCAATTCAACAGTAGGACACTGCAGCGATTTCTTCAAGATATAGGAATCCGACAACAGTTTACAGCACCTTATACCCCCCAGGAGAACCCAACAGAAAGAGCCAACCGAAACGTGAAAAGAATTCTTGCACAAGTGGCCGATAATAGGCAAACCCAATGGGATGAGTTGATCCCAGAAAGTTCTTTGGCAATCAACAGCATGACATCGGAGACGACAGGGTTCAGCCCCGCTTTCCTCACACAGGGACGAGAACTGCGGCTTCCAGGATCGCTTTTCGATGAGGTTACCATAGGTACAGGGTCAGCACCACAGAGTCCCGAACACAAGGGTAACCGGCTGCAGGAGATCTTCAACATCGTGAGGAGAAACATCGAACGAGCATCCCAGGACCAAGCCCGACACTATAACCTTCGGCGAAGACAATGGAACCCGGCAGTAGGAACGTGGGTATTATTGAGAAGCCACCCCCTATCGAAAGCAGTAGACAAGTTTACCGACAAGCTGGCTCCAAAATACGACGGGCCATACCAGATCCAGAGATATATATCACCAGTTATCGTCGAGCTCAACTCCCAGGGAAATACGAAAACTCGCACGGCTCACATTGAGGAGCTCAAAGAATACCACCATGCAACCGAAGTATCGCGTGACGCTGACCCCTAAACGGATCACTGTCCAGCTATCCGAAAGAAAGGGGGGAGTGTAAGGAAAAAATATTTTTTTCCTCACAACTCCGGGTGTAGAACTTGGCCTGCATCCCAACCGAGCCCGTTTTTAGTAAACGTAAACTGAAAACGCGGTGACCTGGGTTGTGCGGACACAACTTCAGGTGGAATAAATTCTATCAACAACAATAAAAAGAAAAAAGTCAACGTAGCAAAGGCGAAAATATGCAAAACTAACAATAACAACAACAACCACATTAACTCGCTTGCTAACAAAGGGATAAAAAAACCACAGTCACACAGAATACATGAACTACATACTTTTTACAACAATTACAACACAGACCGAGACGCCAAATCAGCAAGCAAAAATTAAAGCCTTGGGAAATTACTAATAAAATCAGGCGGAATACTGTTTACAACAACTACAACACAGACTGAGACGCGAAACAAGCAAGCAAAAATTAAATTAGAGCGTGGGAAGCTACCAACAAAATCACAAGTTTTTATTTCTAGAAATAACCACAACAACAACAAGTACGTTGTGTGCCGCTATGCACATTAGAAAATTCCAGAATGTGCACAAGAACAACGACTGCAGCGGAGTTGTTTTGATTGGTGTATAAAAGGGCCCACCGCGCTGAATTCGATCTCTTTTGGAATCTCGTGCTCCAAGTGGTAAGTCGTCGAACCTTGAACCTCTAGTACCTCGTAGTGGCTGAGTGCTCTTAAGCGGACGCCAATCCCAATTCCAAGTAAATTTTAGTACCTCGTCCTGGCTGAGTGCTCTTAAGCGGACGCCAATCCCAATTCCAAGTAAATTTTAGTACCTCGTCCTGGCTGAGTGCTCTTAAGCGGACGCCAATTCCAATTCCAAGTAAATTTTAGTACCTTGTCCTGGCTGAGTGCTCTTAAGCGGACGCCAATCCCAATTCCCAGTAAATTTTAGTACCTCATCCTGGCTGAGTGCTCTTAAGCGGACGCCAATCCCAATTCCAAGTAAATTTTAGTACCTCGTCCTGGCTGAGTGCTCTTAAGCGGACGCCAATCCCAATTCCAAGTAAATTTTAGTACCTCGTCCTGGGTGAGTGCTCTTAAGCGGACGCCAATCCCAATTCCCAGTAAATTTTAGTACCTCATCCTGGCTGAGTGCTCTTAAGCGGACGCCAATCCCGTTTCCAAGTAAATTTTAGTACCTCGTCCTGGCTGAGTGCTCTTAAGCGGACGCCAATCCCAATTCCAAGTAAATTTTAGTACCTCGTCCTGGCTGAGTGCTCTTAAGCGGACGCCAATCCCAATTCCAAGTAAATTTTAGTACCTCGTCCTGGCTGAGTGGGACGCCAATCCCAATTCCAAGTAAATTTTAGCACCTTGTCCTGGCTGAGTGCTCTTAAGCGGCCGACAATCCCAATTCCAAGTAAATTTTAGTACCTCGTCCTGGCTGAGTGCTCTTAAGCGGACGCCAATCCCAATTCCAAGTAAATTTTAGTACCTCGTCCTGGCTGAGTGCTCTTAAGCGGACGCCAATCCCGATTCCAAGTAAATTTCATTAGTACCTCGTCGTGGCCGAGTGCTTTTAAGCGGACGCCAATCCCGAATCCAAGTAAATTTTAGTACCTCGTCGTGGCCGAGTGCTTTTAAGCGGACGCCAATCCTGAATCAAAGTAAATTCTAGTACCTCGTAGTGGCTGACGCCGACAATCATAAAACCTCGTATTCTAGAACTCTGTGTGTATATAGACTTTGTATTTTTACGGACTGAGTGCTATTCAGCGGACATTAGAATTAAAGGAACTAGTTTTAAGAAATACTGTTAGCAATAAAATACCGAAAAATTAAACTTTGAATTACGGTAAATAAATAGTCGAAAAACTGTGAAAATAATACCGAAAGCTTTTTATTTAAGTGTTCGGTACTGTACTCTGGCGAGACTGAGTATACCCCGGCAAGAAACTTCGTTACAACCTGCATCCTCGAAGACAAATAGCTTTCAAGTAAGCAGGACGCACTATTGCTGAAATTGAACAGTTCCTAAGTTTACAACATAGTAGTTTGTGATTAACCACATCAAATGCTTTCAAAAAGTCTAAAAAGCACAAAATACTAAAGAGTCCATTATCATAATCTGCTCTAATGTTTCCAAGGACCTTTATAGTCGCAGTGGCACAGCTATGCCCCTTGCGAAAGCCAGACTGTAACCGGTTTAGCAGCTTATTATCCTCTAAATAATTAGATATCTGATCAGCCATGATAGTTTCAGCCATCTTCGCTAGGGGCGAGAGAATACTAATGGGTCTAAAATCTTCAGCAATGTTAGCATTCGACTTTTTGGCCAGAGGCAGAACTATTGCAGTCTTCCACAAAGTCGGGAAAGTAGATGTGGTGAAGCAGTGATTGAGAATATGGGTGAACTGACCAACTACAGACGGTAATACTATTTTGAGGAATCTCAAATTTACACCATCAGCACCTGTCGCATTCGACTTAATTTTATACAATGCTTTACTGACATCATTCTCAGTAACATGCGAGAAATGGAAAGAGTTGTCCGATGATGAGGGCATGCCCCAGAGTCGATCTATGGTAGAACGAATGGCTCCAACATCGCAACCGACTGCATGATGAAGAAAGAAATCATTGAGGATATCAGGATGAATGTCACATGAACTAGTTTGGGAAGCATTCACTCCAATTCCCTTGAGGTTTTCCAAAGCACTTTATATGGAAGAGAGGAAGCCAGCTTACTCGCATAGTAGTTTTTCTTGGCTGACTTCAACATACGAACAGAAGCATTTCTAGCTGACCTAAAACTTTCCCATCTCTCAGGCGACGGACATCTTCTCCACAAATTGCGCAACCTATTCCGCACACGAATAGAATCCAGAACAGGACCAGTAATCCACGGACACAGCTTATTTCTAACTTTTATAACTTTTAGCGGGACATGCTTTAAAAACAATTCATTTATTCTGCTCGTGAAGGTGATCAATTTTTTATCAACAGATAAGAGATGCCATATATCATCTAAGTGCAATGATTGGGCATCAAAAAAGAAAGCACCCATATCGATAGACTTAAAGTCATAATATGAGACAGACGACACAGCCTGCTTACGATGAAAGTCCAAGTTAAAATTGCAAAAAATTAAGTCATGATCAGATACAAAGAACATTTGATCCTACAAGTTAACAGAAGAAATATCTCAAACTATGAAGTAATCCAGTAGACTAGGAGAATCATTAGGCGAGAATCTGGTTGGTGTGCTATCATTTACAAAACGCAAACCAAGAGACGCTACAAGCTCTAACAGAGACCTCGCACAACAGTCAGTATTCAAGAGATTAACTTTCAGATCACCACAAACAATAAAATAAGTATAATCGATTATTACCCTTAAAAGATTGTCAAAGTATTCTTCTAGCGGAAACAGTTTATTCGGATTGTAGACACAGGGCACAAACAGTTTTGAATTATGATCAGAAATACATATGTTTAAATACTCAACATTGCTTGCAGGCAAAGAAATACTAACCACACTGGTATCTAAGGCTTTACGTGTATAGATTGCAACACCACCGCCCCTACGACCCCGTCTATCATTCCTATGTAAATTATAATTGTTAATAGAATAAAAATTGTCACTAATCTGGTATGTGAGTTTTATGGTGAAATTGTCTCCTTGTTACAAGCTAAAACTGGCTATTGCAAAGGAAGTTAGGTGGAAAAGTAAACCGTTTCGAATTGTTACCATACCGTCACAAGATGATGGGGTGAGTTCCTGACAGGGATACCAACGAGACACAATTATTAAATATTACTTGTATGGCTTTTTAAGTAAGCATTAATAGAAAAACTTCATTGCAGTTCATTCATGTTCATTTTCTGAAAATTTCAAAGTACCAACAAATGTTCCTTAGAAATGTAAAAAAATTATTGCAGTTCTGAGCATTGCTACAATAGTTCTGAGGATTTGGTATAGTAACTTGGTACCCTACGGTCGGTATAAGTACTAAAATTTTTTTCGAAAATTAAAAAATTTTATTAGAGTTCCGGATTGCCCCCCAGAGTTCTAAAGATTTCGTCTAGAAACTTCATGCTTTATATCAAGTATTTTAAAAGTTATGGCCGATTTTAATTTTCATTTTCTGAAAATTTCAAAGTACCAACAAATGTTAGAAATGTAAAAAAATTATTGCAGTTCTAAGCATTGCTACAATAGTTCTGAAGATTTGGTATAGTAACTTGGTACCCTACAGCTGGTATAAGTACTAAATTTTTTTTTTTTCGAAAATCCAAAAATTTTATTAGAGTTCCGGATAGCCCCCGCCCCAGAGTTCTAACGATTTCGTCTAGATACTTCATACTCTATATCCAGTATTTTAAAAGTTATGGCCGATTTTCATTTTCATTTTCTGAAAATTTCAAAGTACCAACAAATGTTCCTTAGAAATGTAAAAAAATTATTGCAGTTCTGAGCATTGCTACAATAGTTCTGAAGATTTCGTCTAGAAACTTCATGCTTTATATCCAGTATTTTAAAAGTTATGGCCGATTTTCATTTTCATTTTCTGAACATTTTAAAGAACCAACAAATGTTGCAAATGTAAAAAAATTATTGCAGTTCTGAGAATTGCTGCAATAGTTCTGAAGATTTGGTATAGTAACTTGGTACCCTACAGCCGGTATAAGTACTAAAAATTTGTTTTAGGAAATCCAAAAATTTTATTAGAGTTCCGGATAGCCCCCGCCCCAGAGTTCTAAAGATTTCGTCTAGATACTTCATACTCTATATCCAGTATTTTAAAAGTTATGGCCGATTTTCATTTTCATTTTCTGAAAATTTCAAAGTACCAATAAATGTTCCTTAGAATGTAAAAAAATTATTGCAGTTCTGAGCATTGCTACAATAGTTCTGATGATTTCGTATAGTAACTTGGTACCGTACAGTCGGTATAAGCACTAAAATATTTTTTTTAGGAAATCCAAAAATTTTATTAGAGTTACGGATAGCCCTGCCAGAGTTCTAAAGATTTCGTCTAGCAACTTCATGCTCTATATCCAGTATTTTAAAAATTATGGCCGATTTTCATTTACATTTTCTGAAAATTTCAAAGTACCAACAAATGTTCCTTAGAAATGTAAAAAAATTATTGCAGTTCTGAGCATTGCTACAATAGTTCTGAAGATTTGGTATAGTAACTTGGTACCCTACAGTCGGTATAAGTACTAAAATTTTGTTTTATCGGAAATCCAAAAATTTTATTAGAGTTCCGGATAGCCTCCCAGAGTTCTAAAGATTTCGTCTAGAAACTTCATGCTTTATATCCTGTATTTTAAAAATTATAACCGATTTTCATTTTCATTTTCTGAAAATTTCGAAGTACCAACAAATGTTAGAAATGTAAAAAAATTGTCGCAGTTCTGAGCATTGCTGCAATAGTTCTGAAGATTTGGTATAGTAAATTGGTACCCTACAGCCGGTATAAATACTAAAGTTTTTTTTCCGGAAATCCAAAAATTTTATTAGAGTTACGGATAGCCCCCCTCCCCCCAGAGTTCTAAAGATTTCGTCTAGAAACTTCATGCTTTATATCCAGTATTTTAAAAGTTATGGCCGATTTTCATTTTAATTTTCTGAAAATTTTAAAGTACCAACAAATGTTAGAAATGTAAAGAAATTATTGCAGTTATGAGCATTGCTACAATAGTTCTGAAGATTTGGTATAGTAACTTGGTACCCTACAGTCGGTATAAGTACTAAAACTTTGTTTTATCGGAAATCCAAAAATTTTATTAGAGTTTCGGATAGCCCTGCCAGAGTTCTAAAGATTTCGTCTAGAAACTTCATGCTTTATATCCAGTATTTTAAAAGTTATGGCCGATTTTCATTTTCATTTTCTGAAAATTTCAAAGTACCAACAAATGTTAGAAATGTAAAAAAATTATTGCAGTTCTGAGCATTGCTACAATAGTTCTGAAGATTTGGTATAGTAACTTGGTACCCTACAGCCGGTATAAGTACTAAAATTTTTTTCCGGAAATCCAAAAATATTATTAGAGTTCCGGATAGCCCCCCCAGGAGTTCTAAGATTTCGTCTAGAAACTTCATGCTCTATATCCAGTATTTTAAAAATTATAGCCGATTTTCATTTTCATTTTTTGAAAATTTCCAAGTACCAAACAACAAATGTTCCTTAGAAATGTAAAAAAAATTATTGCAGTTCTGAGCATTGCTATAATAATTCTGAAGATTTGGTATAGTAACTTGGTACCCTACAGCCGGTATAAGTACTAAAATTTTTTTCCCCGAAAATCCAAAAATTTTATTAGAGTTCCGGATAGCCCCCCCAGGAGTTCTAAAGATTTCGTCTACAAACTTCATTCTCTATATCCAGTATTTTAAAAAGTTTTGGCTGATTTTCATTTTAATTTTCTGAAAATTTCAAAGTACCAACAAATGTTCCTTAGAAATTTAAAATATTAGTGCAGTTCTGAGCATTGCTACAATAGTTCTGAAGATTTTGTATAGTAACTTGGTACCCTACAGCCGGTATAAGTACTAAAATTTTTTTTCCGGATATCCAAAAATTTTATTAGAGTTCCGTATAGCCCCCACAGGAGTTCTAAAGATTTCGTCTAGAAACTTCATGCTCTATATCCAGTATTTTAAAAGTTATGGCCGATTTTCATTTTCATTTTCTGAAAATTTCCAAGTACCAACCAACAAATGTTCCTTAGAAATGTAAAAAAATTATTGCAGTTCTGAGCATTGCTACAATAGTTCTGAAGATTTGGTATAGTAACTTGGTACCCTACAGCCGGTATAAATACTAAATTTTTTTTTTCGGAAATCCAAAAATTTTATTAGAGCTCCGGATAGCCCCCAGAGTTCTAAAGATTTCGTCTAGAAACTTCATGCTGTATATACAGTATTTTAAAAGTTATGGCCGAATTTTATTTTCATTTTCTGAAAATTTCAAAGTACCAACAAATATTAGAAATGTAAAGAAATTATTGCAGTTCTGAGCATTGCTACAATAGTTCTGAAGATTTGGTATAGTAACTTGGTACCCTACAGCCGGTATAAGTACTAAAATTTTTTTCCCGTGAAATCCAAAAATTTTATTAGAGTTCCGGATAGCCCCCCCCCCCCCGAGTTCTAAAGACTTCGTCTAGAAACTTCAAACTCTATATCCAGTATTTTAAAAGTTATGGCCGATTTTCATTTTCATTTTCTGAAAATTTCAAAGTACCAACAAATGTTAGAAATGTAATAAAAATATTGCAGTTCTGAGCATTGCTACAATAGTTCTGAAGATTTGGTATAGTAACTTGGTACCCTACAGCCGGTATAAGTACAAAAATTTTTTTTTCCGAAATCCAAAAATTTTTTTAGAGTTCCGGATAGCCCCGCCAGAGTTCTAAAGATTTCGTCTAGAAACTTCATTCTCTATATCCAGTATTTTAAAAGTTATGGCCGATTTTCATTTTCTGAAAATTTCAAAGTACCAACAAATGTTCCTTAGAAATGTAAAAAAATTATTGCAGTTCTGAGCATTGCTACAATAGTTCTGAAGATTTGGTATAGTAACTTGGTACCCTACAGCCGGTATAAGTACAAAAATTTTTTTTTCCGAAATCCAAAAATTTTTTTAGAGTTCCGGATAGCCCCGCCAGAGTTCTAAAGATTTCGTCTAGAAACTTCATTCTCTATATCCAGTATTTTAAAAGGTTTTGGCTGATTTTCATTTTAATTTTCTGAAAATTTCAAAGTACCAACAAATGTTAGAAATGTAAAAAAATTATTGCAGCTCTGAGCATTGCTACAATAGTTCTGAAGATTTGGTATAGTAACTTGGTACCCTACAGCCGGTATAAGTACTAAAATTTATTTTTTTCGAAAATCCAAATATTTTATTAGAGTTCCGGATAGCCCCCCTCCCGAGTTCTAAAGATTTCGTCTAGAAACTTTATACTCTATATCCAGTATTTTAAAATTTGTAGCCCCCCCCCCGAGTTCTAAAGATTTCGTCTAGAAACTTTATACTCTATATCCAGTATTTTAAAATTTATGGCCGATTTTCATTTTCATTTTCTGAAAATTTCAAAGTACCAACAAATGTTAGAAATGTAAAAAAATTATTGCAGTTCTGAGCATTGCTACAATAGTTCTGAAGATTTGGTATAATAACTTGGTACCCTACAGCCGGTATAAGTACTAAAAATTTTTTTAGAGTTCCGGTTAGCCCCCCAGAGTTCTAAAGATTTCGCCTAGAAACTTCATGCTCTATATCCAGCATTTTGAAAGTTTTGGCCGCTTTTGAAAATTTAAAAAAAAAATCAAGTTTTTTGCACTTAGTTCGCTAGAACTTTTTCTGGGATTTATTGGTATCGCAATATATTCCAGATATATTCAAATATAGCCAGGGGGGGCTATCCAGAACTCTAAAAAAAAGTTAAATTTTGGGTTTTGAAAAAAAAAATTTTCGAATTTCTGAATTTTTTTAAAGTTCTGAATAGCCCCCCCCCCCCCTTTGTTCTACAGATAAGTGTACTACACGATATATCTATCTCCAATAGTTTAAGATTTATGGCCGAAATTCAAAATCCATTTCGTGAAGTTAGCACCCCAAACTTTGATAGTATTTTTTTTGCTTATTTCGCCAGAACTATTTCCAAAACTGGTAGAGAACTCCAGAACTCTTTGGGGTGCACTCAGGACTCCAAAAAAAAGTTGACTTTTTAAAAAATTAGGTGCCAACTTCACAGACACCTTTCGACCCGTTACTAGCGGAAAGAAAAACTAAGGGTTTCGGAGTACGATTTGTTTTGAATCGAATTTCCGTCATTCCTTATCAATTTTGTAATCGGTTTCGCAATAATTTTCACATGGCTTAACGCCTCTGAATCCAAATTTGTGTAATTTTTTTTAATTGGCTCTGATGCGTTACTTATATAACAGCTTTGGCTAAGAGTCCGACTCAATTTTTAACATAATTTTTTTCATGCGTATTGGAAATTGTAAAATTTCTTCGTCACAGATCACGAATACGAGGTTTGATCATAAAATACGGGGGAAAGCAACTTTAACAGCAAATTTTCTTGTATTTTCGAATTGCTTCTCTTTTACTCTGCCTTCGAAACCGATAATTGTCCATTATGGGTTATGTGTCCATTATTATGGATTGGGTATTTTTTTTATTGAATTTTTAATTTCGTTTATGGTTAATCAGGTCTTTATGAGGATTGCGTGTATCCGTTTAGTGAAATAATGTTGGAAACCATTGCGAAGACAATTTTCTACCGATATCAGTTATTTTAGCCAACACTACTCCGATGACAGCCAATTGAGGTTGCCAAATATTCCTCTGATTCATCTGGGTTACCAACTCAAGCTCTTTTGAGCTCCTATAATGGTTTTTTTGATATATCACGGGTTTGATTAAGGGCCTTATTTTGTATCTGCGAACGGTATGGCTCTTCTACGTTCCTCTTTGTTATATTCGTAAAACAGCTGATCAAAATGTGTGCACAAAATACACACCGCTGACGCTACTGTTGGCGCTACTGTACAGCTGGGTTTACAACAACAATTGCATACTTCTTACGTGCTTACGCTGGAAAATGGTATTTTGTAACAACAGAAGCGCTCGTGGTGGCCATTGTAGAGAAGCGGAAGCTAAAATGCTGCCGTTCGCACAGTTTGTGTGTAGATCTCGACGAGTGAGGGAGTCTTTTGTTCAGTTATTTTTTATTTGTTTTTATTTTTTAATTTCATTTTTATTTAACGTATTTTTTTTAATAAAAAAAATTAAATAAAATAATTTAAATAATTATTATAAAATAATATAATGGAAATTTCGAAGAAGGTGTAACTGCAATTTTCTTTGAAGTGATCTCTAAAATCCATGCATTGCTTTTCAAAGCTGGGTTGCGTACCCTGGCTGGAATGTTTGTTTCCTCCTCATTTTCCTGGTCTGAGCCACTTCATAACAAATCGAATAACATTTTTATTTTTACTTTATAAAAGTACAGCACAAAATAAAAATTTTGCATTATTATTCAAAAAATGCTCTAAGCATCGATTTGCGATTTGTTCCCCGTTTTCAAACACACTGCCTGCCAGCTGGCTTTGATAAACAAAAGTTGATCGAGGCAAAAGAAAACAGGTATAAGAACAAATTCATTGCATGCATCTAATCATAAGAAGGAAAGAGACGTGTGAAATGTCGTCTTTGTGTATACCAAATACACAACATTTCCATACCAGCTGACTGGAACGCAAAAGACGTAAAGCCCAGTGCGCTCAACGGGGCTCAACGTAAGAGTTACAAAATACGGTTTTAACAGCAACGGGAACAGAAGCAGAAGCTCAGCCGTCGCTACCGTTCCGCAGATACAAAATAAGGCCCTAAGAATTTAATAATTTATTTCAAGTGAACAATTACCTTAAACATTTTGTTTTTTATGTTAAATACCTCAATAACTAACATGTGTAGAAAACATTTACATTTTGCTACGGTTGGAAAGTTATTTAATGGATCATTTATTTATTGATATTAAGTTTTGTTGAACCCTATGTCTTACAGCTGCTTTTATTTTCCGCAATAAAATGCAATTTCGGAATTGAAATTCGCACTGCGAATTCCAAAAATTTGGATTTTTTAATAATAAGTTTAATATCTGCCTTTAGAGTATAAAATTTTTCTAGTTTTGTTCTGAAAACTTCTTGAGTTCAGACGCTGTTGATATTTATATCTATATTTAATTTTTCGAAAAGAAAGATTGTACACCTATAATTTCTTATCACCATAACTTTTTAGAAACGAAAATATTTTTTTAAGTTTCAATAATTATTTGAGAAAAAATGTGTGGAATGTGGGAAAACAAATTTTATTTTATTAAATTTCTTGAAAACAAACATGTTATATTTACATTTAAATTAGATACAAGTGTCAAACTGGAATTAAAACTAAAATATACTATTTTTTTGCGTTTCTGCTATTTAAAGAAATTATAATAATTAATTAGTAATTAACTTAATGAATAGAAATAAATCCATGCAAGAAGAATAAAAAAAACTAATTTGCCGAGTGAATTTCAAAATCCCCACATTAAAATTACTTCCTCATGTAACTGGCATCTTTAGCAGCTGATTTTTGTGTATTTTCTTTATGCCTCCATCTTAATCAATCCTTTTATTACAATCGCACTCGTCCGAAACTCGCTAAACAGGGCTAAAATAATGGGAGAAATATTGAATTAAGCTTTAATAATACCTGAAATGGGCATGTTTTCAAACGACTTAGGTAGAAATATTTTTCGGTAAGCAGTTCTTAGTAGGACCTGTAACATGATCTCAGTAAGACCTGAATAAGCAAACTTTGTTGAATCAATAGGCATTTCTCTCAAAACATTCAACATCATTTGTGGGACCGAGAGAATGGCTTCAATTGGCGTCATGCTCCCCATTTTGCATTGCCTTCGCATGAGTACTTTGAGAGGGAAACCTTAAAATCCATAACGCCTAATTTTTCAATTCAAAACGTGGATAAGCCTTTAGGATTTTTGCGAAAATTTACACCAGATGGAAAACTACTCCTTAGTTTTTCTCATAATCAGCGGTATTTGGAAATATATGAATATCAAGGTGTACATGCAGCTCTCAATTTATTGAATGAACATAAAACGGAATACATAACTGCACTTGATTGTTCGTTAGAAAGTATGCTAGTTCGGCAACAAGTGTTTTCGCGTTTATTTCAAATAAAGGAAGTTATTTGTGTCGAACAACGTATGACGTCTTGCTTGCTAAATCGCGAATTCAGCATATTTATGGAAAATGGACGCTATGTGCTGGTAGCAGCCACGACGAAATGCGATTTCCTACCACCAACCGCGGATCTGCATTCTTTTGCTGACCTGTATAATGATTGTGATCTTTCTACCTACATTTTCTATTTGGTGGATATACATTTAGGATGCGTTAGTGACAGAATTGAGTACCGAAATGATTGCATCATCCTGTCACATAATCATGGAGTATCCGTGCATAGACGTATAATTGCTGTCCTTTCCAAATACAGACAGAATATTGATTTGTTTGAATTAGTCCACGGGAAGATTAAAAAGCTATCATCCCTTGGAGATTTTAGCGATGATATGCATGCGTCTCTTTTCAAGAAACTGGTTCTGGAAAATTGCGCCGCTGACTTGTATATGGGTACAAAAAAGCTTCCTCTGAATTTCCTGAAGCAGAAAGTATTGACTCATTTATATCGGACGATTATGAATATGAAAAGTGACACAGAGGCACAACGAGGCGCATTACAAAAATTTTACAAGGATTATCGCATTGTAAGTATAGGTGAAGTTTATGTAGTAAACACCCTAATCGTTTTACAGAAACAAACAGAATGCATTTAGTAACAGATATAGGGGTTAAAACCTGTGAAATTCAGTTAAATGTTCAAGAGAGGTTAAATAGGCTTTTAATTGAAGTTCACATATAGTCTAATATATTTATTTTATATATTTATAAATATTTTATTCATATATATATTTATTATGTAGGTTATTATAGACGCCGATATTGTTTTTTTTTGTTTATGCTTATAACAAGCCGCCCGCCCACTTACAGTGTCGAAACCTTTAAGCGAAGTGTAAACCGTCACACTCCCTCTTTCCCTCGTCTTACTAACCTGTCATCCCTTCGGAATAAACAAATGCTTTGCATATATAGGGGGCATCCCCCGAGCTTGGTTTCATCTGCCATAAAAAAAAAAAAAAAACATAAACCCTTACGTCCACGCACAATAGCTGACAATAGCTTTATAGAACTCCATGTCTTGTGTCGGCAAGTTTTGCTCTTGTCAGCTCTTCTCAGCTCTTGTCTTGTCTTATCTTGTGCTGTTTGTGTTTACGGAATAAGTCCGTTTGACGTCATATACTTGCACTTAATTTTGTATTCCCTCGCAGATGCCTATTTCTTAAAGGTAAACACAAGGCTTATCTTTGTTACGAGTTTTAAAATACAGGCGGTTTGTAGGTGGTCTGAGAAACGCGTTGGTATATATTGTTCTTATTTTTTCGAACTGCCAAACTAAGCATATTTAGTCAAAATACTACAAAATTTTTGTGGTGGAAAATGGCACCAGGTTTGTAAGGTGCTTAATAAACAAAAAGCAAGCAACTGCGTTTTGCAGAATAAATGCAACAGTTTTAACCAGCTTGTGACCCGTTACTAGCGGGAAGAAAAACTAAGGGTTTCGGAGTACGATGTCTTTTGAATCGAATTTCCGTCATTCCTTGTCAATTTTGTAATCGGTTTCGCAATAATTTTCACATGGCTTAACGCCGCTGATTCCAAATTTGTGTATTTTTTTTAATTGGCTCTGATGCGTTACTTATATAACAGCTTTGGCGTTTATAAGAGTCCGACTCAATTTTTAACATAATTTTTTCATGCGTATTGGAAATTGTAAAACTTCTTCGTTACAGATCACGAATACGAGGTTTGATCAAAAAATACGGGGGAAAGCAACTTTAACAGCAAATTTTCTTGTATTTTCGAATTGCTTCTCTTTTACTCTGCCTTCGAAACCGATAATTGTCCATTATGGGTTATGTGTCCATTATTATGGATTGGGTATTTTTTTATTGAATTTTTTAATTTCGTTTATGGTTAATCTGGTCTTTATGAGGATTGCGTGTATCCGTTTAGTGAAATAATGTTGGAAACCATTGCGAAGACAATTATCTACCGATATCAGTTATTTTCGCGATCATTACTCCGATGACAGCCAATTGAGGTTGCCAAATATTCCTCTGATTCATCTGGGTTACCAACTCAAGCTCTTTTGAGGTTCTATAATGGTTTTTTGGATATTTCACGGGCTTGTTTAAGAATTTAATAATTTATTTCAAGTGAACAATTACCATAAAAATTTTGTTTTTTATGTTAAATTCTTCAATAACTAACATGTGTAGAAAACATTTACATTTTGCTACGGTTGGAAAGTTATTTAATGGATCATTGATTTATTGATATTAAGTTTTGTTGAACCCTACGTCTTACAGCTGCTTTTATTTTCCGCAATAAAATGCAATTTCGGGATTGAAATTCGCACTGCGAATTCCAAAAATTTGGATTTCTTAAGGAAAAAATACTTATAAATAATGCTGTATATTCTATCTTTTTCCACAGATAGTTGACAAGAATTAAAAATATTTGTATAACTCTAATAATAACTTTAATATCTGCCTTTAGATATAAAATTTTTCTAGTTTTGTTCTGAAAACTTCTTGAGTTCAGACGCTGTTGATATTTATATCTTTATTTAATTTTTCGAAAAGAAAGATTGTACACCTATAATTTCTTATCACCATAACTTTTTAGAAACGAAAATATTTTTTTAAGTTTCAATAATTATTTGAGAAAAAATGTGTGGAATGTGGGAAAACAAGTTTTATTTTATTAAATTTCTTGAAAACAAACATGTTATATTTACATTTAAATTAGATACAAGTGTCAAACTGGAATTAAAACTAAAAGATACTATTCTTTTGCGTTTCTGCCATTTAAAGAAATTATAATAATTAATTAGTAATTAACTTAATGAATAGAAATAAATCCATGCAAGAAGAATAAAAAAAACTAATTTGCCGAGTGAATTTCAAAATCCGCACATTAAAATTACTTCCTCATGTAACTGGCATCTTTAGCAGCTGATTTTTTTGTATTTTCTTTTTGCCTCCATCTTAATCAATCCTTTTATTACAACCACACTCGTCCGAAACTCGCTAAACAGGGCTAAAATAATGGGAGAAATATTGAATTAAGCTTTAATAATACCTGAAATGGGCATGTTTTCAAACGACTTAGGTAGAAATATTTTTCGGTAAGCAGTTCTTAGTAGGACCTGTAACATGGTCTCAGTAAGACCTGAATAAGCAAACTTTGTTGAATCAATAGGCATTTCTTTCAAAACATTCAACATCATTTGTGGGACCGAGAGAGTGGCTTCAATTGGCGTCATGCTCCCCATTTTGCATTGCCTTCGCATGAGTACTTCGAGAGGGAAACCTTAAAATCCATAACGCCGAAGTTTTCAATTCAAAACGTGGATAAGCCTTTAGGATTTTTGCGAAAATTTACACCAGATGGAAGATTACTCCTTAGTTTTTCTCATAATCAGCGGTATTTGGAAATATATGAATATCAAGGTGTACATGCAGCTCTCAATTTATTGAATGAACATAAAACGGAATACATAACTGCACTTGATTGTTCGTTAGAAAGTATGCTAGCTCGGCAACAAGTGTTTTCGCGTTTATTTCAAATAAAGGAAGTTATTTGTGTCGAACAACGTATGACGCCTTGCTTGCTAAATCGCGAATTCAGCATATTTATGGAAAATGGACGCTATGTGCTGGTAGCAGCCACGACGCAATGCGATTTCCTACCACCAACCGCGGATCTGCATTCTTTTTCTGACCTGTATAATGATTGGGATCTTTCTACCTACATTTTCTATTTGGTGGATATACATTTAGGATGCGTTAGTGACAGAATTGAGTACCGAAATAATTGCATCATCCTGTCACATAATCATGGAGTATCCGTGCATAGACGTATAATTGCTGTCCTTTGCAAATACAGACAGAATATTGATTTGTTTGAATTAGTCCATGGAAAGATTAAAAAGCTATCATCCCTTGGAGATTTTAGCGATCATATGCATGCGTCTCTTTGCAAGAAACTGGTTCTGGAAAATTGCGCCGCTGACTTGTATATGGGTACAAAAAAGCTTCCTCTGAATTTCCTGAAGCAGAAAGTATTGACTCATTTGTATCGGACGATTATGAATACGAAAAGTGACACAGAGGCACAACGAGGCGCATTACAAAAATTTTACAAGGATTATCGCATTGTAAGTATAGGTGAAGTTTATGTAGTAAACACCCTAATCATTTTACAGAAACAAACAGAATGCATTTAGTAACAGATATAGGGGTTAAAACCTGTGAAATTCAGTTAAATGTTCAAGAGAGGTTCAATAGACGTTTAATTGAAGTTCATATATAGTCTATTATATTTATTTTATATATTTATAAATATTTTATTCATATATATATTTATTATGTAGGTTATTATAAACGCCGATATTGGTTTTTTTGTTTATGCTTATCTCCCTTTAACTACACTTAAGTAACAAAAAGACGCGATGACTTAAGGATGCGCCAAAAAAATCACGATGTGTACAAAAGATAGAGTAATTAAATTTCCAAAACTGCCTTTCATTTTGGGCGCACTATTTTATAATATTGAATGTTACAATTTACGTGTGTGAAGCTTAGTCGTTAAAGCCCAGTATTCTCGTGTTTAATCAACCTCATACTATAAATTTGTTTTTTAAACCCAGAAGGATCAGATATAAAGACATATAAAGCTTAAACTTAGTAATGAAAAGTAAGAATATATTAGACAAGGTCTAATATATTCTTATTTAAGGCCTTATTTTGTAAACCCAAAACAACACAAGACAATTATCGCTCATACTGCTATGTTATTTTCGTTGTTTTGAAGCCTCGGCATTCCAGAAAAACAAGACGAGCTATACAAGACGCGACGTATGCTGTTGCTTTTCTTACGTGCTTTTCGAGTCTTACGTTGCAGACTGTCATAGAAAACAACAGCTAAAAATCAGTCGTCTACATACAAGTAGATGACTCGTTCGTAGTTGTGGAAGGTTCCAGAAGGTTGTGAAATTTATAGTGAAAAAATTTTTTTAATACACTGGAAATTAGAAATTATTTAAGAAATTATTTAATAAGTAAATTTTAATAATAATTTTAGTATAGATATTAATATTAATTTAATTATTTCTTAATAATTTAATTTAATTACATAATATCTAGAATTATTTCTTTTTCATAATTTCTTTCAAAATATGAAATTGTACTTTCAACCAATTTTCAGGTTGATGTTTTCATGATATTAACGTAACAACAACTGATATTTTCATTGTGTCAGCAGCACAGTTGGTAAATATCATCACAACGAATTTTCACTAAATAATCTTTACATTCTTAAAAATTACTGAAACAAATGTAGGGTTTATTTATAATAAGAATTACAAGTTTACTTATTAAATGAATTATATGAATTATAATTATATGACTTGTATGAATTGAGTCGAAGAACACTTTTATTGGTCATCGTCGTCGACCACTCGTCGTAACTGCGCCGCGATCTTCTTTCGACTGATTCGCTGAATTTTGCGAACTTCCTTTTACGCTTTCTCTTCAGGGTTGCAGCAAAATTCTACTCCTACATTTCGGCCATCCTACAACGTATCTAACTCAAAGGATTCGACTGGTTCGTTCTCGTCTTCATCTTCGTCGGTGCGTAACCAGGGCTTCATATATTCAGCGCAGGTTGTTGTTTGGCCGGGACCGTCGCTGCCGCCTACTCTTTGGACGTTATAGGTGTCCTTCGGCTTTGCCTTAGTCACTTCGTAGGGCCCAAGATATTTTGGCTTTAGCTTTAAGCCTCCCCCGAATTGCGTCCTCTTAACAGCGACCAGATCACCTTTTACATATTTGACTGCTGGTTTACGCCTTAGATTATATGTCTTCTTATTTTCTTCCTGGATCTTAAGTATTTGTTGCTTAGCACGCTGCCTCATCTCGTCGCGATCTTCGTCCTCTTTTACTCTCATCTTCGCTCCTACTAGCAATTCAAAAGGCGTTGTATCGATGCTTCTGCAGTAGGTGGAATTGATGACCTGCTGAACTCGGTCAACGTTTCGGTACCATTTAGAGGGGTCCTCTTGACTAAGTTTGGCTAAGACTGTGGCAATTATCGCGTTAAGCCTTTCCACCTGTCCGTTTGACCTTGGCAGTCCGGTACTAATTTTGAAGTGTTTGTTGTTTTCTTCCTCGCAGTATTTACGGAATTCATCGGAGGTAAATGCTGAACCTCGATCTGATATGATCCGTACTGGATTACCAAATGTAGTACCCTGAATGCGCATCTTAGTTATTACTTCGTTTGCTGATGTGGTTTTCGTCGGATAGAGCCAAAAAAACTTCGTAAAGGAATCAATTATCGCAAAAATATGTTTATATTGTTTATTGGTAGATTCTAATGGTCCAAGAAAATCAATATGATAAGTGTGAAGCGGTACTTCATCTTTGTTTAAAGGGTGGAGCTCTCCCTCTCTTTTGCCTTGCTTTCTATTTACTATTATGCATGGTATACAATTCGAGATGTGACATTGTATCTTTTTGTCTAATTTTGTATCTAGGTATAAAATAATTTCGACACAATAATTCCCTTGTCTTTTTGACACCAAAATGCCCCTTTTCGTGTGCTTGTCTAATTATTTCTCGCTGCATCACCTTGGGCACGACAAGTAGATCTTGGTCGTCTTTCCATTTATACAATATGTCGCCTTTTAAAAAGTAATTGTCACGTGATGACTCACCTTGAAGATTTCCAATTATCGTTTTTATATCATCGTCTTGTAACTGTGCTCGTCGTATTTTAGCAAGAACGTCGTCTTCGGTGATAATCATGACTGCATACCGGCTTAAGGCGTCTACGTGCTTCATCTGCGAACCTGGTCTGTGCTCCACATCATAATCGTATTCCTGTAAGAACAAAAGCCACTTAGCCACTCTGGTGCACAAATCCTTTTTTCCATAGTCTTCGCGAAGGCGTTACAGTCTGTCACGAGTTTAAAATGTAGTCCCAACAGGTAAACTCTGAATTTCTTTAGTGCCTCAATGGCTGCCAAAATTTCTAGCTCGTAACTTGTATATTTTCTTTCCGCTTCGGTGGTCTTTTTACTCATAAAGTATACTGGATGCAACTGCCCGTCTTCGAAAGACCTCTGTAGTAACACAGCGCCGTATCCGTCAATTGACGCGTCTGTGTGCACCTCAGTTTCCAGATTTTGGTTAAATATGCTCAAGACCGGTGCGTTGGCTAAAATTCTCTTTAACATATTAAAAGCATTTAGTTATTCGTCATTAATTTCGAACTTACTATTCGTTTTCTTTAAGTCGGTTAGCGGCTTTGCAATTAAAGAGAAGTTTGGAACAAATTTCCTAAAATATCCCGCAAGTCAGAGAAAGCTTTCCAATTGCTTTAGTGTTTTTGGCATTTTTTATTTGTTTAATGCATCAACTTTGACTGGCGATGGTGATATTTTGCGGTCCTCTATAACATGGCCTAAGAATTCCACTCGTTTCTTCAAGAAATGACATTTTCGAACGTTTATTTCGAGCCCATAATCCCGACAAAGATTTATGACCTCTTCTAAATTTTTAACAGCTTCCTCCTCATTTTCTGAGGGAATAATAATGTCATCTATATAAGGCAGAGCTATACCTTTGCGTGTTAGTTCACGAAAAATTGCATTAATAAATCTTTGAAAAACACCGGGAGAATTTGATAGTACGAAAGGAACTTTACAAAACTGGTATTGGCCATGGTGGGTAACGAAGGAGGTATATTTACGGCTTGATTCGGCTACTGGGACATGAAAAAATCCGTTTCTTAAATCGATGGTACTAAACATTGTACCGTTTTGTAGCCTGTCGAGTTGGTCTTCTATCAGCGGTAGGGGAAAACGATCCTTCATCACAACTTTGTTGATTTTTCGAAAGTCTACGCAGAGTCGCGGTGTCCCATCACGTTTTTTTTACCAGGACCACCGGGCTGCTAAATTCGGAATCAGAATTCTCTATGACGCCGTCCTTCAGCCACTGTTCCACTTGATCATCTACGATATATCTTTCTGCGATTGGCAACCTACGCGGTCTCGCGAAAATAGGAGCTTCGTCTTTAAGCACTATATGCATTTTAATTTCAGTTGACTTACACTTTTCTGGCTTATAATTGTTTAATTCGCGTATCTTTCGTTTCGCATGTGTACTCGCGCTTTCATCGATATTTAAATCGTTCTCACTCGAAATCGTGTCAATTTTAAAAATACTGAATTCATCTGCTTCAAAGTTTATCTTATTTTGTACAGTTTTCATTTTGTTAATGTGAACACCGTCGCTATTTATTTTAATTTCAGCCTGCCGACAAAATTCTTCGCCCAACACAACCTCAACGTCTATGTATATCGGCAGCACAACGTGGAAATTGACATTATATGTTTCACCATCAATTTGGATGTCATGTTTGAAATTGCCAATAGGCTTTATTTTATTATCTATTAACTTTTCACCAAAACCGATGAGGTAAATGTTTGATGGAGTTATATGTGGCCTGCCTAAGTCATTATAAACACATTCAGTTTAGGATGTTAAACATACTACCCGTATCCAACAAACAGACGTACTTTTTATCAGAAATTTCCACTTCTTTATTCATAGCACTAAATTGTTTCTTCAAGTTTCGAACATTGCTATTTTAATTGTAATTTTGTCTTTCGGGACAGTCTTTTGCGATGTGACCGAATTGGTTACACTGAAAACACTTCGTGCCTTTGCTTTTGTTTTTGCAATCGATTGATTTGTGGCCCTTTCTACCTCAATTATAACAAGAGAATTCGGGCTTTTAAGTCACTTTTGTCTATCGTAATCATATTTTTGTCCACTTTACGCGATTCATTTGATTTATTTTTTCTAGAATAAGGTTCATATACGCGCAATTTTTCTTTAAATTCTTGCATATTTGAAGCGCCATACAGAATAGATTTATTAATGTTCAAATCTTTTATGCCGTCGATTATATATTCAATTAATGCACTCGATTCTATGTTTCCGCGCGAAGCAATATCCCTCATTCTATAAAAATATGTTTTTACATTCTCGTCTTTATTCATTTTTGTTTCAACTAGTGTTTTGTGCAATGTAGCACTATTTATAATGCATTTAAATTCGCTTAAAAGAGCTTCTCTTAACTTTAAGTAGCTTAATATACCACTCTCGCTTTTAATGAAAGTACGCGCCACTCTCAATGCTTTCTTCGCGAATACAAATTTCTGAAAGTTCCAGCTCATGGTAGTTGCTTCGTTCTGCTTCTTCTTGTCGTCGTGGTTTCCCGTTACCACCGGTGTTGCTATGTGCACAGCTGCCACATTCATCGTCGTTGCCGTCGTTATTTGCGGCATAATCGCTGCCGTCGTCGTGTTCGTCGTTATGTTCTTCCTCACCTTCAATAACTGCAGCGCGGTTTGCGCCAAACAAATTTCCCTTCTGTAAATTCTTAAATATGTGGAGTTCTAAATTGTCCGCGCTGTACTCAATTTGTAAAGCATTGCAAATTGTTACTAAGTCGGCGGCTGTTAGATTGTTTCTTACGTATTCGAGCTTCGTTTCGAATTGAGAGCTCTTTTCGTCAAAGGTGAAGCCTTGGAACTCTCGCAAACGGGTTCTATTTAGCCTATCGCCGTCTCTCTCGAAGGCGTACTTGTGCAGCACCAACACGATTGCGCGTGAACCGGTGCGCAAAAGTCTTTCGATTGGCATGAACTGTTGCAATGACGCCATGACTAAGCACCGTTATTAATTCCAAACGCGAAAAATGCACTACAACCGCTTAGTCAAACCGGTGAACCCCGTCGAAAATCACTCCACTTCTTCAAATCCCGGTTGAGCCCCCAAAATTTGTAGGGTTTATTTATAATAAGAATTACAAGTTTATTTATTAAATGAATTATATAAATTATAATTATATGTCTTGTATGAATTGAGTCGAAGAACACTTTTATTGGTCATCGTCGTCGACCACTCGTCCTAACTGCGCCGCGATCTTCTTTCGACTGACTCGCTGAATTTTGCGAACTTCCTTTTACGCTTTCTCTTCAGGGTTGCAGCAAAATTCTACTCCCACATAAATTCTTAAAATATTTCAAACCTGGTAACTATTGTCAGCAAAGTTGGTATCAAACAAAAATCAATGCAATGAAAAGATACCTCATTGCAATTTGTTTCAGCAGTGCTTATATACGTAAATCAGCGCGAAGAAAAGACATATAACAAGCCGCCCGCCCACTTACAGTGTCGAAACCTTTAAGCGAAGTGTAAACCGTCACTACTCCCTCTTTCCCTCGTCCCACTAACCAGTCATCCTTTCGGAACCAACAAATGCTTTGCATGTAGGGGGGGCATCCCCTGAGCTTGGTTTCATCTGCCATAAAAAAAACATAAACCCTTACGTCCACGCACAATAGCTGAAAATAGCTTTATAGAACTCCATGTCTTGTGTCGGCAAGTTTTGCTCTTGTCTTGTCTTATCTTGTGTTGTTTGTGTTTACGGAATAAGGCCGTTTGTTTTGTAATCGGTTTCGGAATAATTTTCACATGGCTTAACGCCGCTGATTCCAAATTTGTGTATTTTTTTTTAATTGGTTCTGATGCGTTACTTATATAACAGCTTTGGCGTTTATAAGAGTCCGACTCAATTTTTAATAATTTTTTCATGCGTATTGGAAATTGTAAAACTTCTTCGTCACAGATCACGAATACGAGGTTTGATCAAAAAATACGGGGGAAAGCAACTTTAACAGCAAATTTTCTGTATTTTCGAATTGCTTCTCTTTTACTCTGCCTTCGAAACCGATAATTGTCCATTATGGGTTATGTGTCCATTATTATGGATTGGGTATTTTTTTTATTGAATTTTTTAATTTCGTTTATGGTTAATCTGGTCTTTATGAGGATTGCGTGTATCCGTTTAGTGAAATAATGTTGGAAACCATTGCGAAGAGAATTATCTACCGATATCAGTTATTTTGGCGAACACTACTCCGATGACAGCCAATTGAGGTTGCCAAATATTCCTCTGATTCATCTGGGTTACCAACTCAAGCTCTTTTGAGCTCCTATGATGGTTTTTTGGATATTTCACGGGCTTATTTAACAATTTAATAATTTATTTCAAGTGAACAATTACCATAAAAATTTTGTTTTTTATGTTAAATTCTTCAATAACTAACATGTGTAGAAAACATTTACACTTTGCTACGGTTGGAAAGTTATTTAATGGATCATTGATTTATTGATATTAAGTTTTGTTGAACCCTACGTCTTACAGCTGCTTTTATTTTGCGCAATAAAATGCAATTTAGGGATTGAAATTCGCACTGCGAATTCCAAAAATTTGGATTTTTTAAGGAAAAAATACTTATAAATAATGCTATATATTCTATCTTTTTCCACAGATAGTTGACAAGAATTAAAAATATTTGTATATCACTAATAATAACTTTAATATCTGCCTTTAGAGTATAAAATTTTTCTAGTTTTGTTCTGAAAACTTCTTGAGTTCAGACGCTGTTGATATTTATATCTTTATTTAATTTTTCCAAAAGAAAGACTGTACACCTATAATTTCTTATCACCATAACTTTTTAGAAACGAAAATATTTTTTTAAGTTTAAATAATTATTTGAGAAAAAATGTGTGGAATGTGGGAAAACAAGTTTTATTTTATTAAATTTCTTGAAAACAAACATGTTATATTTACATTTAAATTAGATACAAGTGTCAAACAGGAATTAAAACTAAAAGATACTATTTTTTTGCGTTTCTGCCCTTTAAAGAAATTATAATAATTAATTAGTAATTAACTTAATGAATAGAAATAAATCCATGTCATATACTTGCACTTAATTTTGAATTCCCTTGCAGATTCCTATTTCTTAAAGGTAAACACAAGGCTTATCTTTGTTACGAGCTTTAAAATACAGGCGGTTTGTACGTGGTCTGAGAAACGCGTTGGTATATAGTGTTCTTATTTTTTCGAACTGCCAAACTAAGCATGTTTAGTCAAAATACTACAAAATTTTTGTGGTGGAAAATGGCACCAGGTTTGTAAGGTGCTTAATAAACAAAAAGCAAGCAACTGCGTTTTGCAGAATAAATGCAACAGTTTTTAACCAGCTTGTGACCCGTTACTAGCGGGAAGAAAAGCTAAGGGTTTCGGAGTACGATGTCTTTTGAATCGATTTTCACATGGCTTAACGCCGCTGATTCCAAATTTGTGTATTTTTTTTTAATTGGCTCTGATGCGTTACTTATATAACAGCTTTGGCGTTTATAAGAGTCCGACTCAATTTTTAACATAATTTTTTTCATGCGTATTGGAAATTGTAAAACTTCTTCGTCACAGATCACGAATACGAGGTTTGATCAAAAAATAGGGGGGAAAGTTTTGCGTACTGTTTTCTTTGACTTCAACGACATAGTGTACCGTGAGTTCTTCCCGGTAAATAACGGTAAATAACGTATTAAGTTGCAGATAAGTTCGTTAGATTTTTGTTTCAGTGTAAGTTTCGTGTATATTGTGCTTTGCGTTTGGTGTGGCTATTATCATTATTGTGTGTGCTGCGTAGCTGTGAGAGTAATGCGCATTATTGTCACATGTTGCTGTATTATTTTAAAAAAAGCAAATAAAAAAATATGCCGTCTCTATGGAGATGATGTCTTAACAGAACTCGTATGCAAAAGGTGGTATTCCAAGTTCTGTTCTGGAGATTTCAACATCAATGATGCGCCCCGTCCCGGTTGTCCGACAGAGATTAAGACATTAAGCCTATAATTGAAGTAACTCCCTCCCAATCAGTACGAGAGATTGCTACGACAATGAATAAATCCCAAACAAGCTCAGAAAACTATACACGCCGGCTGGGATATGTTTCTTGGCTTAATATTTGGGTGCCGCATCGATTAACCACACTCATGCCTTGATCACACTCATATCCATTCAAGGGTGCCATCTATTATGAAGTGCTATCGTTTGGCAAATTGAACCAAGCAATCCGCACAAAACGTTTTCCATAATTCTGGGTGTTGTCTTCCACTGCGACAACGCCAGACTTCATACATTGTTGACCGCTCGAAGCAAGTAGCTCAGGCTTGGCTGGGATATTTTGTCTCATCCTTCGTATTTACCGAATCTTGCGCTTTGTGATTATCATTTATTCGAAATTTAAGATTATCCGCTCTGTATGTCTATAGAAACTAAGAAAAAACTTATTCTGCAGTTAATAATGTCTCTCTTTACATATCTTGAAGTTGTCTAAGTTGAATGTTACTTCCCACAACAATTCATTGTTCGCGTCGAGTGCTCGCGAAAAAATAGTTAACATCAAAACAGATCATCCGCAAGAAATAGAAACACAGTGCACATTAACCAAAACCAATAATATAACTTATAAATATGCATCAATAATAAAATTAAAGAAATTCAATCTAACGGAATGCAGAGAACCAAGCAAGGGGCTTATTTATGCTCTCCGCAGTAAAGCTCAGCATTTCGTTTGTTTTCACTCCTCCTCCTTTTTCTGGTCCCGTTAGGTGTGCAGGCGGTTGTGAGTGCAGCGGCTGAAGCGCGGCAAGATAAAGGCATAACACTTGTCTTGTCGCGTTTTGCTTTGCTTGTACAGCTGACTTTACACTTCCTTACAGTGGGTGGTGATGACAAAATTCCGCATAGATTCCACTAATGTACGTGGCTTGAGGGCGAATTTTTTCGCGGGCTATGCGCATATTTGTACCCAGGTTTCTGAGGGTGCAGATCCTCTGGATTTTTACATGCCTGGGTACCATTTACTGCCATTGTTTTCACCACACAGATGCCTCGCCTTATACATTCGCACGACACTGGACACGGTCTAGGAGCTGAAGATATGCCCGCGAAGCTCCCGACCATATATGCGAATTGTACTTAATTTTCGGACGGATATAAGTGGTGTGGATAGAAAGAAGATCGGTTAGGGTGAAGTATTTCTTACGCCGCTGAAGAAAGCCTAAGCACTTGGCTACTTCTTTCGACACGTCAAAAATGTGACAACGAAGATCACATTGTATTGACATGCCCAGAACATCAAGAGCCTCCGACTCATTAATATCCACACCACCCATATTTAGAGGTGGGAAGTTGTCAGCCGCCAGACGCTTGTGGGTCAACAAACAGCATTGGGTCTTCCACGCATTAAAATCGACCCGATTCGCTCGACCCCACTCATTGATTTTGTTAAGGTCGGATTTGAGTGTGTCAATCATATTTCTGCGTTTTATAGTGATCTCCAAAATAGAGGGACGCCTGGAGAATGAATATGAATGACAAATGCTGCTGTCATCAGCAAACGAGTAGACGGGGTTTGATGTCAATGACAGAAGGTCATTGATGAAAATAAGAAAAAGTGTCGGAGACAGGACCGAACCCTGCGGAACTGCAGCATTAATGGAGTGCTCTTCGGAAGCAAGGTAGTCGATCACAACCGGAATAGAACGGCCGCTGAGGAAACTCGATATCCATAGAGTGAAAGTATTACCGACACCATAGGCAGTCAGTTTAGACACGAGTGCTTTATGCCACACCCGGTGAAATGCCTTGGAGATATCCAGCGCAAGAACCTTGCTTTCACCGAGCTGGTGAATACAACTGTTCCACCGCTCAGTGAGAAACGCCATCAGATCGCCGGTGGAACGGTGAGCACGAAAGCCGTACTGGCGATCGCTGATCAACTCGTTGCTCTCCAGATACCTCATTAGGTTAAAATTTACAATGCTCTCCATGACTTTGGAGAGCACTGAGCAGATTGCTATGGCCGGTAATTCGCAGGATTCGTAGCCTCACCTTTTTTGGGAACTGGCTGCACATTGGCAATCTTCCAGGAAATGGGAAAAACTCCTGAAGTAAACGATAAGTTAAAGAGATTGCGCAAAGGGCGAGCCAGTGTTGAGGCGCACTTTCTCAACACATGGTCTGAAATTCCATCCGGTCCCGAGGATCTGTTGACATTGAGGTCTGCAATCACTCTTTTAAGAGCTCGCGTTCGAAAATGCATCTCAGGCATAGCATGAGATACACCATTGACCGCGGGCAGTGGTTGGCTACTCTCAGGAAGAGAGCAGTTTTCAGCAAACATTTTGGCTAATAAGTTTGCCTTATCAACCGAGTGAGTAAAGATCTGATCATCCTTGAGGAGAGTTGGAATGGACGATCGCGTCTGATTCTTCACTCTCCCCACGAACGACCAAAAGTTCTTACTACCCTTATGGTACTTAAGAACTCTACGTCTAATGCGCTGCTCGTAGAGAGCTTTTTCGCGCTTTAGAGTGGCATTGCACCTGTTTCTGGCCTGATTGCGCAGCAGTTTAGTATCAGCAGTTTTGTATAAACGCCAATTCCTAAATGCTTCCTCTTTAGACCTGACTGCTTGTCTGCAAGTCGCATTAAACCAGGAATGGTCTTTTGGTTTAATGGAAATTCTTTTATTAGGTATGAAGGACCTCATACCAAATAAAATTATATTTTCTACCAATTTTGCTGCAGCATTTATGTTTCTATCTCTGAAACACAATTGCCAATTGAAATGGCTGAAAAAGCAGTTCATCACGTCCCAATTAGGCTTCTCGTAAAGCCACACTTTCCGCTTCGGAGCTGGCTGGTGAGCAGATTGAAGACTAGAATATGGGAACGTAGCAGAAATTGTAGCGTGGTCTGAATTTTATTTAGTGGAGTTATTTTAGGAAATATAAAGTATGCTGTTGTTGTTGTTGTTCTTTTTGTAATGTGAATATGGGAAGGTAGCAGAAATTGTAGCATGGTCCGAATTACCAAGAGGTGCAAGAACATTCACATCATACTTGCTGTGATGTGAAGTTAGAAAGAGGTCCAGAATATTTTGGTTTTGCCCATCAACGCAGGGAAAGTGCGTTGGTTCTTTCACTAATTGAGTCAAATTATTAGACTCAGCAAACAACTCAACATACAAACCCTCAGGTGTTGTGTAACTCAAATGACGTAGCCAATTGGAATTATGAACATTGAAGTCACCAGCAACAACAATTTCACTGTTCGGATACGATTCCAGAATTTTAGAAATCGAATCAGAAAGACTGTCCAATTTATCAAAAGTTGGCAGTCTCCCTAGACCCGGGCTTCTATAAATGAAGCAGAAGTGCAGGATGTGCGACTGGATTTTGAACTTAACCCACATGGTGCTAAATTCGGCATCCGTCGTGCAAAGGTGTTGCTGACACTGGTACGCAACATCACTGCGAATGTATAAGGCGAGGCCTCTGTGTGGTAGAAGCAATGGCAGTAAATGGTACCCCGGCATGTGAAAGTCCAGTGGATCTGCACCCTCAGACACCTGGGTCTCATCTAGTGCCATTATATGCGGTTGGTTAGTATAAATATGCGCATAGACCGCGAAGAAATTCGCCCTCAAGCCACGTACATTAGTGGAGTCTATGCGGAATTTTGTCATCGCCGCCCACTGTAGCGAAGTGTAAGGTCAGCCGTACAAGCAGCCACGCGTACGTCGCAAGCAAAGCAAAACGCGACAAGACAAGTGTTATGCCTTTATCTTGCCGCGCTTCAGCCCACGGTGCACTCACAGCCGCCTGCACACCTAACGGGACCAGGAAGAAGGAGGAAGAGTGAAAACCAACGAAATGCTGAGCTTTACTGCGGAGAGCATAAACAAGCCCCTCGCATGTTCCTCTGCATTGCGTTAGATTGTCTATTTATTTGTTGTAATTTCATCAAGTTTTATTTATTTGCTATTAAGTATTAAGTTGTGCACTATTGTTTGTTTGTTAAAAAGTGTTGTTTGGTGAAGCGTTATTGTTGTATTTTCGCAGCGTAGGTTTTCACTATTGTTTTGGATTTTATTTTCGCGAACACTGATTAACACCGTCCGCCTCCGTCCGCGGTCACATCACAACTGAGTTATTTGATGAGTCTAATAATTTGACTCAATTAGTGAAGGAACCAACGCACTTTCCCTGCGTTGATGGGCAAAACCAAAATACTATGAGCCTTTTTCTAATTTCACATCACAGCAAGTATGGTGTGAATGTTTTTGCACCTCTTGGTAATTCGGACCACGCTACAATTTCTGCTACCTTCCCATATTCACATTACAAAAAGAACAACAACAACAACAGCATACTTTATATTTCCTAAAATGACTCCACTAAATAAAACTCGCTTGTCTCATAAACAAAACGAACAAAAACAATGTCTAACACTCAAACTCACCCTACTTATTCATATCAACAATTCTCCCGACAAGCATATTGCCACTTATAATCTCCCAAAACTCATACAATACGTGTCTCCCCTCTCCCGTCACCCCACCAGCCGACTGTCCGACCGAACGATTGACCACACGTCAGCCGCCAACCGCCTAGGTTGCCACCTAACATAATCTTATGGAAAATATCCCGTGAAAAAATCCAAGGAAAGATCCCATAAAAATCCCCCACAAAGATCCCTTCATCTGGTAACTGGCCAGGGCTGCCACTGAAAAAATCATATGGAAAATATCCCATGAAAAATCCATCGATATGGCAATTCCGATTCCTCCCATATCTTCTCTTTCACTCCTACACACCTTTGGAGGTGCGCACCTCCGATTTTCACAGAAAATCCCATTGTGCCAGAACATAAATATACATAGACGTACTATTCGTGCGAACGAAATCTCGGATAACAGGTAGTTATAAATAAATTTAAGAATATTCTTTCAATCATTTTCGGTTAAAAAAAAGTTATCTACAAATTGCTGTGGTATACACATGTATTGAAGAAGTTAAAGAATCTTCGTAGACCAACCCAAACATTTGGTCCATTCTAACCCCCCTACAAGTGAACAAAACCTGCAGCAGCGTGGGAATTCTCAGCGAACCAAAAAACCACCACCTTTCTACAGGCGCAAGCAATACTCTCTCATTGTGCGGAGTTGCTCTGTGCTATATCCGCAGTGAGCGTCGGTGACATCGTGCAGGCAGCGCACAAGCAGCGGCTACCCGGTTGGAAACAGCGTTTGCGGAAGTAGTTGAAGTAGTTAAGTTTAAACTACTTTGACTACTTTAAATTAAATTACTTTGTTTATATTTATATAAAATTACACCCGAAATAAAATAAATTAAAGAGCATCTCATTATTATTAATTAGTGGTTTTTCTCATTTTTATTTTTTTTTGTTTGTGCCCACTCATTTGGCAAGATTTTTTGGAGATTTTCTAACACACCCCTCCCCTCGTTTTTTAAATCGCCACGACGGTTTTTTTTTAATTCATATAATCATCACGAATAATTTTTCCAAACAACTTTTGTGGAAGTAGTAAAATTTTAAGCTACTCTAATTAGTTTATTTCAGATTAGTTGAAATATTTGTATAAACTTAATACTATTAATACGCCCCCACCCCCTCATAATAAATAAACAATAAATTTTTTATATAATATAAATAACATTTCTCCACGATTGATTCTGCTATCATGGACTCCCTTACGAAATTTATCAACGTGACTGAAAAACTGGAGGAGTTCGAGAAGGACTTCAGCAACATTCCTGAACGTGAACATTCGGCATTCAGCTTGGACATCCATCTGGAGGAACTGAAAGCGGTCTGGTCCGATGTGAAGAAAGCATACAACTCATGCTTGGAATTTACCATCATGGCAGCGAATCCACTAGAAGTGGGTGATCCCAAAACCGCTGAGGTAACTGTCGTGAAAACCCAATATCGACGCAGTTACCAGCTTTATGTTCGATTCTCCGCCAGGACTATGAATCCTGGCCGATCGCTGCATCTCTTCTGCGCAGTTCACCATCATTTGGTTCTGCTGCATCAGCATGGCCATCATCTGACTTAAGCGGTCAGATCCGGCAGCCGACGCCGCACCGCCACCTGATGCCGAACCGCGAAGTTGATCTGCTGCTTCTACGCCTGGAGACGGGACCTGCGTAGGATTCTCTTCCGACATCTCCGAAAGCTTTTCCACCTTCTGACTGAAACTGACGGAGTCCGCTGAAGGGTCCTGCACCACCGACTCCGATCGCAAATCCGGCTGCTGCCCGACACCTAAGCGCGACCGACCGTCCAAATACCAGATCAGCACACCTGTCAAAATAGTTCACCGGGACAAAATCTACTCGGTGGGGTATCCCGGTGTCTATTTGGTTAAGTACTGAGCCAACTATTTGAGTTTCCAGAGCCCTGCTAACACTCCTGGTGATCGGTCTCCTTATGCCGAGATCCCGCCCAGATTCACGCTCCTCCATACACTGAGCACTCTACTCCAGACCACACACTCCTCTCTCACACGCCCACTCACCTTGTTCAAATCGAGGCCAGAAAGATCCTGGCTTCAAAGTGGCTTAGAGTGAACTCCAAAAATCAATAAAAAACCTGCGCTGAAATTCAGAAGGAAAAGAACCAAACCCAACCCAACTGAATGCTCAAAAACAAAACCAAATAATACTCGTACTATATCCGAAATGAATTCTAAATAACAAAAAAACTACGAATAAAAAAAAGCAAGAAGAAATAAAAACCGAAAATCCTCAAAAAAAAAAAACAAAAATAATAAAATTAACAATATTTATGTGCTTGGGCTGATGTGCTTGAGCTGGCCATAGAGGAAGTCAAACACCCGGTCGTATGCGTCAGTCATGTCCCGTCATGTCCTCTAAATCTCAAAAAAACCCCCGTCAGTCTATGCTGCAGACCTGGAACGTGACACTACACCATTTCTCCAAAGCTACTTCGCCGGATGCCACGCCCCCCACAGCATATAACCCCCAGTGAGATTTCCGGCGACACGCCTCACAGCACACGCCATGAAAAACTGCTGTACCGGCAGCGGCCCGCCATCAACTCACCATCGTCAACTCCAAGCGAGAATCCCCGCGACCGGCCTCACTTCCGACACCACTGGTGCTGTCAAAAGGAACCCGATCGCAAAAACTCTCGCCACCAGAAATTCTGGCAACACCAGCCGCTACCACAGAATCGCACATGAACGGATCCTTATGGTTCGAGGCAGCGACCGAGATTGCCAAACCGGCCACACAAAAAGAAGAAATAACAAAAAAAAATCACACGTTCTGAATCCCGTTCTGAACGGGAACGAAAAAAGACACTGAAGATGGCACAACGCCGAAACCGGTTTGTCAACAGAACAAATTTGACGAGGGATGACGGAAATTCGTTACAAAATACATCATCTTCCTACCCTGTCGGAAAAACAATCGAACACCAAGAAACAAAAGACAGAAAGGTGAAGAAAAAGTGACGAGGGATGACGGAAATTCGTTCCAAAATACATGAAGAAAAAGTCGTTGGGCGCCATTTGTTGTGGGTCAGATACAGGTGGCAGTGGCACGGTGCCAGCGGCTCAGCTCGCCGGCTAATGGGGGCGGGGGGTGTTGTTGCCACCTTAACCCACAGCAAAATTTCGTGCCAAAAGGTTTTTTTTATATAAAAAAAAAAGAAAAAGGAAAACAAAGAAGTTTAGAAAGAAAAGAAGGGAAAATAGAGGAATAGAGAAAAGAGGAAATTAAAGGATGGTAAGAAAGAAAGAGAAAGAGGAAAAGAAGTCCCATGCACTCGTCGCGCATGTGATGAGAGCGCCCCTTTCACCTTATCCTATCACCCTGTAATCTTACAAATTCCCAACCATTTCCCCACCATTCACTTACCTCACAAACCTCCATTCACTTTACCCCACTCATCTCATACCATCACCTAAATCAGACACAATCTGACCCTGGCCTCTCTCATCACCTGCACACATTCACCCCAAACGACACAAGACATCACAAACCCTATCGTCCTGTCCGTCAGTGGTGGAGCCAACCCACCTCTCTTGTTACCAACAAGGTCAGAACCATGGATCACACTCTGGCTCCAGCGTGGATAGTGTGATCCCCTGCCACTGATTCCGTCGAACGTTTTATTTCTGTCCGTCCGTCATTTCAGTACGTATGTCACGGCCAGGTGCACCTGCTCCCTCCGATCAGGTCCCCCAGCACATCAGCCCAAATGCTTTGCGTCTAGCAATGCATGCTGCGGATCAAAGAAGGACCACCAAAAAACCCGGTCTCCTTCAATGCATCACAGATGGAAACTGCCAGAAAAAAACTAAAATTCTCGTATTTTGCTTTCGTTTATAGGTATTTATAAGAAATAGAATTAGCCTTTTAACTTTAGAGTTGAACAAAAAAAATATAGTGAAGTTAGAATTTGATATATATATATATATATATATACTCTTCATGCTAATGGAGCCTCTATATTCTTTATTTGTTTATACATTCATGTCGGACGAGGAATATATTATGGGTCTTATTTATTTATCCCTACATGATTAGTATGAGTCTTAATTATATTTCTTGTAATAGCAACAGCCTTTATAGGCTATGTTCTTCCATGAGGTCAAATATCATTCTGAGGGGCTACTGTCATTACAAACCTTTTATCAGCGATCCCCTCTCTAGGAACTGACCTAGTTCAATGAGAGGGGATTGCTGATAAAATATATATATATAAAATATATATATATATATATAAAAATATATATATATATATATATAGATATATATACATATATATATATATATATATATATATATACATACATACATACATATATATATATATATATATATATATATATATATATATATATATATATATATATATATATATATATATATATATATATATATATATATATATATATATATATATATATATATATATATATATATATATATATATATATATATATATATATATATATATATATATATATATATATATATATATATGTATGTATGTATGTATATATATATATATATATATATATATGTATATATATCTATATATATATATATATATTTTTATATATATATATATATATTTTATATATATATATTTTATCAGCAATCCCCTCTCATTGAACTAGGTCAGTTCCTAGAGAGGGGATCGCTGATAAAAGGTTTGTAATGACAGTAGCCCCTCAGAATGATATTTGACCTCATGGAAGAACATAGCCTATAAAGGCTGTTGCTATTACAAGAAATATAATTAAGACTCATACTAATCATGTAGGGATAAATAAATAAGACCCATAATATATTCCTCGTCCGACATGAATGTATAAACAAATAAAGAATATAGAGGCTCCATTAGCATGAAGAGTACGTAATAATCACCCATAGTTTACATCTCGACAAATATGAATAACTCTTGAAAATGCTAACTCAATACTAGCAGTATAGTGTATAGCTAAAAAAAGTCCAGAAACAATTTGAATTGACAGACATATTCCTAGAAGTGATCCAAAATTTCATCAAGAAGAGATGTTTGATGGGGATGGAAGATCAATTAGAGCATTATTAATGATTTTAAGAAGAGGGTGTGAGGTTCGCAATGGTGAGTTCATTAGTTTATTAATCGAAGTGCTCCTTGATCTGTTTCTGTAATTTTTACTACGGCAATTAAAGCAGTTAACAAATAAATTATTAAGATTTTATTTACAATATTAATCGGGAAATTGTAGATTTCGTAAATTTGAAATGAAGCCTCTTGAAAAAAGCAAATTGAAACTCTAACAGGTTCAATATCTTGAGATTTGATTTTAATTATTTTTGTCTGATCAATTATTGTTTTGTATAATAGAATTGATCTAGGAAAGAATTGATCTAGAAAGAAAGAAGCTAATTAGAAGATTAGTTGAGAAAAAGAATTTTTCGTTAGATGCAATTGTAATAATATAGATAAATAAGATTAATATTCCTCCTAAGAAGACTAAAAGTAAGATATATGAGAATCAAAATGTTTTTGCTATTATACCACAAATTACACAAACCACTAAAGTATGACAAACTAAAGATAACCCTATCGATTAAAGATGTCTTGATAATAAAATAGTAAAAGTAATGAAAAGAGAAATAGATAAAATTAGAAATTGAAAAATTTCAAGAAATAGTTTAATAAAATGTTAATTTTGGAGATTAATGATGAGGATTCTCTCTTTCTTGATGTTTTAAAATTAACATTATTTTTGATATACAAGATCAATGTTTTTTTTTAAACTATTAAAACTAATGATTATAGATTTAGTATGGTTTGCCTCATCTTCTGTAATTATAATTGGAATAATTATATATGTATCAAATAGAAAGCATTTTCTTATAATGCTTTTAAGATTAGAGAGTATTAGGTGTATTTATAATATTAAGAATTGTTTTAATTCAATATAATTCTGAGTTATGACTTTTATTATTATTCCTTACTATAAGAGTGTGTGAAGGCTCATTAGGATTGGCAGTTTTAGTATCAATAATTCGAACTCACGGAAATGATCATTTTCAATCATTAAATTTATTAAGATGATAAGAATAATTTTTTCAATTATATTTTTATTAAAAAAGTTTTTAGTTGATTAGAAAGTGTCTGGGGTGGGTGAAGGCAGAACGTTTGTGGCAGTCAGTAGAGTCAGTCAGTAGAGTCAGTCAGAGTGAAATCGGAGTGAAGTTATAGAAACGAGAACCTAGAAAAAAAAGAAAAAAGGAATAAAAAAAAAAAACAACTGAGGAACCTGCATCAGAGTAAAAAAAAGAAGGAAAAGTGAATTTAAGAATTTGATTTAACGCTAAAGAATTTAACACAAAAAAATGTGGAAAGTGCTTAAACTAAAGATTACGTTTGGGATTAACTAATACGAGGATTGAAATTATTGCACAATTGACGTCGAAGATCGGTGAGAGGGCAGCTCAATCTGTGTTGTAAATTATTGAATTTGAAGCTATAAAATAAAAAAAAAACGATTGAAGCTGGTGCAGGTTGGAGGCTGCCACTAAAAAAGTGAACTAGAGTGAACTCGCCTTAACTTGAACACAAAAGTGCCAGGGCTGTTCAAGTTATCGATTTTTTCAAGTTATAGGGTATATATTAAAACTTAAGATATATACTAAAATAAAGTCAGAAGAACGCAACTTAGCAAAATAAACATTTATTTATACATTTGTTTAAACATTTACGTAAAATATTTTGTTATAGGTGTTTGTTTTTATCTACGTATCAAATTTTTAAGAGCAGTTTCGGGCATATTCTTTTCGCGCATATTCGCAAATTATTCTTATTTAATTTTTGTTACTGTAGCCTGTATGGGCATGTCTCTAAATATATAAACCGATCTGTTATAAAGAAGTGTTCAAGTTACAGAGTCATGAAAATATTTTTTTTCAAGTTACAGAATACGCAATGGACTGGTGTTCAAGTTATTGGATAGTTCAAGTTAAAGGGTGTTCAAGTTAGGGAGAGTTCACTGTAATTGAATTCTGAATTATAAAGTCTAAAAAAAGGCCTGTAAAATTTTAAAACAAGAAGTCTGGAAAGGAGATCTGGCGGAGTGAGGGCCCGGACTGGTGCAGCGGAAGAACAGCTGGAGCGCTATACAACTTTTTTTGTACATTTGCTTTTGATATATTAAAATGTAGAAATACAGTTTAAAATATTAATTTGTACAATACAGTTTTATTTTAGAAATCATAACCTCAGGAGCCGCATGGTGGTACCATCATCAGGATTCCTCCGGCTGAGTGCTTCATTTCAGTGCTTTTATAAACATTTTAATTTGAATTTTTGAACTGAAAAAAAAGAAGAAAAAAAAACTGGATTAGCATTATAATTTTGAATTTAAAAAAAAAACTGGAATTGCCTGTAAATTTTAGTGAAGTTAGCATTTGATTTAAAATTTTTAAAAAATTGGGTATTAAAATTTTAGTTTTCAGAAATAAGAGTTTCATTGGATTTGCATATTGAATTTGTATTAGGCTGAGGGAAAATTGTATTGAATTGAATTTATTTGCTATTGTACTACCAATATACTTTTGTTTGAAATAAATTGAAATTGAAATTTAACAAATTTAGCAATAAATATATGTATAAATTGAAATTGAAATTTAACAAATTTAGCAATAAATATATGTATATATATTTATATATGTATATATATGTATATATATTTATTGCTAAATTTGCTAAATTTCAATTTCAATTTATTTCAAACAAATGACAACAAATACGAGGATTTTAGTTTTTTTTCTGGCAGTTTCCGTCGGTGATGCTTTGAAGGGGACCGGGTGTTTTTTTTTTCTTTCCTTTAATCAGCAGCATGCATTGCTAAACGCAAGGCATTTGTGCTGATGTGCGGGGGGACCTGAACGGAGGGAGCCGGAGCTCCTGGCTGTGACGTACGGACCGAAATGACGGACGGATAGAAATAAGACTTGACTGAATCAGTGGCAGGGGATCACACTGAAATCGCTGGAGCCAGAGTGTGATCCATGGTTGTGACCTTGTTGGTCACAAGAGAGGTGGGTTGGCTCCACCACTGACGGACAGGACGATAGGGTTTGTGATGTCTTGTGTCGTTTGGGGTGAATGTGTGCAGGTGATGGGAGTGATGGGTAAGATTGTGTCTGGTTTAGGTGATGGTATGAGTGGGGTAAAGTGAATGGAGGTGGGTGAGGTAAGTGAATGGTGGGGAAATGGTTGGGAATTTGTAAGATGACAGGGTGATAGGATAAGGTGAAAGGGGCGCTCTCATTACATGCGCGACAGATGCATGGGACTTCTTTTCCTCATTCTCTTTCTTTCTTATCCTCCTTTAACTTCCTCTTTTCTCTCTTCCTCTATTTCTTATTTCTAAACCTTTTTTCTGTTCTTTCTCCTTTTTCCTTTTTTTATATAAAAAAACATTTTTTTGGCACGAAATTTTGCTGTGGGTTATGGTGGCAACATCGCCCCCCCTTAGCCGGCGAGCTGAGCCGCTGCCACCGCGCCTGTAAAGCTCAGAACGGTTGGGTGGTCTCCGAGCACAAATCCGGCTCGAAGGACCAAAATGTTTTATTCAAATGAAGCACAATGTTTATTTCACTTATTTATTAGTTGGTACAATGTTTTGCTTAAGTCGCACTTCAAACTATTCTTTGCTACTTTATCTTCGCTTAATTTTAATTGTCACTTTTGCTTCACACTGAAGGCAATTACTGCATCCACCTCTACACGCGTCAGTGTCTGGGAAGGAAGAGCAGGTGATGATCCAGCGGCGATCGCTGGAGGCCGGTCAATTTGCGCCAGTTGCCGCGGGGAGAGCCCGCAGCCGAGCTTACTCTCACGAGAGAGGCGCATTTCATGACCGGCAGGCTGACAGGAGAGAGACTGGAGTGCTCACTCCTGACACCCTACCGATCGATGAGGGAGCACTTCTGGCGAGCGGCAGTTGGTGTTAACAGTGCCACTGCCACCTGAACATGGCCCACAAGAAATCTCACTGGTATTTTCATAGCAATTAAGAATTAACAATCACAAATTTTCAGTACTATCTGTATGGGTATAGGGCTAGGAAAAATTATTTTAAACTTTTCAGTCCATCTTAAAAACGTGGTATTTAAAAAGTTATTTTTATTTAAATAATTATTTTTTTATTAGTTTTTAAAAGAGAAGCGCAAATAAGTAATTGCAATTAAATATCTTTATAATAACGTCGAATTTTCAAATTCGTGTAACGTGTTTTGGAAGCTGCCCAAATTTAAAAATGGAAAACATCAGAGAAACCGGTTTCCTAAAAACGAATCACATTGTAACGAAGTTTCTTGCCGGGGTATACTCAGTCTCGCCAGAGTCCCGTACCGAACACTTAAATAAAAAGCTTTCGGTTTTCTTTTCACAGTTTTTCGACTATTTATTTACCGTAATTCAAAGTTTTATTTTTCGGTATTTTATTGCTAACAGTATTTCTTAAAACTAGTTCCTTTAGTTCTAATGTCCTCTGAATAGCACTCAGTCCGTAAAAATACAAAATCTATATACACACAGAGTTCTAGAATACGAGGTTTTATGACTGTCGGCGTCAGCCACTACGAGGTACTAGAATTTACTTTGATTCAGGATTGGCGTCCGCTTAAAAGCACTCGGCCACAACGAGGTACTAAAATTTACTTGGATTCGGGATTGGCGTCCGCTTAAAAGCACTCGGCCACGACGAGGTACTAAAATTTACTTGGAATTGGGATTGGCGTTCGCTTAAGAGCACTCAGCCAGGACGAGGTACTAAAATTTACTTGGAATTGGGATTGGCGTCCGCTTAAGAGCACTCAGCCAGGACGAGGTACTAAAATTTACTTGGAATTGGGATTGGCATCCGCTTAAGAGCACTCAGCCAGGACGAGGTACTAATATTTACTTGGAATTGGGATTGGCGTCCGCTTAAGAGCACTTAGCCACTACGAGGTACTAAAGGTTCAAGGTTTGACGACTTACCACTCGGCTAAAATGACGACTAAATCTTAGTACTCAGGACGAGGTACTAAGATTTACTTGGAATTGGGATTGGCGTCCGCTTAAGAGCACTCAGCCACTACGAGGTACTAGAGGTTCAAGGTTTGACGACTTACCACTTGAAGCACGAGATTCCAAAAGAGATCAAATTCAGCCTTTTATGCATCGATCAAAACAACTCCGCTGCAGTCGTTGTTCTTGTGGACATTCTGGAATTTTCTAATGTGCATAGCGGCACACAATGTACTTGTTGTTGTTGTGCTTATTTCGAGAAATATTTCTTGTGATTTTGTTGGTAGCTTCTCACGCTCAAATTTAATTTTTGCTTGCTTGTTTCGCGTCTTAGTCTTTGTTGTAATTGTTGTAAAAAGTATGTGGTTCATGTATTCTGTGTGACTGTTGTTTTTTTATCCCTTTGTTAGCAAGCGAGTTAATGTGGTTGTTGTTGTTATTGTTAGCTTTGCATATTTTCGTCTTTGCTACGTTGCCTTTTTTTCTTTTTATTGTTGTTGATAGAATTTATTCCACCTGAAGTTGGGTCCGCACAACCCAGGTCACCGCGTTTTCAGTTTACGTTTACTAAAAACGGGCTCGGTTGGGATGCAGGCCAGGTTCTACACCCGGAGTTGCAAGGAAAAAATATTTTTTCTTACATCTTGACCCATTTGGCTTTATATATGCTTCCTTTTTATTTTCAGTTGTTACAGAGAATGAAAAAAGATTCTGAAGATGACAAGGCGATGGAAATTCGTTTCAAAAGCAATCACACTTGTTATACATTTTGTTTGTATTATATAAAAACCAGCGTTCCTTTATGAATCTTCATGCCATAATAAAAACCTAAAGAAACGAAGAAAATATATAGGTATACTCATATTTTACGCTTGGAATATAACTTTAAATATAACTGCTTCCATGAAAAAGACCCTCCAGTGTTGAATTTCAAAGCTGAAATAGCTTACGATACTAAAAAAATTACTTCTGACTAATGTCGAAAATAGCATTCTAATCGATTACATTTTAAAAATAAAATTGTAGGGCAATTGCGTTTTTGTATAACTGTATATAGTACACCACAAGCTAGCATTTATCTTTTCTGCTCGCTGTGAGCGTCGAGAGTTGCCATCTCTCTTAGCCTCTCTCACGTAACAGCCGGACAGAACCTCTGTTTGCTGATCGACGCGAGCAGAAATCGGCATTCAATTATTGAGTATCAGTGCGCATCCACGTGCGATTCGAGTAGTGCCGACGATTGTGACCAGTATTCAGAAAAAAATTGGAACCAAGTCTTCGATCGGCATTTGGAAGGATAAAAAAGGCCAATCAGCACCAAAAGATCAACACCTGCACTCGTACCTCAAAAAGCACCTGAGAACTATTGCTTCAACGGCAAGAAAGGGAGGGTTTTCTGCATCGTATCGTGACTGGCGATGAAAAGTGCATACGCTACGACAATCCAAGGCGGAAAAAAATCATGGGGAAAGCCTGGTCATGTCTCTTCATCAACAGCAAAGCCGGATATCCATGGCTCCAAGCTCATGCTCTGTATCTAGTGGGATCAGCTCGGTGTGGTGTATTGGTTGGTATTCGGCGTTTTTCTCATCGCTTCACTGAAAAGCGCCAAAACTTTGAAACAGTTAGTTGCATCTGGCAACGTTTTTTTTTTTTTTTTTTTTGCTTAACAGGCTACAAATAAGCTGATAATTTGTGAACATTTTATTGAGATTGGTGCGTCGTGTTAAAAGTTTTGCCAAAGATGAGTGAAATTTCTGAAAAAATACGCTATATTTTAATACGACAAAAGGAAGAATGCTGCACAGGCGTGTGAAAAGATTTGCGGTGTTTATGGCGAATGTACTGTGTCCCAATCAACTTCCAGGAAATGGTTCGCTCGCTTTCGTTCTGGGAATTTTGAATTGAAAAATACTCTTAGCTCTGGTCGACCTATCACCGCGAAAGTCGATAAAATTATGGCTAAGGTTCAAGAAGACCGTCATTTGAGCAGTCACGACATCGCGAAGGAACTGAAGAGCGGCCACAAAACAGTTTTAAACCATTTGCATAAAGTTGGTTTCACAATGAAGCTCGATGTTTGGGTGCCTCATGAACTGAGTGCAAAAAATTTAATGGACCGAATTTCCATCTGCGATTCGCTATTAAAAAGGAATGAAATCGAGCCATTTTTGAAACGTATGGTAAAAGGTGATGAAAAGATTACGTACGATAATGATGTTCGAAAACGGTCTTGGTCCAAAAAAGAGAAAAAGCTCCAAGAAAGCTACCGCCTGGCCAAACGATTGATTTGAATTTATACTGCCAACAATTAATGCGGTTGAAGCAAAGATTGAAAAAACAGGCCGGAATTGATCAACAGGAAAGGTGTGTTTCATCAAGACAACGCCAGGCCCCATACAGCTTTGTTGACCCGGCAAAAACTGAGAGACTAAGAGATCCACCGTATTACCGTAAAATGGCAGAAGGTAGATGAAAATAATGGACAATATTTAGATTAATAAAATGTTTGTTACATAAAAAACTGCATCTTTTACTAAAAAAAACGCCGAATACTTTTTCCCCAACCCAATACTGTGAGCTACTCCAACCCAATGAAACCATTACAGGAGATCGCTATAAACTGCAATTGACTCGTTTGAGCAGAGCATTACGCCGATAGACACAACAAAGTTATTTTGCAGCATGATAATTCCCGACCCCATGTTGCAAGAGTTGTAAAAAATAATTTGGAAAGGCTCAAATGGGAAATTCTACCCCATCCGCGACAAGCGACCTGGCTAATCAACAATTTTTTTCTTATGACGATACCAAAAAATGGGTCGATGACTAGATTAAATCAAAATACGCATCGTTCTTCCAAGACGGAATTCGAAAATTGTCTAAAAGATGGGAGAAAGTAATAGCGAGCGATGGTTAATACCTTGATTGATATATTCTTTATCAGTTTTTTAAAATAAAATGTGACGAACTTTTTCTTGGCGGCGTGGAATAGCTGTCGTGCGTCCAGAGGTTTGGCTCACAATAAAATACGACGACAATAGTTCCGCCGATGATACCTATATCCCTCCCAGACCCCTCAGATTATGTAACACGAGGGTTTTTTCTCTATAATCCTTTATTTACATAAAAATAGGTTGCACTCTGCTAGCGTCTTAATATAAAATACTGGTTTCTAGTTTGGGCTATGCTAACCTATACCGTCGACCTCGATTCCACCTGTGTTCCTTACGGGGAGAAGACGTACCGTCAGTTAGCCAACTACACGGTTCCGCCGTAAGTCGGAATCAAGCGGAAGACGGATGGGGTGTGGGGCATCAAGGATGGGAGCCCGTCGGTTTAGAAACCACACGGGATACGAGGTTATGGGGGAACCAGGATGGGAGCCCGTCCGTTTAGAAACCACACGGGATACGAGATTGTGGGGAATCCAGGATGGGAGCACGTCGGTTTATAAACCACACAGGATACATGGTGGATAATATAATTTTCGATGCTACGGGGATATATATATATATATATATATATATATATATATATATATATATATATATATATATATATATATATATATATATATATATATATATATATATATATATATATATATATATATATATATATATATATATATATATATATATATATGTGTGTGTGTGTGTGTGTGTGTGTGTTTTTTCTATGGTGTGCACTATTAAATTTTTGTTCACTTGGGTAACACGGCTTTACACTGCTTGGTCGCTTGGTCGCGCGAGGGCTAGAGAACAGAGAGCGATTTCTGCGCGTCGGTCCCTTAAATAGCCATCCGCTGGACTTGGAAAATCCCGCTGGACGGCGCCCGGCTGTCTCCCTCTCGTGGGATCCCATTATCCGTGCGCTTCCATGCTATTCTTCATGAGTTGGCGTGATGGCACGTCATGCCGCTTGTGACCATCTTACAATTCAGTCAGAGCGTTGTTGCTTGCGGGATTTTTCCCGTCCCTAGCTGTTGGTGTCGGTGGTCTCTGCTTACTAACGTTGGCGCTTGCCGCCGAAAGATGGCGCTGCATCTGTCGTGGTTGTTGTCGCCGCTAAAAGTTAAGATGTGGGGACCCACCAGTGGTGGGGACCCAACTTCACAAGGTGACGATGTGCCGCTGTCGTTGTAATTATCATTATGTTTTGTGAGAACCCACTTTCGGTGAGTTCCTCACACTCTCTCCCCACTTAGAGGATGGAGGGAAATGGTAGTCCCTTGGGAGCCAATAGCGATCACCACTCAATATTCCTTGAAGTGGTATCGCAATCTCCGCTTGTTCGTGTTGGCCGCTGCTGAGCCTTTCGAAGTCTCGGACTCGCAACTGGATTCCGCCTGGGCCCGGAGGGTATTGGAGTAGCGAACCTTCCTCTGCTTCCGCTGCGTATGTGGACATTTTCTGTTTTGGACGTTGGTTGTCTGGTCCGAGTTGGATAGCTATAATGAAAGAAGAAGACGTTAGTGTATTCTAGCGGCCCGTGTCGACCGCTCGTCGATCTGTCTGTTTGGATGACTGTTCTCTCGTGTCCGTGGTCCGAGTGTCGGGCTACTCGGTCTGACGGGTGCTCTTTCTCCCCCTTCGGAGTCGCAAGGAGATGTGTGGGCGTCTCGATATAGCTTCACTTCGCGGTGCGTATCCGATCCGGTCCTTCCAGTTTAAGCTGTACAATGACCGGGGAGCTGAATCCAATGACGCGGTACGTCCAGTCGAACTTCGGCGCCAGTTTCGCTGTAAAATTCTCGGCTGCGTTGGACAAAAAAAGTGTTTTCGCCAAAACTCGCTGGCCAATCTGTGATTTCCAAGGTCGATGTCGTAAATTGTAGTGCCGCGCCTGGGCATGTGCTGCGCGTCGATGGTTGCTTCGTACAATTTCCCTGTAATCGCTGATCTCGTCGATGTGGGCTTTGTTCCGGGTTGCCTGTGCCTAGTGTGTTTTCGTCGTATAATGCTCGAGGTAATCGTGGCTCTCTTCCCTGTGTGAGAAACGGTGACAGTGTTGTTGATGGATAACATGATTTCTGGGAGTTGTTCGTCCCAGCGCTGTTGGATCACTTTTGCTAATTGTGCAATGATACGTTTAACGTTTCGATTTGCTCGCTCGGTTGGGTTTTCCTGCGGCATGTATGGAGCGGTAAATTGCTGACGGATCCCCATCTTATTTAAATATTCCTTGAAGAGGGCGCTGCTGAATTGTGGTCCGTTGTCACAAATGAGAACCTTTGGTACTCCATGACGGCAGACAATTCGCTCACGCAGGGTTTTCTGAAGGCTCTCACTTGTCGCCTTGCGCAGAGGAACTATCTCCGTCCACTTGGAGAACTTGTCGTACATGACCAGTGCCATGGTGTGACCCTGCGGCGTGCGCGGCAGCGGTCCTATGAAGTCAGCATCGATCGTCGACCATGGTTCGTTGCTCAGATGTGTCAGCATGTGTCCGGCTGGTTTTTCTTGTGAGGGTTTGTACCTCTGGCAGGATTCGCAGCTGTTGACATACCTTTTAATATCCCGCGCCATGCCGGGCCAGTAGTAACGTAGTAATTCTGATTGTTGTTTTGCGAATCCCGTGATGTTCAGCGGTGTGGTTGTAGTGATTCTCGGAGAGCACCCGAGGTAGCAGATTCTTAGGGACGCACAACTTCCGATATCTTGGCGATTCATCGTCTAGATCGGACACTGGAACGTGTCGGTAGAATTGTCCATCGAGGATTGTGTAATCCGGGAATTTCTCAGGGCTTGTCTTTACGTCTTGAAGTTTCGTGGCATACCATCGGCAATCCGCGGAGTTGGCGTCCCGAACTAATGGGACGTCCGCTGGGACATTCCACTTTCATCGTCTGTATTTTACTTGGAACTGGTACTGCTGCAGCTCCAAGGCAGACCGCGCGATCCTGCCGGAAGGATTGTCTATGGAGTTGAGCCAGCGCAACGAGGAATGGTCAGTGAGGACGGTAAATTCGTACCCTTCCACGTACTGTCGCATTTTCCGAATGCCCCACACTATCGCGAGACATTCCTTCTCAGTGGTTGAGTAACGCTGTTCCACGTCGGTGAGGTGGATCACGCGCTCTTCTCCTTCTTGCTCCTGCGTTAGAACCACGCCGAGGCCATACTCGCTAGCGTCTGTTTGGAGGACAAATTTTTTATTGAAGTCCAGCTGCGCGAGGACGGGCGCTTCGATTAGTTTACTCTTTATTGTTTCGAAAGTCTGCTGTTGCTCACTGTCCCATCGAAAGCGTTTGTCTTTCTTGAGAAGTGTCGTCAGTGGTGTTGTGATGTCCGAGAAATCGGGTATAAATCTGCGATACCATGACGCGGTGCCTAGAAAACGTCGAACGCCTCGCATGTCGGTAGGGGGTGGCGAATCTCGTATTGCTGTGACTTTGCCCGGGTCGGTGTGGATACCGTCAGCACTCACTACGTGACCGAAGTACTTGATTGCTTCTTGGAAGAACTTGCATTTTTCTCTGTTGATTTTTAATTTTGCAGCTTTCAACCGGCGTAATACTTCCCTCAGATTGTCCATGTGAACTTTCCACGATTTTCCGGTGACAATGATATCGTCCAAATATGCGAAAGCGTAAGGTTCCAGTTCCGGCCCAATAACCTGGTCGAGCGCTCGTTGAAATGTGGCCGGCGCGGAGTGCAACCCGAATGGCATCACACGCTACTGGTAAAGGCCACGGCCAGGTACGGTAAATGCCAGTAGCCATTTTTGACATCGAGGCTACTTAGGTACCGCGCTTCTCGTAAATGATCCAGAATGTGGTGTATTCTTGGCAGTGGGTACGCATCAGGTACGAATCGGGCATTGAGTTGGCGATAATCAACGCAGACGCCCCATTGTCCGGTCTTCTTCTTGACCAGCACCAGAGGAGCGCTAAATGGGCTGTTTGATGGTTCGATGCATCCCTTCTCTAATACCATTTCTCGGGTAATAGCGCTGCTTGAGGGGTCGTTCGTCCTTCATTACAATACGGTGTGTAGCTATGTTTGACGTGCCCTCCAATTCATCGAAGCCACGTAGTTCTTTGTCTAGGAATTTCTCCACCTGTTCCTCGACGGGGATGTCCTTGGTGACGATAGCCTTCTGTCCTCTTGAGTTGCTACTGGGGTCTTGTTCTTGTCTGGCCGAGGTGTCCAGAGTCTGCGTTAGGGTGCATTGCTCTGTTGGGCCAGCTGCTCGTTCCCTGAGTTGGAGCTGTTGGCCTCCGCACTGTAGTGTGGTCCCAATTTTTGACAGGAAGTCCATTCCTAGCACCAGCGGATCGATCACTCCTGGCATGACTAGTAGGTCTATCAGGCCACTGCTATGGCCCAGTTGAACTTGTGCTCGAAGTGACCGGTGTACCACCCGCACGCCACCGTCTGCCAGCTGGACCTTTACTCCTGTGCTATCGGACGTTTCGGGGAGTCCCAATTCCGCTACCCGACTGGCGCTGACGAAACTTCTCGTGGCTCCAGTGTACAACGTCGCCTCCAGATTCACTTCTACGATTCTCACCTTGGCCAGGATCTTCCTGCAATCGCTAAGCACAGGGGCCGATGCAGCCGTCGTGGCTGCCAACTGGTGTGGCTCATAGGAGGAGCTTGTCACACTCGATGGTGCGTCGAGTCGGCATGTGCACTCGATGGTGCACATGCCGACTTTTCCGCACTCCCAGTAGAATATTTTACTAAGACGTTGACACGCGTACTGTAAGTGCCCCTGCCCTCCGCAGCGTCTGCAAGAAGCGCGTGGATTACTGATGATTTCTTCTGTTGATGCCTCCGTAACTCGTCGAGGCTGCTCTGAAAGTCGCCGGGGCAGCGATTCTGTTGTCGAGGTCTGCGTCAGTTGTCGGTATTGCTCTTGACAGGGTCGTGGTGGCGGTTCTTTTGCCTTTTTCCTCCCGATGTCCTCGAAATCTTCAGCGAGAGCGGTTAATTCTTCCAACTTTACGAAGTCCTTGCGTCGGATATAGAGCTGGTATTCGCTGCGAAAATTCCGATAAATTCGTCGCAACTGCTGTTCGCTTTGTAGGTCGGCTTGCCTCAAAAGGGTCTGTATCCCCAGCACGTAGTCCTTGAAACTCTCCCGGGGGCGTTGATCGCGACGGCGTATACTGTTGTCGAGGTCCTCAAAGTACCAAGCGGGCAGGAAAAACTTTCGAAAGTCGCGTTGGAAAGCCTGCCAGTTGTTCCAGTTGCGATTGTTGTTGCGATACCATGCCAATGCCCGGTCTTTCAGTAGCTTCGGCATGGTGTGGGGCAGAGTGTCGAGGTTAACGCCGTACACCTTTGCAAATTCCTCAAGTCGTTCCAAAAATGCGAGTGGATCTTTTCCGCCATCATACCGCTTCGCCCATCTGCGGACTGTGTAAATAACAGACCCATGCGAGGTGTGAGCGTCCGTTTGGTCTCCCGGGGTGTACCGATATACAGCGTTGGTAGTGGCGTCGTATATATATATATATATATATATATATATATATATATATATATATATATATATATATATATATATATATATATATATATATATATATATATATCATATATATATATACGATAAAGACTCACTCTGTCGCTTGTCCTTGGACTGGTATCAGCACTACGTCAAAATGTCCTTCGAATGGTGTCCTTTGAATGGTACCACTGTTGTAACACGTCTTCACTGTGTTTTTTCTATGGTGTGCACTATTAAATTTTTGTTCACTTGGGTAACACGGGTTTACACTACTTGGTCGCGCGAGGGCTAGAGAACAGAGAGCGATTTCTGCGCGTCGGTCCCTTAAATAGCCACCCGCTGGACTTGCAGCGGCGGCGGTGTGAGTGGCTTCGCCACACGGCGCCCGGCTGTCTCCCTCTCGTGGGATCCCGTTATCCGTGCGCTTCCATGCTATTCTTCATGAGTTGACGTGATGACACGTCATGCCGCTTGTGACCATCTTACAATTCAGTCAGAGCGTTGTTGCTTACGGGATTTTTCCCGTCCCTAGCTGTTGGTGTCGGTGGGCTCTGCTTACTAACGTTGGCGCTTGCTGCCGAAAAATGGCGCTGCATCTGTCGTGGTTGTTGTCGCCGCTAAAAGTTAAGTTGTGGGGACCCACCAGTGGTGGGGACCCACCCTCACAAGGTGACGATGTGCCGCTGTCGTTGTAATTATCATTATGTTTTGTGAGAAGCCACTTTCGGTGAGTTCCTCACACTCTCTCCCCACTTAGATGGTGGAGGGAAATGGTAGTCCCTTGGGAGCCAATGGCGATCACCACTCGATATTCCCCGAAGTGGTATCGCAATCTCCGCTTGTTCGTGTTGGTCGCTGCTGAGCCTTTCGAAGTCTCGGACTCGCAACTGGATTCCGCCTGGGACCGGAGGGTATTAGAGTAGCGAACCTTCCTCTGCTTCCGTTGCGTGTGTGGACATTTGCAAACAAGGACCCCACCGAAGAATATCAAGCAGCAATAAGAGATGCCATAAAAAAAGCGCCAAAAATAATAGAGCCAAACCAGGCTCATTCACTAACACTCATGAATTCTTCAGCTCCTCCAGTGATCGCATTGCCGAAAATCCACAAACCAGGCACTCCAATGAGGCCAATAGTCAACCACAAATCGGCACCGGGATACAAGCTGTCAGAATACCTAAAGACTATACTGAAAGACACATTAGAACTGCCCAACAAATACGTTGAACTACTGGAACGAAATTAAGTACTTAGAACGAAAAACGGCACTGAAGATGGCACAACGCCGAAATCGGTTTGTCTACAGACCAAATTTGACGAGGGATGACGAAAATTCGTTCCAAAATACATCACCAATTTAGTTCCTTCAAAATTCGAGTCAAGCCACAGTTCGAAGCCGGGAAATAAGCAACAACATCAACAACACTACCTCTGCTTACGCAGCCCCACGCTCCAGATCATGCATATCCGCCAAGCCATAGTTTGATCCATTCAGTTAATGTTTACATTTCTGAGGCAGTGCGAAGCAATTAAATAAACAACAACTCTACGTCTCCTTAGGCAGCCACTTCTTACGCAGCTTCTGCTTAGCAGCCACTGCTTAAGCTGCCGCCACTTGCGCTCGCACTCGTTCCCACAGCTCTGTATCCTACATGCAAACATTAAAACTAAAACAACAACTACAACAACAACAACTACAAGAGCATACTTGCTAAATTTCCTAAAATAACTCCACTGGCCAACCAACCAACTAACCCTATGCGCGACACAAGGCAGAGTTCGCCTTCTCTCATAAACAAAACGAGCAAAACAAAAGTCACACGCTGACACTCATTCTACATATTCTTATCCTACCCTCATCCAATCACACCATATCACTAAAAACCTTAATATGCAATAAATTTTGAAACGTTTACACTAATTTGTTAGACCGCCTGTGTCGGTTTAAAAAAAAACATTCTTTGACAAGTCATAAAATAAAATCATCGATCTCCCTGCATTATTAAAATTACTGCGCACCTAAAAAAGAGGTGTCGAATTTCCTCAACATCTCTTTTCGTCATCCTCATTCATGCTAAGTTACGGATCTCACAACCATCCAGTCACTTGAAATTCTACACTTCTGGGCAAGCGTCTCAAAAGCGAAGTAATTAAATAAAAAACAACAACAACAACTACAACACTACTGCTGCTTACGCAGCTTCTGCGTAGGCAGTCTTTGCTTAGCAAGCTGCCACCCGCAGGCACACACATTCCCACAGCTCTGTATCCTACATGCAAACAATAAAAATACAACAACAACTACAACAGCATACTTCTAAATCTTCTAGAAAAATAACTTCACTCACCAACATTATGCACGACACAAGCCACAGTTCGCCTTCTCCAATAAAAAAAAAACGAATAAAGTCCACCATTATTCGCACTCACTCTTGCCACTTATGGTCTCCCAATACATATGGTCTCACACATCATAACGCACGTCTTTCTCCTCCGGGAGCTCTCTACTTCTCCCTCTCCCTGCTTCCTCACCATATCCCCAACCGGCTGTCGGTCCGACCGACAGCCAGCCGCCGCCCTCAAGTTCCAACCTTCAATCCTCAGCTCCAGCCGCCAGGGTTGCCACCTAAAAATCCAGGAAAATTCCACGGAAAGTCTCCAAATCCCCACAAAAAATTCCATGACAAAATTCCTCGATCTGGCAATTCTGTTCTGCACTCATGTAGTTTATTTCTCTCTTACACACACAGCGCCCCCTTTGGAGGATGACTCCTCCGAAATACACGGGAGTATGCATTTGAGCCTGAAGGTACATATTCCTACTACTGGCGTCGGTGATCACTTGATACCTAATATTGCATTGACATCCAGTTTTTAGCTATGTTTAAAGTTTCAACTCTCTAGCTCATCGGGAAGTTAGTTTAAAATCAATTACAAAATTTTTACACGAACAGATAGACGAGAAAGCGACCTAATAAAAACGTTTTAATAAACATAATGTGTTCTACTCATTTATATACCCCAAATTTGTACGGGTTCCTCACATTGCTGTTGTTGTTATTATTCTTCTTCTACAAGTACATCTTGTATACAAAAACAACAGAAGAACAACAACGAGTACATTTTGTATACAACAACAACAGAAGAACAACAACAGTGCAGTTCTTCTTCTTCTACGAGTACATTGTGGGGTCAACCACAGAATTTTTTGTGCATATGTGTTTCTTCAGACCTGTTAAAGAAATTTTTGGAAATTAAAGTTGAATGAATTTGTGGAAATTAAACCTACATTGAAAAATTTGTAGGAGTATATAATAAATACGTTCCTTTAGTCTACCCCTCTTGAGACTTTCTGACTCTAGTAAAATTTTAACACTAAAAATGAACTTCCTATTACTTAACTGAACATTTTAGGAGTCGCCCTTGAATTGTAAAATTACCGCTTGATAACATCTATTTGATTTTACTTACAATGCTAATTTAAGGCAACTTTGCGCCTGTGCTATATAATATCAGTGTTATAGCCATTTAACTTTTCAATAATACTCTTTTTTATGACTTCAATAACACTCTCTGCGTTTACTTCCTCTTTTGTAGCTCGAAAACATGATCTTGTCTAAAATGCAGCTTATCGATGAGAATAACATCCTAATTCGCTACGAAGATCGAGATATTCCTGGAAAAGAGGCAACCGCATTTAAGTTGTACGTTTTTTTCTGCATATCAGAGAATAGAATTTTGGAGATTTTTCGAAAAGACTCTGTTGAACTACTTTATTTATTAAGAGACTTTTGTGATTGCTTTCGGAATGTGCGTTCATTGCTCACACAGAGACCATCATCGTCATCCAGCAATAATCCAAACTTCAAAGCAGCCTTCAATAGGTACGTTCAAGAAGAAAGAAAGAAGGGATATATATATATATATATATATATATATATATATATATATATATATATAAAGAAGAAAATATATTTATATATATAGAAAGAAGGAATATATATAGATATATATATATATATATATATATATATTAGACCGGTCCTTATTTATATGGACAAATTTATTTTCTCGAATATATGTTACGGCAAGCGCTAAAAATATTCGTTTTAGTCTCACAAAGCATAAAAAAAAATTTGACAACGATTGGATAATTTTTAGCCGTGCCCCAAGCACCTTTTTGTTTTTATTATGAGAAATAAGGCAAAAAAAATATATTTTTTTATTTTATTTGCATTTATTTGAAAAGTAAGAATAAACTGAAATATTTTTATTAATTACATACTCATAGTAACATTAATATTATTTTAATTTAATAGTGAAGTCTTTTTAAAAGTGGGATAATTCATGTTATATTCTTTAACCACTTGAAAAAGGAATTGTTTCTCCTCTTCATTGTGGGTTAATTTATTATTATAATCTGTAATGAATTTGGCGCCTCTTTCAGCTGCATCATTTACTACAGATAAGTTTTTACAAATTTGTGATCCCTGAGCGTAGTCAAATCTTTCATTCCAATCCGACGGATCGACTTGCAAAAATTCTTTTGAAATTTCTAAGCGATCAAAGAACGCGTGTGTATTGGAATTTACAAAATAAATCTTTTTGCGCAAATGTGTCGATATTTGTTGGATTAGTTAACATTAATTGCCTGAACCATTTTTTTTTAATTGTAACGCTTACATTAGGATCGAAGAATGAAAGACCGACTGCTTCTTCCGACAAATACCACAAATGATTGCTTATTTTTTGTAGCAAAGCAAGAGCTATATCCCTTTCAGGATAAGCTATAATATTTTTAATTAAATTTAGGTCTTGATTTGGTGCTTCAATTGCTTTAGTGCATCCAAACCAGGCTTTTACATAAATACGAACTATAAACAGACAGACACTACGTATACCGTTTAGCTCTTGTTTGGTCATATTGAATTCATTACGAAACAAATAAATTTTAAGTGCATAAATAGATTTTGACATCCATCGAGCATGAGAAGTTGCACCAGGTATACGAAAGGTGTTAAAATTCGGCACCGTACCACCAAGAAAACTGACAACTAATTGTAATAATTCTTTGTAGTCGCGTCTGCTATGAGCTTGTTTTAAGTTATCTAGACAGTAATTTAAAATTGTTCCACGTTCTTCAGCTGTCAATACTGTAATAATGTGTTCATCTTCTAAACAACTCTTGTAATTTAATTTGTCAATATTATTCCAGTATTTGCTAAAGCGATTAAAAATTAGCACTTCTGGACCGGCTGTAGTAGCCACTCTAATATCAAACACTTTACGGATCAACAACTCGTAAATATGGTGTCTGCAGGGAAAATATAATAAATCGCGACCTAGTTTTCCTTCAAGCAGAGCAGCAGCACCGTTTTGTGCTCCTGTATTATGAGCAGTTGTGTCGAAGCAGATAATTTCAACTCGATCAAGCATTTCATATTCTTTTATTGAATTAAACACGGCATCTGATATTTCTTTTCCACTCGAAGATTTTAACTTTGGAATGCCAAGTAGTTTATCGATACCTTGAGATGAGACTATGATTGGCAAGCGATCAACTTTTTCCCTGCCACTAATTTCTGGTAACATTGTACCATCCCAATGCAAAACAAAACTACGTGGAATCTGGAAAAAAAAACTCAAGTTTCTTAATTTATACTCAAAACATAAAAAAAGAAGCATAGGGAAAAACACAAACACATTACAGTACTTACATCAAAGTTTGCTGCAATGTTTTGTGCTGTTGTTGCACGATGTTTCTGACGCATTCGACGAATTGATGAACGATTTAGTATAAGATCTTCGATATCATAGCCCAACGCGTCAGCAGTTGCACTTAGGATATGAACTGCAGCACCATCAGTGATTTTCCACTTATCCAAAGTTGAAAGCAGTCTTGGTGTAAACAAATTTGTTTTACCTCTGGATATACCTGATATACCTGGATATGCATTTCCTGCTGATGTTGATGCTACAACTTCAATATCGTTTTCGTCGTCAATGTCAATCATACCTGTTTTACAACAATAATTCTGATTTGCTTAAAAGATATAATTCTTAATTGTATACCTCTTTGAGTATGTTGTTCATATAACTCTTTTCGTTCATCTTCTTTTATTCGACGCTGGTTTTCTTGTTCTTTCTGGACTGCCTTTCGCTTTTCTTTCTGCATGACAATTCTATCCGTTCCTAGCATACAACCTGGTCTTCCTTTTTCTCGTTGCTTTTTTAAGAACTCTTTGTCTTCTTGTATTTTAATTAATTCTATCGCGTTTGCGTGTGCGATATCGAATAAATCATGTAATTTATCTTGAAATTCAGTTTCTTTCCTGTTTTGACATTCTGTTTTTCGACCATGATGCTTTGTAATATCTCTCCACTCGTTGTATAATTTTTCCAGCTTCTCAATGCAGTGTTTTTCATGGTGTGTTGGAATTCGTGCTTTTTGCCAAAACGTACTAACCTCAGCAACAACTAATTTAGAACTTTCTCTTAAATTTAAACCAACTATTCTTAAATTATAAAATAAAACTTGTAGCACTTGTTTTCTTCCTGGTAATTTAGCTCCAGTAATTTGGTGGTCAATTACGCCAATTAACATAATATCATCATCCGATCGAAATCTTTTGGTTGTCATCGCTTTGGATTTTTAATTTTAAAATTTATTTGTTCAATTTTTTTAATGGTAATCTTTTGGACAATATTCTTTTAAATTTTTTTGTTTGAACTTCACGATTTCACTAAATTCGTCGATCTCTACGTGTGAAAGTTGCAATACAAAATGATTTATTTATGCGAATTTTCGTCAGACGTACACAACAACAACACAGTACTGGGCCGCCACAAAAAAAGAGAGAGTGTGTGAGTACACATTTCAATAAGTACTTACCAACAGGGCTGCCAGATACATTTCAAGAAAAACCGGGGAAAAAAATTTCAATGTTGGCGGGGGCACGGCTAAAAATTGTCCAATCAAGCTCAAATTTTTTTTGTGTATTTTTAGGATCAAATAAAATGGTTTTAGCGCTTGCCGTCATACGAATTCGAAAAAAAAGAAATAAGGACCGGTCTAATATATATATATATATATATATATATATATATATATATATATATATATATATATATATATATATATATACATATACGGCTTTTCATTATTGCCCCAAACTATAGCCAAGAATTCCTTCTCACTTGTGGAATACCGTTTCTCGGCTCCATTCAATGCCCTATTGGCAAAAGCTATCGTCCGGCTCAATGCCCTACTGGCAAAAGCTGGCGTCTGTTCTGTCAAGAATGGTTTTGAAAAGTTGGGATAAGCCAATACAGGTGGAGATATTATCGATTTCTTGAGGTCTTCGAATGCCTTCTGACAATCTTCGGTCCAAAGAAATTTAGCCTCCTTCCTAAGCAATTTGTTAATTGGTAAAGTTATTTTTACCGTACCTTCAATAAACTTCCTGTAATAATTAACTAACCTTAAAAATTCCTTCTTACTCCTAGGTGGTTTAATATACCTTTTGTAGATCGGGGAGCGCACCTAACTCGGAGAACTTCTGATCTAAATAAACTATTTCTCTCCTTAAAACCTGACACTTTTCTGTGTTTAATTTTATATTATTATTTCTAAGAATCTCAAAAACTCTACGAAGCCTATCTTCGTGCTTCTGTAAATTTCTGCTCTATACTACAATGTCGTCTAAATGAACAATACAATCTATTCCCTAAAGCCCTGTGGAAATATGATTCATAATTCTCTTAAAAGTTGCTGGTGTAAGTTCTATTCTTGGAATACGGAAAACCTTCTTAATTGTAACGTCATTTAACTTCCTATAATATATAACTAACCTCCTTTTCTTTAGTCCATTCCTTGACGCTTTCTTGGATACCAATAGAAGAGGACAATTCCAGGGAGATTTGCTATGGGATATAATCCCGTCGTCTAGTAGTTTTTGCACCTGCCTGTTTATTTCTTCCGTATGGATTTGAGGCAACCTAAACTGCTTCTGATTAATAAGTGACTGGCCGTGCATGATTGGTATTTCATGCTTTAAGACGGATGTAAAAAACAGTCTATCTTCTTCCAACAGAAAAATATCAGGAAACGAAGCACATATATTTTGTATCGAATTTCTCCCTTCTATATGTAAGTCTTTATCCAAATTTAATTGGTTTAGTAATTTTCCTATTCGTGCCTTAGCGTCTGTTTCCTGGACTCTGTTAATTGTACCACCTGAAGGAATTTTGAACTTATTTAAATCGGTAAAATTTGTTCTAAAACTACTACTTATCACTATATCATTTTAGTTGCATTCAAAACTGGAACGTGAACTACATTTACATTCACTAATGCTTCTCCCACGCAGACTCCTGGAGAAATTTCCTGTTTATGGACCACCACCACCGAAATACTGGTCTTTACTGTTACAGGAACTATTTTGATAGTCCTTGCCAAAATCTTGGCACTTTCAGCGTGAAGAATTTATCTAATTTCCCTTTTGATGGCATACTTAATGTAGCCACTGGTTTCCTGCTTTCGGCAACGATTGTAAGTTTCTTACTCACTGAATTTATTATGAATTGGTTCCATAAATTATACGGGCCAAGTATGCCATAGCTGATATTCCTTGCTCCAAGGGAACTACATGTAGCTTCAAAGTAAGGAGTTTATTGTCACCATGGTTAATTACTACTGAACCTTTCGTGGTCAGGCACACACCGAAGGCCCCGTTCACAGTTTTAATTTCGCTTTTGTTAACTTCCAGTGAACTACTCAGCCTATTTTCCATGACTAGAATTGTGTCCGCCCCAGAATCCACTAATAAAGTGAGATTTCCGTTCCTTGCGACTTCACAAGGTATTTCAACGAACACATAATTTAAAGTGCCTGGGTGGCCCTTCCGCTTGTTTTACCCCGAATTAATTTTCCCTCCTCCTTTTTCTGTCTTTAAATTTATATTACCATATATACATGCATTTATCTCATTTTCAAATTTCGAAAAAACGTGTTTACACGTTTTCATTTAACTTTTTTGCAATGTCTATTTACTTTTTGCTTAACCTCGGTTTCCAATATCTTGCTACTTAAATTAACTTTTTTCACGTTTATTTGTGGGAATAATTCAGTATTTTCAACACTTTTTATACTACAACTAGGTCGACTGTCCTCAACTTTTTCGTAGCAATCAGAGGAGAGCGTGTCAACAATCATTTCTGATGTCCTATCTACCGCTCTCATGATGTTTGGCTTAGCCAAAGATGTTTTACTGTTAATTTTGGGTTCCAAGCTCAGTGGCATTCGCTTGGCCCTTTCCGGAAACGCTTCCCAGAAACGTTCCCCAGTTACGTTTCGCTTGACAGTCTTTCACAAAATGCCCCGTCTGATTGCAAAAGTGGCATCTCAACTGGTTGTCCGTATTTTCAGCATAATTCTTGTGTTGGTTAAACCCACCTCTGCTGCCGATATTCGCCGGTCGTTGTTGGTATCCATTTTTCCTATTCCCTAGTCCTTGCCTTAGTGATTGAGTAAACTCCCGTTGTACCATCTGGTAACCCCCCCCCCCTCGCATTTCCATTCTTCTGTTCCTTCGTTGAGGAATTCGAACACCTCCGGATAGTCTAATGTCCATATGTTTTGCATTCCTGTCAGGAAGGTGTGTTCTTCCGTATTATGCAGTCCTCTCTTGTGTGTCCTTTTCTCTTGTAGAAACTGCACGTCACGTTGGCCTCCAGAGACTTGCTGTCAGAATTACCTATGCTTCTAGACTGCGTCGGAGGGTTTGGAGTTCGTCGTTGCGGGAAAGAGTTACCCTCACTTCGCAATGTTACCTGCTGCAGAGTTGGGTCCACCATATTGTTACCCTGCAGAAGCGCTATGTGAGGAAGCAAAGTCGGAGTACTCGTTTTGCTCTCAGACGCCACAATAATAAGTTGTAGCTATTATGTATACTTATAGGACATATCACCATGGGGGTGTCACCACCAGCGGACGCCAACAAAAAATTCACCGCAACGGGTATCCGCCAAGGTTTTCCGCTAAGAACCAGGTATAAAAGGCCGATAAACTTCGAGCTCGTAGCAGTTGGACGGCGACAGTCTCCAGGTAAGGTGGGGTGAAAGCATTCGTTCTGGCCTGGTTATCACCAGTGAGTTTTAAAAACTGCAGTTCTCGGTGGCTCGGTGGTTTAGTGTGTGGCACACTAGCCATCGATTTTCCGGGGACGTGGGTTCGAGTCCCGCCGTGTGCATGGGTGTTAACTTTTCTTATCGTGACGTCTCAATTTCTAATGCGTACTTAAGGCCTCGCCTAGCGCTAGTTGTGAAATTAAGAACCATTCGTTGACTCCGGCAGTGTTTGCAATAATAAAGCAAAATAGCTGTTCTTAGAAAGCTTTGCTTCGCAACACTTGCCGGAGTCGAATTAGTAGAATGCGAAAAGTTCCCTTTCCCTTCCTCTCCCACTGTCCCCCATTCCACCAGTAGCCAATCATGAAAAAAAAGAGATTGATCTCTTAAGGGCTACTGCTAGAATCTGATATAAAAAAAAAAAAAAAAAAAAAAAAAAAAACATGCCTGGCCAGTAGTACCTGTTGGCTATCCTGGTGACGGTTTTTCTAATGCCTGGATGTCCAGCGCTGGGGTCATCGTGGTTTTCCTTAAGAACTCGGGCTCGAAGATACCTCGGAACACAGAGCTTCCATGCGGCACAATCCTCGTCGTTTACCTGCCCTGGGATATGTCGATACAGTTGACCGTTTTCCATAGTATAATCGGCAAATTTCTCTGGATTCCTCTTAATTTCTGCCATCTTGGTTTCTATCCAGTTGCACTTTTCCCCGTTAGTCGTAACCGTGCTCAGTTTTTCTACTGGCTGTCTGGAAAGTGCGTCTACGACCACGTTCCAATTGCCCTTGCGGTATTTCACGTCGAATATGTATTGTTGTAACTCAAGTGCCCATCTTGCTATACGCCCTGAAGGATTTTCCAAAGAGTTCAACCACTTCAGTGAGAGGTGGTCTGTGACGACGCAGAACCTGTAGCCTTCTAAATACGGTCGCATTTTCCTGATTCCCCAAACGATCGCGAGGCACTCCTTCTCTGTCGCTGAGTAGTTGATTTCGGCCTTGTTTAAATGCCGGCTTGCGTAGGCGATGACCTTCTCTCCCTCATCGGTTTCTTGCGTGAGAACAGCTCCTAACCCGTGGTTGCTCGCGTCAGTCTGCAGTGTGAACGGTTTTGAAAAATCTGGGCACGCCAGTACTGGCGCCTTCGTGAATTTTTCCTTAAGGTTCTCGAACGCCTGCTGTTGCTCGTCGGTCCATTGCCAGCGTTTGCCCTTCTTTAGAAGGCTGGTGAGTGGGACTACCAATTTGGCGAAATCCGGTACGAACCGCCGGTACCAGGATGCTATCCCTAGGAATCGCCTAACGCCTCTGACATTTGTTGGGGCCGTCAGTTCCTGAATAGCCGCTACCTTGTCTGGATCTGTGTGAATTCCTCTGCGGCTCACGACGTGACCTAAATATTTCAAATCTTGCTGGAAAAACTCGCACTTCTTGTTGATTTTTAAATTAGCCGCTCTTAAACGTCAAAATACTTCCTGTAAATTGTTCATGTGTTGTTCCAACGTCTTTCCTATTACAATGATGTCGTCCAGGTAAGCAAACGCGTGTGGTTCCATCTCCGGTCCAATGACTTGGTCCAATGCCCTTTGGAACGTCGCGGGTGCCGAATGTAGGCCGAACGGCATAACTTTCCATTGAAAGAGTCCCCTTCCTGGTACTGTGAACGCGGTGTATTGCTTGCTTTCTGGACTCATGGGTATTTGCCAGTAACCGTTCTTGAGATCAAGTGTACTAATGTATTGCGCGTCGCGGAGTCGATCTAGAATATGTTGTATCCTCGGAAGTGGGTATGCGTCAGGCACTGATCTTGCATTTAGCTGACGATAATCCACGCAAAGTCGCCATTGCCCATTCTTCTTTTTAACAAGAACAATTGGTGCACTGTAAGGGCTATGTGAGGGCTCGATACAGCCTTTTTCCAGCAGCTCGTCTATCTCCTTGTTAATTATCGCTTGCATTGCAGGGTTCTTGGGGTAATACCTCTGCTTTATTGGCCTATCATCTCTCATGACGATTTTATGGGTCGTTATGTTGGAATGTCCTTCCAGCATCTGGAATTTCTCATGCTCTGTTTTTAGGAATTCCTTGATGATGTGTTGGTCTTCTTTTCGCGAGTTGTTGGTTTCTACGCCTGGTTCAGAGTGTTGTTCGTCCTCCACGTCAGTCTTCTCCAACGGTTTTGCCTCAGGAACTTGGGCGCAATCCGTGTAAACTGTCGAGAAAGTCGCTCGTTCGGCTTTCGAGTCTCCCAGCGTAATCGTCTCACCACCACAGATAATAGAAGCTCCTATGCTTGTCAGGAAGTCCAAACCCAGGATCACATGGTCTGTCACATCCTGTAGAATCAGAAGTGGGAGCTTACACTCTGCAGTCCCCAAACGCACGCAGACTTCGACGGCTTCCTTCACGGTACGCACGGTGCCGTCGGCCATTTTGACCCGTACGTCCACCTCCATCAGCTTTCCGTCTGTCATCACAGCCGCCGCGTTGCTAATGAAGCTCCGCGAGGCTCCTGTGTCTAGAGTAGCTGTGATGAGTTCCCTTCCTAAGGTTACCTTGGCGTAAATCCGGTCTCGATTGTAGTTTAAGCACTTCGTGGGGTACGAGGAGAGTCTATCTTGTTCGGTTCCAGCAGCCCTCGTCCCTGCTGGACACCCTGCGCGTTTCCCGAAGGTTTCTTGCAGCATTCAATCGTCCGGACCCCCTCCTTTCCACAAGTCCAACAGAAAAGTTGCCTTGCGTTTCGGCATTCTCGTTGAAAATGTCCACTTTCGCCATATCTTCTACAGGCTGTTCGAAGGTCTCGCTGTTTTCCTGTGTTTTCTATGGTCATCATCCTGTGCGTCCCTGGTAATTTTCGGTGCTGATTATGAATTTCTCGTGGAGGTTCGGGTTCCCTTCGTATGCCTTCAAAATCTTCAGCCAATTCAATGAGATCCTCCAACGCAGAGAAATCAGACCTCCTTATGTAAAGAAGATAATCCCTATGGCAATTCTTGTAAATCCGCTGTAGTTTTTGCTCCTCTGTATAGTTCACATGTCGCATTAATGTCTGCATGGCCAGTACATAGTCCTTGAACTTCTCGCGAGGCCCTTGGATCCTTTTCCTAATGTTGTCCTCCAGTTCTTCGAAATATCTCGATGGCAAGACGAATTTCAAGAAATCGGTTTTAAACAATTCCCATCTTGACCAGCTCCTATTGTTATTCCTGTACCAACAAAGAGCTTTGTCCTTCAGCAACTCCGGCATGGTCCGTGGCAGCATATGCTTAGGCAATTCATATGCCTCTGTGAGCTCCTCGACTCTCTCGATGAAGCCTATCGGGTCCCTACCACCGTCGTACCTACAAGACTATTTACGTACCTTGTCAATTACCTCAGAGTAGCATATCCTACTATGGGCCACACTCTCTGGCTCGCACCTCGCTGCTATGCAACCACCTGTTGACATGGAAACTTGATTGCCGGGGTTCACGTTAAGCATTTCTGTTGCATTTGCCCTCTGTTCGCTGTGTTTCGGAACCGCACCTTGCAATGATGGCGTCGCAGGTCGCGCACTTGGAGAAACACCGCGATTCCACTGCACTTCAAGTTCGCGTAACTTGTTGATCAGCTCGTCGATCAGATCAGGCGACATCAAAAACCCGGAGAGCACTTTACGAAGTTCGTCGACCGTGCCTTCTGATTCCACACCGAATTCGCGTAGAATCTCCTGCAGATTCTCTTTTGGAACATTATAAATCCACCGTTTACCCATTTCGATTTTCCGTTTATTTCGTGTAACAGTTTCCGCGTTATTTCTTTGCACGATGTTTTTCTATTTTGTTCCGTTTATTTCGTGTAACTGTTCCTTTGAAATACCGCGTTATTTTTTTGCACAATGTTTTTTTTTTAATTCGCCGTTAGCACAGTTTAGCGTTCAATTATTTGTTCGATTTACCGTTCGCTTCGCGTAACTATTTATAATACCGTTTTTTTTTTCTAAAGTACCGTTTTTTTTCGCGATTCAGCACTGCACTAGAATTTTTGATTTTTCTCGGAAACTATTGTCCTGCTCGGGCGCCATTTTGTAACGAAGTTTCTTGCCGGGGTATACTCAGTCTCGCCAGAGTCCCGTACCGAACACATAAATAAAAAGCTTTCGGTTTTCTTTTGACAGTATTTCGATTATTTATTCACCGTAATTCAAAGTTTTATTTTTCGGTATTTTATTGCTAACAGTATTTCTTAAAACTAGTTCCTTTAATTCTAACGTCCGCTGAATAGCACTCAGTCCGTAAAAATACAAAATCTATATACACACAGAGTTCTAGAATACGAGGTTTTATGATTGTCGGCGTCAGCCATTACGAGGTACTAGAATTTACTTTGATTCAGGATTGGCGTCCGCTTAAAAGCACTCGGCCACGACGAGGTACTAAAATTTACTTAGATTCGGGATTGGCGTCCGCTTAAAAGCACTTGGCCACGTCGAGGTACTAAAATTGACTTGGAATTGGGTTTGGCGTCCGCTTAAGAGCACTCAGCCAGGACGAGGTACTAAAATTTACTTGGAATTGGGATTGGCGTCCGCTTAAGAGCACTCTGCCAGGACGAGGTACTAAAATTTACTTGGAATCGGGATTGGCGTCCGCTTAAGAGCACTCAGCCAGGACGAGGTACTAAAATTTACTTGGAATTGGGATTGGCGTCCGCTTAAGAGCACTCAGCCAGGACGAGGTACTAAAATTTACTTGGAATTGGGATTGGCGTCCGCTTAAGAGCACTCAGCCACTACGAGGTACTAAAATTTACTTGGAATTGGGATTGGCGTCCGCTTAAGAGCACTCAGCCACTACGAGGTACTAGAGGTTTAAGGTTTGACGACTTACCACTTGGAGCACGAGATTCCAAAAGAGATCGAATTCAGCGCAGTGGGCTCTTTTATACACCGATCAAAACAACTCCGCTGCAGTCGTTGTTCTTGTGGACATTCTGGAATTTTCTAATGTGCATAGCGGCACACAATGTACTTGTTGTTGTTGAGCTTATTTCTAGAAATATTTTTTGTGATTTTGTTGGTAGTCTTGTTCACATTCCAGAATTTTCTAATGTGCATAGCGGCACACAACGTACTTGTTGTTGTTGTGCTTATTTCTAGAAATAAATTCTTGTGATTTTGTTGGTAGCTTCCCACGCTCTAGTTCAATTTTTGCTTGCTTGTTTCGCATCTCAGTCTGTGTTGTAGTTGTTGTAAACAGTATTCCACCTGATTTTATTAGTAATTTCCCAAGGCTCTGCTTTAATTTTTGCTTGCTGGTTTGGTGTCTCGGTCTGTGTTGTAATTGTTGTAAAAAGTATGTGGTTTATGTATTCTGTGTGACTGTGGTTTTTTAATCCCTTTTTTAGCAAGCGAGTTAATGTGGTTGTTGTTGTTATTGTTAGTTTAGCATATTTTCGCCTTTGCTACGTTGCCTTTTTTTCTTTTTATTGTTGTTGATAGAATTTATTCCACCTGAAGTGGGTCAACCCAGGTCACCGCGTTTTCAGTTTACGTTTATTAAAAACGGGCTCGGTTGGGATGCACGCCAGGTTCTACACCCGGAGTTGTAAGGAAAAAAATATTTTTTTCTTACACTCCCCCCTTTCTTTCGGATAGCTGGACAGTGATCCGCTTAGGGGTCAGTGTCACGCGATACTTCGGTTGCATGGTGGTATTCTTTGAGCTTCCCAATGTGAGCCGTGCGAGTTTTCGTATTTCCCTGGGAGTTGAGCTCGACGATAACCGGTGATATATATCTCTGGATCTGGTATGGCCCGTCGTATTTTGGAGCCAGCTTGGCGGTAAACTTGTCCACTGCTTTCGAGAGGGGATGGCTTCTCAATAACACCCACGTTCCTACTGCCGGGTTCCATTGTCTTCGCCGAAGGTTATAGTGTCGGGCTTGGTCCTTGGATGCTCGTTCGATGTTTCTCCTCACGAGGTTGAAGATCTCCTGCAGCCGGTTACCCTTGTGTTCGGGACTCTGTGGTGCTGACCCTGTACCTATGGTAACCTCATCGAAAAGCCATCCTGGAAGCCGCAGTTCTCGTCCCTGTGTGAGGAAAGCGGGGCTGAAACCTGTCGTCTCCGATGCCATGCTGTTGATTGCCAAATAAATGTCTGGGATCAACTCATCCCATTGGGTTTGCCTATTTTCGGCCACTTGTGCAAGAATTCTTTTCACGTTTCGGTTGGCTCTTTCTGTTGGGTTCTCCTGGGGGTATAAGGTGCTGTAAACTGTTGTCGGATTTCTAAATCTTGAAGAATTCGTTGTAGTGTCCTACTGTTGAATTGAACGCCGTTGCCTGTGACGAGAACTTTTGGAACTCCATACCTCGCTAGAATCCTTTCTCGAAACGCCTTCTTCACACTTTCTGCGGTTGCTTGTCACAGTGGCACGATTTCGGTCCACTTGGAGAATTTGTCAAAGAAAACTAGAATCATCGTGTTGCCGTGCTTGCTTCGGGGTAATGGTCCAATGAAGTCGGCACAGACGACTGACCAAGGCTCCTCTGGTAACTGTGTCAGCATTTTCCCGGCGGCTTTGCTCTGCAAAGGTTTATATCGCTGACATGATTCACAGCAGCGCACGTGTTTCCTTATGTCCCTGAACATGCCTGGCCAGTAGTAACTGTTGGCTATCCTGGTGACGGTTTTTCTAATGCCTGGATGTCCAGCGCTGGGGTCATCGTGGTTTTCCTTAAGAACTCGGGCACGAAGATACCTCGGAACACAGAGCTTCCATGCGGCACAATCCTCGTCGTTTACCTGTCCTGGGATATGTCGATACAGTTGACCGTTTTCCATAGTATAATCGGCAAATTTCTCTGGATTCCTCTTAATTTCTGCCATCTTGGTTTCTATCCAGTTGCACTTTTCCCCGTTAGTCGTAATCGTGCTCAGTTTTTCTACTGGCTGTCTGGAAAGTGCGTCTGCGACCACGTTCCAATTGCCCTTGCGGTATTTCACGTCGAACATGTATTCTTGTAACTCAAGTGCCCATCTTGCTATACGCCCTGAAGGATTTTCCAAAGAGTTCAACTACTTCAGTGAGAGGTGGTCTGTGACGACGCAGACCTGTAGCCTTCTAAATACGGTCGCATTTTCCTGATTCCCCAAACGATCGCGAGGCACTCCTTCTCTGTCGCTGAGTAGTTGATTTCGGCCTTGTTTAAATGCCGGCTTGCGTAGGCGATGACCTTCTCTCCCTCATCGGTTTCTTGCGTGAGAACAGCTCCTAACCCGTGGTTGCTCGCGTCAGTCTGCAGTGTGAACGGTTTTGAAAAATCTGGGCACGCCAGTACTGGCGCCTTCGTGAATTTTTCCTTAAGGTTCTCGAACGCCTGCTGTTGCTCGTCGGTCCATTGCCAGCGTTTGCCCTTCTTAAGAAGGCTGGTGAGTGGGACTACCAATTTGGCGAAGTCCGGTACGAACCGCCGGTACCAGGATGCTATCCCTAGGAATCGCCTAACGCCTCTGACATTTGTTGGGGCCGTCAGTTCCTGAATAGCCGCTACCTTGTCTGTGTGAATTCCTCTGCGGCTCACGACGTGACCTAAATATTTCAAATCTTGCTGGAAAAACTCGCACTTCTTGTTGATTTTTAAATTAGCCGCTCTTAAACATCAAAATACTTCCTGTAAATTGTTCATGTGTTGTTCCAACGTCTTTCCTATTACAATGATGTCGTCCAGGTAAGCAAACGCGTGTGGTTCCATCTCCGGTCCAATGACTTGGTCCAATGCCCTTTGGAACGTCGCGGGTGCCGAATGTAGGCCGAACATTTTTCCATTGAAAGAGTCCCCTTCCTGGTACTGTGAACGCGGTGTATTGCTTGCTTTCTGGACTCATGGGTATTTGCCAGTAACCGTTCTTGAGATCAAGTGTACTAATGTATTGCGCGTCGCGGAGTCGATCTAGAATATGTTGTATCCTCGGAAGTGGTTATGCGTCAGGCACTGATCTTGCATTTAGCTGACGATAATCCACGCAAAGTCGCCATTGCCCATTCTTCTTTTTAACAAGAACAATTGGTGCACTGTAAGGGCTATGTGAGGGCTCGATACAGCCTTTTTCCAGCAGCTCGTCTATCTCCTTGTTAATTATCGCTTGCATTGCAGGGTTCTTGGGGTAATACCTCTGCTTTATTGGCCTATCATCTCTCATGACGATTTTATGGGTCGTTATGTTGGAATGTCCTTCCAGCATCTCGAATTTCTCATGTTCTGTTTTTAGGAATTCCTTGATGATGTGTTGGTCTTCTTTTCGCGAGTTGTTGGTTTCTACGCCTGGTTCAGAGTGTTGTTCGTCCTCCACGTCAGTCTTCTCCAACGGTTTTGCCTCAGGAACTTGAGCGCAATCCGTGTAAACTGTCGAGAAAGTCGCTCGTTCGGCTTTCGAGTCTCCCAGCGTAATCGTCTCACCACCACAGATAATAGAAGCTCCTATGCTTGTCAGGAAGTCCAAACCCAGGATCACATGGTCTGTCACATCCTGTAGAATCAGAAGTGGGAGCTTACACTCTGCAGTCCCCAAACGCACGCAGACTTCGACGGCTTCCTTCACGGTACGCACGGTGCCGTCGGCCATTTTGACCCGTACGTCCACCTCCATCAGCTTTCCGTCTGTCATCACAGCCGCCGCGTTGCTAATGAAGCTCCGCGAGGCTCCTGTGTCTAGAGTAGCTGTGATGAGTTCCCTTCCTAAGGTTACCTTGGCGTAAATCCGGTCTCGATTGTAGTTTAAGCACTTCGTGGGGTACGAGGAGAGTCTATCTTGTTCGGTTCCAGCAGCCCTCGTCCCTGCTGGACACCCTGCGCGTTTCCCGAAGGTTTCTTGCAGCATTCAATCGTCCGGACCCCCTCCTTTCCACAAGTCCAACAGAAAAGTTGCCTTGCGTTTCGGCATTCTCGTTGAAAATGTCCACTTTCGCCATATCTTCTACAGGCTGTTCGAAGGTCTCGCTGTTTTCCTGTGTTTTCTATGGTCATCATCCTGTGCGTCCCTGGTAATTTTCGGTGCTGATTATGAATTTCTCGTGGAGGTTCGGGTTCCCTTCGTATGCCTTCAAAATCTTCAGCCAATTCAATGAGATCCTCCAACGCAGAGAAATCAGACCTCCTTATGTAAAGAAGATAATCCCTATGGCAATTCTTGTAAATCCGCTGTAGTTTTTGCTCCTCTGTATAGTTCACATGTCGCATTAATGTCTGCATGGCCAGTACATAGTCCTTGAACTTCTCGCGAGGCCCTTGGATCCTTTTCCTAATGTTGTCCTCCAGTTCTTCGAAATATCTCGATGGCAAGACGAATTTCAAGAAATCGGTTTTAAACAATTCCCATCTTGACCAGCTCCTATTGTTATTCCTGTACCAACAAAGAGCTTTGTCCTTCAGCAACTCCGGCATGGTCCGTGGCAGCATATGCTTAGGCAATTCATATGCCTCTGTGAGCTCCTCGACTCTCTCGATGAAGCCTATCGGGTCCCTACCACCGTCGTACCTACAAGACTATTTACGTACCTTGTCAATTACCTCAGAGTAGCATATCCTACTATGGGCCACACTCTCTGGCTCGCACCTCGCTGCTATGCAACCACCTGTTGACATGGAAACTTGATTGCCGGGGTTCACGTTAAGCATTTCTGTTGCATTTGCCCTCTGTTCGCTGTGTTTCGGAACCGCACCTTGCAATGATGGCGTCGCAGGTCGCGCACTTGGAGAAACACCGCGATTCCACTGCACTTCAAGTTCGCGTAACTTGTTGATCAGCTCGTCGATCAGATCAGGCGACATCAAAAACCCGGAGAGCACTTTACGAAGTTCGTCGACCGTGCCTTCTGATTCCACACCGAATTCGCGTAGAATCTCCTGCAGATTCTCTTTTGGAACATTATAAATCCACCGTTTACCCATTTCGATTTTCCGTTTATTTCGTGTAACAGTTTCCGCGTTATTTCTTTGCACGATGTTTTTCTATTTTGTTCCGTTTATTTCGTGTAACTGTTCCTTTGAAATACCGCGTTATTTTTTTGCACAATGTTTTTTTTTTAATTCGCCGTTAGCACAGTTTAGCGTTCAATTATTTGTTCGATTTACCGTTCGCTTCGCGTAACTATTTATAATACCGTTTTTTTCTAAAGTACCGTTTTTTTTCGCGATTCAGCACTGCACTATAGTTTTTGATTTTTCTCGGAAACTATTGTCCTGCTCGGGCGCCATTTTGTAACGAAGTTTCTTGCCGGGGTATACTCAGTCTCGCCAGAGTCCCGTACCGAACACTTAAATAAAAAGCTTTAGGTTTTCTTTTGACAGTATTTCGATGAATAAATTCACCGTAATTCAAAGTTTTATTTTTCGGTATTTTATTGCTAACAGTATTTCTTAAAACTAGTTCTAGTTAAAACACACAGAGTTCTAGAATACGAGGTTTTATGATTGTCGGCGTCAGCCATTACGAGGTACTAGAATTTACTTTGATTCAGGTTTGGCGTCCGCTTAAAAGCACTCGGCCACGACGAGGTACTAAAATTTACTTGGATTCGGGATTGGCGTCCGCCTAAAAGCACTCGGCCACGACGAGGTACTAATGAAATTTACTTGGAATCGGGATTGGCGTCCGCTTAAGAGCACTCAGCCAGGACGAGGTACTAAAATTTACTTGGTATTGGGATTGGCGTCTTCTTAAGAGCACTCAGCCAGGACGAGGTACTAAAATTTACTTGGAATCGGGATTGGCGTCCGCTTAAGAGCACTCAGCCAGAACGAGGTACTAAAATTTACTTGGAATTGGGATTGGCGTCCGCTTAAGAGCACTCAGCCAGGACGAGGTACTAAAATTTACTTGGAATTGGGATTGGCGTCCGCTTAAGAGCACTCAGCCACTACGAGGTACTAAAATTTACTTGGAATTGGGATTTTCGTCCGCTTAAGAGCACTCAGCCACTACGAGGTTCAAGGTTTGACGACTTACCACTTGGAGCACGAGATTCCAAAAGAGATCGAATTCAGCGCGGTGGGCTCTTTTATACATCGATCAAAACAACTCCGCTGCAGTCGTTGTTCTTGTGGACATTCTGGAATTTTCTAATGTGCATAGCGGCACACAATGTACTTGTTGTTGAGCTTATTTCTAGAAATATTTCTTGTGATTTTGTTGGTATTTCTTGTTCACATTCCAGAATTTTCTAATGTGCATAGCGGCACACAACGTACTTGTTGTTGTTGTGCTTATTTCTAGAAATAAATTCTTGTGATTTTGTTGGTAGCTTCCCACGCTCTAGTTTAATTTTTGCTTGCTTGTTTCGCGTCTCAGTCTGTGTTGTAGTTGTTGTAAACAGTATTCCACCTGATTTTATTAGTAATTTCCCAAGGCTCTGCTATAATTTTTGCCTTCTGGTTTGGTGTCTCGGTCTGTGTTGTAATTGTTGTAAAAAGTATGTGGTTTATGTATTCTGTGTGACTGTGGTTTTTTAATCCCTTTGTTAGCAAGCGAGTTAATGTGGTTGTTGTTGTTATTGTTAGTTTAGCATATTTTCGCCTTTGCTACGTTGCCTTTTTTCTTTTTATTGTTGTTGATAGAATTTATTCCACCTGGGTCCGCACAACCCAGGTCACCGCGTTTTCAGTTTACGTTTACTAAAAACGGGCTCGGTTGGGATGCACACCAGGTTCTACACCCGGAGTTGTAAGGAAAAAAATATTTTTTTCTTACAACATCAAGAAGTGGATGTCTCTTCATTACCCTCGTGAAGAAGAAGAATGGGACCTGGCGAATGTGAATGGACTTTCGTCAGCTCAACAAACGCTCCATACCAAATGCATACCCGTTACCCAGAATATCACAAATTTTGAACCGCTTAAAAGACACAAAGTACGTTCGCAGTCTGGACCTGGTTAATGGGTACTGGCAGGTGCCTTTAGCCAAAGACAGCAAACAATTTACCGCTTTTACCGTGCCGGGTAAGGGGCCTTTCCAGTGGAAGGTTATGCCGTTTGGGCTACATTCGGCCCCAGCTACTTTCCAGAGGGCGTTGGACAAAGTGATCGGTCCCGAGCTGGAGCATTTTTCTTTCGCCTACTTAGATGACATCATTGTCATGGGCAGATCACTCGAGGAACACATGGCACACCTGAAGAAAGTGTTTCAACGATTACGGGCGGCGAATGTAAAAATCAATCCCGAAAAGTCGAATTCTTCAAAAGGGCGAGAATGGCATCAAAACGGATCCCGAGAAGGTGAAAACTCCGGCAGGTCTTCCCCACCCCAGAATGTGCGTGAGGTTCGTCGGTTTTTGGGAATAGCCTCCTGGTATAGACGGTTTGTTCCGGACTTTGCAAAAACATGACAACCGTTAATTTCAATCTTAAAAAATGCAGGCACTGAAGAGACAGCTGACGGAGGCTCCCGTACTAATGTGCCCGGATTTCTGGCGCACATTCTACAGACAGATTCAAGTCACTATGGGTTTGGAGCGGTATTGACTCAGGAGTTCGATGGCTCGGAACGAGTCATAGCGTATGCCAGCCGTCACCTTAACAAAGCGGAAATCAATTATTCCACCACCGAGAAGGAATGTTTAGCCGTCATCTGGGGAATCATAAAGATGCGCCCTTATCTAGAGCGGTATCACTTTGTACTAATTACGGATCACCTGTCACTGAAATGTCTGAACTCGCTAGATAATCCAACTGGTCGCCTAGCGCCGCTAGAACTTCAACAGTACGATTTCTCGGTACATTATCGCCGAGGAAAGCTCAACGGTAGCGGACGCTCTGTCCAGACAGCCTACGGAGACGTGTCAGCGAATAATTACAGAAGGTAATCAACCACCAATGTGCTCGTGGATCGAACGCAAACGTAAGGAGATGAGACAGAGCTCCGAGAAGTACCCATACTTCGCCTGGGTAAACAACCAGTTGTATCGTCACTTTCTCAAGCTCAACAATGACGAGGATGCATTGAGTGGAAACTCTGCGTGCCTACGCATTTACGTATGAGGGTACTCGAAGAGCATCATGACCACCCGGCCACAGGACACCTAGGAATAAGGAAAACGTACGCTCGCTCTGCAATCGGTATTATTGGCCCGCGATGTTCCGGATGGTCCAACAATATGTACAAGCCTGTCAACTTTGCCAGCGGTATAAAGTTTCTCAACGAAAACCTGCAGGGGAAATGTTGACCAAAATACCTGAGGAACCTTGGTCCACGATTTGCGCTGACTTTGTAGGGCCTCTACCACGGTCCAAACATGGGAACAGCATGCTTCTTGTTTTCACCGATAAGTTTTCCAAATGGGTGGAATTAGTTCCACTACGCAAGGCCACAGCAGAAGGTTTAGTCAAAGCATTTCGGGAGCGGATTGTAGCCGTTTTGGTGTCCCCAAGGAGGTTATTACAGACAACGGCACGCAGTTCACGAGCAACATATTCCAGCGGTACCTGCAAAGCATCGGCACGACCTCAAGATTCACAGCACCGTACACACCTCAGGAAAACCCGGCTGAACGAGTCAACAGAACGGTGAAAACCATCATAGCACAACCCTCCGGCAATCAACACAACAAGTGGGACGAATATTTACCCGAAGTCTCACTAGCAGTGAATACAAGCGTTTAGGAATCCACCGGCTTTTCACCAGCATACGTCATTCAGGGCCGGGAACCGAGGCGGCCGAACTCATTATACGATGAAGTGACGCCAGGATCCAGCACGGGAAAAGTGGGAATCTCAATGATAGGTCTGCAGGAAATCTGTGAGATTGCACGAAACTCCATGAAACGGGCGGCTCAGGATCAGCGACGCCACTACAATTTTCGCCGACGCCCATGGAAGATCCACACCAGAAAACAGGTCCTCGTCCGGAATCATCCGCTGTCAAAAGCCATAGATCCATTTTCTGCGAAACTGGCCCCAAAATTGAAAGACGTTTTGTGGTCACCAAGATCAAGTCACCGGTTATCATAGAATTAGAGCATCACCAGACGCGAGAGAGGAAAACCGCCCATATCAGCGATCTTAAACCTTATTATAATGATTCCCCAAAAATCTCTCCTCAAAAATTAATTTCCCTATTCCCCACTTTTAAGAGTATCATCCAGCTAACATCTATTCTATTTCATTGTAGAAAGTCTTAATCGAGCGCGATGGATTCGGGAAAATTTCGGTTGTCCCGAGATAAATTTCGAGCCCGAATGGGAGAAGGGCAAGCCCGCAGGCGGTGCACCATTTTTCTGGACGACGACGACGTGCCCACTACGTCCAGAGGTCGGGGTCGACCACCAAGGGATACCCACCCACGAGACCACGTCCGCACACCACGCGTGCCACAGGCCACCGAACACGCCTCCATGTACCGCAGCGTGTTGGTGGAACACGGCCATCTTTAGCACACCGTACGTCCCATCCCGTGACAATAGCTGATCAGGCGACCTTTCTATCACAGCCGTTACGGGGTGTCCCGGTATACCGAGTCCAAGAAACGGAGGCACGAGGGTCGAGCTCGGCTGATGACGAGCCTTCAACATCGGCCAAGGTTACGGAAGTTCCTTGCTAACTGTCGAGACGTCTTCGTTCTCCGACACCGCCGGTGGTGATGGGATCTGGGTCAGCACAGGTTTTCCCAAAAGGTTATGGTCGTCACGTGCGTCGTACCGAAGAAGCGAGAGGGTGCAGCCACTCCAGCACAGTTCGCAGGCATTGCAGGAGCCCCGCCTGATAATGACAATTACAAACATGGCCCTACCCAAACCGAACAACCAGCTCTCAGTTGTGACACGGCAGGCCCAGCGACAAGATCAGTTCCGGACCGGCCAGAGCCCTCTTCCGTACCACGTGACCTCAGCCCAGTAGGCAACCCAGGCACCTCGTCCAGCGGCTTTACCAGCCACTCGTCCAGCAGCTCTACTAGTAGCTCGTCATGCAACTCGACTAGCAGCTCCGCCAGCAGCTCAACCGACGGTTCTTCCCTCAGGCCGACAGCCGAAATATCCAGCAAGGCCACAGGCAACACAGCCACCAAGGAAATTACGGAACCGCGACACCACGATTCTTTAGCCACCATCGAAACAATAGTAATCCATACTATTCGGGAAGTAGCATCTCCGTCGGGAGTATATACGCAGCCATACAGACAGGAACCACCAGGCCACGAGTCCGACAGTGGAAACCAGACCCCGCCGAGGTGCCAATATGACGCAGCACACAGGGATCAGAACCGTATCCTAGAGTGGGTGCAACAACAACATCAGATGCGCAGTCATGTGTTAAAATCGCCACCGCCAGGCGATCATTTCAACCAGCAACCACCACCATCAAGCGAACAATATCCGTTTAAAGACGTGTTGAGTCGATGTATCGCCCCTGCCGTCCACCCCTCGGCATCGCAGTTACTCCTGCCGGAGTTAGAAAGATCACGGCGACTCCTATCAACGACCCGTAGACATCGAGTGGTGTATCAGATAACGGCGGGCAGGTTCCGTGTCGTTTTTTGCCGAGATCCATCCATCCGAGGACCATCCGAGTCACTCCGTCAGACCCCCAAGGAAGGGGAGATGTGTGAGAAAGCAAAGTCGGAGTACTCGTTTTGCTCTCACACGCCACAATAATAAGTTGTAGCTATTACGTATACTTATAGGACATATCAAATAGTATAAAATAGTAATGAATTCAAGGATTAGTCTTCTAATTTGTATAGTCTAAGCATCCAGGAAAGAAACTAGAATAAATATGTACCCTAGTATCTAAGAGTACTAAGCATAAGGTAGGCGATCTAGCGAAGAAGTAGTGGAAAGGATTTGCCAAGTCAACACTTCACCACAGTGAGGTGTCACCACGAGCGGACATCAACAACAAATTCACCGCAACGAGTATCCGCCAAGACTTTCCGCCAAGAAACAGGTATAAAAGGCCGATTAATTTCGAGCTCGAGGCAGTTGGACGGCTACAGTCTCCAGGTAAGGTGGGGTGAAAGCATTCGTTCTGGCGGAGTCGACCGAAGGTTTTCTAAAATGGCATGATTATCCACAGTGAGTTTTAGCAACTGCTGAGTTCCTTTCGCGTCCCACTCTCTTTTGGGCTGAACCGGGCGGAGACCATTCATCTCCCGCTCTCTTGGCTTAGCCGGTTGGAGACCGCTCTCGCGTCGCCCGTAGTTGCGTCCGCGCTCTTAGCTGAACTGGTCGGAGACCGTTCACACCTCGCAGGTTTCGCGTCCCGCTCTCTTATGGGCTGAACCGGTCGGAGACCATTCACGCATAACGGAATACGTGTCCCGCTATTTTGGGCTGAAACGGTCGGAGAGCGCTCATGCCTTGCAAGTAATAGCGAGGGAACAGAACATCTACTCTTTTGAGCTAGCAGAGGAAAAGTTTTGTAGATGATAGGATTAGGTTAAGTAAAAGGAATTATAAGCGAATAAAGTGAAAAAAAATGCGTCGGTTCACTGAGACGCATTTTGGGAATTTTCATTGCCGTCACCTCCAGATCCTGTATTAGGCACGTGCCAGCTTGGTCCTTGTATTTCACTCCTATAATTTCTTCTGAATGCGACTTCAACGCGTACAACATCTCTGGTAATTGTCTCATATTTTTCCCTGGCAACTGACTTTTGGTTGCGCAAAATTCTTCAACTGTACTCAATTCTCTAGATCTCAGAAAACTATAGGCATTTCCATGTAACCTCTGCTTTATGCAAGGTATCAAATACTGACGGTTTCCTTCTTCAATACCTCGAATACCCAATTCGCTTCCTTGGGCGCACTTTTATTTATGCTATCGACAAAGTTGAGTAACTCTTCTAAAATTGCATCCGCTTTTGACCTTCGAGGACTATCTAAGCTTCGGAGTTTTTCCTTTATCAAATTTATATTTCCTTTATTATTAACAGTGGAAGATAGACTACCCAAAATTTTCTCAATAAACATTCTAAGGTTAGGTTAGGTTGTAGTGGCGGCCTATTTCGGCTCACCTATGCTCCATATATCCCGTTGTGCTACCACGAGACCGTTAGCTCCACACACGGATCACCAATGTGTCTGTGCCGTAAAACTAAACCAGTCCAAGGATCATCCAAGTCCGTCAAGGATCGGAAAAAGTAGGCACCCAGCGTAGCAAATCTTCTCGCCAGGGCCGGACATTCGCAGAGGAGATGATTAATTGGCTCTTCCTCCCCTTCGTCGTTGCAGCTTCTGCAGTACTCGCGCGAATCTGCTCCCAGCGTAGTTGCATGTTTCCTGTTAACGGCAACTGCCGCTCGCCAAAGGTGCTCCCTCATCGATCGGTAGGGTGTCAGGAGTGAGAACTGCAGTTTTCTCTCTCGTCAGCCTGCCGATCATGAGATGCGCCTCTCGCGTGAGATCAAACTCGGCTGTAGGCTCTCTCCCCACTGGCGCTGTCTTCTGGCTTCCAGCGATCGCAGCTGGACCCGTTGACTTCACTTACCCTTTGATTTTCGCTGAGGTCAGAAGTAGTCTTTGGTTGCTGGAGGGTATAACGACATCAAGATTGTGTGCAGTGGTTCTTCTTTTTTTTCAGTTGCCTATTAACATTAATAAAACTATTGTGAACTTTCTATTTTAAACTTAAACTATTGTAAAAAAAAAACAACTAATTACAAAAAAAGGGTGAATAAAATAAAGTTCTACCTTGTGAGCTTAACATTGGTCCAAATCGAGGTTTAAATATATATATAATAATATAATAAAAATAAAATAATACTATATATATAGTATATCTTTATATATATATATATATATATATATATATATATATATATATATATATATATATATATATATATATATATATATATATATATATATATATATCTCCTGTGTGTTTCTCTCGGTGTGACTAACACGCTCGTGTTTGCTATAAGTTTCCCTTGGAGCTCGAACTAATCGCACTTGTTACTTGCTTGATTCTGCGCGAAAGAAAACACAATCTTAATTACGTTTGGGTCGTGGCCGTGACTAGGGCTTCTCCGGTAAGTAGGGACTTCAAAGGTAAAATTGTGTCGAGTGGTTGTAGGGAGGGGAGAAGAGGATAAAGCCGTATGCACGTGAGTACAGAATGCTGATCCGTTAGACCAGCATTTTTCACCCCCCCTTCCTTCGCTCCCACGAAACGATCCACTGGACCATCCCGTTGAAGCCTCGGCAACAAGAGCGGCTGCAGAGAAGAGAGGACGCAATCGGCAACGTGAGCGGCTGCAGAGAGGACAGGACGCAACCGCATTCCCGTGAGAGCAAAATGTTAATCCACTGGACCGGCATTTTGCACTCTCAGGTTCGTCGCGTCGGCTCTCACGAAACGATCCACTGGACCATCCCTTTGAAGCCTCGGCAACGAGAGCGGCTGCAGAGAGGGAGAATGCAACCGCATTCCCGTGAGAGCAAAATTCGAATCCATTGGACCAGCATTTTTCACCCCCAGGTCTGTCGCTTTGGCTCCACCGCAACAATCCATTGGACCATCCCTTTGAAACCTTGGCCACAAGAGCGGCTGCAGAGAGGGGAGGACGCAGTCGGCAACGAGAGCGGCTGCAGAGAGGAGAGGACGCAACCGCATTCCCGTGAGAGCAAAATGCCGATTTACTGAACCGGAATTTTGCACTCTCCGGTTCGTCGCATCGGCTCCAACGAAACGATCCATTGGACCATCCCTTTGAAACCTCGGCAACGAGAGCGGCTGCAGAGAGGAGAGAACGCAACCGCATTCCCCCGAGAGCAAAAGGCCGATGCATTGGACCAGCAATTTGCACCCTCAGGTCCGTCGCTTTGGCTCCAACGAAACGATCCATTGGACCATACTTTTGAAACCTCGGCAACGAGAGAGGCTGCAGAGAGGAAATAACGCAACCGCATTCCCGTGAGAGTAACATGCCGATCCATAAGAGCAGCATTTTGCACCTCCAGGTCCGTCGTTTTGACTCCACCGAAACGATCCATTGGACCATCCCTTTGAAACCTCGGGATCGAGAACGGCTGCAGAGAGGGGAGGACGCAGTCGGCAACGAGAGCGGCTGTAGAGAGGAGAGAACGCAACCGCATTCCCTTGAGAGCAAAATGCCGATCCATTGGACCAGCATTTTGCACCTCCAGGTCCGTCGTTTTGGCTCCACCGAAACGATCCACTGGACCGTCCCTTTGAAACCTCGGAACTAGAGCGGCTGCAGAGAGGGGAGGACGCAGTCGGCAACGAGAGCGGCTGTAGAGAGGATAGAACGCAACCGCATTCCCGTAAGAGCAAAAGGCCGATCCATTGGACCAGCAATTTGCACCCTCAGGTCCGTCGCTTCGAGCCCTCTGGATCACCCGTGCAGCGGATAGAGGCAAGAGAGCCACCTCCTACCACTAGGTCCTACGCGTGTCACGGTCCACGAACAACTGGGGTTTCATGTGTTGTGTCGTTCTTTTTATGTGTTTCGAAGCATCTACGTTTCGTGCGTTTTCTTCGCCACAACGCACATAGCTCTGTCTTGCTCTAACTCTATTTCTTACCCTACGTTCAGCGCTATTGTAATTATTTTACAATGGTAATTATGTATGCCCTAAAAAAAACCGTCACCATTATAACTAATGAAATATACTTAATTTAGAAGTATTACATGTTGTAAAAATATGAAAAAGAAATATAAGATAATTTATAATAAAAAAAATTAGATTCATTACATTTGTGGGCGCATTTCGTAGCGCTGAAATATATATATATATATATATATATATATATATATATATATATATATATATATATATATATATATATATATATATATATATATATATATATATATATATATATATATATATATATATATATATATATATATATATATATATATATATATATATATATATATATATATATATATATATATAAAAATATTCGCGTATTCGCCCCCTTTACAAAGCATATTCGCGTATTTTATACTGACCGTCTTCGCAAGCGTTACTTGTGCTATGGCCTTACCTTTTCCTAGGATTTACCGTTTGCTTCAATATAAAGCCCCGCGGAGAGTTTGCACTTCTCCATACTTTCGCTGGTTTGTGCGCTCTCTCTTGTTGTTGAACATAATTAGCGCTCCGCAGCCGCGCTCATTGGCAACCGAAAAAGCACCACCTTTTGCTGGTTGATATTCGCTTGCACATTTTTCCGCTCGCGCTCTTCCGCTTGCGCATCGGTACAGACGCAGCCGGCTAAACTTTTCGCTGCTTGGTTGCCCATACACTCGCACTGTTGCTGCGCACACAGAACGAATAACCAGTTTTTTCTGTTTGTACAGTTTTTTCTCAGAATTGTGAAAGCAGAGTGGGGTTGGGAATTCTGCAGTGACCCTGCATGAAATACGCAAAGCTGCCTAACCAGTACGCAAATTGGTAGCGGCAACTAGTGAATGTTTAACTAGTTGCAAGTACTTTAGAGATAACGGGTTGTTAAAATTCGGCAGCGAGCCCCTCGATACAGAAGCAACAGCGCAGCGAAGTACAGAATATTATGTGGATTATTTTGTGATAAATAATAATAAAATACAAGAAAATTTTTTCCGAAATTGCTTCGGTGCTTTCCTTTTCTTATTGCGTGAGAACCCTTCGCTGCCCCTAAGCGAATCCTAACTAAAAGCGCCTTTGAGAAGGTGCTCGCAGAGTTAGACTTGACCAAGGACATAGACAAGGAATTACAAGGCGTAAAGGAAAAGAGACGCCAATGCTATGCCGTATACTTGCGCTGCGCGGGAAAAATTGAAGAAATGGCCTAATCCGCAGCAACCCCTCCGGTTTCACCGGCCCTTTCTTCTGCTCAAGCTGAAATGCCATCACCGGGCTATAATATTAGCTTGCCCCCCTGCGATACTCAAATATTCCACGGGGATTATCTCTCGAGGCCTATTTTCGGGATATGTTCACGGCCCTTTACATTTAGAATCCTAGAGTTGCACCCGTTGAGAAGCTCTTCCATCTCAAGCAGAAGACAGAAGGTGAAGCGAAAGAGATCGTACAGTGGTATGGAAAAATCTCTCAATCAAAATAAACGAGTACTTGTAAACGCCCATTTAAAGAATCTCTTCGGCCTGCACCGCATAACAAAAGAAACCGGTAGCGACATTAAGAATCTGCAGCGCGAAATAAAATTCTCGTTGCACTCGCGCTACAAGGAATTGACACCTCGCAGTGGGACGCAATATTTGTCCTTTTGTGTTCCATCAAACTCCCGAAAGCAACGCCTTCCCTTTGGTAGCAATCCCTTAACAACAAAACGGAAATTCCACAATGGGCAGATGTGGATGCGTTTCTTACTCGTCGCTTCCAGATCCTTGAAACTGTGGAAGATATTAAATGCACACCCGCCTCGAAGTCCAAGCAACCCCCAACTCCTCCAAACGCGTCAACAATTCATCCCATCTACAGCCTCCAAACGCGTCAACAATTTTTAATTGAAAGTTGTAACGAGTTTTTGTTTCCAGCTGGGGTAGCGTCAGTCGCCCCAGGGTCCATTTTGGGGGATCTCGTAACCCTCAAAGTTCCAACCACCACGATAGTCAGGAATTGCACACGATTTGCTGTGAAGCAAATCTATCACTGAAGTTTCAGCTCGGATGTATGCAGATTGATGTTTGATATTTTCTTTATTTAATATTTTATTTAATTCACAAACGTTTTACAATCTTAATATCTACGCCACTGGTTACAGTCGGTCTGTCAGGCTGAGTGCCTGGCGACAGAGGGTCGCGTACAATAGTTTCTATACAGCAGACCGGAGAGCAGAGTGCTCCACGGCAGAGGCCCGCTTACAAAGGTTTCGGGTATAATGGTGACGGAGGGACCGAATACCCCGCGGCAGAGGGGCGCTTACAATTCTGGTAAATACAATATCGGAGGAGCTGAGTGCTCCGCGGCAGAGGGCCGCTCACAATGCTAGTGAAAGCTCCGAAGAACTGATTCCGGCCGAAGCCTTGAAATTCCCGAAGGAATGATTTCGGCCGAGGCCTTGAAATTCCCGGAGGAATGATTGCGGCTAGTCCTAAATACGCCCTAAGATATTCCTAAAATACGCTTAGGATACGCCAACAACTACTTGTACTCTACTCAATGTATTCGAGTTGATCAACCCGTTTCAAATATGAGCAACTCGTTATGCGATAGTTGGGGCTGTCGAACCAGGGGGTCAACTGCTCCACGCAAAAGGAGTTTCTGTTATGGCAGGCAAGAATTAAGTCTTTGATCACCGGCAGAAGGCCGACTGAGCTTGCACAAACTATTCGTTAAATTCACATGCTGCTGAAAACACAGTAGGAATCATATGCAGCGTGTGCGCGACGAAAGAAAATATGTATGAGCTGAGTGCTTGATGCTATTTTTAGATCAGTGGCAGCGAAAGTGCAAAGGAAAAGAGAAAATGAAAATAAGCTGGTTGCATAATTCTATTTGTAGAATTGCCGCTGCTCTACTTGTGCGTATGTCTTATTCTGTGAGCGTATGTATATACTATCGTATGTTTTCGGGAGCTTACTTTGTTTTTACAATTTATAATTTTTTGGTTCAATTCTTATTTGTTGTTGTTTTAAGTTTATTCTTTCCTGTGTATTCTGAACTCATGATTATTTGAATGTTTAATATTTAACCTTATTTTATTTTAAATGCTAATAAATATTCAATCAAGGGAATTTCTTCTATATTTTAGTTTTAAACAAAATATATATAAAATTTGTAGCCACCAGTCGGTTCGCTACATTGTAACGAATGTCTTCTTGCCAGGATATGCTCACGGCTGTCCAGCGTTCATTTTAATAAAAGAACCCACAATTTATTCATCATTAGTCTAATTCTTGTCTTTATTTTTCTCCGCATACATTTTACTTTCTCCCTTATAACTAATTATACTTTTATTTCTGGGTTACACGTTCTTCAATCTTATTGCTAATTGTATACTATATGTCAGTCCGTTCGTAAGTAAGTCAGGGCTAATTTTGCTTATATACACGGGGATATTTAGCTACTACAAGGAGGCTGTCTACGGGACTCTTATTTGGATTCAGGATTTGCTCGCGTGATAGCCAGGCTCTCGAGATTCTGAATTTGGTTTCCACTAGAAGCACTCTACCAAATTCAGACAGACGGAATTAATCAAGTTTTCAAGATGCTGAATTTGGCTTCCACTAGCAGCACTCCACCAAATTCAGACAGACAGGAATTAAATTGACAAGTTTTCAAAATTTTTGAATTTGGCTTCCACTAGAAGCACTCCACAAAATTCAAACAGTCAGGAATTATTCAGGATTTCAGGATTCTGAATTTGGCTTCCACTAGAAGCACTCCACCAAATTCAGACAGGCAGGAATTATTCAGGATTTCAGGATTCTGAATTTGGCTTCCACTAGAAGCACTCCACCAAATTCAGACAGGCAGGAATTATTCAACGAGGACTTACCGCTTAGATGGTTGATTTCCAAGAGACCGATTTACAATTCGGAGGCTGCTTTTATATGGCTCACCTAACGGCGTTTGGTCATTTTGTTGTTTTAGTTTGGCCTTCGAAAATTTCTGTTAATCGCTTCTTTTGCTTTCGACTGGGGTTGTTGTTGCCGTAGCAGAGTGTAAAATTATTTTTTTCTCAGTATCGACTTTGCATGTTGTTGTTTTTTTGTTAAACCAGTTTTTTGCTCGTTAGCTTGCTGCATGTAATTTGCCTGTGTTTGTTGTTTCTAATTTCTATGTGACTTTGGTTTTATTATTTGCTCTTTATTGCACTCCCGGTTTTGTACATGTTATTGTTGTTGTGCTTGTTGAGTGCGGTGAGAGTTTTGTTTTCTTCCCCGGAGTCGAGCTTTCTGTTTGATGTTCGAGTCTTTCTCCTCCAAACGGAAGAATTTACGGTTGGTTGGCCGTATTCACAGAATTAAGTCCACCTCAAGTTGGGTCCGCACAACTCGAGGTTACTGCATCCCTTAAAGCGATTTTCGCGGGATCAGCTCAGGTGGAGTGTGGTCCAGGTTCTACACCCGTATTTGTAAGGAAGTTATGCTTCCTTACACTCCCTCCTTTCTTGCCGGTGGCGGAAGAATGGTGATCGCCCTTGATGTGATGGTCACCCTGTGGCCGGCACAGAGGAACTGGATGCGTTGGCGTTTCCGTGGCTGTTGTGCCAAACGCGGGTATCCCCTGCGTATACCGTCTACCACCTCTCGGTTAATGCATGTGCCTGCTGGGCCCTCGAGCTCGTCCAGGTCGCGGAACTGTCGCGGCATTGGGACGTCGTTCTGTTCGACTATTTCGCTGGACTCAGTTGGTGGTGTAACTTCCTCGCTGGCTGGTTTTGGTGTCGGTAGTTCTACCACCGCTTCTAGCCCCAAATGTCCCTCGACTTCGGAGCAGAGGTCGTCGTAGTAGGCGCCGCTCAGAGGGTCGAAATAGTTCGGGTGTCCGGTGTCTGTGGGTATCGGTGGTCCTACCAGTTCTACCCTTTTTGGCGCTTCTGGGGTGGGTTCCCCGAAGTCGAGAGCGGGGAACTTCCGGTGTGTCTTCCCTAGGTCGGCTGTCAGCTTCCGGATGGTATTTGCGATGTTCAGCCGCTTCCTGCCTACCTCTTCTCTGGAGAACCACTCCTCCATGTTTAAATACTCGTCGCGGTAGTCTTCGATTGGCCGGACGAATAGCTGTTCTGCGTATTGTAGCAGAAATATGCCGCAATCCGTCCCGTTGTCCTGCTGCAACACCCTGGGCTCGAATAGGGGTAAGTTCATGTTGCTGAATGTCCGGGGAACGCCGTCGGGCTTGCGTGAGTGATATTCGCACTCGAGATACTCCCGTATCCGTTGACCTACCTCCGTTCGTGGACCCGGGCTAAGGGAGTCGTCCGTCCCTGCTTCGGCTTCTCCATCATCCTGACGCTGGTGCTACCCACGAAGCACACGACCATTAGGAACCAATGTTGGTCCCTGTTCACTGGGACAAGGATGTGGTTCATCGTGAACAAATCCACATTCTTTGTCCAGCGCCTCACTCTGCCGTGCCGTTCCCACGGCGTGCCGGCCTGGTTGATGCGATCAAAGAAATGGGTGCTGAACAGATGCACCCGCTGCCTCTCCGATTCTGCGACCCTGGTGTTTTTGATGTATTGGAGGTACATTTCTACCAGAGCGTCATTCAGGAACCGCCCTCTGGCTAAACGGCGATAGTCCTCGGCCCGGATCGGAATTCCGAATGATCGAACCATTGTTCCTTCTCTGCGGTTGTTGCCATTGTTGTTGATTTGTTTTTGGTTTTTGGTGGTTTTCTAAGAGAGAGGAAAATAAGTAACGGGTTGGTCTACTACACTGACGGACAACACGGTCTACGACGCCACATGACATGAAATTCTACTACTGGGGTTCTGTAAGTTCGCCGCCCACGGTCGTATTTGATCTGTCTTCAACGCGATGATATTCCTTAAGATCTCGGATGTGGGCCGTGCGACCACTTGAATTTTCCATGTTGGTTAGCTGCACGATGACTGGTGATATATATCTGTCGATTCGGTAAGGTCCCTCGTATTTTGGTGCCAGCTTGGCGTTGAATTTATCCACTGCTTTTGATAGGTGGTGTGTTTTTACCAGGACAAGTGTTCCGATTGGGGGTTCCAGTGTCTTCGTCGAAGATTGTAATTCCGAGCCTGGTCCTTTGCTGCCCTTTCAAGATTTCTCTTCACGATTTGGAAAACTTCTCGAAGGCGATTACCCCTCTGTTCTGGACTTTGTGCCGCGGTTCCGGTTCCTAAAGTGACTTCGTCGAAGAGTGTCTTCGGCAACCGCGGTTCTCGACCCTGTGTGAGGAATGCTGGACTAAATCCAGTTGTGTCTGTTGTCATCGTATTGATGCCCAAGGAGATTTCCGGAATGAATTCGTCCCAACTCGTCTGATCGTTTTTTATCACCTGTGCCACAATCCTCTTCACGTTCCTGTTTGCTCTTTCGGCGGGATTTTCTTGGGGTGTATATGGCGCGGTAAACTGCTGACGAATACCTAAATCCTGGAGGAACCGTTGGAAGTGTCGGCTGTTGAACTGCACACCGTTGTCTGTGACGAGTACCTTTGGAACTCCATATCTCGCCAATATTCTTTCCCGAAAAGCTCTCTTCAAACTATCCGTAGTTGCTTGCCGCAGTGGTACTATTTCGGTCCATTTCGAGAATTTGTCTAGGAAAACTAGTATCATTGTATTACCATGTTTTGACCGTGGTAACGGCCCTATGAAGTCAGCACAGACGATGGACCAGGGCTCCTCGGGTATCTGGGTCAGCATCTTCCCTGCCACCTTGTCTTGTACTGGTTTGTACCGTTGACATGACTCGCAACATCGCACGAACTTTCTGATGTCTCTGAACATACCTGGCCAGTAGTATCTGTTGGCGATCCTTGTCACTGTCTTCCGAATTCCAGGGTGTCCGGCGCTCGGGTCGTCGTGGTTTTCTTTCATCACTCGGTTTCGGAGGTTGTTAGGTACGCAGAGTTTCCACGCTGCGCAATCTTCATCATTTGAGTCACCTGGGATATGTCGGTATAGTTGCCCGTTCTCGATTACGTAGTCCGCAAATTTCTCTGGGTTCTTTCTAAGGTCTGTCATTCTCGTTTCCATCCAGCTGCCTTTTCCTTCCATCGTCGTAACCTTTCCTAGTTTTTCGAATGGCTGCCTCGAGAGTGCATCCGCGACTACGTTCCACTTACCTCGCCTGTATTTTACGTCGAAAGTGTATTGCTGTAGTTCGAGTGCCCACCTGGCTAACCGGCCTGAAGGGTTTTCCAGTGAGTTTAGCCACTTCAGTGAGAGATGATCCGTGATAATACTAAAGTGGTAACCTTCTAGATATGGCCGCATTTTCCTAATGCCCCATACGATTGCCAGACACTCCTTTTCCGTAGCAGAGTAGTTCTGTTCGGCTTTGTTTAAATGACGACTGGCATATGCGATCACCCGCTCTCCTTCTTGACTTTCTTGGGTCAGCACTGCTCCTAAACCGTAGTTACTGGCGTCCGTCTGCAGTGTGAACTTCTTGGAAAAATCGGGACATGCCAATACCGGTGCCTCCGTGAGCTTCTTCTTCATCGTCTCGAAGGCTTGTTGTTGTTCCTCAGTCCATTTCCATCGTTTACCCTTCTTCAAGAGGCTTGTGAGTGGCATGACTAAATCAGCGAAGTCCGCTACGAACCGTCGATACCATGATGCCACTCCCAGAAAGCGGCGAACACCTCTTACGCTTGTTGGTGGCTCTAATTCCTTGATAGCCGCTACCTTATCGGGATTGGTATGGATTCCCTGACGGCTTACCACGTGACCTAGATATTTCAAGTCTTCTTTGAAAAACTCACATTTTTCGCTGTTTATTTTTAGGTTAGCTGCTCGCAGACGTTGAAATACTTCTTGTAAATTCTTTTTGTGTTCTTCTAGAGTTTTCCCAGTCACAATTATGTCGTCAAGATACGCGAATGCGTGTGGTTCCATTTCTGGCCCGATCACCTGGTCCAATGCTCTTTGGAAAGTTGCTGGAGCCGAATGCAGACCAAACGGCATGACACGCCACTGAAAGAGTCCTCTCCCTGGAACAGTAAAAGCCGTATACTGCTTGCTGCCCGGGTTCATGGGAATCTGCCAGTAACCATTCTTCAGATCCAGGCTACTGATGTACTGAGCGTCGCGTAGCCGGTCCGAGATATGTTGTATCCTAGGAAGTGGTTATGCATCTGGAACTGATCGTGCATTCAACTGCCGGTAATCAATACATAGGCGCCACTTTCCGTTTTTCTTCTTCACCAAGACGATAGGGGCACTGTACGGGCTATGCGAGGGTTCAATACAGTCCTTTTCTAACAGTTCATCTATTTCCTTGTTTATAATCGCTTGCATGGCTGGGTTTTTCGGGTAATATCTCTGCTTGATGGGTCGGTCATCCTTCATCACGATCTGATGGGTGGTGATGTTAGAAGGGCCCTTCAAAGCCTCGAACTTCGGTAGTTCTGCTTCCAGGAATGTTTTTATAACTTGTCTTTCTTTCGTCTTATCATCTTCACTTCCTTGCGTGCCTTCTGCTGTTTGGTCGTTGGTTGTGGTGGCCCTCTCTTGCGTTGTGCCTCCGTGCGAAGCTGTTTTCGTCTCTATCCTCATTGTCCGAAGTGTAGAACCGCCGGCTTGTCCACCATTTGGAGCTGTTGTAATCGGAGCACCTAAAGTTATGGTTTCACCTCCACAGCTGATCGATGCTCCTATATTCGTGAGGAAGTCTATCCCCAGAATTACGTGATCGATGGCATCCTTGAGTTTGAGCAACGGCATTTCACATTCCGCCGCTCCTAGTCGGATAACCACCTCCATAGCTTGGTCAATTGTACGCGGCGTACCATCTGCCATCTTAACGTCGACATCTACGTCTACTTGTCGTCCTTCGGCGGCAATCTCTCTGGCTAGTAATTCGCTGATGAAACTTCTCGAGGCTCCCGTGTCGATAGTGCCGGTGACAAGTTCCCTTCCTAATGCCACTTTTGCGAAGATTCTGTCCCGACTGAAGTTTAAGCACTTGGTGGGATACGAGGAGAGTTTTGGTTCCCTGGCTCCAGCAGTCCTCGTCTCTGCTGGATGCCCTGCCCGTTTTCCGGAGCTTTCCTGCAACAATCAATCGTTCGTAGCCCTTGTTTTCCACACTCCCAGCAGAACAGTTTTCGGGGGTTATGGCATTCTCTCTGGAAATGGCCGTTTTCACCGCATCTCCGACAGACGGTCCGCGGGTCTATTCGGTTCCCCGATGGTGCGGCTGACATCATTCGATGGTGTTCCGGTTTTGATCGCCACGGTTCCCGGGGCGTACGTGAGGGCTCTGTGTCCTGGCGTATACCCTCGAAATCTTCTGCCATGGATACTAATTCTTCTAGTGACGAGAAGTCTGTCCGTCTTATGTAAAGCAGATAGTCTCGATGGCAATTCCGGTAGATTCTCTGTAGCTGGTGTTCTTCCGTATAGCCGACATGACGCATCAACGTTTGCATGGCTAACACATAATCCTTGAACTTCTCCTTTGTGGCTTGGGTTCTTTTCCTAATATTGTCTTCCAGTTCTTCGAAATATCTCGACGATAAAAAGAATTTCATGAAATCCACTTTGAAGGATTCCCACGTGAGCCAACCTTTATTATTATTTCTGAACCAACAGAGGGCTTTGTCCTTTAACAGCTCAGGCATGGTTCGGGGTAATAAATCCTTGGGTAGTTCGTATGCCTCTGTGAGTTCTTCGACCCTTTCTATGAAGGTAATAGGGTCTTTCCCGCCATCATACTTACAAGCCCACTTACGTACTTTATCTATTACCTCCGAATAACTAGAGACGCTTCTTCGTTGGTCCGCATATTCCCGTTCAGTTCCTGTAGTTCTTGGGTCTCTTGCGGCTGTTTTGTCGTTGTACACGGGTCTTTGACTTGGCATCGTTGTCAGTAGCACCTTGGGCATAGCACCTAGACCTCCCTTGCCTGTATCTTGTTTCGGAGGGGGTGTCTGACGCATCGGCGACAACGCCCTCGCCCCTGGAGAAACACTACGGCTCCATTGCGCCTCTAACTTATCCAATCGATCTCTGACCTCGGCTGACAAGTCGGACGATGACACAAATCCGGACATTAGCCTGCGTAATTCTTCAACCCCGCCATTCGGCTCTATCCCAAATTCGCGTAGAATGTCTTGTAACTTCTCCACCGAAACGATCCACTGGACCATCCCTTTGAAACCTCGGAACTAGAGCGGCTGCAGAGAGGGGAGGACGCAGTCGGCAACGAGAGCGGCTGTAGAGAGGATAGAACGCAACCGCATTCCCGTAAGAGCAAAAGGCCGATCCATTGGACCAGCAATTTGCACCCTCAGGTCCGTCGCTTCGAGCCCTCTGGATCACCCGTGCAGCGGATAGAGGCAAGAGAGCCACCTCCTACCACTAGGTCCTACGCGTGTCACGGTCCACGAACAACTGGGGTTTCATGTGTTGTGTCGTTCTTTTTATGTGTTTCGAAGCATCTACGTTTCGTGCGTTTTCTTCGCCACAACGCACATAGCTCTGTCTTGCTCTAACTCTATTTCTTACCCTACGTTCAGCGCTATTGTAATTATTTTACAATGGTAATTATGTATGCCCTAAAAAAAACCGTCACCATTATAACTAATGAAATATACTTAATTTAGAAGTATTACATATTGTAAAAATATGAAAAAGAAATATAAGATAATTTATAATAAAAAAAAATTAGATTCATTACATTTGTGGGCGCATTTCGTAGCGCTGAAATATATATATATATATATATATATATATATATATATATATATATATATATATATATATATATATATATATATATATATATATATATATATATATATATATATATATATATATATATATATATATATATATATATATATATATATATATATATATATATATATATATATATATACATATAAAAATATTCGCGTATTCGCCCCCTTTACAAAGCATATTCGCGTATTTTATACTGACCGTCTTCGCAAGCGTTACTTGTGCTATGGCCTTACCTTTTCCTAGGATTTACCGTTTGCTTCAATATAAAGCCCCGCGGAGAGTTTGCACTTCTCCATACTTTCGCTGGTTTGTGCGCTCTCTCTTGTTGTTGAACATAATTAGCGCTCCGCAGCCGCGCTCATTGGCAACCGAAAAAGCACCACCTTTTGCTGGTTGATATTCGCTTGCACATTTTTCCGCTCGCGCTCTTCCGCTTGCGCATCGGTACAGACGCAGCCGGCTAAACTTTTCGCTGCTTGGTTGCCCATACACTCGCACTGTTGCTGCGCACACAGAACGAATAACCAGTTTTTTCTGTTTGTACTCTCAGAATTGTGAAAGCAGAGTGGGGTTGGGAATTCTGCAGTGACCCTGCATGAAATACGCAAAGCTGCCTAACCAGTACGCAAATTGGTAGCGGCAACTAGTGAATGTTTAACTAGTTGCAAGTACTTCAGAGATAACGGGTTGTTAAAATTCGGCAGCGAGCCCCTCGATACAGAAGCAACAGCGCAGCGAAGTACAGAATATTATGTGGATTATTTTGTGATAAATAATAATAAAATACAAGAAAATTTTTTCCGAAATTGCTTCGGTGCTTTCCTTTTCTTATTGCGTGAGAACCCTTCGCTGCCCCTAAGCGAATCCTAACTAAAAGCGCCTTTGAGAAGGTGCTCGCAGAGTTAGACTTGACCAAGGACATAGACAAGGAATTACAAGGCGTAAAGGAAAAGAGACGCCAATGCTATGCCGTATACTTGCGCTGCGCGGGAAAAATTGAAGAAATGGCCTAATCCGCAGCAACCCCTCCGGTTTCACCGGCCCTTTCTTCTGCTCAAGCTGAAATGCCATCACCGGGCTATAATATTAGCTTGCCCCCCTGCGATACTCAAATATTCCACGGGGATTATCACTCGAGGCCTCTTTTCGGGATATGTTCACGGCCCTTTACATTTAGAATCCTAGAGTTGCACCCGTTGAGAAGCTCTTCCATCTCAAGCAGAAGACAGAAGGTGAAGTGAAAGAGATCGTACAGTGGTATGGAAAAATCTCTCAATCAAAATAAACGAGTACTTGTAAACGCCCATTTAAAGAATCTCTTCGGCCTGCACCGCATAACAAAAGAAACCGGTAGCGACATTAAGAATCTGCAGCGCGAAATAAAATTCTCGTTGCACTCGCGCTACAAGGAATTGACACCTCGCAGTGGGACGCAATATTTGTCCTTTTGTGTTCCAGCAAACTCCCGAAAGCAACGCCTTCCCTTTGGTAGCAATCCCTTAACAACAAAACGGAAATTCCACAATGGGCAGATGTGGATGCGTTTCTTACTCGTCGCTTCCAGATCCTTGAAACTGTGGAAGATATTAAATGCACACCCGCCTCGAAGTCCAAGCAACCCCCAACTCCAACTAACTCGTCTACAGCCTCCAAACGCGTCAACAATTTTTAATTGAAAGTTGTAACGAGTTTTTGTTTCCAGCTGGGGTAGCGTCAGTCGCCCCAGGGTCCATTTTGGGGGATCTCGTAACCCTCAAAGTTCCAACCACCACGATAGTCAGGAATTGCACACGATTTGCTGTGAAGCAAATCTATCACTGAAGTTTCAGCTCGGATGTATGCAGATTGATGTTTGATATTTTCTTTATTTAATATTTTATTTAATTCACAAACGTTTTACAATCTTAATATCTACGCCACTGGTTACAGTCGGTCTGTCAGGCTGAGTGCCTGGCGACAGAGGGTCGCGTACAATAGTTTCTATACAGCAGACCGGAGAGCAGAGTGCTCCACGGCAGAGGCCCGCTTACAAAGGTTTCGGGTATAATGGTGACGGAGGGACCGAATACCCCGCGGCAGAGGGGCGCTTACAATTCTGGTAAATACAATATCGGAGGAGCTGAGTGCTCCGCGGCAGAGGGCCGCTCACAATGCTAGTGAAAGCTCCGAAGAACTGATTCCGGCCGAAGCCTTGAAATTCCCGAAGGAATGATTTCGGCCGAGGCCTTGAAATTCCCGGAGGAATGATTGCGGCTAGTCCTAAATACGCCCTAAGATATTCCTAAAATACGCTTAGGATACGCCAACAACTACTTGTACTCTACTCAATGTATTCGAGTTGATCAACCCGTTTCAAATATGAGCAACTCGTTATGCGATAGTTGGGGCTGTCGAACCAGGGGGTCAACTGCTCCACGCAAAAGGAGTTTCTGTTATGGCAGGCAAGAATTAAGTCTTTGATCACCGGCAGAAGGCCGACTGAGCTTGCACAAACTATTCGTTAAATTCACATGCTGCTGAAAACACAGTAGGAATCATATGCAGCGTGTGCGCGACGAAAGAAAATATGTATGAGCTGAGTGCTTGATGCTATTTTTAGATCAGTGGCAGCGAAAGTGCAAAGGAAAAGAGAAAATGAAAATAAGCTGGTCGCATAATTCTATTTGTAGAATTGCCGCTGCTCTACTTGTGCGTATGTCTTATTCTCTGAGCGTATGTATGTACTATCGTATGTTTTCGGGAGCTTACTTTGTTTTTACAATTTATAATTTTTTGATTCAATTCTTATTTGTTGTTGTTTTAAGTTTATTCTTTCCTGTGTATTCTGAACTCATGATTATTTGAATGTTTAATATTTAACCTTATTTTATTTTAAATGCTAATAAATATTCAATCAAGGGAATTTCTTCTATATTTTAGTTTTAAACAAAATATATATAAAATTTGTAGCCACCAGTCGGTTCGCTACATTGTAACGAATGTCTTCTTGCCAGGATATGCTCACGGCTGTCCAGCGTTCATTTTAATAAAAGAACCCACAATTTATTCTTCATTAGTCTAATTCTTGTCTTTATTTTTCTCCGCATACATTTTACTTTCTCCCTTATAACTAATTATACTTTTATTTCTGGGTTACACGTTCTTCAATCTTATTGCTAATTGTATACTATATGTCAGTCCGTTCGTAAGTAAGTCAGGGCTAATTTTGCTTATATACACGGGGATATTTAGCTACTACAAGGAGGCTGTCTACGGGACTCTTATTTGGATTCAGGATTTGCTCGCGTGATAGCCAGGCTCTCGAGATTCTGAATTTGGTTTCCACTAGAAGCACTCCACCAAATTCAGACAGACGGAATTAATCAAGTTTTCAAGATGCTGAATTTGGCTTCCACTAGCAGCACTCCACCAAATTCAGACAGACAGGAATTAAATTGACAAGTTTTCAAAATTTTTGAATTTGGCTTCCACTAGAAGCACTCCACAAAATTCAAACAGGCAGGAATTATTCAGGATTTCAGGATTCTGAATTTGGCTTCCACTAGAAGCACTTCACCAAATTCAGACAGGCAGGAATTATTCAGGATTTCAGGATTCTGAATTTGGCTTCCACTAGAAGCACTCCACCAAATTCAGACAGGCAGGAATTATTCAACGAGGACTTACCGCTTAGATGGTTGATTTCCAAGAGACCGATTTACAATTCGGAGGCTGCTTTTATATGGCTCACCTAACGGCATTTGGTCATTTTGTTGTTTTAGTTTGGCCTTCGAAAATTTCTGTTAAACGCTTCTTTTGCTTTCGACTGGGGTTGTTGTTGCCGTAGCAGAGTGTAAAATTATTTTTTTCTCAGTATCGACTTTGCATGTTGTTGTTTTTTTGTTAAACCAGTTTTTTGCTCGTTAGCTTGCTGCATGTAATTTGCCTGTGTTTGTTGTTTCTAATTTCTATGTGACTTTGGTTTTATTATTTGCTCTTTATTGCATTCCCGGTTTTGTACATGTTATTGTTGTTGTGCTTGTTGAGTGCGGTGATAGTTTTGTTTTCTTCCCCGGAGTCGAGCTTTCTGTTTGATGTTCGATTCTTTCTCCTCCAACAAGTTCCCCCAACTTGGTTGAAGTTGGTTGGCCGTATTCACAGAATTAAGTCCACCTCAAGTTGGGTCCGCACAACTCGAGGTTACTGCATCCCTTGAAGCGATTTTCGCGGGATCAGCTCAGGTGGAGTGTGGTCCAGGTTCTACACCCGTATTTGTAAGGAAGTTATGCTTCCTTACACTCCCTCCTTTCTTTCCGGTGGCGGAAGAATGGTGATCGCCCTTGATGTGATGGTCACCCTGTGGCCGGCACAGAGGAACTGGATGCGTTGGCGTTTCCGTGGCTGTTGTGCCAAACGCGGGTATCCCCTGCGTATACCGTCTACCACCTCTCGGTTAATGCATGTGCCTGCTGGGCCCTCGAGCTCGTCCAGGTCGCGGAACTGTCGCGGCATTGGGACGTCGTTCTGTTCGACTATTTCGCTGGACTCAGTTGGTGGTGTAACTTCCTCGCTGGCTGGTTTTGGTGTCGGTAGTTCTGCCACCGCTTCTAGCCCCAAATGTCCCTCGACTTCGGAGCAGAGGTCGTCGTAGTAGGCGCCGCTCAGAGGGTCGAAATAGTTCGGGTGTCCGGTGTCTGTGGGTATCGGTGGTCCTACCAGTTCTACCCTTTTTGGCGCTTCTGGGGTGGGATCCCCGAAGTCGAGAGCGGGGAACTTCCGGTGTGTCTTCCCTAGGTCGGCTGTCAGCTTCCGGATGGTATTTGCGATGTTCAGCCGCTTCCTGCCTACCTCTTCTCTGGAGAACCACTCCTCCATGTTTAAATACTCGTCGCGGTAGTCTTCGATTGGCCGGACGAATAGCTGTTCCGCGTATTGTAGCAGAAATATGCCGCAATCCGTCCCGTTGTCCTGCTGCAACACCCTGGGCTCGAATAGGGGTAAGTTCATGTTGCTGAATGTCCGGGGAACGCCGTCGGGCTTGCGTGAGTGATATTCGCACTCGAGATACTCCCGTATCCGTTGGCCTACCTCCGTTCGTGGACCCGGGCTAAGGGAGTCGAATTGGAGGATACAGGGTAGCTGTGCACCCCATGTCCCGTCCTGCTTCGGCTTCTCCATCATCCTGACGCTGGTGCTACCCACGAAGCACACGACCATTAGGAACCAATGTTGGTCCCTGTTCACTGGGACAAGGATGTGGTTCATCGTGAACAAATCCACATTCTTTGTCCAGCGCCTCACTCTGCCGTGCCGTTCCCACGGCGTGCCGGCCTGGTTGATGCGATCAAAGAAATGGGTGCTGAACAGATGCACCCGCTGCCTCTCCGATTCTGCGACCCTGGTGTTTTTGATGTATTGGAGGTACATTTCTACCAGAGCGTCATTCAGGAAGCGCCCTCTGGCTAAACGGCGATAGTCCTCGGCCCGGATCGGAATTCCGAATGATCGAACCATTGTTCCTTCTCTGCGGTTGTTGCCATTGTTGTTGATTTGTTTTTGGTTTTTGGTGGTTTTCTAAGAGAGAGGAAAATAAGTAACGGGTTGGTCTACTACACTGACGGACAACACGATCTACGACGCCACATGACATGAAATTCTACTACTGGGGTTCTGTAAGTTCGCCGCCCACGGTCGTATTTGATCTGTCTTCAACGCGATGATATTCCTTAAGATCTCGGATGTGGGCCGTGCGACCACTTGAATTTTCCATGTTGGTTAGCTGCACGATGACTGGTGATGTATATCTGTCGATTCGGTAAGGTCCCTCGTATTTTGGTGCCAGCTTGGCGTTGAATTTATCCACTGCTTTTTATAGGTGGTGTGTTTTTACCAGGACAAGTGTTCCGATTGGTGGGTTCCAGTGTCTTCGTCGAAGATTGTAATTCCGAGCCTGGTCCTTTGCTGCCCTTTCAAGATTTCTCTTCACGATTTGGAAAACTTCTCGAAGGCGATTACCCCTCTGTTCTGGACTTTGTGCCGCGGTTCCGGTTCCTAAAGTGACTTCGTCGAAGAGTGTCTTCGGCAACCGCGGTTCTCGACCCTGTGTGAGGAATGCTGGACTAAATCCAGTTGTGTCTGATGTCATCGTATTGATGCCCAAGGAGATTTCCGGAATGAATTCGTCCCAACTCGTCTGATCGTTTTTTATCACCTGTGCCACAATCCTCTTCACGTTCCTGTTTGCTCTTTCGGCGGGATTTTCTTGGGGTGTATATGGGGCGGTAAACTGCTGACGAATACCTAAATCCTGGAGGAACCGTTGGAAGTGTCGGCTGTTGAACTGCACACCGTTGTCTGTGACGAGTACCTTTGGAACTCCATATCTCGCCAATATTCTTTCCCGAAAAGCTCTCTTCAAACTATCCGTAGTTGCTTGCCGCAGTGGTACTATTTCGGTCCATTTTGAGAATTTGTCTAGGAAAACTAGTATCATTGTATTACCATGTTTTGACCGTGGTAACGGCCCTATGAAGTCAGCACAGACGATGGACCAGGGCTCCTCGGGTATCTGGGTCAGCATCTTCCCTGCCACCTTGTCTTGTACTGGTTTGTACCGTTGACATGACTCGCAACATCGCACGAACTTTCTGATGTCTCTGAACATACCTGGCCAGTAGTATCTGTTGGCGATCCTTGTCACTGTCTTCCGAATTCCAGGGTGTCCGGCGCTCGGGTCGTCGTGGTTTTCTTTCATCACTCGGTTTCGGAGGTTGTTAGGTACGCAGAGTTTCCACGCTGCGCAATCTTCATCATTTGAGTCACCTGGGATATGTCGGTATAGTTGCCCGTTCTCGATTACGTAGTCCGCAAATTTCTCTGGGTTCTTTCTAAGGTCTGTCATTCTCGTTTCCATCCAGCTGCCTTTTCCTTCCATCGTCGTAACCTTTCCTAGTTTTTCGAATGGCTGCCTCGAGAGTGCATCCGCGACTACGTTCCACTTACCTCGCCTGTATTTTACGTCGAAAGTGTATTGCTGTAGTTCGAGTGCCCACCTGGCTAACCGGCCTGAAGGGTTTTCCAGTGAGTTTAGCCACTTCAGTGAGAGATGATCCGTGATAATACTAAAGTGGTAACCTTCTAGATATGGCCGCATTTTCCTAATGCCCCATACGATTGCCAGACACTCCTTTTCCGTAGCAGAGTAGTTCTGTTCGGCTTTGTTTAAATGACGACTGGCATATGCGATCACCCGCTCTCCTTCTTGACTTTCTTGGGTCAGCACTGCTCCTAAACCGTAGTTACTGGCGTCCGTCTGCAGTGTGAACTTCTTGGAAAAATCGGGACATGCCAATACCGGTGCCTCCGTGAGCTTCTTCTTCATCGTCTCGAAGGCTTGTTGTTGTTCCTCAGTCCATTTCCATCGTTTACCCTTCTTCAAGAGGCTTGTGAGTGGCATGACTAAATCAGCGAAGTCCGCTACGAACCGTCGATACCATGATGCCACTCCCAGAAAGCGGCGAACACCTCTTACGCTTGTTGGTGGCTCTAATTCCTTGATAGCCGCTACCTTATCGGGATTGGTATGGATTCCCTGACGGCTTACCACGTGACCTAGATATTTCAAGTCTTCTTTGAAAAACTCACATTTTTCGCTGTTTATTTTTAGGTTAGCTGCTCGCAGACGTTGAAATACTTCTTGTAAATTCTTTTTGTGTTCTTCTAGAGTTTTCCCAGTCACAATTATGTCGTCAAGATACGCGAATGCGTGTGGTTCCATTTCTGGCCCGATCACCTGGTCCAATGCTCTTTGGAAAGTTGCTGGAGCCGAATGCAGACCAAACGGCATGACACGCCACTGAAAGAGTCCTCTCCCTGGAACAGTAAATGCCGTATACTGCTTGCTGCCCGGGTTCATGGGAATCTGCCAGTAACCATTCTTCAGATCCAGGCTACTGATGTACTGAGCGTCGCGTAGCCGGTCCGAGATATGTTGTATCCTAGGAAGTGGTTATGCATCTGGAACTGATCGTGCATTCAACTGCCGGTAATCAATACATAGGCGCCACTTTCCGTTTTTCTTCTTCACCAAGACGATAGGGGCACTGTACGGGCTATGCGAGGGTTCAATACAGTCCTTTTCTAACAGTTCATCTATTTCCTTGTTTATAATCGCTTGCATGGCTGGGTTTTTCGGGTAATATCTCTGCTTGATGGGTCGGTCATCCTTCATCACGATCTGATGGGTGGTGATGTTAGAAGGGCCCTTCAAAGCCTCGAACTTCGGTAGTTCTGCTTCCAGGAATGTTTTTATAACTTGTCTTTCTTTCGTCTTATCATCTTCACTTCCTTGCGTGCCTTCTGCTGTTTGGTCGTTGGTTGTGGTGGCCCTCTCTTGCGTTGTGCCTCCGTGCGAAGCTGTTTTCGTCTCTATCCTCATTGTTCGAAGTGTAGAACCGCCGGCTTGTCCACCATTTGGAGCTGTTGTAATCGGAGCACCTAAAGTTATGGTTTCACCTCCACAGCTGATCGATGCTCCTATATTCGTGAGGAAGTCTATCCCCAGAATTACGTGATCGATGGCATCCTTGAGTTTGAGCAACGGCATTTCACATTCCGCCGCTCCTAGTCGGATAACCACCTCCATAGCTTGGTCAATTGTACGCGGCGTACCATCTGCCATCTTAACGTCGACATCTACGTCTACTTGTCGTCCTTCGGCGGCAATCTCTCTGGCTAGTAATTCGCTGATGAAACTTCTCGAGGCTCCCGTGTCGATAGTGCCGGTGACAAGTTCCCTTCCTAATGCCACTTTTGCGAAGATTCTGTCCCGACTGAAGTTTAAGCACTTGGTGGGATACGAGGAGAGTTTTGTTTCCCTGGCTCCAGCAGTCCTCGTCTCTGCTGGATGCCCTGCCCGTTTTCCGGAGCTTTCCTGCAACAATCAATCGTTCGTAGCCCTTGTTTTCCACACTCCCAGCAGAACAGTTTTCGGGGGTTATGGCATTCTCTCTGGAAATGGCCGTTTTCACCGCATCTCCGACAGACGGTCCGCGGGTCTATTCGGTTCCCCGATGGTGCGGCTGACATCATTCGATGGTGTTCCGGTTTTGATCGCCACGGTTCCCGGGGCGTACGTGAGGGCTCTGTGTCCTGGCGTATACCCTCGAAATCTTCTGCCATGGATACTAATTCTTCTAGTGACGAGAAGTCTGTCCGTCTTATGTAAAGCAGATAGTCTCGATGGCAATTCCGGTAGATTCTCTGTAGCTGGTGTTCTTCCGTATAGCCGACATGACGCATCAACGTTTGCATGGCTAACACATAATCCTTGAACTTCTCTTTTGTGGCTTGGGTTCTTTTCCTAATATTGTCTTCCAGTTCTTCGAAATATCTCGACGATAAAAAGAATTTCATGAAATCCACTTTGAAGGATTCCCACGTGAGCCAACCTTTATTATTATTTCTGAACCAACAGAGGGCTTTGTCCTTTAACAGCTCAGGCATGGTTCGGGGTAATAAATCCTTGGGTAGTTCGTATGCCTCTGTGAGTTCTTCGACCCTTTCTATGAAGGTAATAGGGTCTTTCCCGCCATCATACTTACAAGCCCACTTACGTACTTTATCTATTACCTCCGAATAACTAGAGACGCTTCTTCGTTGGTCCGCATATTCCCGTTCAGTTCCTGTAGTTCTTGGGTCTCTTGCGGCTGTTTTGTCGTTGTACACGGGTCTTTGACTTGGCATCGTTGTCAGTAGCACCTTGGGCATAGCACCTAGACCTCCCTTGCCTGTATCTTGTTTCGGAGGGGGTGTCTGACGCATCGGCGACAACGCCCTCGCCCCTGGAGAAACACTACGGCTCCATTGCGCCTCTAACTTATCCAATCGATCTCTGACCTCGGCTGACAAGTCGGACGATGACACAAATCCGGACATTAGCCTGCGTAATTCTTCAACCCCGCCATTCGGCTCTATCCCAAATTCGCGTAGAATGTCTTGTAACTTCTCCACCGAAACGATCCACTGGACCATCCCTTTGAAACCTCGGAACTAGAGCGGCTGCAGAGAGGGGAGGACGCAGTCGGCAACGAGAGCGGCTGTAGAGAGGATAGAACGCAACCGCATTCCCGTAAGAGCAAAAGGCCGATCCATTGGACCAGCAATTTGCACCCTCAGGTCCGTCGCTTCGAGCCCTCTGGATCACCCGTGCAGCGGATAGAGGCAAGAGAGCCACCTCCTACCACTAGGTCCTACGCGTGTCACGGTCCACGAACAACTGGGGTTTCATGTGTTGTGTCGTTCTTTTTATGTGTTTCGAAGCATCTACGTTTCGTGCGTTTTCTTCGCCACAACGCACATAGCTCTGTCTTGCTCTAACTCTATTTCTTACCCTACGTTCAGCGCTATTGTAATTATTTTACAATGGTAATTATGTATGCCCTAAAAAAAACCGTCACCATTATAACTAATGAAATATACTTAATTTAGAAGTATTACATATTGTAAAAATATGAAAAAGAAATATAAGATAATTTATAATAAAAAAAAATTAGATTCATTACATTTGTGGGCGCATTTCGTAGCGCTGAAATATATATATATATATATATATATATATATATATATATATATATATATATATATATATATATATATATATATATATATATATATATATATATATATATATATATATATATATATATATATATATATATATATATATATATATATATATATATATATATATATATATATATATATATATATATATATATATATATATATATATATATATATATATATATATATATATATATATATATATATATATATATATATATATATATATATATATATATATACATATAAAAATATTCGCGTATTCGCCCCCTTTACAAAGCATATTCGCGTATTTTATACTGACCGTCTTCGCAAGCGTTACTTGTGCTATGGCCTTACCTTTTCCTAGGATTTACCGTTTGCTTCAATATAAAGCCCCGCGGAGAGTTTGCACTTCTCCATACTTTCGCTGGTTTGTGCGCTCTCTCTTGTTGTTGAACATAATTAGCGCTCCGCAGCCGCGCTCATTGGCAACCGAAAAAGCACCACCTTTTGCTGGTTGATATTCGCTTGCACATTTTTCCGCTCGCGCTCTTCCGCTTGCGCATCGGTACAGACGCAGCCGGCTAAACTTTTCGCTGCTTGGTTGCCCATACACTCGCACTGTTGCTGCGCACACAGAACGAATAACCAGTTTTTTCTGTTTGTACTCTCAGAATTGTGAAAGCAGAGTGGGGTTGGGAATTCTGCAGTGACCCTGCATGAAATACGCAAAGCTGCCTAACCAGTACGCAAATTGGTAGCGGCAACTAGTGAATGTTTAACTAGTTGCAAGTACTTCAGAGATAACGGGTTGTTAAAATTCGGCAGCGAGCCCCTCGATACAGAAGCAACAGCGCAGCGAAGTACAGAATATTATGTGGATTATTTTGTGATAAATAATAATAAAATACAAGAAAATTTTTTCCGAAATTGCTTCGGTGCTTTCCTTTTCTTATTGCGTGAGAACCCTTCGCTGCCCCTAAGCGAATCCTAACTAAAAGCGCCTTTGAGAAGGTGCTCGCAGAGTTAGACTTGACCAAGGACATAGACAAGGAATTACAAGGCGTAAAGGAAAAGAGACGCCAATGCTATGCCGTATACTTGCGCTGCGCGGGAAAAATTGAAGAAATGGCCTAATCCGCAGCAACCCCTCCGGTTTCACCGGCCCTTTCTTCTGCTCAAGCTGAAATGCCATCACCGGGCTATAATATTAGCTTGCCCCCCTGCGATACTCAAATATTCCACGGGGATTATCACTCGAGGCCTCTTTTCGGGATATGTTCACGGCCCTTTACATTTAGAATCCTAGAGTTGCACCCGTTGAGAAGCTCTTCCATCTCAAGCAGAAGACAGAAGGTGAAGTGAAAGAGATCGTACAGTGGTATGGAAAAATCTCTCAATCAAAATAAACGAGTACTTGTAAACGCCCATTTAAAGAATCTCTTCGGCCTGCACCGCATAACAAAAGAAACCGGTAGCGACATTAAGAATCTGCAGCGCGAAATAAAATTCTCGTTGCACTCGCGCTACAAGGAATTGACACCTCGCAGTGGGACGCAATATTTGTCCTTTTGTGTTCCAGCAAACTCCCGAAAGCAACGCCTTCCCTTTGGTAGCAATCCCTTAACAACAAAACGGAAATTCCACAATGGGCAGATGTGGATGCGTTTCTTACTCGTCGCTTCCAGATCCTTGAAACTGTGGAAGATATTAAATGCACACCCGCCTCGAAGTCCAAGCAACCCCCAACTCCAACTAACTCGTCTACAGCCTCCAAACGCGTCAACAATTTTTAATTGAAAGTTGTAACGAGTTTTTGTTTCCAGCTGGGGTAGCGTCAGTCGCCCCAGGGTCCATTTTGGGGGATCTCGTAACCCTCAAAGTTCCAACCACCACGATAGTCAGGAATTGCACACGATTTGCTGTGAAGCAAATCTATCACTGAAGTTTCAGCTCGGATGTATGCAGATTGATGTTTGATATTTTCTTTATTTAATATTTTATTTAATTCACAAACGTTTTACAATCTTAATAGCTACGCCACTGGTTACAGTCGGTCTGTCAGGCTGAGTGCCTGGCGACAGAGGGTCGCGTACAATAGTTTCTATACAGCAGACCGGAGAGCAGAGTGCTCCACGGCAGAGGCCCGCTTACAAAGGTTTCGGGTATAATGGTGACGGAGGGACCGAATACCCCGCGGCAGAGGGGCGCTTACAATTCTGGTAAATACAATATCGGAGGAGCTGAGTGCTCCGCGGCAGAGGGCCGCTCACAATGCTAGTGAAAGCTCCGAAGAACTGATTCCGGCCGAAGCCTTGAAATTCCCGAAGGAATGATTTCGGCCGAGGCCTTGAAATTCCCGGAGGAATGATTGCGGCTAGTCCTAAATACGCCCTAAGATATTCCTAAAATACGCTTAGGATACGCCAACAACTACTTGTACTCTACTCAATGTATTCGAGTTGATCAACCCGTTTCAAATATGAGCAACTCGTTATGCGATAGTTGGGGCTGTCGAACCAGGGGGTCAACTGCTCCACGCAAAAGGAGTTTCTGTTATGGCAGGCAAGAATTAAGTCTTTGATCACCGGCAGAAGGCCGACTGAGCTTGCACAAACTATTCGTTAAATTCACATGCTGCTGAAAACACAGTAGGAATCATATGCAGCGTGTGCGCGACGAAAGAAAATATGTATGAGCTGAGTGCTTGATGCTATTTTTAGATCAGTGGCAGCGAAAGTGCAAAGGAAAAGAGAAAATGAAAATAAGCTGGTCGCATAATTCTATTTGTAGAATTGCCGCTGCTCTACTTGTGCGTATGTCTTATTCTCTGAGCGTATGTATGTACTATCGTATGTTTTCGGGAGCTTACTTTGTTTTTACAATTTATAATTTTTTGATTTAATTCTTATTTGTTGTTGTTTTAAGTTTATTCTTTCCTGTGTATTCTGAACTCATGATTATTTGAATGTTTAATATTTAACCTTATTTTATTTTAAATGCTAATAAATATTCAATCAAGGGAATTTCTTCTATATTTTAGTTTTAAACAAAATATATATAAAATTTGTAGCCACCAGTCGGTTCGCTACATTGTAACGAATGTCTTCTTGCCAGGATATGCTCACGGCTGTCCAGCGTTCATTTTAATAAAAGAACCCACAATTTATTCTTCATTAGTCTAATTCTTGTCTTTATTTTTCTCCGCATACATTTTACTTTCTCCCTTATAACTAATTATACTTTTATTTCTGGGTTACACGTTCTTCAATCTTATTGCTAATTGTATACTATATGTCAGTCCGTTCGTAAGTAAGTCAGGGCTAATTTTGCTTATATACACGGGGATATTTAGCTACTACAAGGAGGCTGTCTACGGGACTCTTATTTGGATTCAGGATTTGCTCGCGTGATAGCCAGGCTCTCGAGATTCTGAATTTGGTTTCCACTAGAAGCACTCCACCAAATTCAGACAGACGGAATTAATCAAGTTTTCAAGATGCTGAATTTGGCTTCCACTAGCAGCACTCCACCAAATTCAGACAGACAGGAATTAAATTGACAAGTTTTCAAAATTTTTGAATTTGGCTTCCACTAGAAGCACTCCACAAAATTCAAACAGGCAGGAATTATTCAGGATTTCAGGATTATGAATTTGGCTTCCACTAGAAGCACTCCACCAAATTCAGACAGGCAGGAATTATTCAGGATTTCAGGATTCTGAATTTGGCTTCCACTAGAAGCACTACACCAAATTCAGACAGGCAGGAATTATTCAACGAGGACTTACCGCTTAGATGGTTGATTTCCAAGAGACCGATTTACAATTCGGAGGCTGCTTTTATATGGCTCACCTAACGGCATTTGGTCATTTTGTTGTTTTAGTTTGGCCTTCGAAAATTTCTGTTAATCGCTTCTTTTGCTTTCGACTGGGGTTGTTGTTGCCGTAGCAGAGTGTAAAATTATTTTTTTCTCAGTATCGACTTTGCATGTTGTTGTTTTTTTGTTAAACCAGTTTTTTGCTCGTTAGCTTGCTGCATGTAATTTGCCTGTGTTTGTTGTTTCTAATTTCTATGTGACTTCGGTTTTATTATTTGCTCTTTATTGCATTCCCGGTTTTGTACATGTTATTGTTGTTGTGCTTGTTGAGTGCGGTGATAGTTTTGTTTTCTTCCCCGGAGTCGAGCTTTCTGTTTGATGTTCGATTCTTTCTCCTCCAACAAGTTCCCCCAACTTGGTTGAAGTTGGTTGGCCGTATTCACAGAATTAAGTCCACCTCAAGTTGGGTCCGCACAACTCGAGGTTACTGCATCCCTTGAAGCGATTTTCGCGGGATCAGCTCAGGTGGAGTGTGGTCCAGGTTCTACACCCGTATTTGTAAGGAAGTTATGCTTCCTTACACTCCCTCCTTTCTTTCCGGTGGCGGAAGAATGGTGATCGCCCTTGATGTGATGGTCACCCTGTGGCCGGCACAGAGGAACTGGATGCGTTGGCGTTTCCGTGGCTGTTGTGCCAAACGCGGGTATCCCCTGCGTAAACCGTCTACCACCTCTCGGTTAATGCATGTGCCTGCTGGGCCTTCGAGCTCGTCCAGGTCGCGGAACTGTCGCGGCATTGGGACGTCGTTCTGTTCGACTATTTCGCTGGACTCAGTTGGTGGTGTAACTTCCTCGCTGGCTGGTTTTGGTGTCGGTAGTTCTGCCACCGCTTCTAGCCCCAAATGTCCCTCGACTTCGGAGCAGAGGTCGTCGTAGTAGGCGCCGCTCAGAGGGTCGAAATAGTTCGGGTGTCCGGTGTCTGTGGGTATCGGTGGTCCTACCAGTTCTACCCTTTTTGGCGCTTCTGGGGTGGGTTCCCCGAAGTCGAGAGCGGGGAACTTCCGGTGTGTCTTCCCTAGGTCGGCTGTCAGCTTCCGGATGGTATTTGCGATGTTCAGCCGCTTCCTGCCTACCTCTTCTCTGGAGAACCACTCCTCCATGTTTAAATACTCGTCGCGGTAGTCTTCGATTGGCCGGACGAATAGCTGTTCTGCGTATTGTAGCAGAAATATGCCGCAATCCGTCCCGTTGTCCTGCTGCAACACCCTGGGCTCGAATAGGGGTAAGTTCATGTTGCTGAATGTCCGGGGAACGCCGTCGGGCTTGCGTGAGTGATATTCGCACTCGAGATACTCCCGTATCCGTTGGCCTACCTCCGTTCGTGGACCCGGGCTAAGGGAGTCGAATTGGAGGATACAGGGTAGCTGTGCACCCCATGTCCCGTCCTGCTTCGGCTTCTCCATCATCCTGACGCTGGTGCTACCCACGAAGCACACGACCATTAGGAACCAATGTTGGTCCCTGTTCACTGGGACAAGGATGTGGTTCATCGTGAACAAATCCACATTCTTTGTCCAGCGCCTCACTCTGCCGTGCCGTTCCCACGGCGTGCCGGCCTGGTTGATGCGATCAAAGAAATGGGTGCTGAACAGATGCACCCGCTGCCTCTCCGATTCTGCGACCCTGGTGTTTTTGATGTATTGGAGGTACATTTCTACCAGAGCGTCATTCAGGAAGCGCCCTCTGGCTAAACGGCGATAGTCCTCGGCCCGGATCGGAATTCCGAATGATCGAACCATTGTTCCTTCTCTGCGGTTGTTGCCATTGTTGTTGATTTGTTTTTGGTTTTTGGTGGTTTTCTAAGAGAGAGGAAAATAAGTAACGGGTTGGTCTACTACACTGACGGACAACACGATCTACGACGCCACATGACATGAAATTCTACTACTGGGGTTCTGTAAGTTCGCCGCCCACGGTCGTATTTGATCTGTCTTCAACGCGATGATATTCCTTAAGATCTCGGATGTGGGCCGTGCGACCACTTGAATTTTCCATGTTGGTTAGCTGCACGATGACTGGTGATGTATATCTGTCGATTCGGTAAGGTCCCTCGTATTTTGGTGCCAGCTTGGCGTTGAATTTATCCACTGCTTTTGATAGGTGGTGTGTTTTTACCAGGACAAGTGTTCCGATTGGGGGGTTCCAGTGTCTTCGTCGAAGATTGTAATTCCGAGCCTGGTCCTTTGCTGCCCTTTCAAGATTTCTCTTCACGATTTGGAAAACTTCTCGAAGGCGATTACCCCTCTGTTCTGGACTTTGTGCCGCGGTTCCGGTTCCTAAAGTGACTTCGTCGAAGAGTGTCTTCGGCAACCGCGGTTCTCGACCCTGTGTGAGGAATGCTGGACTAAATCCAGTTGTGTCTGATGTCATCGTATTGATGCCCAAGGAGATTTCCGGAATGAATTCGTCCCAACTCGTCTGATCGTTTTTTATCACCTGTGCCACAATCCTCTTCACGTTCCTGTTTGCTCTTTCGGCGGGATTTTCTTGGGGTGTATATGGGGCGGTAAACTGCTGACGAATACCTAAATCCTGGAGGAACCGTTGGAAGTGTCGGCTGTTGAACTGCACACCGTTGTCTGTGACGAGTACCTTTGGAACTCCATATCTCGCCAATATTCTTTCCCGAAAAGCTCTCTTCAAACTATCCGTAGTTGCTTGCCGCAGTGGTACTATTTCGGTCCATTTCGAGAATTTGTCTAGGAAAACTAGTATCATTGTATTACCATGTTTTGACCGTGGTAACGGCCCTATGAAGTCAGCACAGACGATGGACCAGGGCTCCTCGGGTATCTGGGTCAGCATCTTTCCTGCCACCTTGTCTTGTACTGGTTTGTACCGTTGACATGACTCGCAACATCGCACGAACTTTCTGATGTCTCTGAACATACCTGGCCAGTAGTATCTGTTGGCGATCCTTGTCACTGTCTTCCGAATTCCAGGGTGTCCGGCGCTCGGGTCGTCGTGGTTTTCTTTCATCACTCGGTTTCGGAGGTTGTTAGGTACGCAGAGTTTCCACGCTGCGCAATCTTCATCATTTGAGTCACCTGGGATATGTCGGTATAGTTGCCCGTTCTCGATTACGTAGTCCGCAAATTTCTCTGGGTTCTTTCTAAGGTCTGTCATTCTCGTTTCCATCCAGCTGCCTTTTCCTTCCATCGTCGTAACCTTTCCTAGTTTTTCGAATGGCTGCCTCGAGAGTGCATCCGCGACTACGTTCCACTTACCTCGCCTGTATTTTACGTCGAAAGTGTATTGCTGTAGTTCGAGTGCCCACCTGGCTAACCGGCCTGAAGGGTTTTCCAGTGAGTTTAGCCACTTCAGTGAGAGATGATCCGTGATAATACTAAAGTGGTAACCTTCTAGATATGGCCGCATTTTCCTAATGCCCCATACGATTGCCAGACACTCCTTTTCCGTAGCAGAGTAGTTCTGTTCGGCTTTGTTTAAATGACGACTGGCATATGCGATCACCCGCTCTCCTTCTTGACTTTCTTGGGTCAGCACTGCTCCTAAACCGTAGTTACTGGCGTCCGTCTGCAGTGTGAACTTCTTGGAAAAATCGGGACATGCCAATACCGGTGCCTCCGTGAGCTTCTTCATCGTCTCGAAGGCTTGTTGTTGTTCCTCAGTCCATTTCCATCGATTACCCTTCTTCAAGAGGCTTGTGAGTGGCATGACTAAATCAGCGAAGTCCGCTACGAACCGTCGATACCATGATGCCACTCCCAGAAAGCGGCGAACACCTCTTACGCTTGTTGGTGGCTCTAATTCCTTGATAGCCGCTACCTTATCGGGATTAGTATGGATTCCCTGACGGCTTACCACGTGACCTAGATATTTCAAGTCTTCTTTGAAAAACTCACATTTTTCGCTGTTTATTTTTAGGTTAGCTGCTCGCAGACGTTGAAATACTTCTTGTAAATTCTTTTTGTGTTCCTCTAGAGTTTTCCCAGTCACAATTATGTCGTCAAGATACGCGAATGCGTGTGGTTCCATTTCTGGCCCGATCACCTGGTCCAATGCTCTTTGGAAAGTTGCTGGAGCCGAATGCAGACCAAACGGCATGACACGCCACTGAAAGAGTCCTCTCCCTGGAACAGTAAAAGCCGTATACTGCTTGCTGCCCGGGTTCATGGGAATCTGCCAGTAACCATTCTTCAGATCCAGGCTACTGATGTACTGAGCGTCGCGTAGCCGGTCCAAGATATGTTGTATCCTAGGAAGTGGTTATGCATCTGGAACTGATCGTGCATTCAACTGCCGGTAATCAATACATAGGCGCCACTTTCCGTTTTTCTTCTTCACCAAGACGATAGGGGCACTGTACGGGCTATGCGAGGGTTCAATACAGTCCTTTTCTAACAGTTCATCTATTTCCTTGTTTATAATCGCTTGCATGGCTGGGTTTTTCGGGTAATATCTCTGCTTGATGGGTCGGTCATCCTTCATCACGATCTGATGGGTGGTGATGTTAGAAGGGCCCTTCAAAGCCTCGAACTTCGGTAGTTCTGCTTCCAGGAATGTTTTTATAACTTGTCTTTCTTTCGTCTTATCATCTTCACTTCCTTGCGTGCCTTCTGCTGTTTGGTCGTTGGTTGTGGTGGCCCTCTCTTGCGTTGTGCCTCCGTGCGAAGCTGTTTTCGTCTCTATCCTCATTGTTCGAAGTGTAGAACCGCCGGCTTGTCCACCATTTGGAGCTGTTGTAATCGGAGCACCTAAAGTTATGGTTTCACCTCCACAGCTGATCGATGCTCCTATATTCGTGAGGAAGTCTATCCCCAGAATTACGTGATCGATGGCATCCTTGAGTTTGAGCAACGGCATTTCACATTCCGCCGCTCCTAGTCGGATAACCACCTCCATAGCTTGGTCAATTGTACGCGGCGTACCATCTGCCATCTTAACGTCGACATCTACGTCTACTTGTCGTCCTTCGGCGGCAATCTCTCTGGCTAGTAATTCGCTGATGAAACTTCTCGAGGCTCCCGTGTCGATAGTGCCGGTGACAAGTTCCCTTCCTAATGCCACTTTTGCGAAGATTCTGTCCTGACTGAAGTTTAAGCACTTGGTGGGGTACGAGGAGAGTTTTGGTTCCCTGGCTCCAGCAGTCCTCGTCTCTGCTGGATGCCCTGCCCGTTTTCCGGAGCTTTCCTGCAACAATCAATCGTTCGTAGCCCTTGTTTTCCACACTCCCAGCAGAAAAGTTTTCGGGGGTTATGGCATCCTCTCTGGAAATGGCCGTTTTCACCGCATCTCCGACAGACGGTCCGCGGGTCTATTCGGTTCCCCGATGGTGCGGCTGACATCATTCGATGGTGTTCCGGTTTTGATCGCCACGGTTCCCGGGGCGTACGTGAGGGCTCTGTGTCCTGGCGTATACCCTCGAAATCTTCTGCCATGGATACTAATTCTTCTAGTGACGAGAAGTCTGTCCGTCTTATGTAAAGCAGATAGTCTCGATGGCAATTCCGGTAGATTCTCTGTAGCTGGTGTTCTTCCGTATAGCCGACATGACGCATCAACGTTTGCATGGCTAACACATAATCCTTGAACTTCTCTTTTGTGGCTTGGGTTCTTTTCCTAATATTGTCTTCCAGTTCTTCGAAATATCTCGACGATAAAAAGAATTTCATGAAATCCACTTTGAAGGATTCCCACGTGAGCCAACCTTTATTATTATTTCTCAACCAACAGAGGGCTTTGTCCTTTAACAGCTCAGGCATGGTTCGGGGTAATAAATCCTTGGGTAGTTCGTATGCCTCTGTGAGTTCTTCGACCCTTTCTATGAAGGTAATAGGGTCTTTCCCGCCATCATACTTACAAGCCCACTTACGTACTTTATCTATTACCTCCGAATAACTAGAGACACTTCTTCGTTGGTCCGCATATTCCCGTTCAGTTCCTGTAGTTCTTGGGTCTCTTGCGGCTGTTTGGTCGTTGTGCACGGGTCTTTGACTTGGCATCGTTGTCAGTAGCACCTTGGGTTGAGCACCTAGACCTCCCTTGCCTGTATCTTGTTTCGGAGGGGGTGTCTGACGCATCGGCGACAACGCCCTCGCCCCTGGAGAAACACTACGGCTCCATTGCGCCTCTAACTTATCCAATCGATCTCTGACCTCGGCTGACAAGTCGGACGATGACACAAATCCGGACATTAGCCTGCGTAATTCTTCAACCCCGCCATTCGGCTCTATCCCAAATTCGCGTAGAATGTCTTGTAACTTCTCCACCGAAACGATCCACTGGACCATCCCTTTGAAACCTCGGAACTAGAGCGGCTGCAGAGAGGGGAGGACGCAGTCGGCAACGAGAGCGGCTGTAGAGAGGATAGAACGCAACCGCATTCCCGTAAGAGCAAAAGGCCGATCCATTGGACCAGCAATTTGCACCCTCAGGTCCGTCGCTTCGAGCCCTCTGGATCACCCGTGCAGCGGATAGAGGCAAGAGAGCCACCTCCTACCACTAGGTCCTACGCGTGTCACGGTCCACGAACAACTGGGGTTTCATGTGTTGTGTCGTTCTTTTTATGTGTTTCGAAGCATCTACGTTTCGTGCGTTTTCTTCGCCACAACGCACATAGCTCTGTCTTGCTCTAACTCTATTTCCTACCCTACGTTCAGCGCTATTGTAATTATTTTACAATGGTAATTATGTATGCCCTAAAAAAAAACCGTCACCATTATAACTAATGAAATATACTTAATTTAGAAGTATTACATATTGTAAAAATATGAAAAAGAAATATAAGATAATTTATAATAAAAAAAAATTAGATTCATTACATTTGTGGGCGCATTTCGCTGAAATATATATATATATATATATATATATATATATATATATATATATATATATATATATATATATATATATATATATATATATATATATATATATATATATATATATATATATATATATATATATATATATATATATATATATATATATATATATATATATATATATATATATATATATATATATATATATATATATATATATATATATATATATATATATATATATATATATATATATATATATATATATATATATATATATATATATATATATATATATATATATATATATATATATATATATATATATATATATATATATATATTTCAGCGAAATGCGCCCACAAATGTAATGAATCTAATTTTTTTTTATTATAAATTCGCGTATTCTATACTGACCGTCTTCGCAAGCGTTACTTGTGCTATGGCCTTACCTTTTCCTTGTAATTATTTTACAATGGTAATTATGTATGCCCTAAAAAAAACCGTCACCATTATAACTAATGAAATATACTTAATTTAGAAGTATTACATATTGTAAAAATATGAAAAAGAAATATAAGATAATTTATAATAAAAAAAAATTAGATTCATTACATTTGTGGGCGCATTTCGCTGAAATATATATATATATATATATATATATATATATATATATATATATATATATATATATATATATATATATATATATATATATATATATATATATATATATATATATATATATATATATATATATATATATATATATATATATATATATATATATATATATATATATATATATATATATATATATATATATATATATATATATATATATATATATATATATATATATATATATATATATATATATATATATATATATATATATATATATATATATATATATATATATATATATATATATATATATATATATATTTCAGCGAAATGCGCCCACAAATGTAATGAATCTAATTTTTTTTTATTATAAATTCGCGTATTCTATACTGACCGTCTTCGCAAGCGTTACTTGTGCTATGGCCTTACCTTTTCCTAGGATTTACCGTTTGCTTCAATATAAAGCCCCGCGGAGAGTTTGCACTTCTCCATACTTTCGCTGGTTTGTGCGCTCTCTCTTGTTGTTGAACATAATTAGCGCTCCGCAGCCGCGCTCATTGGCAACCGAAAAAGCACCACCTTTTGCTGGTTGATATTCGCTTGCACATTTTTCCGCTCGCGCTCTTCCGCTTGCGCATCGGTACAGACGCAGCCGGCTAAACTTTTCGCTGCTTGGTTGCCCATACACTCGCACTGTTGCTGCGCACACAGAACGAATAACCAGTTTTTTCTGTTTGTACTCTCAGAATTGTGAAAGCAGAGTGGGGTTGGGAATTCTGCAGTGACCCTGCATGAAATACGCAAAGCTGCCTAACCAGTACGCAAATTGGTAGCGGCAACTAGTGAATGTTTAACTAGTTGCAAGTACTTTAGAGATAACGGGTTGTTAAAATTCGGCAGCGAGCCCCTCGATACAGAAGCAACAGCGCAGCGAAGTACAGAATATTATATGGATTATTTTGTGATAAATAATAATAAAATACAAGAAAATTTTTTTCCGAAATTGCTTCGGTGCTTTCCTTTTCTTATTGCGTGAGAACCCTTCGCTGCCCCTAAGCGAATCCTAACTAAAAGCGCCTTTGAGAAGGTGCTCGCAGAGTTAGACTTGACCAAGGACATAGACAAGGAATTACAAGGCGTAAAGGAAAAGAGACGCCAATGCTATGCCGTATACTTGCGCTGCGCGGGAAAAATTGAAGAAATGGCCTAATCCGCAGCAACCCCTCCGGTTTCACCAGCCCTTTCTTCTGCTCAAGCTGAAATGCCATCACCGGGCTATAATATTAGCTTGCCCCCCTGCGATACTCAAATATTCCACGGGGATTATCTCTCGAGGCCTCTTTTCGGGATATGTTCACGGCCCTTTACATTTAGAATCCTAGAGTTGCACCCGTTGAGAAGCTCTTCCATCTCAAGCAGAAGACAGAAGGTGAAGCGAAAGAGATCGTACAGTGGTATGGAAAAATCTCTCAATCAAAATAAACGAGTACTTGTAAACGCCCATTTAAAGAATCTCTTCGGCCTGCACCGCATAACAAAAGAAACCGGTAGCGACATTAAGAATCTGCAGCGCGAAATAAAATTCTCGTTGCACTCGCGCTACAAGGAATTGACACCTCGCAGTGGGACGCAATATTTGTCCTTTTGTGTTCCAGCAAACTCCCGAAAGCAACGCCTTCCCTTTGGTAGCAATCCCTTAACAACAAAACGGAAATTCCACAATGGGCAGATGTGGATGCGTTTCTTACTCGTCGCTTCCAGATCCTTGAAACTGTGGAAGATATTAAATGCACACCCGCCTCGAAGTCCAAGCAACCCCCAACTCCAACTAACTCGTCTACAGCCTCCAAACGCGTCAACAATTTTTAATTGAAAGTTGTAACGAGTTTTTGTTTCCAGCTGGGGTAGCGTCAATCGCCCCAGGGTCCATTTTGGGGGATCTCGTAACCCTCAAAGTTCCAACCACCACGATAGTCAGGAATTGCACACGATTTGCTGTGAAGCAAATCTATCACTGAAGTTTCAGCTCGGATGTATGCAGATTGATGTTTGATATTTTCTTTATTTAATATTTTATTTAATTCACAAACGTTTTACAATCTTAATATCTACGCCACTGGTTACAGTCGGTCTGTCAGGCTGAGTGCCTGGCGACAGAGGGTCGCGTACAATAGTTTCTATACAGCAGACCGGAGAGCAGAGTGCTCCACGGCAGAGGCCCGCTTACAAAGGTTTCGGGTATAATGGTGACGGAGGGACCGAATACCCCGCGGCAGAGGGGCGCTTACAATTCTGGTAAATACAATATCGGAGGAGCTGAGTGCTCCGCGGCAGAGGGCCGCTCACAATGCTAGTGAAAGCTCCGAAGAACTGATTCCGGCCGAAGCCTTGAAATTCCCGAAGGAATGATTTCGGCCGAGGCCTTGAAATTCCGGGAGGAATGATTGCGGCTAGTCCTAAATACGCCCTAAGATATTCCTAAAATACGCTTAGGATACGCCAACAACTACTTGTACTCTACTCAATGTATTCGAGTTGATCAACCCGTTTCAAATATGAGCAACTCGTTATGCGATAGTTGGGGCTGTCGAACCAGGGGTTCAACTGCTCCACGCAAAAGGAGTTTCTGTTATGGCAGGCAAGAATTAAGTCTTTGATCACCGGCAGAAGGCCGACTGAGCTTGCACAAACTATTCGTTAAATTCACATGCTGCTGAAAACACAGTAGGAATCATATGCAGCGTGTGCGCGACGAAAGAAAATATGTATGAGCTGAGTGCTTGATGCTATTTTTAGATCAGTGGCAGCGAAAGTGCAAAGGAAAAGAGAAAATGAAAATAAGCTGGTCGCATAATTCTATTTGTAGAATTGCCGCTGCTCTACTTGTGCGTATGTCTTATTCTCTGAGCGTATGTATGTACTATCGTATGTTTTCGGGAGCTTACTTTGTTTTTACAATTTATAATTTTTTGATTCAATTCTTATTTGTTGTTGTTTTAAGTTTATTCTTTCCTGTGTATTCTGAACTCATGATTATTTGAATGTTTAATATTTAACCTTATTTTATTTTAAATGCTAATAAATATTCAATCAAGGGAATTTCTTCTATATTTTAGTTTTAAACAAAATATATATAAAATTTGTAGCCACCAGTCGGTTCGCTACATTGTAACGAATGTCTTCTTGCCAGGATATGCTCACGGCTGTCCAGCGTTCATTTTAATAAAAGAACCCACAATTTATTCTTCATTAGTCTAATTCTTGTCTTTATTTTTCTCCGCATACATTTTACTTTCTCCCTTATAACTAATTATACTTTTATTTCTGGGTTACACGTTCTTCAATCTTATTGCTAATTGTATACTATATGTCAGTCCGTTCGTAAGTAAGTCAGGGCTAATTTTGCTTATATACACGGGGATATTTAGCTACTACAAGGAGGCTGTCTACGGGACTCTTATTTGGATTCAGGATTTGCTCGCGTGATAGCCAGGCTCTCGAGATTCTGAATTTGGTTTCCACTAGAAGCACTCCACCAAATTCAGACAGACGGAATTAATCAAGTTTTCAAGATGCTGAATTTGGCTTCCACTAGCAGCACTCCACCAAATTCAGACAGACAGGAATTAAATTGACAAGTTTTCAAAATTTTTGAATTTGGCTTCCACTAGAAGCACTCCACCAAATTCAAACAGGCAGGAATTATTCAGGATTTCAGGATTCTGAATTTGGCTTCCACTAGAAGCACTCCACCAAATTCAGACAGGCAGGAATTATTCAGGATTTCAGGATTCTGAATTTGGCTTCCACTAGAAGCACTCCACCAAATTCAGACAGGCAGGAATTATTCAACGAGGACTTACCGCTTAGATGGTTGATTTCCAAGAGACCGATTTACAATGCGGAGGCTGCTTTTATATGGCTCACCTAACGGCATTTGGTCATTTTGTTGTTTTAGTTTGGCCTTCGAAAATTTCTGTTAATCGCTTCTTTTGCTTTCGACTGGGGTTGTTGTTGCCGTAGCAGAGTGTAAAATTATTTTTTTCTCAGTATCGACTTTGCATGTTGTTGTTTTTTTGTTAAACCAGTTTTTTGCTCGTTAGCTTGCTGCATGTAATTTGCCTGTGTTTGTTGTTTCTAATTTCTATGTGACTTTGGTTTTATTATTTGCTCTTTATTGCATTCCCGGTTTTGTACATGTTATTGTTGTTGTGCTTGTTGAGTGCGGTGAGAGTTTTGTTTTCTTCCCCGGAGTCGAGCTTTCTGTTTGATGTTCGATTCTTTCTCCTCCAACAAGTTCCCCCAACTTGGTTGAAGTTGGTTGGCCGTATTCACAGAATTAAGTCCACCTCAAGTTGGGTCCGCACAACTCGAGGTTACTGCATCCCTTGAAGCGATTTTCGCGGGATCAGCTCAGGTGGAGTGTGGTCCAGGTTCTACACCCGTATTTGTAAGGAAGTTATGCTTCTTACACTCCTTCCTTTCTTTCCGGTGGCGGAAGAATGGTGATCGCCCTTGATGTGATGGTCACCCTGTGGCCGGCACAGAGGAACTGGATGCGTTGGCGTTTCCGTGGCTGTTGTGCCAAACGCGGGTATCCCCTGCGTATACTGTCTACCACCTCTCGGTTAATGCATGTGCCTGCTGGGCCCTCGAGCTCGTCCAGGTCGCGGAACTGTCGCGGCATTGGGACGTCGTTCTGTTCGACTATTTCGCTGGACTCAGTTGGTGGTGTAACTTCCTCGCTGGCTGGTTTTGGTGTCGGTAGTTCTGCCACCGCTTCTAGCCCCAAATGTCCCTCGACTTCGGAGCAGAGGTCGTCGTAGTAGGCGCCGCTCAGAGGGTCGAAATAGTTCGGGTGTCCGGTGTCTGTGGGTATCGGTGGTCCTACCAGTTCTACCCTTTTTGGCGCTTCTGGGGTGGGTTCCCCGAAGTCGAGAGCGGGGAACTTCCGGTGTGTCTTCCCTAGGTCGGCTGTCAGCTTCCGGATGGTATTTGCGATGTTCAGCCGCTTCCTGCCTACCTCTTCTCTGGAGAACCACTCCTCCATGTTTAAATACTCGTCGCGGTAGTCTTCGATTGGCCGGACGAATAGCTGTTCTGCGTATTGTAGCAGAAATATGCCGCAATCCGTCCCGTTGTCCTGCTGCAACACCCTGGGCTCGAATAGGGGTAAGTTCATGTTGCTGAATGTCCGGGGAACGCCGTCGGGCTTGCGTGAGTGATATTCGCACTCGAGATACTCCCGTATCCGTTGACCTACCTCCGTTCGTGGACCCGGGCTAAAGGAGTCGAATTGGAGGATACAGGGTAGCTGTGCACCCCATGTCCCGTCCTCCTTCGGCTTCTCCATCATCCTGACGCTGGTGCTACCCACGAAGCACACGACCATTAGGAACCAATGTTGGTCCCTGTTCACTGGGACAAGGATGTGGTTCATCGTGAACAAATCCACATTCTTTGTCCAGCGCCTCACTCTGCCGTGCCGTTCCCACGGCGTGCCGGCCTGGTTGATGCGATCAAAGAAATGGGTGCTGAACAGATGCACCCGCTGCCTCTCCGATTCTGCGACCCTGGTGTTTTTGATGTATTGGAGGTACATTTCTACCAGAGCGTCATTCAGGAACCGCCCTCTGGCTAAACGGCGATAGTCCTCGGCCCGGATCGGAATTCCGAATGATCGAACCATTGTTCCTTCTCTGCGGTTGTTGCCATTGTTGTTGATTTGTTTTTGGTTTTTGGTGGTTTTCTAAGAGAGAGGAAAATAAGTAACGGGTTGGTCTACTACACTGACGGACAACACGATCTACGACGCCACATGACATGAAATTCTACTACTGGGGTTCTGTAAGTTCGCCGCCCACGGTCGTATTTGATCTGTCTTCAACGCGATGATATTCCTTAAGATCTCAGATGTGGGCCGTGCGACCACTTGAATTTTCCATGTTGGTTAGCTTCACGATGACTGGTGATGTATATCTGTCGATTCGGTAAGGTCCCTCGTATTTTGGTGCCAGCTTGGCGTTGAATTTATCCACTGCTTTTGATAGGTGGTGTGTTTTTACCAGGACAAGTGTTCCGATTGGGGGGTTCCAGTGTCTTCGTCGAAGATTGTAATTCCGAGCCTGGTCCTTTGCTGCCCTTTCAAGATTTCTCTTCATGATTTGGAAAACTTCTCGAAGGCGATTACCCCTCTGTTCTGGACTTTGTGCCGCGGTTCCGGTTCCTAAAGTGACTTCGTCGAAGAGTGTCTTCGGCAACCGCGGTTCTCGACCCTGTGTGAGGAATGCTGGACTAAATCCAGTTGTGTCTGATGTCATCGTATTGATGCCCAAGGAGATTTCCGGAATGAATTCGTCCCAACTCGTCTGATCGTTTTTTATCACCTGTGCCACAATCCTCTTCACGTTCCTGTTTGCTCTTTCGGCGGGATTTTCTTGGGGTGTATATGGGGCGGTAAACTGCTGACGAATACCTAAATCCTGGAGGAACCGTTGGAAGTGTCGGCTGTTGAACTGCACACCGTTGTCTGTGACGAGTACCTTTGGAACTCCATATCTCGCCAATATTCTTTCCCGAAAAGCTCTCTTCAAACTATCCGTAGTTGCTTGCCGCAGTGGTACTATTTCGGTCCATTTCGAGAATTTGTCTGGTATCTGGGTCAGCATCTTCCTTGCCACCTTGTCTTGTACTGGTTTGTACCGTTGACATGACTCGCAACATCGCACGAACTTTCTGATGTCTCTGAACATACCTGGCCAGTAGTATCTGTTGGCGATCCTTGTCACTGTCTTCCGAATTCCAGGGTGTCCGGCGCTCGGGTCGTCGTGGTTTTCTTTCATCACTCGGTTTCGGAGGTTGTTAGGTACGCAGAGTTTCCACGCTGCGCAATCTTCATCATTTGAGTCACCTGGGATATGTCGGTATAGTTGCCCGTTCTCGATTACGTAGTTCGCAAATTTCTCTGGGTTCTTTGTCTGTCATTCTCGTTTCCATCCAGCTGCCTTTTCCTTCCATCGTCGTAACCTTTCCTAGTTTTTCGAATGGCTGCCTCGAGAGTGCATCCGCGACTACGTTCCACTTACCTCGCCTGTATTTTACGTCGAAAGTGTATTGCTGTAGTTCGAGTGCCCACCTGGCTAACCGGCCTGAAGGGTTTTCCAGTGAGTTTAGCCACTTCAGTGAGAGATGATCCGTGATAATACTAAAGTGGTAACCTTCTAGATATGGCCGCATTTTCCTAATGCCCCATACGATTGCCAGACACTCCTTTTCCGTAGCAGAGTAGTTCTGTTCGGCTTTGTTTAAATGACGACTGGCATATGCGATCACCCGCTCTCCTTCTTGACTTTCTTGGGTCAGCACTGCTCCTAAACCGTAGTTACTGGCGTCCGTCTGCAGTGTGAACTTCTTGGAAAAATCGGGACATGCCAATACCGGTGCCTCCGTGAGCTTCTTCTTCATCGTCTCGAAGGCTTGTTGTTGTTCCTCAGTCCATTTCCATCGATTACCCTTCTTCAAGAGGCTTGTGAGTGGCATGACTAAATCAGCGAAGTCCGCTACGAACCGTCGATACCATGATGCCACTCCCAGAAAGCGGCGAACACCTCTTACGCTTGTTGGTGGCTCTAATTCCTTGATAGCCGCTACCTTATCGGGATTAGTATGGATTCCCTGACGGCTTACCACGTGACCTAGATATTTCAAGTCTTCTTTGAAAAACTCACATTTTTCGCTGTTTATTTTTAGGTTAGCTGCTCGCAGACGTTGAAATACTTCTTGTAAATTCTTTTTGTGTTCCTCTAGAGTTTTCCCAGTCACAATTATGTCGTCAAGATACGCGAATGCGTGTGGTTCCATTTCTGGCCCGATCACCTGGTCCAATGCTCTTTGGAAAGTTGCTGGAGCCGAATGCAGACCAAACGGCATGACACGCCACTGAAAGAGTCCTCTCCCTGGAACAGTAAAAGCCGTATACTGCTTGCTGCCCGGGTTCATGGGAATCTGCCAGTAACCATTCTTCAGATCCAGGCTACTGATGTACTGAGCGTCGCGTAGCCGGTCCAAGATATGTTGTATCCTAGGAAGTGGTTATGCATCTGGAACTGATCGTGCATTCAACTGCCGGTAATCAATACATAGGCGCCACTTTCCGTTTTTCTTCTTCACCAAGACGATAGGGGCACTGTACGGGCTATGCGAGGGTTCAATACAGTCCTTTTCTAACAGTTCATCTATTTCCTTGTTTATAATCGCTTGCATGGCTGGGTTTTTCGGGTAATATCTCTGCTTGATGGGTCGGTCATCCTTCATCACGATCTGATGGGTGGTGATGTTAGAAGGGCCCTTCAAAGCCTCGAACTTCGGTAGTTCTGCTTCCAGGAATGTTTTTATAACTTGTCTTTCTTTCGTCTTATCATCTTCACTTCCTTGCGTGCCTTCTGCTGTTTGGTCGTTGGTTGTGGTGGCCCTCTCTTGCGTTGTGCCTCCGTGCGAAGCTGTTTTCGTCTCTATCCTCATTGTCCAAAGTGTAGAACCGCCGGCTTGTCCACCATTTGGAGCTGTTGTAATCGGAGCACCTAAAGTTATGGTTTCACCTCCACAGCTGATCGATGCTCCTATATTCGTGAGGAAGTCTATCCCCAGAATTACGTGATCGATGGCATCCTTGAGTTTGAGCAACGGCATTTCACATTCCGCCGCTCCTAGTCGGATAACCACCTCCATAGCTTGGTCAATTGTACGCGGCGTACCATCTGCCATCTTAACGTCGACATCTACGTCTACTTGTCGTCCTTCGGCGGCAATCTCTCTGGCTAGTAATTCGCTGATGAAACTTCTCGAGGCTCCCGTGTCGATAGTGCCGGTGACAAGTTCCCTTCCTAATGCCACTTTTGCGAAGATTCTGTCCTGACTGAAGTTTAAGCACTTGGTGGGGTACGAGGAGAGTTTTGGTTCCCTGGCTCCAGCAGTCCTCGTCTCTGCTGGATGCCCTGCCCGTTTTCCGGAACTTTCCTGCAACAATCAATCGTTCGTAGCCCTTGTTTTCCACACTCCCAGCAGAACAGTTTTCGGGGGTTATGGCATTCTCTCTGGAAATGGCCGTTTTCACCGCATCTCCGACAGACGGTCCGCGGGTCTATTCGGTTCCCCGATGGTGCGGCTGACATCATTCGATGGTGTTCCGGTTTTGATCGCCACGGTTCCCGGGGCGTACGTGAGGGCTCTGTGTCCTGGCGTATACCCTCGAAATCTTCTGCCATGGATACTAATTCTTCTAGTGACGAGAAGTCTGTCCGTCTTATGTAAAGCAGATAGTCTCGATGGCAATTCCGGTAGATTCTCTGTAGCTAGATTCCGTATAGCCGACATGACGCATCAACGTTTGCATGGCTAACACATAATCCTTGAACTTCTCTTTTGTGGCTTGGGTTCTTTTCCTAATATTGTCTTCCAGTTCTTCGAAATATCTCGACGATAAAAAGAATTTCATGAAATCCACTTTGAAGGATTCCCACGTGAGCCAACCTTTATTATTATTTCTCAACCAACAGAGGGCTTTGTCCTTTAACAGCTCAGGCATGGTTCGGGGTAATAAATCCTTGGGTAGTTCGTATGCCTCTGTGAGTTCTTCGACCCTTTCTATGAAGGTAATAGGGTCTTTCCCGCCATCATACTTACAAGCCCACTTACGTACTTTATCTATTACCTCCGAATAACTAGAGACACTTCTTCGTTGGTCCGCATATTCCCGTTCAGTTCCTGTAGTTCTTGGGTCTCTTGCGGCTGTTTGGTCGTTGTGCACGGGTCTTTGACTTGGCATCGTTGTCAGTAGCACCTTGGGCATAGCACCTAGACCTCCCTTGCCTGTATCTTGTTTCGGAGGGGGTGTCTGACGCATCGGCGACAACGCCCTCGCCCCTGGAGAAACACTACGGCTCCATTGCGCCTCTAACTTATCCAATCGATCTCTGACCTCGGCTGACAAGTCGGACGATGACACAAATCCGGACATTAGCCTGCGTAATTCTTCAACCCCGCCATTCGGCTCTATCCCAAATTCGCGTAGAATGTCTTGTAACTTCTCCACCGAAACGATCCACTGGACCATCCCTTTGAAACCTCGGAACTAGAGCGGCTGCAGAGAGGGGAGGACGCAGTCGGCAACGAGAGCGGCTGTAGAGAGGATAGAACGCAACCGCATTCCCGTAAGAGCAAAAGGCCGATCCATTGGACCAGCAATTTGCACCCTCAGGTCCGTCGCTTCGAGCCCTCTGGATCACCCGTGCAGCGGATAGAGGCAAGAGAGCCACCTCCTACCACTAGGTCCTACGCGTGTCACGGTCCACGAACAACTGGGGTTTCATGTGTTGTGTCGTTCTTTTTATGTGTTTCGAAGCATCTACGTTTCGTGCGTTTTCTTCGCCACAACGCACATAACTCTGTCTTGCTCTAACTCTATTTCTTACCCTACGTTCAGCGCTATTGTAATTATTTTACAATGGTAATTATGTATGCCCTAAAAAAAACCGTCACCATTATAACTAATGAAATATACTTAATTTAGAAGTATTACATATTGTAAAAATATGAAAAAGAAATATAAGATAATTTATAATAAAAAAAAATTAGATTCATTACATTTGTGGGCGCATTTCGCTATATATATATATATATATATATATATATATATATATATATATATATATATATATATATATATATATATATATATATATAAAATATACATATAAAAATATTCGCGTATTCTATACTGACCGTCTTCGCAAGCGTTACTTGTGCTATGGCCTTACCTTTTCCTAGGATTTACCGTTTGCTTCAATATAAAGCCCCGCGGAGAGTTTGCACTTCTCCATACTTTCGCTGGTTTGTGCGCTCTCTCTTGTTGTTGAACATAATTAGCGCTCCGCAGCCGCGCTCATTGGCAACCGAAAAAGCACCACCTTTTGCTGGTTGATATTCGCTTGCACATTTATCCGCTCGCGCTCTTCCGCTTGCGCATCGGTACAGACGCAGCCGGCTAAACTTTTCGCTGCTTGGTTGCCCATACACTCGCACTGTTGCTGCGCACACAGAACGAATAACCAGTTTTTTCTGTTTGTACTCTCAGAATTGTGAAAGCAGAGTGGGGTTGGAAATTCTGCAGTGACCCTGCATGAAATACGCAAAGCTGCCTAACCAGTACGCAAATTGGTAGCGGCAACTAGTGAATGTTTAACTAGTTGCAAGTACTTTAGAGATAACGGGTTGTTAAAATTCGGCAGCGAGCCCCTCGATACAGAAGCAACAGCGCAGCGAAGTACAGAATATTATGTGGATTATTTTGTGATAAATAATAATAAAATACAAGAAAATTTTTTTCCGAAATTGCTTCGGTGCTTTCCTTTTCTTATTGCGTGAGAACCCTTCGCTGCCCCTAAGCGAATCCTAACTAAAAGCGCCTTTGAGAAGGTGCTCGCAGAGTTAGACTTGACCAAGGACATAGACAAGGAATTACAAGGCGTAAAGGAAAAGAGACGCCAATGCTATGCCGTATACTTGCGCTGCGCGGGAAAAATTGAAGAAATGGCCTAATCCGCAGCAACCCCTCCGGTTTCACCGGCCCTTTCTTCTGCTCAAGCTGAAATGCCATCACCGGGCTATAATATTAGCTTGCCCCCCTGCGATACTCAAATATTCCACGGGGATTATCTCTCGAGGCCTCTTTTCGGGATATGTTCACGGCCCTTTACATTTAGAATCCTAGAGTTGCACCCGTTGAGAAGCTCTTCCATCTCAAGCAGAAGACAGAAGGTGAAGCGAAAGAGATCGTACAGTGGTATGGAAAAATCTCTCAATCAAAATAAACGAGTACTTGTAAACGCCCATTTAAAGAATCTCTTCGGCCTGCACCGCATAACAAAAGAAACCGGTAGCGACATTAAGAATCTGCAGCGCGAAATAAAATTCTCGTTGCACTCGCGCTACAAGGAATTGACACCTCGCAGTGGGACGCAATATTTGTCCTTTTGTGTTCCAGCAAACTCCCGAAAGCAACGCCTTCCCTTTGGTAGCAATCCCTTAACAACAAAACGGAAATTCCACAATGGGCAGATGTGGATGCGTTTCTTACTCGTCGCTTCCAGATCCTTGAAACTGTGGAAGATATTAAATGCACACCCGCCTCGAAGTCCAAGCAACCCCCAACTCCTCCAAACGCGTCAACAATTCATCCCATCTACAGCCTCCAAACGCGTCAACAATTTTTAATTGAAAGTTGTAACGAGTTTTTGTTTCCAGCTGGGGTAGCGTCAGTCGCCCCAGGGTCCATTTTGGGGGATCTCGTAACCCTCAAAGTTCCAACCACCACGATAGTCAGGAATTGCACACGATTTGCTGTGAAGCAAATCTATCACTGAAGTTTCAGCTCGGATGTATGCAGATTGATGTTTGATATTTTCTTTATTTAATATTTTATTTAATTCACAAACGTTTTACAATCTTAATATCTACGCCACTGGTTACAGTCGGTCTGTCAGGCTGAGTGCCTGGCGACAGAGGGTCGCGTACAATAGTTTCTATACAGCAGACCGGAGAGCAGAGTGCTCCACGGCAGAGGCCCGCTTACAAAGGTTTCGGGTATAATGGTGACGGAGGGACCGAATACCCCGCGGCAGAGGGGCGCTTACAATTCTGGTAAATACAATATCGGAGGAGCTGAGTGCTCCGCGGCAGAGGGCCGCTCACAATGCTAGTGAAAGCTCCGAAGAACTGATTCCGGCCGAAGCCTTGAAATTCCCGAAGGAATGATTTCGGCCGAGGCCTTGAAATTCCCGGAGGAATGATTGCGGCTAGTCCTAAATACGCCCTAAGATATTCCTAAAATACGCTTAGGATACGCCAACAACTACTTGTACTCTACTCAATGTATTCGAGTTGATCAACCCGTTTCAAATATGAGCAACTCGTTATGCGATAGTTGGGGCTGTCGAACCAGGGGGTCAACTGATCCACGCAAAAGGAGTTTCTGTTATGGCAGGCAAGAATTAAGTCTTTGATCACCGGCAGAAGGCCGACTGAGCTTGCACAAACTATTCGTTAAATTCACATGCTGCTGAAAACACAGTAGGAATCATATGCAGCGTGTGCGCGACGAAAGAAAATATGTATGAGCTGAGTGCTTGATGCTATTTTTAGATCAATGGCAGCGAAAGTGCAAAGGAAAAGAGAAAATGAAAATAAGCTGGTCGCATAATTCTATTTGTAGAATTGCCGCTGCTCTACTTGTGCGTATGTCTTATTCTCTGAGCGTATGTATATACTATCGTATGTTTTCGGGAGCTTACTTTGTTTTTACAATTTATAATTTTTTGGTTCAATTCTTATTTGTTGTTGTTTTAAGTTTATTCTTTCCTGTGTATTCTGAACTCATGATTATTTGAATGTTTAATATTTAACCTTATTTTACTTTAAATGCTAATAAATATTCAATCAAGGGAATTTCTTCTATATTTTAGTTTTAAACAAAATATATATAAAATTTGTAGCCACCAATGTATTCGAGTTGATCAACCCGTTTCAAATATGAGCAACTCGTTATGCGATAGTTGGGGCTGTCGAACCAGGGGGTCAACTGCTCCACGCAAAAGGAGTTTCTGTTATGGCAGGCAAGAATTAAGTCTTTGATCACCGGCAGAAGGCCGACTGAGCTTGCACAAACTATTCGTTAAATTCACATGCTGCTGAAAACACAGTAGGAATCATATGCAGCGTGTGCGCGACGAAAGAAAATATGTATGAGCTGAGTGCTTGATGCTATTTTTAGATCAATGGCAGCGAAAGTGCAAAGGAAAAGAGAAAATGAAAATAAGCTGGTCGCATAATTCTATTTGTAGAATTGCCGCTGCTCTACTTGTGCGTATGTCTTATTCTCTGAGCGTATGTATATACTATCGTATGTTTTCGGGAGCTTACTTTGTTTTTACAATTTATAATTTTTTGGTTCAATTCTTATTTGTTGTTGTTTTAAGTTTATTCTTTCCTGTGTATTCTGAACTCATGATTATTTGAATGTTTAATATTTAACCTTATTTTACTTTAAATGCTAATAAATATTCAATCAAGGGAATTTCTTCTATATTTTAGTTTTAAACAAAATATATATAAAATTTGTAGCCACCAGTCGGTTCGCTACATTGTAACGAATGTCTTCTTGCCAGGATATGCTCACGGCTGTCCAGCGTTCATTTTAATAAAAGAACCCACAATTTATTCTTCATTAGTCTAATTCTTGTCTTTATTTTTCTCCGCATACATTTTACTTTCTCCCTTATAACTAATTATACTTTTATTTCTGGGTTACACGTTCTTCAATCTTATTGCTAATTGTATACTATATGTCAGTCCGTTCGTAAGTAAGTCAGGGCTAATTTTGCTTATATACACGGGGATATTTAGCTACTACAAGGAGGCTGTCTACGGGACTCTTATTTGGATTCAGGATTTGCTCGCGTGATAGCCAGGCTCTCGAGATTCTGAATTTGGTTTCCACTAGAAGCACTCCACCAAATTCAGACAGACGGAATTAATCAAGTTTTCAAGATGCTGAATTTGGCTTCCACTAGCAGCACTCCACCAAATTCAGACAGACAGGAATTAAATTGACAAGTTTTCAAAATTTTTGAATTTGGCTTCCACTAGAAGCACTCCACCAAATTCAAACAGGCAGGAATTATTCAGGATTTCAGGATTCTGAATTTGGCTTCCACTAGAAGCACTCCACCAAATTCAGACAGGCAGGAATTATTCAGGATTTCAGGATTCTGAATTTGGCTTCCACTAGAAGCACTCCACCAAATTCAGACAGGCAGGAATTATTCAACGAGGACTTACCGCTTAGATGGTTGATTTCCAAGAGACCGATTTACAATTCGGAGGCTGCTTTTATATGGCTCACCTAACGGCATTTGGTCATTTTGTTGTTTTAGTTTGGCCTTCGAAAATTTCTGTTAATCGCTTCTTTTGCTTTCGACTGGGGTTGTTGTTGCCGTAGCAGAGTGTAAAATTATTTTTTTCTCAGTATCGACTTTGCATGTTGTTGTTTTTTTGTTAAACCAGTTTTTTGCTAGTTAGCTTGCTGCATGTAATTTGCCTGTGTTTGTTGTTTCTAATTTCTATGTGACTTTGGTTTTATTATTTGCTCTTTATTGCATTCCCGGTTTTGTACATGTTATTGTTGTTGTGCTTGTTGAGTGCGGTGAGAGTTTTGTTTTCTTCCCCGGAGTCGAGCTTTCTGTTTGATGTTCGATTCTTTCTCCTCCAACAAGTTCCCCCAACTTGGTTGAAGTTGGTTGGCCGTATTCACAGAATTAAGTCCACCTCAAGTTGGGTCCGCACAACTCGAGGTTACTGCATCCCTTGAAGCGATTTTCGCGGGATCAGCTCAGGTGGAGTGTGGTCCAGGTTCTACACCCGTATTTGTAAGGAAGTTATGCTTCCTTACACTCCCTCCTTTCTTTCCGGTGGCGGAAGAATGGTGATCGCCCTTGATGTGATAGTCACCCTGTGGCCGGCACAGAGGAACTGGATGCGTTGGCGTTTCCGTGGCTGTTGTGCCAAACGCGGGTATCCCCTGCGTATACCGTCTACCACCTCTCGGTTAATGCATGTGCCTGCTGGGCCCTCGAGCTCGTCCAGGTCGCGGAACTGTCGCGGCATTGGGACGTCGTTCTGTTCGACTATTTCGCTGGACTCAGTTGGTGGTGTAACTTCCTCGCTGGCTGGTTTTGGTGTCGGTAGTTCTGCCACCGCTTCTAGCCCCAAATGTCCCTCGACTTCGGAGCAGAGGTCGTCGTAGTAGGCGCCGCTCAGAGGGTCGAAATAGTTCGGGTGTCCGGTGTCTGTGGGTATCGGTGGTCCTACCAGTTCTACCCTTTTTGGCGCTTCTGGGGTGGGTTCCCCGAAGTCGAGAGCGGGGAACTTCCGGTGTGTCTTCCCTAGGTCGGCTGTCAGCTTCCGGATGGTATTTGCGATGTTCAGCCGCTTCCTGCCTACCTCTTCTCTGGAGAACCACTCCTCCATGTTTAAATACTCGTCGCGGTAGTCTTCGATTGGCCGGACGAATAGCTGTTCTGCGTATTGTAGCAGAAATATGCCGCAATCCGTCCCGTTGTCCTGCTGCAACACCCTGGGCTCGAATAGGGGTAAGTTCATGTTGCTGAATGTCCGGGGAACGCCGTCGGGCTTGCGTGAGTGATATTCGCACTCGAGATACTCCCGTATCCGTTGACCTACCTCCGTTCGTGGACCCGGGCTAAGGGAGTCGAATTGGAGGATACAGGGTAGCTGTGCACCCCATGTCCCGTCCTCCTTCGGCTTCTCCATCATCCTGACGCTGGTGCTACCCACGAAGCACACGACCATTAGGAACCAATGTTGGTCCCTGTTCACTGGGACAAGGATGTGGTTCATCGTGAACAAATCCACATTCTTTGTCCAGCGCCTCACTCTGCCGTGCCGTTCCCACGGCGTGCCGGCCTGGTTGATGCGATCAAAGAAATGGGTGCTGAACAGATGCACCCGCTGCCTCTCCGATTCTGCGACCCTGGTGTTTTTGATGTATTGGAGGTACATTTCTACCAGAGCGTCATTCAGGAAGCGCCCTCTGGCTAAACGGCGATAGTCCTCGGCCCGGATCGGAATTCCGAATGATCGAACCATTGTTCCTTCTCTGCGGTTGTTGCCATTGTTGTTGATTTGTTTTTGGTTTTCTAAGAGAGAGGAAAATAAGTAACGGGTTGGTCTACTACACTGACGGACAACACGATCTACGACGCCACATGACATGAAATTCTACTACTGGGGTTCTGTAAGTTCGCCGCCCACGGTCGTATTTGATCTGTCTTCAACGCGATGATATTCCTTAAGATCTCGGATGTGGGCCGTGCGACCACTTGAATTTTCCATGTTGGTTAGCTGCACGATGACTGGTGATGTATATCTGTCGATTCGGTAAGGTCCCTCGTATTTTGTTGCCAGCTTGGCGTTGAATTTATCCACTGCTTTTGATAGGTGGTGTGTTTTTACCAGGACAAGTGTTCCGATTGGGGGGTTCCAGTGTCTTCGTCGAAGATTGTAATTCCGAGCCTGGTCCTTTGCTGCCCTTTCAAGATTTCTCTTCACGATTTGGAAAACTTCTCGAAGGCGATTACCCCTCTGTTCTGGACTTTGTGCCGCGGTTCCGGTTCCTAAAGTGACTTCGTCGAAGAGTGTCTTCGGCAACCGCGGTTCTCGACCCTGTGTGAGGAATGCTGGACTAAATCCAGTTGTATCTGATGTCATCGTATTGATGCCCAAGGAGATTTCCGGAATGAATTCGTCCCAACTCGTCTGATCGTTTTTTATCACCTGTGCCACAATCCTCTTCACGTTCCTGTTTGCTCTTTCGGCGGGATTTTCTTGGGGTGTATATGGGGCGGTAAACTGCTGACGAATACCTAAATCCTGGAGGAACCGTTGGAAGTGTCGGCTGTTGAACTGCACACCGTTGTCTGTGACGAGTACCTTTGGAACTCCATATCTCGCCAATATTCTTTCCCGAAAAGCTCTCTTCAAACTATCCGTAGTTGCTTGCCGCAGTGGTACTATTTCGGTCCATTTCGAGAATTTGTCTAGGAAAACTAGCATCATTGTATTACCATGTTTTGACCGTGGTAACGGCCCTATGAAGTCAGCACAGACGATGGACCAGGGCTCCTCGGGTATCTGGGTCAGCATCTTCCTTGCCACCTTGTCTTGTACTGGTTTGTACCGTTGACATGACTCGCAACATCGCACGAACTTTCTGATGTCTCTGAACATACCTGGCCAGTAGTATCTGTTGGCGATCCTTGTCACTGTCTTCCGAATTCCAGGGTGTCCGGCGCTCGGGTCGTCGTGGTTTTCTTTCATCACTCGGTTTCGGAGGTTGTTAGGTACGCAGAGTTTCCACGCTGCGCAATCTTCATCATTTGAGTCACCTGGGATATGTCGGTATAGTTGCCCGTTCTCGATTACGTAGTTCGCAAATTTCTCTGGGTTCTTTGTCTGTCATTCTCGTTTCCATCCAGCTGCCTTTTCCTTCCATCGTCGTAACCTTTCCTAGTTTTTCGAATGGCTGCCTCGAGAGTGCATCCGCGACTACGTTCCACTTACCTCGCCTGTATTTTACGTCGAAAGTGTATTGCTGTAGTTCGAGTGCCCACCTGGCTAACCGGCCTGAAGGGTTTTCCAGTGAGTTTAGCCACTTCAGTGAGAGATGATCCGTGATAATACTAAAGTGGTAACCTTCTAGATATGGCCGCATTTTCCTAATGCCCCATACGATTGCCAGACACTCCTTTTCCGTAGCAGAGTAGTTCTGTTCGGCTTTGTTTAAATGACGACTGGCATATGCGATCACCCGCTCTCCTTCTTGACTTTCTTGGGTCAGCACTGCTCCTAAACCGTAGTTACTGGCGTCCGTCTGCAGTGTGAACTTCTTGGAAAAATCGGGACATGCCAATACCGGTGCCTCCGTGAGCTTCTTCTTCATCGTCTCGAAGGCTTGTTGTTGTTCCTCAGTCCATTTCCATCGTTTACCCTTCTTCAAGAGGCTTGTGAGTGGCATGACTAAATCAGCGAAGTCCGCTACGAACCGTCGATACCATGATGCCACTCCCAGAAAGCGGCGAACACCTCTTACGCTTGTTGGTGGCTCTAATTCCTTGATAGCCGCTACCTTATCGGGATTGGTATGGATTCCCTGACGGCTTACCACGTGACCTAGATATTTCAAGTCTTCTTTGAAAAACTCACATTTTTCGCTGTTTATTTTTAGGTTAGCTGCTCGCAGACGTTGAAATACTTCTTGTAAATTCTTTTTGTGTTCCTCTAGAGTTTTCCCAGTCACAATTATGTCGTCAAGATACGCCAATGCGTGTGGTTCCATTTCTGGCCCGATCACCTGGTCCAATGCTCTTTGGAAAGTTGCTGGAGCCGAATGCAGACCAAACGGCATGACACGCCACTGAAAGAGTCCTCTCCCTGGAACAGTAAAAGCCGTATACTGCTTGCTGCCCGGGTTCATGGGAATCTGCCAGTAACCATTCTTCAGATCCAGGCTACTGATGTACTGAGCGTCGCGTAGCCGGTCCAAGATATGTTGTATCCTAGGAAGTGGTTATGCATCTGGAACTGATCGTGCATTCAACTGCCGGTAATCAATACATAGGCGCCACTTTCCGTTTTTCTTCTTCACCAAGACGATAGGGGCACTGTACGGGCTATGCGAGGGTTCAATACAGTCCTTTTCTAACAGTTCATCTATTTCCTTGTTTATAATCGCTTGCATGGCTGGGTTTTTCGGGTAATATCTCTGCTTGATGGGTCGGTCATCCTTCATCACGATCTGATGGGTGGTGATGTTAGAAGGGCCCTTCAAAGCCTCGAACTTCGGTAGTTCTGCTTCCAGGAATGTTTTTATAACTTGTCTTTCTTTCGTCTTATCATCTTCACTTCCTTGCGTGCCTTCTGCTGTTTGGTCGTTGGTTGTGGTGGCCCTCTCTTGCGTTGTGCCTCCGTGCGAAGCTGTTTTCGTCTCTATCCTCATTGTCCGAAGTGTAGAACCGCCGGCTTGTCCACCATTTGGAGCTGTTGTAATCGGAGCACCTAAAGTTGTGGTTTCACCTCCACAGCTGATCGATGCTCCTATATTCGTGAGGAAGTCTATCCCCAGAATTACGTGATCGATGGCATCCTTGAGTTTGAGCAACGGCATTTCACATTCCGCCGCTCCTAGTCGGATAACCACCTCCATAGCTTGGTCAATTGTACGCGGCGTACCATCTGCCATCTTAACGTCGACATCTACGTCTACTTGTCGTCCTTCGGCGGCAATCTCTCTGGCTAGTAATTCGCTGATGAAACTTCTCGAGGCTCCCGTGTCGATAGTGCCGGTGACAAGTTCCCTTCCTAATGCCACTTTTGCGAAGATTCTGTCCTGACTGAAGTTTAAGCACTTGGTGGGGTACGAGGATAGTTTTGGTTCCCTGGCTCCAGCAGTCCTCGTCTCTGCTGGATGCCCTGCCCGTTTTCCGGAGCTTTCCTGCAACAATCAATCGTTCTTAGCCCTTGTTTTCCACACTCCCAGCAGAACAGTTTTCGGGGGTTATGGCATTCTCTCTGGAAATGGCCGTTTTCACCGCATCTCCGACAGACGGTCCGCGGGTCTATTCGGTTCCCCGATGGTGCGGCTGACATCATTCGATGGTGTTCCGGTTTTGATCGCCACGGTTCCCGGGGCGTACGTGAGGGCTCTGTGTCCTGGCGTATACCCTCGAAATCTTCTGCCATGGATACTAATTCTTCTAGTGACGAGAAGTCTGTCCGTCTTATGTAAAGCAGATAGTCTCGATGGCAATTCCGGTAGATTCTCTGTAGCTGGTGTTCTTCCGTATAGCCGACATGACGCATCAACGTTTGCATGGCTAACACATAATCCTTGAACTTCTCTTTTGTGGCTTGGGTTCTTTTCCTAATATTGTCTTCCAGTTCTTCGAAATATCTCGACGATAAAAATAATTTCATGAAATCCACTTTGAAGGATTCCCACGTGAGCCAACCTTTATTATTATTTCTGAACCAACAGAGGGCTTTGTCCTTTAACAGCTCAGGCATGGTTCGGGGTAATAAATCCTTGGGTAGTTCGTATGCCTCTGTGAGTTCTTCGACCCTTTCTATGAAGGTAATAGGGTCTTTCCCGCCATCATACTTACAAGCCCACTTACGTACTTTATCTATTACCTCCGTATAACTAGAGACGCTTCTTCGTTGGTCCGCATATTCCCGTTCAGTTCCTGTAGTTTTTGGGTCTCTTGCGGCTGTTTGGTCGTCACCGCATCTCCGACAGACGGTCCGCGGGTCTATTCGGTTCCCCGATGGTGCGGCTGACATCATTCGATGGTGTTCCGGTTTTGATCGCCACGGTTCCCGGGGCGTACGTGAGGGCTCTGTGTCCTGGCGTATACCCTCGAAATCTTCTGCCATGGATACTAATTCTTCTAGTGACGAGAAGTCTGTCCGTCTTATGTAAAGCAGATAGTCTCGATGGCAATTCCGGTAGATTCTCTGTAGCTGGTGTTCTTCCGTATAGCCGACATGACGCATAAACGTTTGCATGGCTAACACATAATCCTTGAACTTCTCTTTTGTGGCTTGGGTTCTTTTCCTAATATTGTCTTCCAGTTCTTCGAAATATCTCGACGATAAAAAGAATTTCATGAAATCCACTTTGAAGGATTCCCACGTGAGCCAACCTTTATTATTATTTCTGAACCAACAGAGGGCTTTGTCCTTTAACAGCTCAGGCATGGTTCGGGGTAATAAATCCTTGGGTAGTTCGTATGCCTCTGTGAGTTCTTCGACCCTTTCTATGAAGGTAATAGGGACTTTCCCGCCATCATACTTACAAGCCCACTTACGTACTTTATCTATTACCTCCGAATAACTAGAGACGCTTCTTCGTTGGTCCGCATATTCCCGTTCAGTTCCTGTAGTTCTTGGGTCTCTTGCGGCTGTTTGGTCGTTGTACACGGGTCTTTGACTTGGCATCGTTGTCAGTAGCACCTTGGGCATAGCACCTAGACCTCCCTTGCCTGTATCTTGTTTCGGGGGGTGTGTCTGACGCATCGTCGACAACGCCCTCGCCCCTGGAGAAACACTACGGCTCCATTGCGCCTCTAACTTATCCAATCGATCTCTGACCTCGGCTGACAAGTCGGACGATGACACAAATCCGGACATTAGCCTGCGTAATTCTTCAACCCCGCCATCCGGCTCTATCCCAAATTCGCGTAGAATGTCTTGTAACTTCTCCTTCGAAACGTTGTAAATCCAGCTTTTACCCATTGCACACTTTGTTTCCGAAGGTTTATAATTTGCTAGTTCTATTATATTTTCCTGAATATTTTTTTTTCCACTGGCGTAATTATTCCCTATTCTGCAGCCGCACGGTTTTCAAGATACAATGATTTTTTCCCCTGCGGTCTTCCTTTTCCTATAATTCGTTTTTGGTTTACGAGATACACGCTTTTTCTTCCCTCGCGGGGTTTTTTTTTCAAAGTCACTTTCGGTTTACGAGATACGCAATTTTCTCCCCTCGCGGTCTTTCTTTTGTTTTCTACAAAGTCACTTTCAGTTTACGAGATATACGAATCTTCTTGTCTCTCGTGGGTTTTTTTTTCTCTACAAGGTCACTTTTGGTTTACGCAATTTTTCTCCACTCGCGGTCTTTCTTTTATTTTCTATAGTCACTTTCAGTTTACGAGATATACGAATTTTCTTGTCCCTGTTCGGGCGCCATTTGTAACGAATGTCTTCTTGCCAGGATATGCTCACGGCTGTCCAGCGTTCATTTTAATAAAAGAACCCACAATTTATTCTTCATTAGTCTAATTCTTGTCTTTATTTTTCTCCGCATACATTTTACTTTCTCCCTTATAACTAATTATATTTTTATTTCTGGGTTACACGTTCTTCAATCTTATTGCTAATTGTATACTATATGTCAGTCCGTTCGTAAGTAAGTCAGGGCTAATTTTGCTTATATACACGGGGATATTTAGCTACTACAAGGAGGCTGTCTACGGGACTCTTATTTGGATTCAGGATTTGCTCGCGTGATAGCCAGGCTCTCGAGATTCTGAATTTGGTTTCCACTAGAAGCACTCCACCAAATTCAGACAGATAGAATTAATCAAGTTTTCAAGATGCTGAATTTGGCTTCCACTAGCAGCACTCCACCAAATTCAGACAGACAGGAATTAAATTGACAAGTTTTCAAAATTTTTGAATTTGGCTTCCACTAGAAGCACTCCACCAAATTCAAACAGGCAGGAATTATTCAGGATTTCAGGATTCTGAATTTGGCTTCCACTAGAAGCACTCCACCAAATTCAGACAGGCAGGAATTATTCAGGATTTCAGGATTCTGAATTTGGCTTCCACTAGAAGCACTCCACCAAATTCAGACAGGCAGGAATTATTCAGGATTTCAGGATTCTGAATTTGGCTTCCACTAGAAGCACTCCACCAAATTCAGACAGGCAGGAATTATTCAACGAGGACTTACCGCTTAGATGGTTGATTTCCAAGAGACCGATTTACAATTCGGAGGCTGCTTTTATATGGCTCACCTAACGGCATTTGGTCATTTTGTTGTTTTAGTTTGGCCTTCGAAAATTTCTGTTAATCGCTTCTTTTGCTTTCGACTGGGGTTGTTGTTGCCGTAGCAGAGTGTAAAATTATTTTTTTCTCAGTATCGACTTTGCATGTTGTTGTTTTTTTGTTAAACCAGTTTTTTGCTCGTTAGCTTGCTGCATGTAATTTGCCTGTGTTTGTTGTTTCTAATTTCTATGTGACTTTGGTTTTATTATTTGCTCTTTATTGCATTCCCGGTTTTGTACATGTTATTGTTGTTGTGCTTGTTGAGTGCGGTGAGAGTTTTGTTTTCTTCCCCTGAGTCGAGCTTTCTGTTTGATGTTCGATTCTTTCTCCTCCAACAAGTTCCCCCAACTTGGTTGAAGTTGGTTGGCCGTATTCACAGAATTAAGTCCACCTCAAGTTGGGTCCGCACAACTCGAGGTTACTGCATCCCTTGAAGCGATTTTCGCGGGATCAGCTCAGGTGGAGTGTGGTCCAGGTTCTACACCCGTATTTGTAAGGAAGTTATGCTTCCTTACACTCCCTCCTTTCTTTCCGGTGGCGGAAGAATGGTGATCGCCCTTGATGTGATGGTCACCCTGTGGCCGGCACAGAGGAACTGGATGCGTTGGCGTTTCCGTGGCTGTTGTGCCAAACGCGGGTATCCCCTGCGTATACCGTCTACCACCTCTCGGTTAATGCATGTGCCTGCTGGGCCCTCGAGCTCGTCCAGGTCGCGGAACTGTCGCGGCATTGGGACGTCGTTCTGTTCGACTATTTCGCTGGACTCAGTTGGTGGTGTAACTTCCTCGCTGGCTGGTTTTGGTGTCGGTAGTTCTGCCACCGCTTCTAGCCCCAAATGTCCCTCGACTTCGGAGCAGAGGTCGTCGTAGTAGGCGCCGCTCAGAGGGTCGAAATAGTTCGGGTGTCCGGTGTCTGTGGGTATCGGTGGTCCTACCAGTTCTACCCTTTTTGGCGCTTCTGGGGTGGGTTCCCCGAAGTCGAGAGCGGGGAACTTCCGGTGTGTCTTCCCTAGGTCGGCTGTCAGCTTCCGGATGGTATTTGCGATGTTCAGCCGCTTCCTGCCTACCTCTTCTCTGGAGAACCACTCCTCCATGTTTAAATACTCGTCGCGGTAGTCTTCGATTGGCCGGACGAATAGCTGTTCTGCGTATTGTAGCAGAAATATGCCGCAATCCGTCCCGTTGTCCTGCTGCAACACCCTGGGCTCGAATAGGGGTAAGTTCATGTTGCTGAATGTCCGGGGAACGCCGTCGGGCTTGCGTGAGTGATATTCGCACTTGAGATACTCCCGTATCCGTTGGCCTACCTCCGTTCGTGGACCCGGGCTAAGGGAGTCGAATTGGAGGATACAGGGTAGCTGTGCACCCCATGTCCCGTCCTGCTTCGGCTTCTCCATCATCCTGACGCTGGTGCTACCCACGAAGCACACGACCATTAGGAACCAATGTTGGTCCCTGTTCACTGGGACAAGGATGTAGTTCATCGTGAACAAATCCACATTCTTTGTCCAGCGCCTCACTCTGCCGTGCCGTTCCCACGGCGTGCCGGCCTGGTTGATGAGATCAAAGAAATGGGTGCTGAACAGATGCACCCGCTGCCTCTCCGATTCTGCGACCCTGGTGTTTTTGATGTATTGGAGGTACATTTCTACCAGAGCGTCATTCAGGAACCGCCCTCTGGCTAAACGGCGATAGTCCTCGGCCCGGATCGGAATTCCGAATGATCGAACCATTGTTCCTTCTCTGCGGTTGTTGCCATTGTTGTTGATTTGTTTTTGGTTTTTGGTGGTTTTCTAAGAGAGAGGAAAATAAGTAACGGGTTGGTCTACTACACTGACGGACAACACGATCTACGACGCCACATGACATGAAATTCTACTACTGGGGTTCTGTAAGTTCGCCGCCCACGGTCGTATTTGATCTGTCTTCAACGCGATGATATTCCTTAAGATCTCGGATGTGGGCCGTGCGACCACTTGAATTTTCCATGTTGGTTAGCTGCACGATGACTGGTGATGTATATCTGTCGATTCGGTAAGGTCCCTCGTATTTTGGTGCCAGCTTGGCGTTGAATTTATCCACTGCTTTTTATAGGTGGTGTGTTTTTACCAGGACAAGTGTTCCGATTGGTGGGTTCCAGTGTCTTCGTCGAAGATTGTAATTCCGAGCCTGGTCCTTTGCTGCCCTTTCAAGATTTCTCTTCACGATTTGGAAAACTTCTCGAAGGCGATTACCCCTCTGTTCTGGACTTTGTGCCGCGGTTCCGGTTCCTAAAGTGACTTCGTCGAAGAGTGTCTTCGGCAACCGCGGTTCTCGACCCTGTGTGAGGAATGCTGGACTAAATCCAGTTGTGTCTGATGTCATCGTATTGATGCCCAAGGAGATTTCCGGAATGAATTCGTCCCAACTCGTCTGATCGTTTTTTATCACCTGTGCCACAATCCTCTTCACGTTCCTGTTTGCTCTTTCGGCGGGATTTTCTTGGGGTGTATATGGGGCGGTAAACTGCTGACGAATACCTAAATCCTGGAGGAACCGTTGGAAGTGTCGGCTGTTGAACTGCACACCGTTGTCTGTGACGAGTACCTTTGGAACTCCATATCTCCAATATTCTTTCCCGAAAAGCTCTCTTCAAACTATCCGTAGTTGCTTGCCGCAGTGGTACTATTTCGGTCCATTTCGAGAATTTGTCTAGGAAAACTAGCATCATTGTATTACCATGTTTTGACCGTGGTAACGGCCCTATGAAGTCAGCACAGACGATGGACCAGGGCTCCTCGGGTATCTGGGTCAGCATCTTCCCTGCCACCTTGTCTTGTACTGGTTTGTACCGTTGACATGACTCGCAACATCGCACGAACTTTCTGATGTCTCTGAACATACCTGGCCAGTAGTATCTGTTGGCGATCCTTGTCACTGTCTTCCGAATTCCAGGGTGTCCGGCGCTCGGGTCGTCGTGGTTTTCTTTCATCACTCGGTTTCGGAGGTTGTTAGGTACGCAGAGTTTCCACGCTGCGCAATCTTCATCATTTGAGTCACCTGGGATATGTCGGTATAGTTGCCCGTTCTCGATTACGTAGTCCGCAAATTTCTCTGGGTTCTTTGTCTGTCATTCTCGTTTCCATCCAGCTGCCTTTTCCTTCCATCGTCGTAACCTTTCCTAGTTTTTCGAATGGCTGCCTCGAGAGTGCATCCGCGACTACGTTCCACTTACCTCGCCTGTATTTTACGTCGAAAGTGTATTGCTGTAGTTCGAGTGCCCACCTGGCTAACCGGCCTGAAGGGTTTTCCAGTGAGTTTAGCCACTTCAGTGAGAGATGATCCGTGATAATACTAAAGTGGTAACCTTCTAGATATGGCCGCATTTTCCTAATGCCCCATACGATTGCCAGACACTCCTTTTCCGTAGCAGAGTAGTTCTGTTCGGCTTTGTTTAAATGACGACTGGCATATGCGATCACCCGCTCTCCTTCTTGTCTTTCTTGGGTCAGCACTGCTCCCAAACCGTAGTTACTGGCGTCCGTCTGCAGTGTGAACTTCTTGGAAAAATCGGGACATGCCAATACCGGTGCCTCCGTGAGCTTCTTCTTCATCGTCTCGAAGGCTTGTTGTTGTTCCTCAGTCCATTTCCATCGTTTACCCTTCTTCAAGAGGCTTGTGAGTGGCATGACTAAATCAGCGAAGTCCGCTACGAACCGTCGATACCATGATGCCACTCCCAGAAAGCGGCGAACACCTCTTACGCTTGTTGGTGGCTCTAATTCCTTGATAGCCGCTACCTTATCGGGATTGGTATGGATTCCCTGACGGCTTACCACGTGACCTAGATATTTCAAGTCTTCTTTGAAAAACTCACATTTTTCGCTGTTTATTTTTAGGTTAGCTGCTCGCAGACGTTGAAATACTCCTTGTAAATTCTTTTTGTGTTCCTCTAGAGTTTTCCCAGTCACAATTATGTCGTCAAGATACGCGAATGCGTGTGGTTCCATTTCTGGCCCGATCACCTGGTCCAATGCTCTTTGGAAAGTTGCTGGAGCCGAATGCAGACCAAACGGCATGACACGCCACTGAAAGAGTCCTCTCCCTGGAACAGTAAAAGCCGTATACTGCTTGCTGCCCGGGTTCATGGGAATCTGCCAGTAACCATTCTTCAGATCCAGGCTACTGATGTACTGAGCGTCGCGTAGCCGGTCCAAGATATGTTGTATCCTAGGAAGTGGTTATGCATCTGGAACTGATCGTGCATTCAACTGCCGGTAATCAATACATAGGCGCCACTTTCCGTTTTTCTTCTTCACCAAGACGATAGGGGCACTGTACGGGCTATGCGAGGGTTCAATACAGTCCTTTTCTAACAGTTCATCTATTTCCTTGTTTATAATCGCTTGCATGGCTGGGTTTTTCGGGTAATATCTCTGCTTGATGGGTCGGTCATCCTTCATCACGATCTGATGGGTGGTGATGTTAGAAGGGCCCTTCAAAGCCTCGAACTTCGGTAGTTCTGCTTCCAGGAATGTTTTTATAACTTGTCTTTCTTTCGTCTTATCATCTTCACTTCCTTGCGTGCCTTCTGCTGTTTGGTCGTTGGTTGTGGTGGCCCTCTCTTGCGTTGTGCCTCCGTGCGAAGCTGTTTTCGTCTCTATCCTCATTGTCCGAAGTGTAGAACCGCCGGCTTGTCCACCATTTGGAGCTGTTGTAATCGGAGCACCTAAAGTTATGGTTTCACCTCCACAGCTGATCGATATATTCGTATATATATATACGAGTATATATATATTATTAACTTTACTTTATTACGAATATATATATATTATATTATATATATATATACGAATATACTCCTATATTCGTGAGGAAGTCTATCCCCAGAATTACGTGATCGATGGCATCCTTGAGTTTGAGCAACGGCATTTCACATTCCGCCGCTCCTAGTCGGATAACCACCTCCATAGCTTGGTCAATTGTACGCGGCGTACCATCTGCCATCTTAACGTCGACATCTACGTCTACTTGTCGTCCTTCGGCGGCAATCTCTCTGGCTAGTAATTCGCTGATGAAACTTCTCGAGGCTCCCGTGTCGATAGTGCCGGTGACAAGTTCCCTTCCTAATGCCACTTTTGCGAAGATTCTGTCCCGACTGAAGTTTAAGCACTTGGTGGGATACGAGGAGAGTTTTGGTTCCCTGGCTCCAGCAGTCCTCGTCTCTGCTGGATGCCCTGCCCGTTTTCCGGAGCTTTCCTGCAACAATCAATCGTTCGTAGCCCTTGTTTTCCACACTCCCAGCAGAACAGTTTTCGGGGGTTATGGCATTCTCTCTGGAAATGGCCGTTTTCACCGCATCTCCGACAGACGGTCCGCGGGTCTATTCGGTTCCCCGATGGTGCGGCTGACATCATTCGATGGTGTTCCGGTTTTGATCGCCACGGTTCCCGGGGCGTACGCGAGGGCTCTGTGTCCTGGCGTATACCCTCGAAATCTTCTGCCATGGATACTAATTCTTCTAGTGACGAGAAGTCTGTCCGTCTTATGTAAAGCAGATAGTCTCGATGGCAATTCCGGTAGATTCTCTGTAGCTGGTGTTCTTCCGTATAGCCGACATGACGCATCAACGTTTGCATGGCTAACACATAATCCTTGAACTTCTCTTTTGTGGCTTGGGTTCTTTTCCTAATATTGTCTTCCAGTTCTTCGAAATATCTCGACGATAAAAAGAATTTCATGAAATCCACTTTGAAGGATTCCCACGTGAGCCAACCTTTATTATTATTTCTGAACCAACAGAGGGCTTTGTCCTTTAACAGCTCAGGCATGGTTCGGGGTAATAAATCCTTGGGTAGTTCGTATGCCTCTGTGAGTTCTTCGACCCTTTCTATGAAGGTAATAGGGTCTTTCCCGCCATCATACTTACAAGCCCACTTACGTACTTTATCTATTACCTCCGAATAACTAGAGACGCTTCTTCGTTGGTCCGCATATTCCCGTTCAGTTCCTGTAGTTCTTGGGTCTCTTGCGGCTGTTTGGTCGTTGTACACGGGTCTTTGACTTGGCATCGTTGTCAGTAGCACCTTGGGCATAGCACCTAGACCTCCCTTGCCTGTATCTTGTTTCGGAGGGGGTGTCTGACGCATCGGCGACAACGCCCTCGCCCCTGGAGAAACACTACGGCTCCATTGCGCCTCTAACTTATCCAATCGATCTCTGACCTCGGCTGACAAGTCGGACGATGACACAAATTCGGACATTAGCCTGCGTAATTCTTCAACCCCGCCATTCGGCTCTATCCCAAATTCGCGTAGAATGTCTTGTAACTTCTCCACCGAAACGATCCACTGGACCATCCCTTTGAAACCTCGGAACTAGAGCGGCTGCAGAGAGGGGAGGACGCAGTCGGCAACGAGAGCGGCTGTAGAGAGGATAGAACGCAACCGCATTCCCGTAAGAGCAAAAGGCTGATCCATTGGACCAGCAATTTGCACCCTCAGGTCCGTCGCTTCGAGCCCTCTGGTTCACCCGTGCAGCGGATAGAGGCAAGAGAGCCACCTCCTACCACTAGGTCCTACGCGTGTCACGGTCCACGAACAACTGGGGTTTCATGTGTTGTGTCGTTCTTTTTATGTGTTTCGAAGCATCTACGTTTCGTGCGTTTTCTTCGCCACAACGCACATAGCTCTGTCTTGCTCTAACTCTATTTCTTACCCTACGTTCAGCGCTATTGTAATTATTTTACAATGGTAATTATGTATGCCCTAAAAAAAACCGTCACCATTATAACTAATGAAATATACTTAATTTAGAAGTATTACATATTGTAAAAATATGAAAAAGAAATATAAGATAATTTATAATAAAAAAAAATTAGATTCATTACATTTGTGGGCGCATTTCGTAGCGCTGAAATATATATATATATATATATATATATATATATATACATATAAAAATATTCGCGTATTCGCCCCCTTTACAAAGCATATTCGCGTATTTTATACTGACCGTCTTCGCAAGCGTTACTTGTGCTATGGCCTTACCTTTTCCTAGGATTTACCGTTTGCTTCAATATAAAGCCCCGCGGAGAGTTTGCACTTCTCCATACTTTCGCTGGTTTGTGCGCTCTCTCTTGTTGTTGAACATAATTAGCGCTCCGCAGCCGCGCTCATTGGCAACCGAAAAAGCACCACCTTTTGCTGGTTGATATTCGCTTGCACATTTTTCCGCTCGCGCTCTTCCGCTTGCGCATCGGTACAGACGCAGCCGGCTAAACTTTTCGCTGCTTGGTTGCCCATACACTCGCACTGTTGCTGCGCACACAGAACGAATAACCAGTTTTTTCTGTTTGTACTCTCAGAATTGTGAAAGCAGAGTGGGGTTGGGAATTCTGCAGTGACCCTGCATGAAATACGCAAAGCTGCCTAACCAGTACGCAAATTGGTAGCGGCAACTAGTGAATGTTTAACTAGTTGCAAGTACTTTAGAGATAACGGGTTGTTAAAATTCGGCAGCGAGCCCCTCGATACAGAAGCAACAGCGCAGCGAAGTACAGAATATTATGTGGATTATTTTGTGATAAATAATTATAAAATACAAGAAAATTTTTTTCCGATATTGCTTCGGTGCTTTCCTTTTCTTATTGCGTGAGAACCCTTCGCTGCCCCTAAGCGAATCCTAACTAAAAGCGCCTTTGAGAAGGTGCTCGCAGAGTTAGACTTGACCAAGGACATAGACAAGGAATTACAAGGCGTAAAGGAAAAGAGACGCCAATGCTATGCCGTATACTTGCGCTGCGCGGGAAAAATTGAAGAAATGGCCTAATCCGCAGCAACCCCTCCGGTTTCACCGGCCCTTTCTTCTGCTCAAGCTGAAATGCCATCACCGGGCTATAATATTAGCTTGCCCCCCTGCGATACTCAAATATTCCACGGGGATTATCTCTCGAGGCCTCTTTTCGGGATATGTTCACGGACCTTTACATTTAGAATCCTAGAGTTGCACCCGTTGAGAAGCTCTTCCATCTCAAGCAGAAGACAGAAGGTGAAGTGAAAGAGATCGTACAGTGGTATGGAAAAATCTCTCAATCAAAATAAACGAGTACTTGTAAACGCCCATTTAAAGAATCTCTTCGGCCTGCACCGCATAACAAAAGAAACCGGTAGCGACATTAAGAATCTGCAGCGCGAAATAAAATTCTCGTTGCACTCGCGCTACAAGGAATTGATACCTCGCAGTGGGACGCAATATTTGTCCTTTTGTGTTCCAGCAAACTTCCGAAAGCAACGCCTTCCCTTTGGTAGCAATCCCTTAACAACAAAACGGAAATTCCACAATGGGCAGATGTGGATGCGTTTCTTACTCGTCGCTTCCAGATCCTTGAAACTGTGGAAGATATTAAACACACCCGCCTCGAAGTCCAAGCAACCCCCAACTCCAACTAACTCGTCTACAGCCTCCAAACGCGTCAACAATTTTTAATTGAAAGTTGTAACGAGTTTTTGTTTCCAGCTGGGGTAGCGTCAGTCGCCCCAGGGTCCATTTTGGGGGATCTCGTAACCCTCAAAGTTCCAACCACCACGATAGTCAGGAATTGCACACGATTTGCTGTGAAGCAAATCTATCACTGAAGTTTCAGCTCGGATGTATGCAGATTGATGTTTGATATTTTCTTTATTTAATATTTTATTTAATTCACAAACGTTTTACAATCTTAATATCTACGCCACTGGTTACAGTCGGTCTGTCAGGCTGAGTGCCTGGCGACAGAGGGTCGCGTACAATAGTTTCTATACAGCAGACCGGAGAGCAGAGTGCTCCACGGCAGAGGCCCGCTTACAAAGGTTTCGGGTATAATGGTGACGGAGGGACCGAATACCCCGCGGCAGAGGGGCGCTTACAATTCTGGTAAATACAATATCGGAGGAGCTGAGTGCTCCGCGGCAGAGGGCCGCTCACAATGCTAGTGAAAGCTCCGAAGAACTGATTCCGGCCGAAGCCTTGAAATTCCCGAAGGAATGATTTCGGCCGAGGCCTTGAAATTCCCGGAGGAATGATTGCGGCTAGTCCTAAATACGCCCTAAGATATTCCTAAAATACGCTTAGGATATGCCAACAACTACTTGTACTCTACTCAATGTATTCGAGTTGATCAACCCGTTTCAAATATGAGCAACTCGTTATGCGATAGTTGGGGCTGTCGAACCAGGGGGTCAACTGATCCACGCAAAAGGAGTTTCTGTTATGGCAGGCAAGAATTAAGTCTTTGATCACCGGCAGAAGGCCGACTGAGCTTGCACAAACTATTCGTTAAATTCACATGCTGCTGAAAACACAGTAGGAATCATATGCAGCGTGTGCGCGACGAAAGAAAATATGTATGAGCTGAGTGCTTGATACTATTTTTAGATCAGTGGCAGCGAAAGTGCAAAGGAAAAGAGAAAATGAAAATAAGCTGGTCGCATAATTCTATTTGTAGAATTGCCGCTGCTCTACTTGTGCGTATGTCTTATTCTCTGAGCGTATGTATATACTATCGTATGTTTTCGGAAGCTTACTTTGTTTTTACAATTTATAATTTTTTGGTTCAATTCTTATTTGTTGTTGTTTTAAGTTTATTCTTTCCTGTGTATTCTGAACTCATGATTATTTGAATGTTTAATATTTAACCTTATTTTACTTTAAATGCTAATAAATATTCAATCAAGGGAATTTCTTCTATATTTTAGTTTTAAACAAAATATATATAAAATTTGTAGCCACCAGTCGGTTCGCTACATTGTAACGAATGTCTTCTTGCCAGGATATGCTCACGGCTGTCCAGCGTTCATTTTAATAAAAGAACCCACAATTTATTCTTCATTAGTCTAATTCTTGTCTTTATTTTTCTCCGCATACATTTTACTTTCTCCCTTATAACTAATTATACTTTTATTTCTGGGTTACACGTTCTTCAATCTTATTGCTAATTGTATACTATATGTCAGTCCGTTCGTAAGTAAGTCAGGGCTAATTTTGCTTATATACACGGGGATATTTAGCTACTACAAGGAGGCTGTCTACGGGACTCTTATTTGGATTCAGGATTTGCTCGCGTGATAGCCAGGCTCTCGAGATTCTGAATTTGGTTTCCACTAGAAGCACTCCACCAAATTCAGACAGACGGAATTAATCAAGTTTTCAAGATGCTGAATTTGGCTTCCACTAGCAGCACTCCACCAAATTCAGACAGACAGGAATTAAATTGACAAGTTTTCAAAATTTTTGAATTTGGCTTCCACTAGAAGCACTCCACCAAATTCAAACAGGCAGGAATTATTCAGGATTTCAGGATTCTGAATTTGGCTTCCACTAGAAGCACTCCACCAAATTCAGACAGGCAGGAATTATTCAGGATTTCAGGATTTTGAATTTGGCTTCCACTAGAAGCACTCCACCAAATTCAGACAGGCAGGAATTATTCAACGAGGACTTACCGCTTAGATGGTTGATTTCCAAGAGACCGATTTACAATTCGGAGGCTGCTTTTATATGGCTCACCTAACGGCATTTGGTCATTTTGTTGTTTTAGTTTGGCCTTCGAAAATTTCTGTTAATCGCTTCTTTTGCTTTCGACTGGGGTTGTTGTTGCCGTAGCAGAGTGTAAAATTATTTTTTTCTCAGTATCGACTTTGCATGTTGTTGTTTTTTTGTTAAACCAGTTTTTTGCTCGTTAGCTTGCTGCATGTAATTTGCCTGTGTTTGTTGTTTCTAATTTCTATGTGACTTTGGTTTTATTATTTGCTCTTTATTGCATTCCCGGTTTTGTACATGTTATTGTTGTTGTGCTTGTTGAGTGCGGTGAGAGTTTTGTTTTCTTCCCCGGAGTCGAGCTTTCTGTTTGATGTTCGATTCTTTCTCCTCCAACAAGTTCCCCCAACTTGGTTGAAGTTGGTTGGCCGTATTCACAGAATTAAGTCCACCTCAAGTTGGGTCCGCACAACTCGAGGTTACTGCATCCCTTGAAGCGATTTTCGCGGGATCAGCTCAGGTGGAGTGTGGTCCAGGTTCTACACCCGTATTTGTAAGTAAGTTATGCTTCCTTACACTCCCTCCTTTCTTTCCGGTGGCGGAAGAATGGTGATCGCCCTTGATGTGATGGTCACCCTGTGGCCGGCACAGAGGAACTGGATGCGTTGGCGTTTCCGTGGCTGTTGTGCCAAACGCGGGTATCCCCTGCGTATACCGTCTACCACCTCTCGGTTAATGCATGTGCCTGCTGGGCCCTCGAGCTCGTCCAGGTCGCGGAACTGTCGCGGCATTGGGACGTCGTTCTGTTCGACTATTTCGCTGGACTCAGTTGGTGGTGTAACTTCCTCGCTGGCTGGCTTTGGTGTCGGTAGTTCTGCCACCGCTTCTAGCCCCAAATGTCCCTCGACTTCGGAGCAGAGGTCGTCGTAGTAGGTGCCGCTCAGAGGGTCGAAATAGTTCGGGTGTCCGGTGTCTGTGGGTATCGGTGGTCCTACCAGTTCTACCCTTTTTGGCGCTTCTGGGGTGGGTTCCCCGAAGTCGAGAGCGGGGAACTTCCGGTGTGTCTTCCCTAGGTCGGCTGTCAGCTTCCGGATGGTATTTGCGATGTTCAGCCGCTTCCTGCCTACCTCTTCTCTGGAGAACCACTCCTCCATGTTTAAATACTCGTCGCGGTAGTCTTCGATTGGCCGGACGAATAGCTGTTCTGCGTATTGTAGCAGAAATATGCCGCAATCCGTCCCGTTGTCCTGCTGCAACACCCTGGGCTCGAATAGGGGTAAGTTCATGTTGCTGAATGTCCGGGGAACGCCGTCGGGCTTGCGTGAGTGATATTCGCACTCGAGATACTCCCGTATCCGTTGGCCTACCTCCGTTCGTGGACCCGGGCTAAGGGAGTCGAATTGGAGGATACAGGGTAGCTGTGCACCCCATGTCCCGTCCTGCTTCGGCTTCTCCATCATCCTGACGCTGGTGCTACCCACGAAGCACACGACCATTAGGAACCAATGTTGGTCCCTGTTCACTGGGACAAGGATGTGGTTCATCGTGAACAAATCCACATTCTTTGTCCAGCGCCTCACTCTGCCGTGCCGTTCCCACGGCGTGCCGGCCTGGTTGATGCGATCAAAGAAATGGGTGCTGAACAGATGCACCCGCTGCCTCTCCGATTCTGCGACCCTGGTGTTTTTGATGTATTGGAGGTACATTTCTACCAGAGCGTCATTCAGGAACCGCCCTCTGGCTAAACGGCGATAGTCCTCGGCCCGGATCGGAATTCCGAATGATCGAACCATTGTTCCTTCTCTGCGGTTGTTGCCATTGTTGTTGATTTGTTTTTGGTTTTTGGTGGTTTTCTAAGAGAGAGGAAAATAAGTAACGGGTTGGTCTACAACACTGACGGACAACACAATCTACGACGCCACATGACATGAAATTCTACTACTGGGGTTCTGTAAGTTCGCCGCCCACGGTCGTATTTGATCTGTCTTCAACGCGATGATATTCCTTAAGATCTCGGATGTGGGCCGTGCGACCACTTGAATTTTCCATGTTGGTTAGCTGCACGATGACTGGTGATGTATATCTGTCGATTCGGTAAGGTCCCTCGTATTTTGGTGCCAGCTTGGCGT